>JAAVMA010000012.1:158365-758365 GCA_022985105.1 Penicillium ochrochloron
CCCCCCCCCCCCCCCCCCCCCCCCCCCCCCCCCCCCCCCCCCCCCCCCCCCCCCCCCCCCCCCCCCCCCCCCCCCCCCCCCCCCCCCCCCCCCCCCCCCCCCCCCCCCCCCCCCTCGAGAACACTTAAAAAGTATATCGGCTATACATTCTTCAGCACTGCCCCACAATTACCTTCTTGGTTTGGAATATTGTCAACATGCTATTCAACGTAAAACTAAGATATAGGATCATGGTCTAATTCCTACCTATCACTTTCTTAAGTTACGCATAAGCCAGTCTCTCGATAAGTACTCAAGCCATGTTAGTCACTGGCCACAGATCGCACGGAAACAGACAACATGTGGAGGGAACGTGTCATGAATAGGATCTTCTTGACTGATTCATATGCACCTCATGAACAGGTGTGACAAGCAGAATCAGAAACAACAAACCTTATTTCACACACCAGGCGATGCACCAACTTCTTCGTATGGGACTATAGCTGAGAACGTTTCTTTGTCTTCCCTGATGCTTGGTGATTCGGTGGCGTATCGATCAGCGGCCCCCACTGTTATTCGCTGTGAATAGGCCTGGCACCTGGCTCTCAGGTATGAGCTCGCCACAGACAAAGTCGCTTTCTGACTGCCTCCGACCGGTCAAAACTGATACAAAGTGGAACACATTGCCCAGATGAATGGATTCAGTGAAGAACAAACGCTGTCGCTGGTCGCACAGATCAAAGATTGGCAGGTGAGACTCGGTGACCGAGAATAACTCCCCCACCCTCCACCCCTCATTGTACGCATGGCCTCAGTACTAAGAAATCGCAACAGAGTCGGTCATCTCACGAGAAGAAGCTCTGACCAACCGAATATATAGGCTAACATGAGTTGGCAGTCAATCATGGCTCGCTGCTAAAGCATGTTCGCTCTGAGACAGAGTCCAGTGTGTACAGTTACCCGGTCGGGGTCTCGGTAGGATGCATTCATTCAAAGAACCAGTGATCATGTCTGATAAAGAGAACCTCCCTTTCAGTGCTTCCCAACACCTCTGCCTCGAGCGAAGTTCCAGCAAGCCCTAGATATCCAGGAACTCTACAATCGACTTTACTGCTCGGTCGCCGGGGATGAACAGTGGATCCACGACGTGATTCGAGACATCATCTCCGTCGAGCCCCTCGCCACAGCACTATGGAGTATTTATGAAGCGGCTAAAGAAACAGGATATCTCCAGAATATTTCCGTAGGGATCTTCCGTTCGGATTATATGCTCCATTTGACCGATGGAGTTGAACCTCGGGCCCCAGGTGCAGTATTCGAAACGAGCCTGAAACAGGTCGAAATGAACACCTTCTCCGCGTCTGGCGGTTCGCATGCAAACAAAGTGGGAAACATGCATCGTTATCTTGCCCAAACGGGAGTCTACAATGGGAAAGACAACTCTCTGGATATCGCGTCCCTGCCGACCAATAAAAACATCGAATCACTCGCCTCCTGCTTGGCTTTGGCCCATGCCACTTATGGTAGACCAAAAAGTCGAGAAGCCAGACAGACGGCGGTGTTGATGATCGTGCAGCCAAATAACGTGAGTACTGCAAAGCAATCAGTCTGTATCTCCTATCATTTCCCTGAACCATACATAACTCAAATCGTGAAATAGTTCAACATAACAGACGAGCGCCCCATCGAGTATGCACTCTGGAACAGAGAAGACCCGGTGCCGATGTATCGACTCGAGTTTGGCGCCAATATCCTGGAATACACCCAGCTCACGGAAGACCGAGTGCTACTCTTCCACCCACCGTGGCTCGCATCAACAGCACCCGTGGAAATTTCGGTGGTGTACCTGCGTGCAGGGTATGAAGCAGAAGAATACGATCACGTCGGCTGGGAGGCACGGTTGCAACTCGAGATATCAGCGGCGATTAAATGTCCGCCTCTCCTCTCTCACATCACAACCTTCAAGAAAGTACAACAGGCACTCACCGCGCCGGGAGCACTGGAGCGTTTCTTATCCGCGTCGGACGCGGCAGCCATCCGAGAGACATTTGTACCAGTCTATCCCTTAGACGAATCTGAGCAGGGTCTGTTCGCCCGAGATCTGGCGTGTGATCCAGTCAAATCAGCCAACTACATCTTGAAGCCCTCCCTCGAAGGCGGAGGGAACAACGTATACGGAACAGAAATCCCAGACTATCTTTCCTCGATCCCACAAGCACAGTGGTGCTCATACATCCTAATGGAGCGAATCCAACCGCCGATTCAGACGAATCTCTTAATGGGACCCGAGGCATTGGACAGTGGAGAGACGGTCTCGGAGCTAGGCATCTTGGGGTGCTGTCTATGGGAATCACTTTCTGAGCAAACATCCGACCGTCGGTGCAAGATGATCCACAACTCGGTGGGTGGTTGGACCTTCAAAACGAAATTTGCCGATGTCGACGAAATGAGCGTGGTCAAGGGGTATGGACATTTTGATACGCCACGTTTGATGGATTCTTAATTGGATAGGGGTTATATTAGCGTGGTGACGGAGGTTTGTCCGAGGTACATCCGAGGCAGGCGAGCGGATATCATCACATTTTCCGCCAGAGCTCGCTGAGCCAGATATACAGGGTGATGGCTCATAGCTCAACAGATGCAGATGAAATAGTAGTGATCGAGGAGCATTTTCTCTTTGATTTTTCGAGTCAAACTGGGCTCAATTCACGTTTCTCTTATGCAATTCTCTGATCCAATCTAGTACGGTTCACGCCTAATTGGGCATTCGATACGAAATGCCAATAATATCACGCGCGCTTGAAGAATCTCATTCTATAGCTTCTTTCACCGAAATCCGTAAATGCCTCATAGAATCCACAGTGCAATCTAGACAGTCGAGAATAGTCCAGCCAGCTGCGGCTCGCTTCCATAGCCCTACTGGCCCACTTCACCGAAGCCGACAAAGTCTCTTTCTATCAAAGGCGTTATTACCGTACAGAGCTTGAACTATTGCCGATGTCCGGACCAAATTTCTGGCTGTATACAGGTTGAACCTCCTTGCATCGGCGGAAAAGCAGGGTTTCGCAGGCCAGACTGACAGGGAATACGAAGTATATCATGAAAGCCACGCCACGCCATGGCGCGGGTCGCCGCCAGTAAACTCAATTTACATTGAAGTTCAGCAAGCGACTGACATGACGAGCAGATGGCACTAATTATGCCAGTAAAGTCGAGGGTTCAGAAGTACAAAGGGCTGGCAGAACAAAGGACGCATACAGTAGTAGCAGGAGGTCAGTCATGTGCCAGTCATGTGGTGTTCTTCCCAGCTCAGATTTCCCCGATCGCCTCCTCGTCCCACTTGAACCCTTCGACTTTTCTACCACATCAACGAACCACCATCGACCAACCCGTTATGTATTCCTCCGTCCCCCACGCCAAGTACACGGCGGATTTACCTCTTCCGGCAGTCCTGCTCTTTTCTTGTGGCATGAGCCAATCAGGATGTCAGGATCAGTAAGAAATTCTGGCCAACCCCAGTTTCGCCCCCCTCTTGGCGGTGCGGCACGTCCACCGGAAGTTTCCCGAGCCCCAGCCAGGGCAAACTTTGTTCATTGCTTAGTCCATGGGCCCAGGATCCACTGCTGTCTCATCTCTATCCCACTAGCTTCCTAATGCGGGTGCCAGAGAGAAAGGATGGAAGTCCTTCATCACCGTCAACTGGGAGCAAAATGAGCAAAGGCGGAAGAAATCCGGTCGCCTTGATGCAGAGAGAAGCCCACGAAAGCACCAATCCAGGGATATCAGCCTCGAGATCGCCGAAAAGGGCTTCCAAATAAGGCAGATCGATGCACAGCAAATGCACACCACAGCCGAGCCTGCACGATGTACCCCTCTCCCCACCATCTGCCACCATGTGGTAGTTTTACCGGGACCAACGCGGGTGCAACCCCTCGGGGCCCCAACGTCAGAATCACCCAACCACCCCGGCGATGCCGTCGAATTGCAGCTGCGTGCCGTGTAGCTCGTCCATTATACATGTCATCTCGGCATCCAAGCTCCCTTGGCACTGTCCACTCAACCTTGGCCGGCTCCCTCTTGTCCCACCGATACTCGGTCAACGCCCGTCGTTGTTTGTTCGAGAGCCGTTCACAAACCGGAGATTCTGGGGTGCGTATGCGTCGTGTTCCTCGGAAGTAAGGTGGGTCGAATTCTCCGAAAGAGGATGTGGACAAAGAAAATGAGGGTTATGGGCAAACAAAGGTCCAGATGTTACTCCTCATTGAACGGGTTACTACTGGCTCAATTACCGACTACTAGACTAGTATGGTCGTCCGAGCTTTCGCGGTGCATGTCCCTTGGGGCCCCGTACCCCGAATTTCCCCCCGCAGTGCCACGGGGAGTTTTCGCGAGGATCATCGTGTGATCCAAAAGTATTAAAGAAAGTCTGGATTTCCCCGTAGTTTGTATCTTTCCAGCCCGCGCTCTCTCTCACTTTCCTCTTCCTCCTCAACTTCCACCTCCCTCACTTCCTGCTAAATCGAGCTCTTTCGTTTCAAATCGCTCATCATGGCAGGTGGAGCCAAGAAGCCCGTCAACATCTTCCGCTTGAAGAACCTGGGCGAGCCCAAGGAGGTTTTCAACTGGAAGCTATGGTTCGCCGTCATCTCTTTTGGATTGATGGGTGCTGCCCGCGGTATTGATGAGGGTCTTATTTCCGGCGCCTTCAACTCCAAGGATTTCCAGCGCTATATCAACTACAGTTCCTACAGCACCGTGGAGCAGACTAACATCAAGGCCAATGTTTCGGCCATGGTTCAGATTGGTTCCGTTGGTGGTGCTCTCTTGTAAGTGAAAAGAAAATGATGAGAAGAGGAGACTATGCCAGACCGCAATATCTTTCCTGCCTTACACGAATAATTTACTAACTACTCGGTTCTCTCGCTGCAGTGCTTTCCTGGTTTGTGATCGCATCGGTCGTATCTGGGCTACTCGTCAGCTTTGCCTCATCTGGATCATCGGAGCTGCCATCTTCATGGGCAACAACGGCAATCTCGGCGCGGTCTATGCCGGTCGATTCATTGCTGGCCTGGGTGTTGGACAGACCGTGGTCGTCGCCCCGATCTATCTCGCTGAAATTGTGAGTAGCAACGGGACAGCAAAACGCTGACTAGCTGCGATTCAATTCTGGGCAACACGGCTAACAAATTTTCTCCAGGCCCCAGCAGCGATTCGAGGTCTTTGCACTTGTGTCTTCACTGGTTTCGTATATCTCGGTACGTACTCGATTAGACTATGCCTCGGGTCTTTACAATACATCGATCTGTCTCTAACCGATTATTTTCCTTTCTAGGTATTGTGCTTGCCTATTTCGCCAACTATGGATGTCAAGTGCATATGGGCGATAACACCCACAAGCGATGGGTAAGGACAGATTCCACTCGCTTCTGCTTTATTTCCGCATGTCTCCGAACAGAACTGACACCTACCAGGAGGTTCCTACCAGTCTCCACGTCATCTTCGCTGGATTGATCTTCTGCCTCTCTTTCTTCCAATATGAGTCTCCCCGATATCTGATCAAGCGCGGTCAGTTCGAAAAGGCCATCACCAACCTCTCCCGCATTCGAAACCTGCCAACCGACCACGAGTATGTGGTTCGTGAGATCACCGCCATTCAGACCGCCCATCAAATCGAGATGGAGGCGACTCTGGGTGCTGGTCCTCTGGGTATTATTAAGGAGACCTTCCTGATTCCCTCTAACCTCTACCGTGTGTACCTGGCCCTGATGGCGCAGATTCTATCGCAGTGGTCGGGTGCTGGATCTATCACCCTCTATGCCCCTGATCTGTTCAAACTGCTTGGAGTCACTGGTAGCAACGAGACCCTGTTGGTCACGGCTGTTTTTGGAATCATTAAGCTGGTGGCAGCAGTCATGTGTGCTCTCTTCTTGGTTGATGTGATCGGTCGTAAGCGTGCACTATTGATTGGAATTACCTTGCAGGCTATCGCTATGTTCTACATTGCTGGATTCCTGACTGCCGTGCCTGAGATGGGCGTGGTGAAGAATTTCAAGCTTCCTGCAAGCAAGAAGGGCGCTAGTGAGGGCGCGATCGCCATGATTTACCTGTCTGGCTTCGGTTGGGCCCTTGGCTGGAACTCGATGCAATACCTGCTGACGGCTGAATTGTTCCCTCTGCGCATCCGTGCCCTGGCCACTTCGATGGCTATGACCTTGCACTTTGCCAACCAGTATGGCAACTCCCGTGCCGTCCCTAACATGCTGCTCCCCGTTTCCGAGGGCGGTATCAGCCCTAAGGGAACCTTCTGGCTCTTCGGTGCGATCACCCTTATCGGTGGTATCTGGGTTTGGTTCACTATCCCCGAGACGGCTGGTCGATCTCTGGAGAGCATGGACCGGTTGTTCGAGCTGCCTTGGTACCGCATTGGCCGATACGGTAACCAGGATGCCGAGGAGCGTGATCAGGTGGTTGACGAGAAGATGGAGGCTATGACTTCTCAGCATGGCACTTCGCAGCATGTCGAGCGAAAGGATGCGTCGACCCACGTTTGAGTAAGGGGATCTTATCAATTTTTTAATTTCGATGATCTACAGAGAGGCAATCTTATGCCTTCTGATGAGAGATGCCATGATGAATTCAATTGAATTTGAACATGATTCTAACATGAAAACACTGGGTACTATTATGACTGTAGCAGAACTCTCGATATGTAAAGAACAATAATCAGAGTTCGCCTGACGCCTTGCCCATTTTGATAAATAACACAGCCAGAAATCAACCAAAGCACCGACCCAAACAGCCTATTCTTGCCTCCCATCATCCCTCGTAATCGAAGAACGACCCGAAACCTCTCCTTCCAGCGGAATAATAACAATCCTCGCCTTGAGCGCGGCCTTCTCCCTCGCCTCCTGGTCCGACCGCGCCCATTTCCGATCCGTACGATGAAGATCCATACTACTCATATCCCCAATATACTCATCGGGCAAATCAACCCTTATAACGACCCCCCTCGGCCTGAAAAACGTCTCATTCCAACTCGAGATATGCCTGGAAAGCCTCTCCCCCTGCACACCCGCCATAGCAGCAATCAAATTCCGCTGTTCCTGTCTCTTCCTCGCATTTCTCGCGACGAAAATCGCCGGAACCGCGCTAAGAACTCCAATCATCAGTCCGCCAATGGCAAGTGTGCCGAGACCCTTGCCAATAACGGTACTCCACTGTTGGCGCGAAAGCTTGGCCTCGTCAATGATGACTTGGGTAAATTGCTGCCAGTGGTCTTGCGAGATGCCGTATTGAATGAGCTCGGCTGGGTATGCGAAGCCGGATGTTGTGGCTGCTGTGCGGGAGGGGACTTGGAGGCCGCGGGTCAGGGTTGATGCTACTGCAAGACCTGGTTCGGAGGAGTTTGGTGGGAGAAGGAAAGTTTTTTCGTCGAGAGGGTAGTCAAGGTTGGAGCTTGATTCTTCGGAGGGATTGTAGGGTGGAGGGGCACCGAAGGGATTGTGTTTATCGGGGGTGTCCATTGTGGAGGACATGGTGTTGAATAATGGTCTTGATGCGACGAGCATACTAGATATTGAGGGTTGTTGATGATGATTTTTCTTGTTCAGGATGATAGGCGGTTTAAATAGATTTATGAGCTTTTGTATACTTCATATACTCAGAATGTCTTTGCCTGATTGATGAATTACCGTACATCCAGGCATCCATGGCCACACATTTATACATCTCTATGTACCTCATTACTCCATACCTCGTACTCGATTTCTGGAGGCCAAGATCCTAATCGTATTGGACACGAGCGAGAGTCGTGGCAGTGCTGCCTGAAGAGTCATCGTGTCTCATCAGGCCTCCTCAAATTTGGATCCGTGATCCAAGATTCTGGGATGCTTGGGCCATCTAGACCTTGGCTTTTTTTTCTCACTTGAAGCCTCAGAGAGTTTAGGCAGTATACGACGAAGTAACTGATCAACTATTTCATCCAATGGAATGTCCGACCGATCGCCGAGGCTGTGAGCGACCGCCACTTCGTAATGCACCTTCCCTTGACAAGGTGCGAGTAATACAAGGCTTAGCGGTGTGCCTTGGCTACTAGGATCTTGGATTGCTCCAATCGGGGATATGGATGGTGGAGATAATAGGAATTTAGCCTCCCTTGTTCATCTTGACCCAATAGATGAACTACAATAATCTATGTATGGGGTCAACTAACGATGCTCTTGGACAATTTCCTCAGATTCTTCTTTGACTCAAGCATGAGACAGTGTGAGTCAGATGGATTTACGACCGTAGTGGGGTAAACTAACCAACTTAATTGATTTAGTTTGATGAATAGAACTGCTCTGGTTGGCCCGGCTCTGTGATGCCCGTAGCTCGCCTACACTACAGGGATTATCTTGCGGATTGTACCGACCAGTTTAAATGAGAGTAACTTAAACTGGAACACTTGACGTACGTACATGTTGCTGTCCTGGTGATACTGTAGTTATTCAATAATTGACCAGTTGCTTCCTCTAGAGTCGCACTAACCCAGTTAGGATCTCGGAGGGACGTGCACCGGGGCGGCTGTCCACTCGCATCTCATCCGCTTGTTATTGTTGGATGATTTTCCCCTCAATTCCACCTTGACACCTTTCCTGATCGATCGACACACCTTTCAAACTAAAGCAAATCAGCCAACAACCATGACGACTCGCTATCGTGTTGAATGTAAGCCTCCCATACTACTTATTTGCATCAAATGGCGTAATCATTAAATGTTCCTGCCTGCTAATCTGCCACCAACTAGATGCCCTCAAGGTACGCTTCGTTGTTTCCCCTCACAGGATCGCCCCCTCACTGACTTCACCCGGGCTAGACTCATCGCCGCGATCAACTGGTATTTCTTGCTATTCACCTAGGTCGCTATGAATTGAATGCTGACATTTATGATGATCTAGATCGAATGGATCAAGGTACGCCTGTTACATAGGATCTATTGTATGAGATCCGATGTTTAAACGAGAGAATAGGGTCTCCTCGCCGTCCCCTTTGTGCTGCATTCCCAGCCCATCGCCATCTCGCAGGAATCCAGCGAGCGGCTCAACACCGTTGCGGCTGATACTCACCAGCGCTATGCCGAGATTATGCGTGATGTCGAGAACCTGATTCTCGATCATAGTAAGTCTAGCCTCGCCTCTAGGGATCAGATCATCTGCTAGGCAACACAATAACTATCCTATTGACGTGATGATCAATGCCATCAATCGGGGATCAATCGGGCATCAATCCCGTTTGGATCTCATACCCATCCTATCCAAAATACTGATCGCTAATTACTCCACCCCACAGTCGAACATCACGAACGCAATGCCCCCGGCAAATCCAAGCTAAAGCTACTAGTGCCTTCGGTCGGCACCTTTTTCACCCGCCTACATCTAGAAGATGCCTTCAAGTACCAAGATCAGCGCCGCTTCATCAGCCGACGCCGATTCGTCGCGCCCTCATTCAACGATATCCGACTCATCCTAAACTCCGCTCAACTACAGGGTCTCGTCCACTCCACTGACGTCCAGCTCGTCACCTTCGACGGAGATGTAACCCTCTACGACGACGGTGCCTGCCTCACGGCAGATAACCCCGTCATCCCGCGTATCATGCGTCTTCTTGAGCAAGGCCGCAAAGTGGGTATCGTCACTGCGGCCGGGTACGAAGAGGCTCCGAAATATTACGGGCGCCTGCAGGGTCTGCTAGATGCGGTACATGCGTCGACTAGCTTAACCCCGGCCCAGAAACAAGGCATCATCGTTATGGGTGGCGAGAGTAATTTCTTATTCCGTTTTGATTCAGACTCGGACGTCCGATTGACTTATGTGCCTCGGGAGGAATGGTTACTTGATGAGATGCGCGCCTGGCGAGACGACGATATCAAAGAGCTTCTCGATCTGGCCGAGTCTGCTCTGCGGGCCTGTGCGACTAATCTGAGCCTTCCAGCTGCTGTTCTGCGTAAGGATCGTGCTGTGGGTGTCTACCCCGTGAATGGAGTTCGGATTAACCGTGAACAACTCGAGGAGACCGTCCTCGTTGTTCAGAATACCGTGGAAAGATCTGCGGTCGGCTCACGACTTCCATTCTGCGCGTTCAACGGTAAGTCTTGATCTGAACTTTGACTGAGTTCAAGGGGAATTGTACCACTAACTCTCAACTCGCAGGCGGAAATGATGTCTTTGTCGATATCGGCGACAAGTCCTGGGGTGTTCGAGCCTGTCAGCGGTACTTTGGTGGCATCGATCCGTCCAAGACGCTGCACATTGGGGATCAATTCTTGTCGGCGGGTGCAAATGACTTCAAGGTACGAAAACAATCACAAACATCAATTCGAACGATTAAATGAGCTCACTCAAATATCTGATTAGGCCCGATTGGCTTCCACAACTGCTTGGATTGCCAATCCTGCGGAGACGGTGGATCTCTTGGATGAGTTGGAAGGCGCAGTCAACCCTTCCAAGTAGAGAAAGCACGTATACGTCTGTTCCTCGCGGATATAATAATGCAGCGTATAGCATGAGATCTCGGTTTTAGTCTATGACAATAATACAACATACCCAATCCAAGCATTCAGTGCAATTTCAAAATCTGTCTTCAGTAGATAGGAGCTAAATCGTTCTGATATACCGGTCTACAGGCAAAGAAGAGTGTGGCTAAACGTCTTGGTATTCTGCAGATCTAATTGCGATAACTGTCTGTACGTTTGGAGCCAGGGTCCAAAAAAAGAACACAAAAATGGGACAGACAAGGCAAGGAGCAGAGCAGAGCAGAGCCCCTCACAACTAAGCCCGAATGTTGTCCAGGTCAATGTGACATCTGGGCGGGTGCGTGGCGTATCATCATACAAGCATAAATGGGGGGCGTCCATCGTGGTGACGTTGAGGTGAATGAACAGCGTCGCCAGCAGACATAACTCAGCTGAAAAATGGCAGGTTTGGTATCAAAGCGAAGGCCGAAGCTTCCGCGGCGGACGGTCAGGCGTGGCTAATTTCCGGGTGACGGTCAGAAGAAGGGTGAACCAAGTCATGAGTGATCCCTTCAAGGATAACTAGGGACGGAAGGAACGACGTGAACCGTGGCGGGATCTGAACGGGGGAAAAGCGAGAAGAGTTAACATCCGGTAGAAAGAAAGGAAGGGTGGAGAGAAACCGAAAACACCATCGTTGCCCCAAGATTGTTCTGGTTGAAGATCCGATGACGGGTAAACGCGCAAGGGTCCAATGGGTTGCAAATTTCCAGAAAGATAGGGGAGATTGCTGGTGGTTTACATACTGTCGTAGATGGTCCAGGTATCCACAGCACGAGCGCCAGTGCGGCCAGATAGGACGTTAACCACATCCTGCAGCTCAAGCCAGAACTCCGACTTGGGACGACGACGCTCCCAGTCAGTCTCGGTCGCCTCCAGTCCAGTCTCGCCACCCATTGGTGAGAAGAGCACATGAGAGCCCTTGACACCGATTACGGTAGCCGACAAGGGATCCGCGGCAATGGCATCCCGGCTCTTGCCAGCGTAAGACTCAATGTGCTGCATGCACTTGATGGTCATCCGCAGGGCGCGGACACGGTCCATAGGCGAGGGCTTACCACCCTGCTGGAAGTGACCAGGAACAGCCGCACGCGACTCAAATTTACCCTTGGCCTCCTCCTTGATCATGTCAGCAATTACCTGGGTGGTGTAGGTGCTCGAGGCACACTCATTACGGAGAATGATCTTGCCCGCACGGTTGGCACCCTTGTCTCGAACGAAGTTGTCGCGCAGGAAATCGATATCACGCGAGAGCATCTTGATGTCAATACCCTCCTCGGGAATGTACACGGCCACTGCGCCAACGGCCAGACCGGCTGTGGTCGCGATGTAGCCAGACTTGCCTCCCTGGGTCTCGATCACGAAGACACGGCGGCGAGACGAAGAGGCGGACTGCCGGATGGCGTCACAGAAGTCGATCAGGGTGTTCAAGCAGGTGTCGCTTCCAAGCGAGTACTCGGTACCAGGCACGTTGTTGGAAATGGTGGCGGGCAACACGACAAGAGGGATCTTGAAAGCATCATACTTCTCACGAGCCTTTCGCAGCTGGCTGACAGCGGTGAAGGCCTCAAAGCCACCAACCACGAAGAGAGCGTCGAACTTGTATAGCTCGAAGCACTTAGCAGTGCCTTCCATATCCTCCGAGGGCAAGCTGCGGTTGGTGCCAATGTCTGAACCACCCTCGTTGACCCAGCTATCAGACTCGAGCCATTGAACTTCACGGACTGAGCTGATCGGCTTGTCGGCATGGTGACGAACAAGACCGGGGAAACCGTTGTGGATTGCGAGGGGAGTGTGCCCGCGGGTGAGACAGTAGGCCACGGCGGCGCGGGTAGCTTGGTTCATGCCACCAGCGGGGGCACCAACGTGAATGATGGCAATGCGCATTTTCTATGGCACAAATAAGTCAGTGAATCTGGTTCCTCAAACGCAATTTCTTTGCAATCTTACCTTGCCTTCGGGGAGGATCATCTTGGGGTGATCCGGGGTTGCTGTGTTCAGGTAAGCATGATAGTATTCCTTGAACTCCGCATCACGCAGAGTCATGGCAGCCGCAAAGTCCTTGGCATGAATCTTTTCAGTGACTTCTTTGGTAGCTTGGACCGCCTCCATAAGAGGAGTGCGCATGATCTTGTTCTCGCGGATGGTGATAACGGGGGATGGCGAGGTAGGCGTCATCTCCAGGACAGCACGAACGGCCTCGACACCCTGCAGAGTGGAGAGCCAACGGTCATAAGCACAAGCTGCACCACCTCTCTGGGTGTGACCCAACACGGTAGTGCGGGTATCCAAGCCCAATCGTTGCGTGAGAATGTCCTTGATGGTCGAGCTCGAAATCTTGTTGAGTTGGCGATCCTGCGCTCCCTCGGCGACAATGACGATCGTGCGGCGCTTGCCACGCTCCTTGCGGTTCTATTATTCCAGAAAAAGAGCAATCGGTTAGTTGCTTAATGGTATACGCCATTGATTCTCTGTTTTTGGGAACATACCTTGGTAATGATGGAGCACATGTCATCCTCCCAGCCATCCCGAGGAGGAATCTCGGGAATGAACAGCCAGTCTGCGCCAGTACTAATGGCGGACATGAGGGCCAGCCATCCACAGTGGCGACCCATCACTTCAATGACGAAGCCTCGCTGGTGCGAAAACGCAGTGTCGAACACATCATCGACCGCATCACAGATGCGAGTCAGCGACGAGTAACAGCCGATGGTTGCGTCGGTACCCGACATGTCATTATCAATGGAACCGACCAGACCAACGATGTTCAGAACCTTGTAAGGCTCAACCTGTTCCTCGGTCAATTCACCAGCCGCAATGAGGTCGGCCAGCAGAGTCGGCCACTCGGCGCGGAAGACATCAGCACCAGTCAAGCTACCATCACCACCGCAGACCACGAGAGCATCAATGCCACGCAAAATCATATTCTTAGCCGCCCGCAGACGACCGGCGCGCTCTCGAAAGGCCATGCTCCGAGCAGACCCGATCAGTGTACCACCGCGCGACAACCAGCCGCGGACATCCTCCCAATGCATCTGGCGGATCATGTTGCCGCCATTGACCAGGCCCTCGTAGCCTTCGAAGACGGCGTAGGCCTCGCAATCGGAGTGCAGGGCCATACGGACGACGGCCCGCACGGCGCCGTTCATACCAGGAGCATCACCACCAGAAGTGAGGACACCGATGCGGCGCTTCTTGGGGGGATCGACGGGATGCTTGGCGGGCTCCATGTTTGGAATTGAAGAGGGTCGACCTTCCCGGGGAGAGGTCGAGGAACAAACCGCTTCAAGAGATTGATGAGATGGATGAAAGACGAGGTCAGATTGAACTGGAAACTGGCCACAGTTAAACGCTGTAAAGCTAATGACGGCCAGTGGGAGGGGGGTTGAACCCAATTCCGGTGAGACAAAGCAGAAGTGGGGAGGTTACCAAAGGTATTTCGTCACAGACCCGGATAGACCTGTTGGCAGCTGTCAAGGAGGGGCAAAACAGTGACGATTGGAACTTGATTGAAAAAGGTTGATTATCAAGTTGGGGCAGTGACGAAGGACAAGTTCTGGCTCTTTGGGAGACTTTTGGCTGAAGCTGTTATGCTGAAGTTTCCCCTCCCAAAAAAAAAGTAACCGGCGACGCCATTCAAAACGAGCCGGGGTCTGATGTCACCGTTCTTTCCACTTTGGGTTTAGGGCGGGCGGCTCAGTCAGGTGACTCAGGGGCCCATCATCCCCATCCTAATCAGGAAAGTAGGGCTTTCAATTAGGGCAAAGCCACAACCAGGTGACCTCAGGTGACAGCATTAATTGTCGGAACAACAAGAGGCCCGTATAGACTAAGAATGTTGCCTATGGTGCATTTTTAGTCTAGCGGTATTATGCCCCATCTGTGTTCGACATTAATTTATCAGCCTTAAATTCCAGGCTGCTGATATCACCTTCCTCTTGCCAGAGGAATCTACTTTCACCACCCTTTTACAACCATCATAGACTTCCATTTTCGAAGATTGTTCGATGGCTTCATCTCCATTGCATTAACCACATCCGTTTCGTCTGAAAGCAGAACATTTTTTTTCCATCTCTCAACGAGTCGTGTACCCGCCATTCGCAAAGATAGTCTGACCAGTGATCCACGCGCCATCAGTGCAAAGGAATCGAATCACTGGTGCAATGTCCTGGACCATGGTCAGTCGGTTTCCCATGCCATTGCTCTTGTGGAATTCGACCGCTTCGGGCGATTCTTGGGGATAGAAAAACGCTACTTTGAGTCAGCCCTAGTCACCTTCATACTCGACAATGATTTGGCATAACTTACGCGTATCCATCGGACCTGGAGCTACATTGTTCACACTCACACGCCGTGCCTGCAATTCCTTGCAAACCCCTCGGGTAAAGTGCTCCACGGGTGCCTTCGATCCTGCATAGGATGTATAGAATCCGGTGAAAGCACCCAGCAGAGCAGTCACAATGGTGATGATCTTGCCGTCATCAGAGATGTGGCGGGCGGCTGCTTTGAGAATGAAAAAGGCCGCCTTGGAATTGATTCTACCCAGTATGCAAGTCAGCACTGATACCAATATCCATAGTAAAGTGGGTTCTTGGTAACTTACGCGAACATCGAATCATACTCCTCCTCTGAGATATCGGTGATCGGCTTCTTCAGTACCTTGCCCACCGTGTTCACCACGATGTCAATCTTGCCAAAGTCCTTAAGAACCGAATCAAACAATTTGTCCACAGCAGCCGCAGAGGTCAGATCACCCTGGTAAAATGCAACCTTCAAGTTTGGGTACTTCTGCTTCAACTCGGCTTCCAGTTCGGCCGCATTGTTCTTGCTACTTGCAGAGTTAAAGTGGAGGGCCAGATTGGCACCAACTCCTGCAAGCTCGCGCGCTGACTCGGCTCCAAGGTTTTTGACCCCCCCGGTGATCAAAGCGACCTTGTCATTGAGTGCCATCGTGTGGAAGGTGGGTAGAAATGAATTGGGTGGAATACAGATAGTAGTAGGTTCCCTTGACAAAAGAAAATCAAGAGTAGTCGACCACCTGATAGAAAAAACATGTTTGAGGGCGAATTAGCCTTGATTAAATACCGCTGCTCCGGTGCTTCGCCCACGCAGGCTGCTTCATGCCGTCTTGCATCACTCCCTACTGGAGAATAGTCCATGGTTGGTTGACCTGCTAGAACGGTGGAGCTCATCGACCATCCAAAAAATCAGATACATGCCGTAACTTGAAGTCGACAAAGAAAGTCTTCGGAATAGATCTCGGGGCTGGCTGAGAGTAACCCCTCCACAAGCTGATCTACGAATAGGCTATCTTCCGGGGATGTTCGGAGTCCCCACAGACGGCTGATCAGTAACCCATGGGTTAGTCGCCTGCGTCATAGAACAGCGAAAATGCATGCGAAACAACAAATGATATTAAACACCGGGCCTATTGTTGCATCATTGAATTGACTGGACCGTGGTATGCCTCGTACTTTGGCATCTCCCAAATGCTTTTGCTTCGTGGGGAAGGCAAATGCGAATGCCTTCTTGAGAGGTTCAACCGATTGGAGCTTCCTCGAAATTCTTGTGGAGAAAAAGAAGGAGACTATTGGTGCTATCAATTGCTTTAGAATGATTATGAATAGAACAGTAATTACTTGCTATTCTACTCGCGATAACCTTTAGAAGACTTTAATGAACCGGACTGGCACCTTTGAACGCAGCTTGGTCCCATTGAAAATAAATGGGAAAAACAAAAAGAAAGCTGGACTCGCGGGGAATCGAACCCCGGACCACTCCCATGCTAAGGGAGTATTATACCACTAAACCACAAGCCCAGTTATATATTAGCCAATTTAATCTTTGACTCCATCAAGGAACGCTAGTCCAGTACTCAATCGGATGCGGAATGTGACTTGCGAGAACTTCCCGAGAGGTTTAACACAGCGCCACGAACCTGCCCAGGTGGTTATTCTCGATAATTCTTCTTTTCGCAAGCTAATTGGGTATACTGGGTATCCATACGCAAGGTATGAAAAGCATTGACACCTGGATGGACGTTTTTGAAGGTTCACTTATCAAGATATATATTTCAGACTGGATCGACCGATACTACCTACGTGGTGGGGATGGTCGGTCCAAAAACCCAAACGCACTCCCGCCTCAATTATATGGAGGAGATAAAACAATACGTAAGAAGGGAAAGCTCCTGTGTGATACCTATGTCAGTTTACTGCGCCCATACAGGCAATTACCGAGTGTTAGGTGCTCGTTGGAGGTACTGCGGATGCAAAATAATTCTTTTGATTAACCACTTATACCCGGGTATATAACGAGAATCAACGAGTTAAAGAGCCAAATTCCAAGGAGAATAGGATGCTATGATATCCATGTTGTCTCTATAGAATCAATACTCCAACCAAATCCCTAAAGGTGCATTAGGCAGCGATCCCGCGCTGCCGTTCTTCGATGGAAGTTCCTCGATCTTGACAATCATATCCTGACCTTCCGTCATCTGCTGAACAAAATCATCGTCAACCAAAATCTCAAGACCAGCTTGATTGGTGTGCAACATGCGAGCAATCTTTGATGCGTCGACTCCACATTTCTCACAGATCCTTTGAGTGAGATCATGGGCAGTGCGCTCTCTCAGATAAATCGTGCGATAATATCGATCTGAGAATGACTTGTCCCCGACACGATAGATATAAAAGCATGCGACTGGATTCAAAGATGAATTAGTTAAATGTATCAGGAAAGCACAAGGAATGAAGCATACCTGGCATGGGCGACCGTCGCAGGCCAGAAATTTCTAGACTTGCCCCTGACAAGCCGTCCTGAGTAGTATCCATGCTGTCCAAGCCTAGACGTACAAAGCTCAGCGATTCGTCGAGAGAGGCAGTGCTACCGCGCTGTGTTGCAGAAATTCGAAGCCCAGGGCTGGCCGTAGATCGCAATCGAGTGACATGAACCTCTGGATCATCCTCCTTGCTACCACGAAGACCCAGCACACTCTCAGAGCAGCTTGAGAATAACATGTTGCGAAGATTGGCAAGCTTTATTTGTAGCTTATCTGCTGCTGGATCGCCGCCCATGTCCAATGACCAGCCATGTTCATGGGCCAGGGTCTGATCGGAGCCCTTGAGGTCACCCATGCTTTTTGCGGCAACGCTACCCCGCTTGCGTTTCTTCGGTGGCTCGTGAAGCGAGGTCTTTCCAATTTGTTCCGTCAATTTTGCGATCCTCTTCTGCACATTGGTGATATCGTTGGATAATTTTCGTTCGGCGCCATGGTCTCGGAAAACTCTGATGTTACAGAAGCAAATTTCTCTCTCGTAGGGTGTCTCGAGATTGTTGAGTTGATCCGTCTTGGCACAAAGTCGCACTGATATACCCTTCACACCTTTTGCCAGGGTAAAATCGGTAGAGAGAAAGTTGAATCGCACTGGAATGGTACATTCATTCACGCTGGTCATTGGATTGATCGTCCAAGAAACGGTAAATCCATCGAGAAACTCTTCCTCGACCTGCATCTGAGGACCATTTTGACCAGCATATTGGAGGGCTCGAAGCTCAGAGTTTTTCTTATCTGACTCGGCCAAGCCCCGACTTTCTTTCCATAACCGCCAGTAGGATTCTGCGTTGACTCGCTGTTCCTGTTCCTTAAAGCAAACACGGACGAAGGTTCGGTACCGAGTTGCCTCGGTAATCGAGCTAGGCGGAGTTGTGTCGATTAATCGTAGATGGTAGATTTGACCCTTGTTGAGGTAAGACTCGGGTGCCTCCTTCGAGTCGGTGATCATTGCGGTCGAGGCTCGAAGACAAGTATGGAAGCGGAACCTGAGGAATGAGTTAATATTGACAAGCCAGACAGATGATGCTGGGTTCGTTTTACCTCTCACTCTCAGCCCGTGGAATCCCCGTTGCTGCTGTAGAAAAACTTTGAGGTGACATGGCCTTGACTAGACTTTCCGAACTTTGACGTCTGGAGTAACCATCCTGGGATAATAGAGGTTTCGGTGGCTCATCCCACGTTTCGTAACCAGAGTCACAGTGAACAATTTGGGTCGGTTGGTATGCAGGGTTGTTCGTAAATAGATCCGCATGGTTAGGCTGACGCGGGCAATTGAAGGAGCTAGAATCCATTTTCCAGTTTGGTTGTGAGCTAGGAAGCCATCCTCGAGCGATTTGGACACCCTCGTTCCCGAAATTATTCTTTGGCGAGATTGACCGGTCAAAATCCTTGGCTGAATAATTTAACCCATGTTGGTAGGACTGAAAGCGCTGGCTTTGAGGCGGCATGTTCTGCGCTAAGAGGACATTCATCGAGCTTGGTACTGTACAGTCATTGAACGATCCGTGACTTCCAGTATTTATCTCTCCCGCAGTTCCAAAAACACTGGTAATGATATTAGCCTGCACACACTTATCTGCCCTTTGAGTATAGTAGGTCCCTACCTCGGTGACAGCCCCGGTCCATCTTCTCTGCCCGAAAACGGGTTATCATATGCTGACTTGGGGTCAGCTTCTCTATGAAGAAAGGAAAGGCCACAAAGACCTTGGAAGCGCTCAATAAGCTCGTTATTTGGCCGCTTGGAGCTCTTACTAAGAGAAGAGGCAAAAGTCCACGTTAGGTGCTTGTACTCCAACACTAGAACAAAATTCTTCTCAAATTGTCAACTCACCGGTTACAGAACATGGCGACGGCTTTCTCGTTTCTTCGGGAATTGATTGATGAGGAAACAAGTGGAGCGATTGTGCAGGGTATGTCTGGTTTCCGCCTAATGGAAGACTTCGAATTATTTTTCCGCAGATGGGGCGATTCAAGCAGTTTTGTATGAGCGCCCAGATATAGTAGGGATGATATTCTCCTACTCGTTATTTGCTGTACCCCGCCTGTCGAGCATTGATCATAGTTACTTCATATTCGGGAAGTGGATACCAAAAGCCACCTTAGAGAGATAGAAATCCAATTTAATTCTAGAGGGAGCGTTTTACTCGCTGCTCGAGAGACACCATCCGAATCCGTCCATTTAATTAAAATATTGTCAATCAGTTTTGGACCAACGGGATTGGAGATCTTGAAAGTTCTACCGTCCATTCCAAGATCGGCAAATCCTGTGGATCTGGTTGGCAGGCTGTTTGATCCGTGGGGTGCCGGACCTGCCCCACCTAGTACGCTCTGGCATCATGGATAAACAACTCCATCTAACATCATTGGCATGGCGTCTGCCAAACCGCAGTCTGGCATTTTGCATCTCCACGGACTCAGGAAGTACTTGGTCAACAATCCGTCAGATGTTGGGCAGGGACCTGAATATTTTAGATAAGGGCCGACCTGGGACGTTTCGGCGACAATCAATTCGAGCTACAGTAGGGTCGTGCATGTATGGAACCTGACGGTACTTTTGTTATATCGATGACATCAGACAAATCGTCCATGAACCGATTTTGATCGATGAACTCCAGAAATGCAACGTTGATCCTCACGCACCGGTTCCCCTATTGTTCCGTATCTACATTGAAGAGAGATTGACAACTCAACAGCTAGCTTGATGAGCGATCAATCTGAAGAGATCGTGCAGAAACCCAACGTCCTAGTTGGCGAGGAAGCATAAAGTCAAATGCCAGCCTGATCAAGGCAACGTGGATGGAAATTGATAGTGCCTTGCCCCCCAAGCCACAACGGAGAACCTATGCATAGAGGTCCAGGAACAAACACCCTTTTTCCTTTCTCTTATCCGAACTCGGACTTATTCCCCAATGTGGGCCTATTATTTAGCCATCTCAACAACATCGCATGGTCTATGCTGGAGTACCGAAAAGCCTCAATACCTTAGCACGGCGAGGAGAGTAGATAATATCCATCCCAGGACTATGTATCGGGCAGTTATCACTTTGGTAGAAGCTAATTGTTGAATTATTCCACGGAAACGGCTCCGTTTAGTCCCTTGGTCAACAGAAGCACAGGCCCTCTGTTGACCTCACAATTACTTCAAAAAGCACCAAGTACCGAGTACAGGAACACGGTAGTTTCGGTGCATTAGGTACCTAACTGCATCTATCGTGTCTGCATACTTCTCATAATATAGGGGTTTGTACCATTGTGCCGTCTTGGCGATCAAAGGTCGGGCACAGCCTCGTGTGACGTCAACGAGTGCCCTGAATATCGATCCAAAACATTGACTTCTCCAATTTCGATGAGACAGATCGCGCGAAGAAAGAGCAGACTAAATGATCTGATGAGCATGATGTTGAGATTTGAACCAACGCCATGAGTGGAAGAGACATTGTAGAATGGGCATGAAGGTAGCCTGACAGCAGTAGAATAGTTAAGGCCTACCATAAAACTGCTTGGTATAGTTAGGCTGATGATAATAATGAACATCAGCCTCCACTGCAGACGCCTCGTTGGTGCTATTATTATTCCAGGTCCTCAGCACGTCGACTCTCGTGAGGAATAATTCTTGTCACAACTTACTGAACAGTCAAGTTGTGCGGTTGATATGCTAGGCACCCAGATTTTCATATCAGCCAAAGGAATCATAGCACCTCCATAAGCTCAGCCATTAGTTATTGACCTGCGCATCTAGCTTCCAGGCGATCCTATTGGGAGCTCAAATGATCAAAGGCGCAAACTACGCTTAATCGAGAGAGCTAAGCGTTGTCATCGCCTCAGCCACGCCGCTTGGCGTCAGCAAACCTTAAAATGGGGGGAAATCAGTTGAATCATTCCTTAAGGGGGAATTTCCTCTCGCGGCAGGAGGTCACTACAGTGAGTTTATTGGTCTATCAACTCCCTAGTTACCTCTCGTTCCTTACAGGATTATTAATTGTTTAGTTAGGGTCCTTTTAGGCAACGAGGCAAACTACCGATGAAAAGAGGCTATTGGACCCTGAATTTCCTTCTTCCATTTTTCTTTATTCTTTGTTCTTAATAATTAATATCTCGCCTCTCTCGACTCGTCCGAAGTAATCCTTCTCGCCATTCCCTCACAATCCGCCCGCGGTTATTTTGCGACCGTTGCGAAGTGTGCGGTACACCACCAGCCAGCGCCCCCCCTTCCTTCAAAGATCGTTTCAGGGATTCGTTGCTTAGCGCCCGCAGCCTCAAGAACACTGCCCAACTCGAGCACGCGCGCAACAACGTCACTCGATATTGCGCGTATCGCCGGTCTTAATTGACTCGGACGAGACAGTGGATTGGTATCCACGAGTATATATACAAGTAGGACCTGCTTAGCGCAGTCCGTCAACGAGCGCCAGGGAATATGGGCCCCATATCCCCCAAGGCTGCGATTGCGCACATCTCCAAGCTGCTGGTACTGTCGTATATCGTTGACTGGATCTTCATCATGTACGTTTCTGGAGCCTACAATCTCTGTGTGGAAGCCTCTTGACTGATCAAGTGAAATAGTGGTGTTGCCCTGATCGGCTATGGATTCTACAAACTAGACCCCAACCAGCGTCCCTTCTCCCTCACAGACCCGGACATTTCCTTCCCCTTCACCGAACATGAGACCGTCTCCAACGCAACCCTGATCCTCGTCTCGGTGCTGGCCCCGGCCGTGATCGTCATCCTGGGAGCTGCGCTACTGATTCCCGGCACCGCAGCTGTTGGAGGCGCAAAGGCGTCCAAATCGCAACTGCTGCGACGCAAGTTCTGGGAGTGGAATGCTGGTTGGATGGGACTGGCACTCGCCCTGGCAGGTGCCTGGATGGCCACACAAGGACTGAAGACTTTGATGGGCAAGCCACGACCGGATCTGCTGGCGCGGTGTAACCCCGACGTGAGAAAGATTGCGGATTATGTGGTCGGCGGTCTCGGTGAGCGCCTCGCCGGGGCTCCGGTCTTGGTGGATTGGAAGATTTGCCGGGAACAGGGGTATAACCTGCGTGTTGATGGGTTCTCCAGCTTCCCCAGTGGACATTCATCCCGTAAGTAGTGAGCCGGGTGTGGTTTCCATCCAGGGGGAAGATCGATCGCTAATTAGTGCTTTTTCTAGTCTCTTTCGCTGGACTCGGCTACCTGACACTCTGGCTTGCTGCCAAACTCTCCGTTGGATTCCCGTATCTGCCTCAATTCCCCGTCGAAGGGGATGACTACAGCGACGACCGCACCTCCGTTCGCACACGCGGCGCAGCACCTCCCGTGCTCCTGATGATCCTCACCTTCTTCCCCACCGCTGTAGCTTTCTTCATCGCCTCTTCTCGGTGGTTCAACTACCGTCACCATGGATTCGATATCATCTGCGGCGCTCTGATCGGAATCTTCTTCGCCTATATCGGAATGCGCATGTACCATCTGCCCATCCAGCGGGGAGCAGGCTGGGCGTGGGGTCCTCGAAGCCAACGGCGAGCATTTGCTCGTGGCATTGGATTCCCCAGCTCTTTGGGAACAGACAGCTGGTCGTATTCGCGCGATCATAAGGCTGCCCAGGTCTCCAATGGCTCTGGTGCTGGTCATGTCGAGCCTGTACATGATGTTGAGAATATCCCGCTGCATGAGCAGCCTGAGCAGGCAACTGCTAGTGAAAGGGTATAAATGAGTACCTGGCGTCTTCTTACATTGTTTTGACGACTGCCACTTCTTTGATGTTGAATTATTCGAATGTACATAATGGTTGGACAGCCATCAGCCACAGTCAGAAATGTCTCTCACGGACTTTCAATTAATACAAGACAAAATACATGACCTTCTCAATTCCAATCATCTACAGTGGTATGTTAGATCAGATTCACACTAATCTCAAATGACGTCATATCCAACACGAGAGAAACTGATACCCAGATGAAACCTGCCCAACTTGAATTTCCAATCAATTTTCGTAGTTAATATCTTTCGATTTGGAAGAGACTATATAGTAGTTATACTGGAAAACTAATAATGACCGGGTTCTGCAGTCGCAAACGCGGGGTTAAGGACGGAGATTGCATTATTAATCCGCGTCATTCAGCGTTATTAAAGGGCGGGATCGAAGTAACGATTGACATCCTCCAGACAACTTCTAACCCCAAACCAAAACTAAGTCCCCAAATTCACCATTTCACGAAAAAACAGAATGGCATCCTACCTGGTCACCGGCTCATCAAGAGGTCTCGGCTTAGCTCTGGTATCCCGTCTAGCCTCCCTACCCGCCGCACAGGTAGGCAAGGTCATCGCAACTGCCCGCCAGGACAACTCGCCCCAACTCACAGAGATCGTGAATTCCTCATCTGGTCGAGTCGAGCTGGTCAAATTGGATGTAACAAACAAGTCCAGCATCCAAGAAGCAGCCAAGTTGGTGGAGGGTAAGCTGCAAGGGAAGGGACTGGACTATCTCATCAATAATGCGGGCTTGATGGATTGGAGTTCGACTGGGTTGGAGGGAATGTAATGATTGATATGTGCCATTGAAACAAGATGATACTTACCCAATTATTAGGGATAACTTGAATGATATCTTCCATACGAACGTTACCTCCGTTCATCATGTCACGCAAGCCTTCCTTCCTCTATTGCGCAAGGGCGAGAAGAAAGTTGTTATCAATATGTGAGTGACGAATCACCATATAGAGAAATGACAGCTAACAAAATCTAGATCAACAACACTGGGCTCCTTCGCAAAAGCCGAGGTCTATAGACAATCACCCACACCCGCCTACAAAATATCCAAAGCCGCACTGAACATGTTGACAGTGCAATATGCCCAGCAATACGAGGCTGATGGATTTACCTTTTTGGCTATCACCCCCGGGGTAAGTCCCCTCATACAACCAACTTCATTGCTTACAAGGGAAATCTTATGTGCTGACCTTGACAGTGGCTACGTACCGACCTCGGTAGTTCTCGAGCAGATCTGCCCGTGGAGACTGGAGCAGAGAAGGTTCTGGATATCGTGCAACAGACGGGAACACATCAGAATGGGAAGTTTTTGAATATTCATGTACCAGGATGGGAGAATGCGTCCGGGAATAATCAGTATGCTGGGGAGGAGGTAGCTTGGTAGAGGCTCAAGATAGTGTTGTATGTTGAATATTACGCGGTGACTTCTGTCACAACTTCGAGCTCAAAGCCTTAACGGCCTCTGGTGGAGTAAGGATGCTCTGCAATCTTTGCTCACCAAGCTCATAAGCACCAGGAAGCCAATCATTCACTTTCTCCCCCAATATCATCAACGCCAGTGCCTCTCCAGCCATCAGACAATTAGCCATTCCATAGCCATTAAAAGCTGCTGCAATCCATTCTCCCTCACCACGCCGACCAGTCAAGGCTGGTGAAAGCCGTCCGACTAAAGGCAATCCATCTGATGAAAATCCCATAATACCACTCCACGAACTAACCAACTTCCAAGAAGCCTTGTCCTCTTTTCCAAAGAACCGCGGGAGAACTGATTGGAGGTGAGAAACAGAATGCGAAGCCACAAAGCTATCATCCGCTGATACAGCTTCATCCATGCGTGTGTTCTCGCCTCCGAAATAGAAATACCCTGTCTTGGCGCTCTGGCCAAGGTAGTACAATCCATATCCGTGACGCTGGGTGTCTGGGTCATATGTTGGTGGATAGTGGAATCCCCATGACACTGATTTTCCTTGATTAGACACCGATGTACCTGGGTCTTGAACTGTCATAGTCCCCTTAAACGGGTGGATTCGCCCTCGTAAGCTTGGGAGGAGGTGTCCGCTATACCCGTTGGTGCAGTAGACCACGCTGGCCGCTCTCATTGGGCCTCGAGATGTGCGCAATGTATAGGGGAAAACAGAGGTAATGGGTGTTAGGAACTTCTCATCGTATTCAACCGCCTCGACGGCCGTGTTGGTTTCAATGGTCAGTCGACCTGGGTATTTCTTGAGAAGGGCGTCGAAAACCTTGGTGACTAGACGATATGGCCATACTGTACCGGCTGGAAGCAAGGCACCACCGGAAGCTCCGTGGATCCCATATTCCTATAGAGATTATTAGATACGACATCAGAAATGAACGACTGCCAGCAGTATCTCACCTTGAGTACAGTATCGGCATCAAGAATTGTATAGATGCCCTTCATAGAAGGATGATCCGCCTCCAGACGCGCGACACTTTTATTAAAATCCTCAAACTTGCCATCCGTCATAAAGACACGCAACTTCTGAAGCTTCTGCCTCTCGCTAGCCTCAACAGCATCATATTCCTCTATCAGCTCTTGCATCTTTTCCAAATTCCGAAGTGTGAATTTTGCAATTTTGCCGGCCATCTCAGGGCCGTGAACCTCGGCAAGATGCCAGTATTCTTCTCCTGCATTAGCAGCCATCTGACCGCCATTGCGTCCTGTCGCTCCAGAACAAAGTGTACGAGCCTCGAGGACAGCGACTGTTGCGGTCGGATGATGCTCTAGCAGTGTCTTGGCGACAGAAAGGCCTGTGATGCCGGATCCAATGATAGCATAGTCTCTTTCGCTAGGTAGACTTTCTGACTGGGTTTCCGCAAGAGGATGCGGGATATGTTGCCAGTATGATTGGGTTGGATTTGGACGTGGAAGGCCTGGATCTGCCGTTACGAGACTCGCTGGAGTGAAATGTCAGCCACATTCCTCGTTGTTTGATCCCGTGAATGAAGTCCCGTTGTCAATGTCATGTCAACTTACCGAGCTCTTTGTCAGATGTCATGATGAGTTTAAAAGAGAAATTAATGGGTTCACCCGGATATGTTAGAAGCTGCAGGTCCTAGGCTTGTTGAATTGATTTCAACAACGGAAGCTCTGGGTTGTGCGGGGTTATCTTGGAGATAAGATGAGACCTGCGGATGGAACTGCCTGGTTGGGACAGACTAGCCTCGGTTGGTGAGTGAGGTATATCTCCGCTGGCCATTTATTGACTGCAGGCTGATACCTCAATGTACGTACATAGCTCTTGGCCTAGTACAAAAGTTTCTGCAATTTTCGCGTTTCGCAGTTTCAACAAAATTCTTGCCTATAGATACTGTAGTCTTAAGCGCCAAACAGATCGGGTGCTTCTCGGCAAAATTGGCGCAGAAAATTGATTGATGCGCGAAAGTTCTATCTATGGTATGACGCTCTCTCCGGAAGGTAATCCCTTGTATGGATGCAGGATTATGGGGGTATGGGGTTACGAGTGGCACGACAAACCCATGCGCAACAAAGCCGTGACCCATGCGCCTTTGACCCTTTAGCTCTCAGGGTCATTAGCAAACCATGTCTACATCATGATGTTCTTTACCACCGGCTAGGCCGATCAAAGACTGCTAGCAAGATTGAAGGTGTAGCATCCCGCAAGCCTTGGTATGTAATGGCGTAGCTACATGCCATCCCGCATTCCACGGCAACATGGGGGGCCAAGCTTTGTTGGAATGTAAGAGGATTGTTTTTCTTGCAAAGGCATGTTTAAAGAAGCCGAGAAAGATATAATGTTGCTTCCTTCCTAGGTTAGCTGTCTCTAGTTTCTCATCGTGGATTACCAAGAACTGTCATCTGAGACCCCAAAATGAGATTCTCCTCCATTCTCCTGACTCTCGTCGCCCTGGTCTCATCTGGCCTGGCAGACAAGTCGTGCACCCCAAGTTTCGACTACTGCTCCGATGTCCTGATCAAGTCTAAGGGTAAGCAGAAGGCTCTTCATTCTTTCATAGCTCGTGACTAACCCATGCTAGGCTTTACCGAAGCGGATTTGAAGTCTGTTTTGAAGGGCACTGACCTGGAGAACGAGGATGTGAAGAACGTTCTCTTCCACTGCACGAACCCCGGTATCGTTGGCCACCCCAAGCTTTGCAGCAGTGGATGCAAGGACTCGGCAACGGAGGGAAGCCACCAATGCGATGGGTAAGCCTTGTCTCAAAATTCCCGGCTCATATATTAAGGTCTCGGAGCTAAAACTTACGCCGTCCATCCAGCTAAATCGTATTCCATGCGCGTGCCGTTCTTCTATTCGCATACACTGGACTAGTAAACGCTGTACCTACATCCAATAAGATAGCCATGAAGCGCATCACCTCATCACCCGATTCATCTTTCGATGTTGGCGCAAACCATTCATACTTAGAATTGAAGTGATTGTGAATTTTGGATCTCATGTGTAACTTTCTTCGCTGCGCCCTTTCAGTGTCTTTTACCCGCCGTTCTGCGGCAGGGCGTTTACCCGATATCGGTCCAATTCCCCATCAGCTCTAGACTGTCAGAGCCGTTGGTGGGTACTCCTCGGGTAGAAGTGAATGCGAACCACTCAGACATCAACGGTCTTACTTCCAACGGCATAGTCTTGTTTGCTCGGCAAGTCAAAAACCTTCGATATGGACCATTCCATTGCCACGGCCATTAGGTTTATTCACAAACTTTAATAACAACGGAGATTGACCGTCTGTCTCAGCCCATGATAGGATAAACAAGGGTCAAGTTGGTTCTTGCCACCACCCGATTGGCGTATGCTTATCTGTAAGAAATCGCCAAGCCCCCGGTGTCTCCACGGCTTATCTGGGGGTGGGCCGGTTATTAGGTGATGTATATTGTCGCCCCCGCAGGCCTCCGATAAGACTCCGAGACTATATGTTATATGTGATATTGCATTTCCACGAGGATGATGGAAATAAACCATCATCCAGTTCCAAACATGGCGGATTCTGAAGCGCCCTCAAAGCCCAATGCGGTCACAACTATCGCGAGTGTCGAGATCGACCCTAAGGCGGAGCGGGCCTTGGTCTGGAAATTCGACCTCCGTCTGCTCCCTGTCCTGGCGATAATGTACTTGTTTAACAGTCTCGACAAGTCAAACCTAGGAAATGCAAAGACAGCCGGTCTTGAAGGTAAGCCAATAATCACACCATCTATCATGATAGCATCTCACACCTCGCTTCCAAAGATTCCCTCCATCTCAAAGGAAACCAGTACAATATGATTCTCAGTATTTTCTTCGTTCCATACGTCCTTACCGCACCATTCCTCGGTTTACTCGGCAAGAAATTCGGACCTAATATCGTGCTTCCATGCATGATGCTTACCTTCGGTACATGCACTATTTTGGTGGTCGCTGCGTACAACTTCAGCGGTCTCTTCGCTATCCGCTGGTTCTTGGGCATGTCGGAGAGTGCATTCTTCCCTCTTGTTATCTACTACCAGACTACGTAAGTTGATGACAACAAACTCGTATATCGATAGCAAAGACTAACTGTTTCCATAGATTCTACCGTCGAGGAGAACTCGCCCGTCGACTGGCTATCTTCTACGCTGCGCAAAGCATCGCCTCCGCATTCTCGGGCCTACTAGCCTTTGGCGTCTTCCGCATCCATACCGGCCCACTCGCATCATGGCGCTATCTCTTCCTGATCGAGGGTTGTGGAACCATTCTCTTTGCCCTGTTCGCACTTTGGTATCTGCCCAAGTCAGCCTCGGAAGCCAGTTTCCTGACCCCAGAAGAGAAGGAACTTGCATACCTCCGCCTCCAGATTGACAGTTCTTCCGTCGTGGACGAGAAACTGAATATCCGAGACGCCTTCCGCATCTTCAAGCACTGGACTAGCTGGGCCATCCTGGCTATCCAAATCTGTCTCGGTGTGCCACTGCAAGGAGTTCAGCTGTTCCTGCCAGTTATCATCAAGCGTCTTGGTTACAGCACCGTCAAGACGAATCTATACACCGTGGCGCCTAATGTTTCCGGTGCTGCGATGTTGTTGATTCTCGCCTTCTGCAGTGACTGGACAAGGTGGCGATTCCCGTTCATCGCACTGGGCTTCCTGTTCACTTTCATTGGATTCATCATCTACGCTGCCATCGATGTCACGCACGAATTGAGTGTTGCGTACTTTGCTACGTTCATGATGGTTTGGTAAGTTCGATCAGTTCTTCTAATTTGCTGAATTTGCACTAACAATTTTTCCAGGGGCACATCGGCTCCTTCCGTTCTGCTTGACGCTTGGTACAACAACAACATCGCCAACGAGGGAAGACGTGTCGTGCTCACCAGTATCGCCGTCCCCGTCGCCAACCTCATGGGAGTTGTAAGCTCCAACATCTTCCGTAACCAGGACGCGCCCAAGTATTTACCTGCGCTGATTACCACCGCTGCCTTTGGTGGTACCGGGATTCTGTTGACTCTGGCCCTTGGTCTTTGGATGATGTTCGACAACAAGAAGAGAGATCAGAGGCAAGGTGTTCACATTAAAGCGATGGATATTCCTTCGGAGAATTTGAACGAGGGCCCTGCCAGTGATGACTTCCGGTGGTTCTATTAGTTAGACTCGATATGAGACCTTTTAATGATAATGACCAGTTATTTTAAGTATTTATGAACGTTTTTAGATGTTCACAGCGTGGGCGAGGTGAACGTTAATACATTCTGTGTACTGCCGCGGTCTCTGGAATACCTACATTTTAAACTTTAGGCCTGTCACCTACAGACCAATCTACCATGATTCATTCACGATAGGCCCCGTAAGACATCCTTGTGCTTTATCTCATCTCGTCATAAGTGATAGATAGCTCGGGCTAACAAGGGTACCTGCCGCCTGCGGAGCACTTCTCCTGTACCCACCCATGAACCATGGACCAACATGGATGAATTCCTATTCATCGAACTGCCTCCGTCATCTCGAGACATTATTTCGACGATCTCCACTATGATTGGGCTTATGGTCTAGGGGTATGATACTCCCTTCGCATGGATGTTTCATCTAAATGTAATTGGGAGTGGTCCGGGGTTCAATTCCCCGTGAGTCCATTATCTTTTTGTGTCTCTGCAAGAGTGTCCCACTAAATTAAGGCCCTGAATGGGAATCTAGACGATCACCTGGAAGTTTTTTTTTTTTTTTCATAAAGTTGGACTCATAAAGATAAAGAAGCTTCATTATCGGGCGCTTAATAGGGTATCTATGTTGATAGGAAAATATTGAAATCCAGAGAGGGTCACATCATAAGCTGCTAGCTTGGTCCATCTCATGCATGCCCCTTTGATGCCTCCGCGACAACAAAGTCCATCACCGAGGAATGTTCTTGGGCAGCAGGAGTCCCGTATGATGACTGTGGGAATTTGCAAATATGGGTCGCTGCATTGTGTGACCGCAGCTCGGTAGTCCCCCGGCCAATACCGTCAATGCTGCGGACGATGTAGGTTGTGAGGGTGATTTCATGACGAGAAAGGGTGATTTTCATCTTCTTGTGTTTTTCCGGGTTAGTATTAGGCAGAATCAGCTCGCCTAGGTGAGGATACACTGCGTCCCACGTTTGCTCATTTAAGGCATTCCGGATCGATGGCAGCGGCTTGGATGATATGCTTGAGACCACATCCAGAAGCAGAAGATGGGTGATGGCTGCTTCGACCTCGTCCTTCAATCCCAGGCGGCCAGGAGACCTGAGATCTGGGACACTGGGAAGGTTCAGAGAAACGTCGTAGTGAGTGCCAAAGGGCGGGGATGAGAGGTTGGTCCGAATGGCGACGGTGAATGAGCCACGAGATGTGAGAAGTTTTCCGCTGAAAGTAGACTCAATCGGTCGAAGGAAATTCTCGACGAGGGCTTCCAGTGTAGCTGGTGACGGGGATGTGGGTGACTTCTTCCAGCTAGCATATGAGTTCGAAGTCCACTTCGGCATATCGAGGCCGGCGGATTGCAAGACCGAATGGATATCGGAAAAGAACGACTTCAGCCACCTCACATGTGATAGATGTTGCAGGTAGGCCAAGGCGGGACGGAGGAGATGGTACTCGGGCGTTGTGGGTCTTATCGATGTCAAAGGACGGGGGAGTTGTGTTCTTCGACGTAGATTTTGACGATGAGCGAAGCAGAGCAGAATGCGAATGGCATGAGCCAATCCGTCCGCGAGTCGATTATCACCTTGCGTGGAATTTTGTTCAAGACCAACGCCATGTGTATCGGCATCGACGAGATCCAACAGGATTTCCATATCGTCAGAGATGGGGACGCGGACAAGATTTTGACGGGTGGTCACGCTGCAACCCGCCATGGCCCTGGCTTCTCGGACCAATTCATGGAATAGCTCTTCCTCGAAAACCGAATCTCGTGCTTGGAGAATGCGGTGTTCAATCGGGTCCGTTTCACTGGCGCCACCCCCAGATGGGGTTGAGCTGACAAAGACTTGGTTTCCTTGTTTCACCCGGACCCGGACGTGACGCGCCCCCGTGGGTAGCAGTCCTTTGTCCAGGATCAAACTTCCATCTTTTGCCCGTCTGAGGGAAGCGAGGCCGCGATCGCGGAAAATAGGTGTGGCTGTTATGAAGTGGTTAGAGAAAGGCTTACTCAGTGGCGGCACGGGACATAACTCATCCATACCTTCGATGAACCCATACTGCACAGCTAGTGCTTGTCTTTCCCGTGGGTGTCTGCAGACTTTCCATCCCTTGTCCTTGATGGCCAGGACTTCGCTCCAATACCGAGTCTCTGATTCGATCTCGCCGTTGAGTCTGGTGGCAGCACTCAACAGCTTGCTGGACGCGGCCTCGAAGTTCTGAATCCGCCACCCCCTCGACACCGTTGAGATATCTTTAATCGCAGACTCGGGTCTCGGGGGAGGATTGACCATGTCGGAATCGAGGGTACCGAGAGGCGCGAGTTGTTTGAGCAGATGGGACATGGAGGTTTCGGCCTGGCGCGGTGCATGCTTCGACAGAAGCAGAGAAATGAAATCAAGGGCGAGCATGGTTTCCTGGTGTGACTTGCTGTTGAGGAATTGATTAGCTACACTGCTCTCAAGGGGTTTCGCGGGGGTGAATGCGACCAACATTGCGAATTGGGTGATCTCGAGGCGTCGCTTGTACAGCTGCTCACGACGCTCAGTCACATCGACTTCTCCAGGCTCCTGCTCGCCCTCGCCCATTTCTTTGTCCTGCTGCACGCCATGGCGTGCCTCTTCTTCGGCGATCTTGGCTCGAAGAACCTCCTCGTTCACCTCACGGAAGGAACCCCACTGGTTGTTGATCTGGGCGATCTCCACGGGGAGGGTGTCGGGGCGCTCACTCTGCTCCGGGGGTGGGCGCAGGGGGAGGGTGAAAGATTCGACCATGATAGCGATGGCCAGCGCAGTTCAAGCAACTGGCTGGTCGAAGAGATGCGACAATTGTGTGAGTTGTGAGAAGAAAGAAGAAACGAGCTGCTCGGTGGATCGGGGAAGGCAGATTAGATGTCACGTGCGGCGAGGGGAGCTGCAGTGGGTCTTCGGCCGAACACCTGAGGAACTGAGGAGATTCTTGCCATAACTCATTAAAATGTGAATTTAAAACTACCCCAGGCTAGGGTAGGCCTTACATCTACCTATCTCTATTTTTCTATCATCTGAACCCTTGAATATGAATTCTCTAATTGTTTTAGGACAGAATGATTGCATACTGGGGTCATAATGGAGCCTTGAGTGAATTATGCTCGCCTTGCAACAAGCATACGTCAAATTTCAAGATACAATACTTGCGATACTGCTGCCTAACAGGGAGTAGTCAACATGATCTGCTATCGGTTCTGCCTGGCTTTGACAAAATCAACCAGGTCAAAAAAGCTCTTCTTGTAGAATCTTTCCCGAGACTTTGGATCAACACCCTGAATACCAAAGTGACTCGGTTGCCCAAATTCCCAATTATCAATGAAACTCCAAGCCAAAGCACCCATGACATGTACTCCGTCCTCATGGATAGCGCGGAGGATCTCGGACATGTATGAAAGATAGTATGTGCTGCGAGTCGAGTCAAAGCGCTGATCAGAGAGCTCCTTTTCAGACTCTTTCCACACGGGAAATCCAAATTCAGAGACTAGGATCGGGTGTCGGAATGTATCCCACAGGTAGGATAGATATTCGCGGAAGTAGGTTGGTGTAATGTAAACGTATGATTCTTGTAATTCATTAGCAAACGAGGCTCAAGGTAAATTGAAACGAAGGGCTAATGACAAGTGGTGTACCCACCAGACCTGTAGCCAATATTCCACCCATAGACGTTCTTCGTATCTTGATTGACACAGTATGGGAAAAGTGAATTGGTACTGGATTTATTCGCTACACATGCAGTGATCCCTTCATCGGCCGGCGAGACAACCGTAGCCGTATACGGATCAATGGCAAAGAAATCCGCTGTTTGGCCGATAAATTTCAATTCAGTTTTGTTCAACTGCCTTGCACCGGGTAGAGTATGCAAGATGGAATCGGGATATTGTTTGCCGAGGAAAATCGGGTTTGCAAAGAAGGCAAGTTGCATCTCGTTGAATCGATTGGCGGCCTCGACGTCACTGTTGTTCTTGGGGTTTTTTGGTACGCCAAAGTTATCGTTAAGTTTGAGGCTCATCTTTCCAGTAGCTTTCAGTTCCTCGTGGTAGAATCGGTATACCTGGGCGTGCGCATGTATAACATTATCGACGCCTTGGAAATTGAATGCGTAGAGCAATGGCTCATTGAATGTGACCCAGATAGGGACTCGATCTGCGAAATTTGCTAATAGAATCTTCCCGTAATTGACGAACGCATCCACAAAGGTTTCATTTTGATAACCAGCATTCGCATATCCAATATCGGGATGTCGAGCTGCAGGAGTTAAAACATGCAAAGAAATGAAGTTTTTATTTGGGGTAAGAACTGTGCATACCAACATTGTCGCTGGCCACAAACACCAGAGGACTATCGAAGTGCAGCATGGTCACAACAGGCTGCATCCCAGCATCAAGAACCGTGTTGATCAAATCGTTATAGTGGTCAATTGCTTGTCTATTGACCGGAGTACCAGGCAAGACGAACGGCAAAATGCGGGTCCATGGAATACTGAAACTGTAGTATTCCACACCCATAGCTGCCAGGCGCGCAATATCCTGTTTATAGTAGAAGTAGTTCTCATCTGTGACATAGTCTTTGGGGCTATTTGCTGCGGCTAGTTTCTCAAGGAGGGATGGTGAGCGTCCTTCGAGGGCAACCGCGCCCTCAATTTGAGCAGCGCTGCCGGCCACACCAAAAATGAAGTCGTCGGGAAAGTTGTAACAGTCCGTGGGGCCGAAATAGTCCCGGGGTGGTAGGACTAGCTCACTGGTTGGCACTGGAGTAGGACTGACGGTAGTCGAAAACAGCCCGGTCGTAGTCTGGATCTAAGATTAGTACGTGCTGAGCCTTAGAAATCGGATTTGAATAACCAACGTAGTTCTGCAGACCCGCATTTAACCACAGAGAAGACCACGCAGCTTGTCCGTAAGGATTATTGTTATCTGTTGCACTGATGACAGTCTGGCCAGGAAGCCAGTTGCCCCAAGTCGATGTGGAAACTCTTGTCTTTAGGTGTTTAACTGCATCCTTGTATGCCGGAGCGTAGGTCTTTGTAGTAGTCGGCGAAGGAATGGAAGTTGCATAGCGAATTGTCTCCTCCCGCGAATAGGAGAATGACTTGAAGTGATAACTTGGTGAAGCAATTGATTTTGTGCACTGAGGTCGGGTAGTATACCCTGTGGTGGTGAGGTAAATCTCTTGAGCCTGCACAGAGATCGCTAGACCCAGGGCAGCAATGAAAGCGATTCGCATGGTTGAGTGCTGCTTAAAATTTCAAGTCACGACGTTCAACTCTCAGAGCCAGCACCACGTCATTCTTAAGTATTCTGCAACTGTTAGCATTCACCTTGGCTCATCGAGCCCCACACCCCGCAAAATGCACCCCTGCACCACGGGTAATTATCGGATGCTGAGCATCGTACTTCGTATTGGTTGTCGTACTTCGTAAAGGCAGACTCATTTGGTATGGCGCTGAACCCAACTGCCAGACTAATGTAATAAAACTACTTTGATGATGCGGGGTGATCGTAGAAGAGGGAGTAGATCGACAGCGTCCGCATCTTGGTTGCATTGTCTCGTAGTATGGTTGGCAGCCAAGATCAGGCAACCGGAACGGGAAGTCTTTCAGCCATGTAGGTGAGACACCACCGAGTATACAAGCCGAGGTTTGAAGATAGAAGTTAGTTTAGGAAAATAGTGTCAACATCTTCTTGGAAAGAATTGGCGATAGTACGGCACGACCATTAAACCTTCCAATAACACTAGCATGGTATTATCTATTGACATGTCATTCTTTCTACTTTAATATGAGGATGTTAAATTCCGTTAAAAAATATTCTCGTCGGAAATTCAAATCTATAGAATTCATACAATTTGTTTAAAGGTGCGAAATCTCCTTACCCTTAGCCGTCATCAACTGTCCAATGCGGGAGTCGACCTTGCTAAACATCGCAATAACAGCCTGTCTCAATTCCGCAGGTACGGTGTCCAAAGTCTCCGACACATTCTCAACCCATTGCTTTCTCTCATTCTCATCAAAGACTCTATTCCACAGCTCTCGGGGCTGCACATAGTCCTCGTCATCAACTGCAATCTCGTTCTGACCCAAGACAGCAAACCGTTCGATGGGCTCTGTGTGTCGCACGTCTGAAGTCACCTGGCTGGGAACGCCAGGACTCAAGGTACTGCGCACATAGTTGGGATCACCGCCGTAATTGCGGGTGTGGACACTCATGCCGTCTCTCTCATACGGAGCGTAGACGGGGCAGACGGCGCGGTTAGATGGGAGTTGTGTATAGTTTACTCCCAGACGGTATCGCTGAGCGTCGGGGTAAGCAAACATACGAGCTTGCAACACTATTTTAAGAATGTCAGTACTGTAAATCTGTTAGCCAAGCGAGGTCGACTTACTAGGATCAGGAGTCATCGCAATGCCAGGTACCATGTTCGAAGGTGAGAATGCCGCTTGCTCAATTTCGGCAAAATAGTTCTCAGGCTAAAAACACTGCTTAGTGAAGGTCCAATATGTATCATATATTTTGATTCTTACGTTTTTGTTGAGGGTCATCTTGCCAACCTCGATGAGAGGGAACTCCTTGTGCGACCAGACTTTGGTGATATCAAACAGACCACGACCATAGTTCACAGCCTGCTCGGGCTCCATGACTTGAACATAGAGCTTCCAGACAGGGAACTGCTTGCGAGAGATGGCACCCCACAAATCCTGGTTATGGAAGTCGGGGTTCACACCGGCCATGCGAGTTGCCTCTTCTTTCGAGAAATGGGTGATGTTATCAACAGGCCGGAAGTGGAATTTGCAATAGCGGAATCGGCCATCAGCAGCGACCATCTTAAATGTATGCACACCAAAACCGGTAACTCGACGAATCGAATCAGGGATGCCTCGGGAGCCGAAAAGATGCATCAAAGCATGGACACTTTCGGGTTGGTTCACGTGGAAGTCCCAGAACTGATGAATCTGTTATTAACTGCAACAGAATGCGACCTCCCCAAAAAAAGACCTACCATTGTCCAATCGGGACGATTAGTTGAAGGATGTCTCTTGTGACTCCTGTTCAGGGAGGGGAAGCGAATGGGGTCGCGAACAAAGAAGACCGGCTTGGTCGTGTTAGTGTAACGGTTATGATATAGGGCGAAACTGATAGTGAGACTCACGATATGGTTTCCCACAATGTCATGGTTTCCTTCCTCGGTGAAGAATTTGACAGAGAAGCCCCGCACATCCCGAACGGTATCTGCACTGCCCTTCTCGCCGCCGGTAGTACTAAGACGGAACAGAACTGGAGTCTTCTTGCCGACTCCATTCAAGAACTTGGCCGAGGTGAGCGAAGAAACGTCGTTGGTCACTTCGAACTCGCCCCAGGCACCGGCAGCCTTAGCATGAACAACTCTGTACAGTTCTCGTGAGTAAATGATTTGACACGACATAGATAAAAAGCATACACACCTTTCAGGAATGCGCTCCCGGTTGAAATGAGTAAGAGTTTCGATGAGAAGCGTATCTCCGAGAGTCGTGATGCCTCCACCACCCAAAGTGGGCAAGGTGATGCTGGTGGAAGGGTCAGAGACCGGCTGGCCTTGAAGGACGTTAGAGGAAGGCCAATGGTTGCTAGCAGGCGAAACACTTTACCTTCTGCAAAGGTGAAACGAGGATTCGACATTGAGGATGTCTTGTTTCAAGTGCAGTTAAAACTTGTTGATCTGGGGTTGTTGCATCCACTGGGCAATGGAAAGGCTTTTATAACTTAATTTACTATACATAGTAATCCTTATCTACGTATCTGGGAGGGGTCCAAGGACTCTCCGAACTAAAGCCGATCAGTTCCATCTGATGAACTTTACTAAAGCGATGCATGACGGACGGAAACAGATAACCAACCCTAGAAGATGAGCGTTCAGGATGTGCAGAAAAAAACCTCATACATACCAACCATCCGTAACATCTTAACGGTGCCGCCATAACCGTGCTTTCCGTGCTGTAGTTGTCACTCACTCCTTCAATGCTTCTAAAAGATTCAGGTGTGGGGTCTGGAATACTGGGAGATCACATTTCAACGCAGATAATATTCTCAGAGATAAGGTCAATTGCATCTTGTGAATCGCCGAGTTTCAGCCGCCGAGTCATCTCCGCGATCCCCGAGTTATTTATCACCAGCCACAGTCCATGACTGTTAGCTTACTACAATCAAAGTGCGATGATTGGCCAATTGTTCTACTGGAACTGGAGAAAGCGGAGCAGGATTAGTAATATCTCCACTTTTCTTCCACCCCCTCATGAGGGGAAAACCCCAAATGGGTCAAGGTCAAGACGGTTGTTCTCATGTTCTCCGATTTTTGATTTGCAAAGTTTCTTGTCGGATTCATCGGCTTGCCGGGCGGAGGTCGGGCGCATCTTTACTATTGGCCGCCCTATACCATGTCAGACCCTTTACCGCATCCAGTAATACTACTGCTTCAAGTAGAGCTACAGTTCATGAGACATTTCGACAACGTGAAGCCCTTGTCAACGTCAACAATGTTGCTATCCCCGGACTTCCCTCGGGGCTACCATGCTGTGTCTCGGATGCCGGCAAGATCGGTATTGTTGAATATATCGCAAACGTGAAATTATCCAAATGATATAAAGATGACTATTTTTCCAGCTGGACATATTTTCCCCATCAACAATTCCAAAGAGTTCGGAACAAGATCAATATCAAGATCATTCTTAATTGACATACTTTCAAAACATCGACTACACCTCCATCATGGCTATGGTATCCAACGGCTCTGAGTACGACTTCATCATCGTCGGCGGTGGCACCGCTGGCAATGCTGTCGCGGGTCGTCTCGCTGAAAACCCCAACGTTCGCATCCTGGTGGTGGAGGCTGGTATCCCCAATCCTGACCAGATCGATGAGATCACCACGCCATCCAAGGCATTCAACCTCCGTGGAAGCAAGTACGACTGGGCCTACAAGACCACCATGATCAAGCGTGACGATTACGAGCGAATTGAAAAGCCCAACACCCGTGGAAAGGCTCTCGGTGGGAGTTCCTGTGCCAACTACTTCACCTGGATTCCTGGTTCTAAGCCCACCTTTGACGACTGGGAAGACTTTGGAGGTCGGGACTGGACTTGGGACAACTGCGTGGAGTATCTCCGCAAATGTGCAACCTACCACGACGACGAGAAGCTGTACCCGACTGAGCTCAGCAAGATTGGAACTGGCGGTCCTGTGCATATCTCTCATGCTGAACTTGTGCCCGAGATGCAGCCATTCCGTGATGCCCTCACCCAGGCGTGGGTGTCAAAGGGTGAGGTCCTCACCGAGGATATCTACTCCGGCGAGATGCGAGGCTTGACCCACTGCGTGGACACCATTTACCAGGGTGAGCGCCAGGGCAGCTTCCTGTACTTGAAGAACAAGCCGAATGTGACCATCCTGTACGGTGTTCAATCCAAGAGCTTGATCATTGACCCAGCCACGAAGGTCTGCTCTGGTGTTACTGTCATCAGTGAAGCCTCCAACACCGAGATCAGTGTTTATGCCAGCCGCGAGGTCATCCTGTCTCAGGGTGTTTTCGAGACTCCCAAGCTCCTCATGCTCAGCGGTGTCGGCCCAGCTGATGAGCTCGCCAAACACGGAATTACCCCCGTTGTCGACTCTCGCCACGTTGGCCAGCATCTTTTGGATCACCCCATCGTGCCTTTCGTCCTTCAAATCAAGGACGGATTCGGTCTCGATGATCATTTGCTCCGTGCTGGTCCCTTGAACGACGCGGCTGTTGCCGCTTACAAGCGTGATAAGACTGGTCCTGTTAGCTCCGGCCTACTGGAGCTGGTTGGATTCCCCCGCATTGATGAGCGCTTGGAGAAATACCCCGCCTACCGTGAAGCTAAGGCTGCCAACGGTGGTCTGGATCCCTTCGGACCCGCTGGCCAGCCTCACTTCGAGCTGGATTTTGTTGGTGCTTTCAGCACGGCCTTCCAGTGGCACTACCCCATGCCTGAGAAGGGCAACTACATGACTGTCATTGTTGACCTCCTCCGGCCTTTGTCTGAGGGTGAGGTTACTCTGAACAGTGCAAACCCCCAGGTTCAGGCCAACATCAACCTCAATTTCTTCGCCAATGACCTGGACATTCTCGCCATGCGCGAGGGTGTGCGCTGGACTTATGATGTTCTGACCAACGGCGCTGGCTTCAAGGACATCGTCCTTGGTGAATACCCCTGGAAGATGCCTCTGCACTCCGATGACGAGATGAAGCGTGCTGTTTTGGACCGCAGCCAGACTGGATTCCGTAGGTACTCTTCTTGATCGACTCGAGACATCGCTAACGTACTCCCAAGACCCTTGCGGTACTGCCCGCATTTCCAAGAGCATTTACCAGGGTGTGGTTGACTCGAAGCTCCGAGTCCACGGAATTCGCAACCTCAGAATTGCCGACGCTTCCGTTATCCCAGTCATTCCTGACTGTCGTATCCAGAACTCCGTTTACATGATTGGAGAGAAGGTAAGCATCAATCCTGCAATTAAATTATTACAAGCTCTGACAGGTATCATAGGGTGCGGATATCATCAAGTCTGCCCACAAGGATCTCTACGAGACCCAGGGTATCCCCTACTTTGTCTCCAGCAGATTGTAAACATCTTCGACATCGAGACAGGCCCCGTTATGCTGGGCTAGAGGTGTGGATATGCTAGATTGTACTTATCTTTATTCCTCTTCATTTTGAAATTTTGTATAGATTCAATTCATTATTGTGCGTTCAATTTAACGACAACTCAACCGAACAACCTGCGTATGCTTGGATTGTGGCCACTCTCGCTTATAGCACAATTTACAAAAAGAGACTCCAATCTCCCTGATCAATCAACACAATCCACAAACAGCAATCACTCCTCCCAGTTGAAATTGACCACAATCCGCCCCGCAACCTGCCCCTTGCGAAGCTTTTCAACCGCCTCTGGAAGCCTATTGAGGGGGTACACCTCGCTGATCTGCTTAAGCATCCCACGTCGGGCAAAGTCCAAAGCCACCGCGGTATCCCTCCGACTACCCACCAAGGTCCCCTTGATACTAAGATTCTTAAAAATGTACTCACAGGGATCCGTTCCCAGAACCACAGACCCAACCGCAGGAAGTCCAATACACATCACCATGGATCCAACCCGATCACCAACAAACGAAACCGCCGTCTTATAAGCAGCAGGAGCCGTCACAAAGACGCCGTGCACACCGATTCCATCCGCGACCTTGATAACAGCCTTAGCAGGGTCCTCTTCCTCCTTAAAATCGACGAATGCTTCTGCGCCCATTTTCATCGATAGATCGCGTTTCTCGCTTCCGGTGTCCACGACGATGGGACGCATGCCCATAGCCTTGGCTAGTTGCACGCCTTGGATACCGACACCACCTCCGCCACCTGGGAATACCACCCAAGATCCTGATTTCAGATTGGACTCCAGAAGCGACCGATAAATCGTGCTTGCGCTGCACATAATCGGTGCGGCGATTTCATCGGGAACACCATCGGGGATTGGCGATGCATATCGTGCGGGAGAAACCAGATATTGCTGGTATGTGCCTTGCTTGCGTGTGAGATTTCACTGAAATTCGAGATTCTATGCGGTCTTCTCACTCACCAGCAGTCATCAAACCAGTATGAATCGCCGTCTTGCAATACGTCTCCTTATCATCCCAGCACAAATGGCAAGACCCACACGTATCAGTGAGCGGCTTAATTCCGGCTCTATCACCAAGCTTGAAGTTCTTCACATTGGCGCCGACTTTGACAACGATTCCAGCTCCTTCATGACCCGGGGACCGAACGCCGAAGAAAGACATGGGCGGATTACCCAAGTCGCCCTGCATCATATGAATATCCGAAGAGCATAGTCCTGTGAAGTTGAGTCGGATCAAGATATCGTCGGGTCCTGGATTATTACCAAAAAATCGGTTAATTAGCACTGACCATGACTGGATCTGCTCGTGTACTCTATACCTGGCTCGGGAACAGGTACCATCTGTACCTCGACGTGAAAATTCGGTCCCTCATTGACGACGACACCCGCCTTACAGTGGGTAGGAATGTCATATTGCTGCGTTTCTGTTACTGAACCCATGATGAATGCTCAAGCAAGTTTTTGTGTGCTTCTCTCACCGTTCCACCAAGACCCTCGGTATATAAGTATCCTCGACCATAGCCGGCCAGACACCGAGGAACGCGGCTGCGGAAATCCCCCGCTACGCCAGAACCCCCTCTTTGCTCTGACATCCTATCACTATTGCGCTATTGCTGTATTGGTTCCCCTCTTCTTTCGGGGGGAAAATGTGGGGAAGGATAATCCCGTATATCCGACTTCTTCAATCCACAGACCCGGCAATGTTCCGTTGTGAGTATGCCCTGGTATTGACTTAGAAGTTGGAGATGGTTCAGGGATGCACAGGCCGGAATTGAAGGTAAGAAGAAATGAATATCAAATTTGGTATGTATTAAGCCGTCAAATTATCCACAGAACTCCATTGCACGCCAAAATCAATGAATCGAATCAACAAGTTCTAACGCGAGTACAACGCACAAGGAAAGCGGGCGAACGAAAAGATTGATATCTAGTCCCAAATCAACCAACCGCAGGAACCACCCAGGGTAACCATCATCATTGCAGTCAGAATACCAGCACCGGCTCTGTCTGCCGTGGTGATCTTGTAGGTCAGAGCCTCTGGCTTCGGCTGCGGTGTCTTCCCACCAGCATTAGGATTTCCCTTGCTGGTACCGCCATTATCGCTAGTCACTGGCGGAGCAACACGATTGATGAGATTGGCCTGAACAACTTCCAGAGCCGCCATTTGCTGACCGAAGTCCTTGGTGTGATCCCACGCTTGATCGGTCCATTTCAGGCCGCAAGTAGTCCCTTGGTCTCCTCCTGTGCAGGTCTTGGCGGCCGCTTGTGCAGAGGCCTTTAACTTCGGCATGATCTGATCGTAGGTGAATGGGGCCATTTGAGTGGTGGCCGCCATCCATCGCGCAAGATAGCCCTTGAACGATCGCTGGTCGACCATGCATGTATTCACCGTCTCGCAAGCACGCTCATACATGACGTTCGGTGGCGTCTTGGCGAAGAATAAATCGCCCGAGTCGAGGATCTTTTGCACTCGATCTTTCCATTTGGGGTCCTCAGTCTGCCAAAATCAGTTCATGCCTTGAAGTGCAACGGGAGTCAAGATATCCTTACCGCGTTGTACATGTTGGCTGCACCGAGTAAGAAAACCCCGCTGTTGTAGGTCCACTCGATCTCGTTCATGTCTTTACAATCGCTCAAATCACTGGCTCCGTCCCAGAAATGATAGTCCTTTGTCATGAAACCAACGTCAGATATCCAGTCCCATGCCTTCTCTGCCCAGTCGGAATACGTCTGATTGCCGGTGTATTTGGCAAGTCGGGAAGCGAGGTTGAAGAAACCGCCTGTCGAGATGGTGTTTTTGTAGTTGTAGCCGTTGTTCCACGTAAAGATCTGCCAGCGCAGCCCACCACCACATGTCGAAGGGTCCCAACGTGGGGCCTGGGTATTAAAGACAGCCTGAGCCATCTCCAGCCATTGCGGCTTACCGTCTGGAGGATTAGGGAAGTTCCTCTCGGCAGCTGACATGGCTGCGAACCCCCAAAATGCTTGATCGTCGTTTCCCTCCGTTTTGGATTGATTGTTTGGCATGAAAGCCGCATTATCGCCTGCTTGCCAAAGCATACCCTGCATGGTGATGTCGTTCCAGGTGTCATCCCCAGTGTAGAACCAGTAATCGATCAAGACATTGAACATTGCGCCCGCCTCCCACCAGTAGTATGGATCTGGCAAATTACCTGGGTTGTCGCCAGGGTTCATTCCAGTATAGTAGGTCATCATGTTGGTCGCAATTTCCTTCGCTGCTTTCTTGATAGAGTCTAACACCAGTTAGCTTGATAGGCCGAGAAATTGGGCAAGTAACTCTCACCTGCATCTTCAATATCTATATCAACAGCGTTGACAGTTCCTAGTCCAGCTAGGCCGATTGTCAAGAGACTCGCCCATGAGGGTCGAATTGAGTGGCCGGCCACTCTCATGGTGGGCTGATTTGCGATCGATGAAGAGTCGAGGGTATGGAATTGCCCCCGATATGCGACGCGGGTCTCAGCCTTGAATCAAACTTCTAACGAGGCAAAAATTCCGGTTCGTGAAGCTATCGCCGACGGCAATCTAACTCCTGCACGTAAAAGAACATACAAAGAAGAGGGATGTGAAGGTTGAAACGAGCGCAACGTCAGTCACAATGAGAAGAAGCCACGCGTGGATCAAAAAATCACATTCCACAGGTACTAGGAGTGCTGGCATGGTAACAACGCCTTTATCCCTCGAATCATCGTGGCACCCTTGGCCAGGGGAAAAAGACCCCCTGGGCCTCACGGCAGGCCGCACGAGGAACTCTCCTGGAGACCATTGTCACGATGCCCGGAAGTGGTTCAAGAGAAAGGACTACTGCAACCCCAAAGCTGTCATTGTGTCGTGGCTTCCATGGTTCTAGCTCGCTCTGCTCCACGATGCGGATCTACATGGAATGCGGGCAGCGAGCTGTCAATCGCTACGATACGATCGATAGGAACAAGTGTGAGAACAAACCCAATCATGATGGACAAGACTTGGTACGATGGAGTCGATGTTCTGATGGGCAGTGACCGCAAGCGAGCGGCGATGCAACAATGACCGCATTCCCGTGTTCGTCATGGCCCTGTCTATCCCTTTCCGGGAAGGGGAGGGGGAGCATGGTCGGGCCTCGCCCCTTTGCTACAAATTCAAGAAGGGCAAAGATAAAATCAGCAGTGGAAAGTCCCGTTACCCTTGTTCTCTGTCGGCGAGGTAAATAATCCTGGGCCCAAATGTAAAAAGTGAGGAGGTCAACATCCATCAGCGATCAGTCAGGTAGTGGACAGACACTACTGCACAAGAGTAAAGCGGTGAAATTGAATTGTGTAAATCAATGTGGCCTGTTGGCTTCAGCTCCACCGAACAACAAGTGAAAGTTGTTAGTAGTTATTATTGATCTATCACGAGCCAAACAAGCTCACGGGACTAGATTCGGCAAACACTTGTGTATATATGAAGCAAACTTCAGGCGGGACGTAGGCTCGTAGCTGGCCATGCGTTACCTATGTCAGTACGTTAAGTGCCCGCCAAAAGCGGGAGCTAGCTCCTAAGCCTCCTATTCAAAACAGCTAGCTGCCTTTTTTTTCAGCCAGCAACAACCTGAACTCTGAAATCTTATCGTGGCAAGCGACACGACTGTTCTAAGCTGCTCAGCTCTGAGCTGAGGAATTCTTCGCCTTAAGCGGCCGGTCGGAGGGTCTCCGTCATGTGACGCCCACAGTGTAAATTATTTAGAAGCCGGGCCTTTCGGTGTTCTTCTAAGCGAAGAAGTGGAAGCTTAAACACTGTGTAGGAGGAAAAAATCATTCATCATTCCATTTACCCAATGTTTACTGATAGAGTATATTTCCTAACCGAGCCACAGAGGAACGTTAGTTATATATCCTACCGTGGACGGGACTGCTGGAGTTGGTACCGTTAAAAGCTTCGAGGTAATTGCTACTCCATCTCAGACATACATATATAATCAAGGATAGGCTAACAAGTTACTCAAGAATGGAATATACCGCGTCGAAGCAAAAGATGGCTAGACTGTTGAATTGGAAGAGAATAAAGTAAAGGATTTGAAAAATTTCGGATATCAAACGGGATCTTCTAAAAGTGCTAAGTCGTTAGGCAGCTTGGGCGTGTTCAGGTATTAGGTAGAAAGAAGCGTGTCTGCCATTAGGAAAGGCGGTGTGATGAGGGATAGGTAGCTTATTCTTACTGGCGACTTTTGGTTTGTTATCACAATACCTACTCTATCACCGATTTATTAGCTTCCCTGTGACATTCTACTACGTAGTGTTTCTTCAAGACGCCCGTTGTGCAGACGATAGACGAATGTTTCCAGGAGCATGTAGTCTAATTGATCGGGTGATCATCCAGTAGGCTTCAATGTGACACAATGAATAGCAAGAAGTGTCCAAAACGGAATGTCAGACTATTGATGCCGGTACTTTCTATGATGGAGCTGTAGGGGCAATCTACAAGGAAGGGATGCTCGTGGATACGGGCCTGCCCCCCGGGTTACTATACAAATCCTTGTATACCAAGGGGGGGTGGTTGAAACACTTATTACCCCGCTATAAAAGATAGATTTTGATCAACGATATAGTCTTCTACCTAAGCATATATGATATAGCGCTACGCATCGCACTTTTTGGTGTCTCCTATGAGGAGGCGCCATTGGAAAACTTGTAGCTTCATACGGGTCGCTGGTCGACCAGGGCTTCCCAAAATGGAGATATATTTGTTTCTCGCTTTCACTACCGAATCATTCATTATGAGGTCCCTGCAATATTTCTACCGTACCATTTCCCCTCCGATGCCACATTGAGACCTCTGCTCGGAGAAGCTTTAATATCCACGGTACTAAGCCTATCTGATCTGTTCATCGGTGCCATATCAAGGCCCGACGCCCCGAAAGGCACTTTACCGACCCGATTCCCCTGCCAAGACACCAAACAGTCTTAGTGCTCATGAACCTTTCGCCCTGTTTGGAATTTGCTCCCCCGTCGCCAGATTCGACCGGGGAAATTCACGGTTCCCCGGAATCACCGAGAGGAACTAGTCCAGACTGAGGAAGTCCCTGCAGTAAATGATGCAAATCAGACATCCCATCTGCCACGGTTGTAGAAACCCCTCGTTCAACCGGTCGCCCACGATGCAACTTCACCCTCCTTTGGTGACACGCGATAACCGTGATCAACAACAATATTTATCTCGAGAAGATCCCCAAGTGAATGGCAGAACACCGGGGCTATTTCTATCGGCCTTGAACCGTAAGAACAAGAATTCTACATATGAATCTGTCCCAGGCACTGAGCGCCCTGTTCGTGGGCCTGGCTGGGGTACACGCAGCCAGCAACAACGTACCACCTCTTGTTTCATCCCCCGGTGATATCACCGTCATCCCAGGATGGAGTCTCCAGTCCAGTATTCACGCCCCAGACGATATGTCTGGCTTGTCCCAGCCCGGTGTGGATGTGTCTTCTTGGCATCGTGTCGGGCCGCGTGGAACCGTCATGGCCGGCCTGCTCCAAGCTGGCGTGTTCGACGATACGGAGTTATTCTATTCGGACAACTTGAACCAACTGGCCTCGGAGACTACTTTCCGTTCTCCATGGCTGTACCGGGAGGAATTTACACTCAACCCGAGCGACAACCAGTACTTTACATTGCACACCCACGGGATCACCTCGAAAGCCGAGATCTACGTGAATGGTGAGCGGATCGCGACTAGCGACGAGCAGCAGGGGTCGTACGGCGGTCATAAATACAATTTGACTGACCATGTTCATGATGGAACAAACTGTCTGCTCATCAGAGCTTATCCAACGAATTATCTACGAGATTTCGCTTTGGGCTTTGTAGACTGGAACCCCTATCCTTCTGATAACGGCACGGGCGTGTGGCGAAATGTGGAGATTTCACAGACTGGTCCTGTCTCGATGTCGCCTTTCCGAGTCATCACCGATTTCACAAAGCCTGGTCAGAACCAAAAGGTGAACGTCACGCTTAAGACTGATCTGGTCAATCATTCACAAAAGACTGTCCAATTGTCAGTGAATGGCACCATCACCCCACCGCCCGGGTCCAAAGCTGGCGCTATTATTCGATCTGTTGAACTCAAGCCTGGCGAGAGCAGAACAGTCTCAGTTGAGGTATCCGTCGAGAATGCCTCAATTTGGTGGCCTGCCAGCTGGGGTGCGCAGCCACTCTACACAGTCCAAGCCAACTTACTTCTCCATGACAAAACCATGACAATCTCGGACAAGACTCAAACCCAACAATTTGGTATCCGGCAAGTGTCATCCTATGTGAACCAACACAATGATACGGCATTCGTCGTGAATGGCGAGCCATTCCAAGTTATGGGCGCCGGCTACGGACCTGACATGTTTATGCGATTTGATGAGGGGCGCGTAGAAAAGATCTTCCAGTACATGCTTGACATGGGACTGAACACTGTTCGTCTTGAGGGCAAGCAGGAGCACCTGGAGCTGTATGAGCTTGCTGACCGAATGGGTATGATGGTTCTTGCCGGCTGGGAATGCTGTGACAAATGGGAGGGTTGGGAGGTAAGATTGTTCACCGAAATTCTAATCACAAAAAACAACTAACCAGGTTGCAGTACAATAACGATGCGCAGGGTGTCAAGTGGGGAGAATCAGACTACCCAATTGCCCAAGCTGCAATGCTCCACGAAGCAGAGATGATGCAAGCGCATCCTTCTATGCTGGGATTCCTCGTGGGCTCCGACTATTGGCCTAATGACCGTGCCACGGAAGTCTATCTAGATGCCTTGAAAGACATGGATTGGAAAAATCCCATCATCGCATCTGCCAGTAAACGTGGCTACCCCGAGGCTCTCGGCCCATCTGGAATGAAAATGGATGGACCATATGACTGGGTTCCTCCAAACTACTGGTATGGCGACCAGGAAGGCGCTGCATTCGGTTTTGGCTCCGAGCTTGGGGCAGGAGTCGGTACGCCCGAGATTGGTAGTCTGAAGAAATTTATGTCTGACAGTGATTTGGACACATTGTGGAAGAAGCCAAATTCCAGCCTCTTCCACATGTCCCGATACGACTCGCAATTCTTTGATCGCTCAATCTACAACGAAGCTCTGTTCGGTCGGTATGGTAAGGCCACAGATCTCGAGGATTATGTCCTCAAATGTCAAATGGCCGATTACGAAGCGACTCGGGCCCAGTACGAGGCATACTCAGCCAAACAAAACGCCTCTCGACCTGCAACTGGATCCATCTACTGGATGCTGAACAGCGCCTGGCCAAATCTTCACTGGCAACTATTTGATTATTATCTCAGTCCCATGGGAGCATACTTTGGCACGAAGGTTGGCAATCGCCTCGAGCACGTTGCATATGACTATGAGAGTGAAAATGTCTGGTTAATCAACCATTCCTTGGATCTACAAGGCGACCGAGAAATCTCCATTGATCTGATCGATACAAATGGAAAGACGATCTCCGGAACCAAGGTCAAGACTACCACCGTGCCAAACTCGTCCAAAGAACTCCAAAAAGTGACCGGCATCGACAAGATCAAGGACATCGCCTTCCTACGCCTCGTCCTCCGTGACACCAAAGCAAAGCGAGACATCAGCCGCAACGTGTATTGGCTCTCTCCCAAGAATGACGTCCTCAACTGGGATGAATCAACCTGGTACACCACTCCGGTAACCGACTACGCAGACTACAAAAAATTAGAGAATCTCCCTTACGCGAATGTCAAAGCAGCAGTGCAGGCGGTAAACGCCAAAACTAAGGATGGCTGGACATACGCAGACGTCCAGCTGGAGAACAAGTCCAAGGTCCCCGCCGTGTTTCTTCGTTTGAACGCGATCAATTCTTCGAATGGCGCAGAGGTTGCGCCTGTTTTCTGGTCAGATAATTATGTGACACTTTGGCCTAATGAGAAGCTTCGTTTGTCAGTTGGCTTTGAAGGGGATATTAAGCAGACGGTGATCGAGGTATCTGGTCGCAATGTGAAGAAGCAGAGTTTGAAGAGTCCCCAGTAGGGCCGAAAGAGATTCGATATGTTGGAAAGCGGGTGATGTGACTTGCTACATTTTACTGATGTTTCGCACTTTAAGCAGAGAATTCCTTTGCAAATAGCTGGTTGCTTGCTGGGGGAATATTTGCAAATTGAATGTTGGATTGATAAATGACATTAACTGGTGCGCGAAATGAAATCAAATACAGACCAGACAACTGAATTCTCAATATCCAAAATCAATGCAGTGTACAATATAGAACAAGTCCGTGAATTTATCCGCCGATGTATGGCGATCACGATCCAGAGGGTCCACAAAAATCATGCCGTGGCCTGCAACAACCTCAAGACATCAGGCATATTCGAACCCGAGTACTCAATCCCGAGAACTGTGGGACTCTGAGGATTCTCCGAATAAACCATATTCAGTCGCTGCTTCGGTTTACCACAAAGCTCCGGCGCTTTATGAATATCCGGAAACGAAAGCAACTCCTTCGTCGGAGCAGTAGCCCACAAATAATACAGCGAGATACTTTGCAGAGAGCCACAGCTCTGGCCCAGCTCTTTCAGCACAGACATCCAGTCTTCATCCGGTGTCAAAGAGACATGGTAGAGTGTCAAAGCAGTCAGATTCCCACGCAGACCATGAAGTAGTTTCTTGAGATCTGGTATCTGCACTGCAGTCCTGAACAATGCCAGTTCCTGCAAATGTGGGAACGAAGCCGTCTCTGCCAGCTCATGCATGAACTCACTTGCCAGATCATGGGAGCCGAGGTTCAACAGTAGTGTCTGGAGATTAGGCGCGCTCAGAACAAGTTCAAGCAGAAAGCCAAAATTGTCAAGAGTGAGATATTGCTCCAGAGATAATTTCCGCAAATTAGTCCAAACCATCTTAAACGCCGGCTGTCGGTATAAAAGCTTCGGCATACGACGCATATCCATGACCAATGTGCGAGAGTATTTATTCGCATAGATCAAATGGAAGGAAGAGACCGGTAATTGCGCGTCAACAACGATCGCGAAGAACACTGCGACCGCATCCGAGATTGTAACGCGGTTCATATCAGGATGACCCTCAGGATATCGACAGAAAATGAAAAACGACCGGCAATTCGTGAACTTGGTAACAAGATTATCGCGCAAGCGCCCGATCGCCTCGATTTGTAAGGGCGCTGACAAGGGACCCCAAGGATGTCGGTCCCAGACTAACCCTCGCCCAACGCCGTTTTGAAGCATAAAGGCCAGGCCATGAACGTATGGTTTTAGTTCTTCATGTCGAGAAAGAGAATCGATGCGACCAAGGCTTTCTTCGGAGAGGTCTGTCTTGATAGACGAAAAGAAGCGGCGCGCGAACTGGTGGAATGTCTTCTTCTGCAGATCGCGGCATGTCAGACGCAGTTCTAGTAAGCCATCGGCTTCTAGATGGCCCGCGATGAGCTCGACGAGTTCGACTGCGAGGGAGGCAAATGGTGATTCGGGAGGTTGTGGACGTGGTTTCATGATGCCTAGGATCACCTGTGATGAGTAAATACAGGGCAAAAATATTCACATCTTCGAGTGTTGGTAGCGCATTCAGGTCATGATGAGGAGACAAATGGTGGGGCCAGTGGAGCTTCCCCGGATTTCAAGGAATAATAAATCCAGTGGCATCTTAGTGGTTGTCGAGGTCGTTTACCCCTCACTTTGTAAGTGGAGGACAAAGCAGAATGACATGCGGGACTGGCCGGATGTACCACGGGTCAGACCGAACAAAAGTGCGAAGTCGCTTGGGGAGATCTTAGAGATCAAGGACGAATATAACTCGGAGATAATAGCCCGACCAGACCAGAGAATTCTATTACATGCCAGGACTCATCCAGGGATCTTGAAGTATACAACCAGAAAAAGATACAATGATAAACGATCCAACGCCAGCCAAAATGAAGGTGTCACCATGACACGTTAAGGGCAACAAAGAACCAACCCATGAGAATTTAAAAATCCAATCAGTGCTCCATGGACTTCGAGAGTCCTCTCCACCTTGTACATCGATCCAGCTGATCCTGAGGAACTGGCTCCATCTCAGTTGATCCCGTCTGGATCTTCAACCGTTGCCCATATCCAATGCCCCACGTCTTCCAAACAGGAGCCTCCTCATATTTATACACATTGGGATCGAGCGTCTTGATAAAGCTGAGATAATAGTTCATCGTGATGGGCACGATCTTCGCGTTGACATTGGCGAAGGACTCGGATGCTTGATTGGTGTCTCCCAACCCGAAGATGGCTGGCAACTCGAACACATGAGGCACCCCCATCCCATTTGCAGTCTCTGCCGGGTCGTGAACATTGAACCGATAGTTCCAGACTTTATAGGAGGAGAAGTACCGGGCCATCATGGATGCCATGTGGTTCCCGGGACAGGTGAAAGTCGACTCGCCGTATGCCTGAGCAGCAGAAGGGAAGTATGCAGCGTGCTTGGGGAGAGGATCTGTCAATGGATAGGCTTCGTTGATCTCCTTCAGCTCTTCGTCACTAAGTCCCGGGTAGTTGTTCTTCATGAACTGGGCAACCTCTTCGGGGCTGGATGCGTTGTATCCGAATGGGGTGCCTTCGTTGGTATCGTCGGTGACCATCAGAGGAACATGAATGAACTTGTTTTGTAAGAACAAGTTATACAGGCGATCGGTGATCAAGGTCCCGTCCACCACCGGCAAGAAGTACCACAACGGAGTTGGCGAGTCACTTCCACCAGGGAAGGGCTTATCAACGTCATAATTCATGATAGTCGTGATATCGACCGAGCGCAGACAGGCGAGAGTATTGTCCACTCCACCGCAGCCCACATCCTGCGCAAACCGCTCGTACTGGAATTCCGTCTCCGCGACCGTGCGCTGAGTAGGCCAGAAGGTTGATTCGGCGACGGCGCCGACGAAGAGATTCATATCGCGGCCGCCGTATGCAGTGAGATGATGAGCGACCGAGCCTGCTCCAGCCGAATCACCGTGAATCACCACATGGTTGGGATTACCACCGAATTGACGGATGTGCTGCTGCACCCACTCGAGCACCTTGCGCTGGTCCAACAGACCCGCATTGAGGTCCCCATCTTTGCGGATATCCTCACTCGCTAGGAACCCAAGGGCGCCGACACGATAGTTGAAGTTGACGAAGATGATGTCGTATCCGGATTGCTTAACGACTTCACTGCCGTTGAAGTTGAAGTTCGCGTTGTCCGCGTACCCACCTCCCTGGATGAACAACCACACAGGGAGATTGGAGTCAGTCGTCGCATTAGACGGGCGCCAAACATTGACGAACAAGCAGTCCTCTCCTAGCGATTGACTGGTCCGTTGACCCACGCCGACGCAGACAGGTCCGAACTGCGGTTTATTAGTCTTGCTCGTCCTGTGGAGTTTTTGGACAATTAAAGCTGTCCGGCAAGAACTTACCGCGGTCGCATCCACGACTCCATCTGTTTGGTCCGGATCCTCTGGTCCCCGGAATCGCAGCTCGTTTAGCGGAGGTTTGGCATATCGCATGCCCATGTACTCATCGACACCATTGCTTAGTGCGACGCCATGGTAGCGGGAGTAGCCAAGTTCGACAATGGCTGAGCGGGCCAGGGGAGATGAGGGGGAGCGTGCCAGGGGTGAGGCAGAAAGGAGATCCCCAAGAATGCCAGCAACCAGCACAATTGCCATGCGAAAGGACATGGGCGCTGGCCCGGAATGTGTATACGAGGTATACGAAGTATCCGATGAGGCTTGACTGGGCAAACTGGCGCCGTCTTGGCTGACGACAGCCACTCGGCAATGGGAAGGAGCTAATCTGAGAGAAGTTAGTCTGAACATAGTGAATGGAGCATTGACACTTAATTAAGTGGAGTCCTAATTTCCAAGGCCGCTTGATGTCACCTCCGGCACCAAAACTGACTCAGCATGGGGATTTTCGCTGTCTATTTTCCTATTTGGGGCAGCTGTTTTCGGCATTTACATTTGATGGCATGACTACGCCTACGCAAAGAAAATCAGAAAGCGAAAATGACAAGTTCAATCTATCTAGAAAAGGAGATTACATCTAGTGAGGTCTTTATAGGAAGCTAACATAAAATGCTGGTCCTGGAAATATCCACAAGAAGATCCGCCAAAAGAGAGAGTATTTGTCAATTTTATATGGACCCCATGGATTTCCACGTATTTTTGTTTTTAACTACTTTATGACACTGATATGTAGGAGGAACATGGAGTGATTTGAAGGTCTTTCGCACGGATTGAAATACGTTTGAAGCCAAGTACCATGAATCGCAGCTCCACGAGTTGTATGCAGCCGTATTCCAGGGTACAATTTCCCACAGCTGCAAAAATAGTAGGTATTTGGCAATGAGTTGACAAAAGGAGTGCGTGCTATTCTTAGGCAGGAAGAATAGCTGGTGTAGCGCGATTCGTCTGCGCCCTGTTGGCGAACCATCGTATCAAGCTCGGTTGTCATATTGAACGACTAGTACAACCGCTTGATATGGATGCCAGGGAAAGTGTCGGTCGCCGCGCTTAAGAGAAGAGGGGTCTCTAGATCACGCTCCGATTCGCCGCTGAAAACCTCATCCGGAAGGCAAGAAAAGCAGTCACATTTTTCAATAAGGCGAGGAGTTTTTGGGAACTCGGCTTGGCTAGAATTCTCTTCATTGCGGCCCAGGTCTGTAGCGCCTGCGAAACTATCTCTCAATATGTGATCACGCGAAAAAAAAGGGGTTTGATGTCGGATCCTGCCGCCGTACCTTGGAGCTTACGTGTGGCGATATAATTGAGTGGCCGACCCACACACAGCAAGGCTGGATGGCGGCTGAGTGTGAGAGACAATAAACTGACAGCCTCAACTGAAAGAATGGATAGAGCGAAATCTCCCTCATGGACCTCAATCTCGCTGGAATCGTTGATGTTGGATATATAGACACTGGGTAACTCTTTGCTATCAGTTCCAAATCAAGAACAAGAAGTTGTTGATCACTAGGTCAGTCCGTGCAGACTTATAGAGAATTCCGTACATGTCATTTTCAAGTTCGATCCACATAGCCTTCTTGATATTCCATGGAATGAGTATATACCAGCAGTGGTATACACACGTACGTTTCACCCTCTTCTTGCAAGCTCAAGGAAGTAAACAGAATGGTTGGTATTTGGAAGATAAGTGTTGAAAGCGAGGTCAACATGCCGAACCTCGGGCTATTCGGTCGGGGGAGGATCGCGCTCGGTGGTTTGGCAACAGTATCAAATGGAGCAAATAGGAATGCCCGAAGCCAGAGCCCAGTAAGGTAAATTCATGCCATTTCCTCTGGGAAGATTGCGACTCTGATGAAGCGCGGTCGTAACCCATGCCTCACAATGAAACGGTGACAGAAGAGCGTCTGATATGGCTTTTGTAGCCAATATTTTGCTGGCGTCCATATTCTTCGTATAATGGAAGCGCTCTGGTACCTAGAAAATGGGTGGTTAGTGTGAAAATAATAGACAGTTGTACGACATGACTGGAAACAACAGGGGGTGTCAACAAACCTTTTTATATATCGCCATGGGAAGGACTTGACAATAAATACCAAACTCGCTCCTTGTGCTCTGATAGCGAAACACGCTGCTACGCAAAGGAAGCCAGGAAAGATTGATCCTATAGCAATCTCTTGAGGAATATTTGAGGAAGCAAAGGCAAAGGAAGCAAGAGAGGGCTTCTTAAAGGGCCAATCTAGCAAATTTATCTAGAAAATAAGAAAACAAGCGGGGAAAGCCGGTCATGAGTCTGCATGGAGGAAAACCTGCAGGTAATCTGCATGCTGACCTTGCACGATCCTCTCGAGGGCGAATTCCCGAAGGTGATCGAGGAATGTCCATCATGCTCGAAGCAAATTCATCGAGGCTAAAAATATGCAATAAAGAAAGTTTCAACACTGCATGGCTTTTACCATCTTGGCAGGCTATAGGCCGGCCCAGCTGGACTCTACTGCCCAGAAATCTGAATATGACAAACTTGATACCACCATAACAAGACCATAATCAATCCCAGAGGCCCAGGGCGGAGCCGTATGATTACTGTAGGCCCTCGGGATTTACCGAATAATAACCCGCCTGCTAAGATGGCCTTTTTTTTGCACTTACCTTGGGCAAGGGAAGTGATAACAAGAATTGATACCATCTAATTTTGAATTTCCCAATATTTCGGCCAGCGACAAGATTAAAGCTCAAAGGAAGGCACCAGAAGCATATACGTTCTTACGGATCCATAATAGGAAGAAAAATAAAACATTTCATATCTCATCACTCATATCGTACAAACAAGTAAGGGGTATCTCTAATATACATGGTGGTGGCTTCCACGACCATCAGTTCCGTGCATTCGACGAGTACCAGCGGCCTAATAGTGATAAAGTTAGTTGCGTCTCTAAATTAATCAATCGAATGTTTGAGAACGTACCTTGACACCGGGACGGCCAGTCAAGCTTCCCTTCAGCTTCATCATAGCCCCGGAAACCTTATCGCCCATGGTGACCTTGCGCTTATGATGGTGTTGCGGCTGGGACCGGCCCCAGCGACGCTTAGTTGTGCGATGGGTGGTGGCTGGAGCATGTCGGGTAGTGGTAGCAGGGCCGTGACGGGTAGTTGTAGTCTTGGTCTTGACCGTCTTGGTACGGGCATTGGGGCCCTTTAGGCGAGTCATGAGGGAGGGTTTGCTTTCGCGGGTAGTAGTAGTGGTTGGGCGATGATGACGGCGGAACATTGTAGTGGTTGATAGGTTTGACAGTTAGATAGTTGTTGTCTTGTTCAGGTAGCAGATCTTGAATGTTGCAAGATGTTTATTTGAAATTGAAGATGGAGTGAGGAAAGAAGCTCACGAATGGGAGATTCACGAGCTTAAATAACCAAGAATTCGAATAGAACAACGAGAAGACCAAGCTATCATCACGAACGTATGCCAAGTGCAAAGTCGCCTTCCAGAATGGAGATGATAATGGGTGACAGGGGTTGTATGGAGTGGCGCTAAGCCCGGCACGTCATCCGTGGAACGATCGGCGCTAGCCATCTCCAATCCATCCAGCCACACAGGGAATAGTATGTCACCGTTAATTTATTTCGAGCTATCTGATTCGCGATATTTCCTGTGGAGAACGTCATGCAGAATACGGTCGGTGTGTTTCTATTTGTGTTAGCCTAGTCGTGTTTGGGGGTGGGCTCTACTGCTCTGATAAGATCATTTGGGTGTTGGAAGTGACATCATCGGGCCGTGTGGAACCCTCTCACAGGAAAGGAAATAACAACCTTGCTATCGCCTGAAATGCTGCGAGATTGCCATGACGAACAGAGAAAAATGATCTTCATGACGATGATTATTCAAGCTACGAGGATGCCTATTTTAGAAGTTATCCAGCTGATAGATGATGTCAAGCAATACTACCAGTATAAGTTGTCTGTGCATATTGTTATCTTTTCTGGTGGTCCAGAAGAAACAGATGCACCGTGGTCTACAGCTTGAAAACTGGCTGCTACTGCGAAAAGCTGGATCTGAAATAATTTTGTTCAAAACTATCCCGAAGAACCTGGGTGGTTGCAAAATTACTGGGGAGCAATCTACAATACTCGCACTGAATAGAGATAGATTGTTTGAAGGAATGGACTCGTGAGCATTTTTTGTTTATTGCTAGAAAAGTAGATGCTTAGAAGATTCAAGGGTTGGATAGTGGATAATAAAGGTGTTCGGACTCCGGAGACTAAATCCGAAGCAAAGGGGCGCGTCACCCAGGAGGTACTGTAAAAAGGCCAGTATAGGTCAGTGAATATTGTACTACTTGTGGAAATCAATCACGGAGGTTAAGTGATAGAACTTTGGTTCTCAGTTCAGTATCTTGTATGTAAAAACCAATAATATGTCCACGGACCAAAAACAAATGACCCAGCTAGAAGCTCTTCTTCAACCACTGCGTCTGCGAGTTGCAGTAGCTCAACAGACCAGACAGACCCCATTCAACACCGATACCACTCTGCTTGTGCCCGCCGAATGGCGCGTTAGGCGCAGCTTCAAAGTGCGAGTTCACCCAGACCACACCAGACTCCAATTGGTCCGCGATACGAGTGGCCCGCTCAAAGTCCTTACACCAAACCGAAGCGCCAAGTCCCGTCTCCAGCGCATTAGCCTTCTCGATCACATCATTCTCATCGGACCACTTCATAACAGGGAGGATGGGGGCGAACGGTTCCTCTTGCACAACACGAGAGGACTCGGGCGGGTTCGAAATGATAGTCGGGTGGATGAAGTATCCCTTGGATTCCTCGATCGAGCCGCCAAGAACGGCCGTCAACTTCTCAGTAGAGATGGAGCTGAATAGGTCCTTGGCCTTTTCGAATTGCATTTGATTCTGGACAGGGCCAAAGAAGACGTCGGCTTCGGTACCGTCTCCAACCTTGAGAGTCTTGACGAACGCGACCAACTTCTCCAAGAACTGATCGTAGATCTTCTCGTGCACGTAAAGACGCTTGATCATCATGCAGATCTGGGAGCTGCATAGGTAGGAGAGTATTCCGATCTATGGTGCTCATTAGTCTTTAATCTGTAACATATTTAGTGGAGTCTGACAAAGCTAGACATACCTTGGGAATAATCGCATCAATATCGACATCTTCGCAGATAATCGACGGGTCATTACCGCCCAATTCCAGGGTAACACGCTTCAGTGTCTTGGCACAGCTGGCCATGACCCGTTTACCAGTGGCAATGGATCCAGTAAAGGAGATCTTGTCAATGCCAGGGTGCTCGGTAATCATGGGACCCAGACTGTCATCGCCGCTCAAACATTGCACAACGCCAGGGGGGAAGAACCGCGTGGCCAGCTCAACCAACTTCAACCCACAGTATGGGGTGAACGGTGAAGGCTTCACAATAACCGCGTTTCCAGTATACACGGCAGATACGATCTTGCCGATAGCCAAAAGTACCGGGAAATTCCAAGGCACTATAGCACCCGCCACACCCAGGGGAGTATAACGCTGAATGATCTTGCGATCTTCAGTCTCTTCGATGACATTCGTGGGGATTTCAAAGCTAGTGAGCCCCCGAATCCATGCACCTGCCATGCCGACTTCAGTGGTAGACTGGGTCATGGGCTTGCCTTGCTCCATCGTGAGAGTCTTGGCAAATCCATCAATGTTAGCGTCAATCGCATCGGCATAGGCCAGGAGTGCGGCTCGGCGCTCTTCGAAAGAGACCTTAGACCATGTCTTGAAAGCGGCGCGGGCCGCTTGGACTGCCTTGTCGAGATCCTCTTGAGTAGCGACAGGGACCTCGGGATTGGGCTCCGTGGTGGCCGGGTTGATACCGTGACGAGTCACAGCGGTCGAGGTCAGTTCATTGTTAATGATATTGTGGAATGTCTGTGCAATTCAAGGTTAGATGCTTGTTTCAAAGATTTGGATAGCCGAGTATATACCTACTGTAAAGTCCAATGGACCATTCTTCTCGGAGGTTGTCATTTCGACCTTCTCTACCTCTTCAAGGAGTCAAATGAGTTGCAACAGAATGAAGAAAATTTCTCGAGGCAAACACAGACAGTGGGAATGGAGGGGTAAAAATAGCGCTAGAAAATTAGGCCTCCAAAAATTAGGCCTCCGAAAATAGGCCTCCAGCCCGCTTGACTGTCAGCCAGCCGCCAGTCTTTTATACATCCACTTCGGCTATCTCCTTCAGCAAACACGGCCTAGTGACCCACTGCCAGAAAAGATTCCCAGCCGACGCTCAATGGTCTGTGCTTTATCAGTCACATTATTGATCTGCGGCCTACGGCCATCATCGATCCTGCAGATCCGAATGTGAGCTCTGATCTAACCGCATAGGCTCGTCAGATGTGATAACCACCAAGCTATTAGTGACCATCTGACTCCACGCGCTCTGATTCGGCCAATTATTTCTGACTATTGGACTATCATTGCACAGAGTTGATTCTATCCGTCGTGTTTGTGACCAGCGGGGTTGTGATTTAGATGCGGGGAGAATGCGGGGTCTGAATATTGGACGATTTCAAATCCCTGAACTTTGTGATAGGGCTTACATCGAATGAGAGCAATGAATAGCTACCTCGGTCAAAATCTCGGGCTAGAATTTCGGCAATGCATAAATAGCGGATTGTTTGGACGGCATCTATTGTCTCTGAAGTAGCTAGCTGCATGTGAGATGTACTAACCCCTCAATAAGCTCCGCATTCAGAGCGGATCGCTGACACTATCGACGATCATGCACTAGAAGTCAATACAAGAATATGAGCCATATTTCAGGGAGGAGCAAACTCAGTCTGCGACATGCCAAAGCCTGCATCAAGTTCGGTGACATACTTCGAGCCTTGTGTATAGACATTCCGTTGCTCGATAACCTCATCCGCTCCAAGGAACTCATTCTAACCTATAAAGCATATGTATGGAGACGTGGACACCAGGTAAACTCTTGATATAAAATAAAAACGATGAGGGTATCATGCCATTGCGATGTTAGAAAAGAACTAATAATACAGGAAAGACCGGCTATGTGCTCGCCAATGGCTCCTCAAGAAAGTCAGAAAAAATCACAGAAAATCAAAATCATAATGCACAGAGTCAATGCTCCGTGTAAGGGTAGAGGGCAGGCTATGCTCCCTCTACTCGACGGGCCAGCGACCCTTCACCTTGCTGGAGAGGCCAGCACGCTCAACCACTTCACGGCTGCGCTTCTTAGCCTCCTCGACGATCTCCTTCTCATCCATGGTCAGCAGCTCGCCATTCTGGACGAGCACTTTGCCATCGACAACAACCACGTCGACGTCGCGACCGGTGGCAGTATACACCACCGCACTGGCAGCGTTATGCCAGGGCTGGTTATGGATGCCACGGACATCGATGGCGACAAAGTCGGCCTTCTTGCCGACTTCCAAGCTGCCAATGCGATCATCCAGGCCTAGAGCCTTGGCACCATTGATGGTAGCCATCTCGAGGACGGTTTCAGCCGGGACGGCGGTCGGATCGTACGAGATACTCTTGTGAATGATCGCGGCCAGTTTCATCTCCTGTAGGAGATCGCAGGTGTTGTTGCAAGGAGCTCCATCCGTTCCGAGTCCGACGTTGACTCCCGCCTGCTGCAAGTCAGGCACTCGGCAAATACCCGAGGCCAGCTTGGCATTGGAGGTTGGGCAGTGGGCAACGTGAGTTCCAGATGCCGCCAGAGTCTTAATGTCCGAGTCATCAAGGTGGACCATGTGCACGAGCACGGTGGAGGGGCTCAAAAGGCCGACGGAGTCACAGTAGGACATGGGGGTGTGTGACACTGAGGCGAAGAAGTCCCGGTCGGCTTTGACTTCGGCACAGTGCATGGTGACGGGAATGCCCTTTTCGCGGGAAATAGCCGTCATTTCTTTGTACAGGGCATCGGAGACGCTGTATTGAGTCAGTATCATAGAGACATTCTCAGTATTCCTGCGATGCTCGTAAAAACTTACCCGCCAGGAGTTCTGGCGCCAAACCAGACGCGGATGCGATCATTGGCGGCGCCATTCCACTTCTCCCACATCTTCAAGGTGCCCAGGAGAGAAGTCTCGCGGTTTTCGACCAAACCCGGGTGCATGGCCCAGGCGTCATCTTTGGCATATTTGGCAATGTCCATGACAATTTTGCCCAGGCAGCCCCGGATACCAGACTCTTCAACAGCACGAGCCAGTCCATCAAAGCCATATCGATCGGCAAACTAGACACCGAGTCAGCTCAGGTCAAATTCATCGCATCCATCTGGTCTCTACTTACCATGCTCTCCAAGAAACAAGTCGTACCCGACTTCAACATCTCGCCAATACTCAACCGCGCCGCCGCATACCCATCTGCCTCGGTAAAGTTACCCTGCAGCACCCAGATACGCTCGCACAGCCACGACACCAGCTCGAGGTCATCCGCAGTTCCCCGCAGCAGGGTCTGTGCCGTATGCATATGGGTGGAGATCAACCCGGGGATGATGATGCGACCGGACAGATCGTACTCTTCATCATCCGGGTATCGCTCTTTCAGCACAGCAGTTTTGCCAATATCGGCGATAGTATCGCCGTTGACGCGAATGGCTCCATCATCGATGATTCGACGGGAGCCATCCACCGTGATGATGGTGGCGTGCGTATACAGCATGCTGGGTAACACTTTTGGCAGTGGGTTTGCGGCGGTGCTAGACGGGGGGAACAGTTAGTGGTAAGTCTGTGTTCAGGTACAGAAGGTAGAATAGACTCTGTCGATCCTGTTTCGTTCAATCTGGGGAAAGAGAGCAATAAATATGGCTCGCAATGGCTGAGTTGATCAATTTCCCCCCGCTCGAGTTTCAACAGCCACCGAGTCGGAGACCGCCGATGCCCCGCCAGGAACACGCGAGTATCGCCGATAAGATAACAAAATGGTTTACAGTTTACACATTTTATTCTCATGCCAATCAGATTGGAGAGCCATTAGAGCTCCAATTATTATTATCATCTACCTGCAATTCATTGGATCTGAGGATCCTACGTTGTAAGTGAGTTCCACCACCATTTGTCCGTAAGCAACCCCACAGAACAGGACTTTTTTCACAAGGAAATCACTGTACGATGGGTGAGAGGCTTGAACCTCGCCACTTTCAAAAAGTGCGATAATCGCCTCGCCCACTTCTTAGGGACTTTCAAGGGCCATGGTCACTGTTCACACCACGCCGGGGTTCAGAGTCATTCCAAAGGGGCGAATCTGCAAAAGAAAATCGGTGCCAGCCGATGTGAACCTTTTCTTTTTGAGCTTGGCCATAGCGTTATCACGGTTTTCGGTTGTATTGAAAGACACCGCGATAAAGGAGGCTGCACTCGGGAACTGGTAAGAAATTCCGGTAAATTTTTGATCGATAAGGAATTTCATGAGGACATTCTGATGGGAGGCCCATTTGTTTGTCACGGTTTTGGTTGGGGGGGGCAACGAAAATGGGTTTGTCCTCTTGGACCATCTTGTCTTTATCGTTTTTCGACAGTCGGGGGGATGGTGGGGGACGCGGGGGCTCGGTGGACATGCACTGGAATACCTTCTCTCGAATTGGCATTCCTTGAGATGTCAATCAATTGACCCACCCGTCTGCAAAAATCCGGCTATGATCCTCCAAGAACGTTCAATATGTAATGAGCATCGGACCCGTTCACCAAGTCTTATTCCATTTCCACCTCGGGCTCATCCCCACTTGACCGAGTGTGTAGCAACCACCGTCTCTCTCCATCTTTCTGTGCGCCGAGGATCTGCTCCATGACCACTAGCCCCAGCAAGGCCTCTGTAGGATTTTTGCTTGCGATAACGTTCATATCCTGAGCGTAAATTAGTATCTGGTTACTCTTTTGTGCATATAGTGGAAGATGTTACCTTGGTCACGCTCTGTGAGCCGATGAGGCCGGCAGCATAGCCACCGCAGAAGCTGTACTTAATCCCCTGTTCACTCAGAGTGGCCGCCACACGGCTTGCTGTGATGTCTAGGTGGCAGTACTCATCTGCAAATGGTGTAGCCACTGTCGTGGGAATTGCTTGGATTGAGGATATGAAGATGATGGAGGAACGATTTAGGATTTGGGATATAGAAAGGGAATAAAATCCTCCCTGTCCTGTTTTTGAAGTTGAAAAGCCTTACTAATGTAGCAGAAGATAACGAGATATAGGAGTAAGGGTGCAGAAGACCGAAACGCGTTTGACTCCACGTCTGAACTCGAGGTTGACTCCATGGGTGTTCTGGCGCGAGGTCAACCTTCTGGGTGAAGGCCGTGCATGATTTTTGTTTGGCGTATATATACGTTGCAACGAAGCGAAAGTATAAGTAACGTCTTCCTGGCCTATTTTGGTTACGGAATTATAGCTTCCTTCCGCCTAAATCCTAAAATAGGTTAGAGAGTGTCCACTTGGTATGTGAGATTAGGCAAGTTACTTACCCGTCAGTATATAAGCCAGGGCATACTTCGATGAATGCCTGAAAGGACAGCATTGAGTGTCCATGCTCATCAGAAAACAGCATGGAAGCAATGATAACATTATTGTCCTCGTGCTGTTGATAGAGGATAATTTTTCGCAGGTGGCAGATCCCATTGAACACGCCGTAAGAAGGTTGATATCCGGCGTGAATAGCCTTGATGTCACTCGCGATACGAAGCACCCGACACCGGACCTCAGCAAAATTTGCATTTTCGCAATGTTCGGTACTTTGGTCGTCGACGCCAGCCTTGAGCCAGGCGGAAATCTCTGTGCTCATCTGGGTCAAGCGATTGTCATCCTGGGCGTTTTCCAGGAGTGCGAGGACTCAGGTGCTGAAGCCATCAAGTGCAGGGTATATTGTGTAGTAGCGACTCCTTGATCTCCGTAGGCAATCTTGCTTCTCTGGGCCTCGTCAACCAAGAGGCACTTCTATTCCGTTGCAATCCCTTCTAAAATCGGTTGGCGGGTGGGCACAACCTATAGCCGGTGTCGTAGGCGACTTCAATGTTCTTGTGCATGGTCAAGCCGTTCAAAGGGTTCATCAGCATGCACTTGAGGCGCTCAACTTCAAAGAGCATCGATACCTCTGTGGTACTTATGCAGCTTGTTACAAGGTGGGTACAACTGACGTCTCTAGCTGGCCACACGTCCTGTAACATGGCACCACTTGATCCAGAACGTTTCACAAGTTCCCCAAACATTCCCAGGCTATTCATCTCGAGCAATTATCATCCCGGAACCCAAATTGGTACATCAAACATGATTCATTGACATACATGAATAGTCTATCCTTATTTACACCGCCACCGCCTGTCTATACAATGCATGAACACATAACAAAAGTCCGTAAACAGCCTACAGGTAAGTCCGCAGGTACTCGCCCAGAGCCATAATGGCCATGGCCTGACCATAAGGCATGGATGTCAACGGAATATCCTTGTAAAACTGAAGGGAGTCACCCATGCCAGTACCAAAGCTGGTATTGAGGAGTTCGCCCTTGGGATCCACATCCTTGAGCACCGCCGCAATGGCCTTCTCAGCAACGGGGAGGTAGTCGGCACTGATGTAGCGTTTGCGCACGGCCTTGAGGATACCATAGGCAAAGCCAGCGGTAGCAGAGGCTTCCAGGTAAGAATCAGGGTGATCGAGAAGAGTATGCCAAGCGCCCGACTCGGACTGGAACCGCTGCAGGGCTTCGACCTGTGCGTCCAGAGTCTCAATCAGGTGTAACCTGATAGGATCGGTAGACTCCAGATCCAACAGCTCGATGATCTCCGGAATCACAATTGTCACCCAGCTGTTTCCCCGAGCCCAGCGCGCATTGGCAAAGTTGTGACCGCCGTCCTCGAACGTCCACCCGTGGAACCAAAGACCCGTCTTCGTGTCGAAGAGATACTTGATATGTGTGAGGAACTGCTTCTTCGCCTCGGCGATATACTGGGGACGATTTAGCAGCTTGCCAATCTTAGCGAGAGGCATAACCGTCATCATCAGGGTATCATCCCATAATTGTTGGTAGTTATCGGTGAGATATGTGATATGCTGCATACCGCCGTACCGGGTCCGGGGCAAATCATGCATCGCCCACTCCGCCCACGCATCCAACCACGGCAGATACGTGGGATTGCCGGTCTTCTCGTAGACATACGCCAGAGTCAAGAACACGGCCATGGTATTGATATTCTTGGTGGTGCCGCCCTCGGCGAATCGCGCGGCAAACCAATCCTCGATGATCTTCAACAGACGCTCCTCGCCGGTCAATTCGTAGTACTTCCACAGACCGTACAGACCGATGCCGTGGGTCCATTCCCAGCCGTGCCAGGACTTGGTGTCGATGATGCGACCGTCGGCCAGGGGCATGAGAAACCTGCCGGTCTCATCTTTGATGTTGACGAGGTTGTCAATGAGGAGATTGACGGACTTGTGAACCTCGGTGGCAGGCAGGCGAGTGGAAGCCATTGTGAAGAGTGATGATGGAGGGGAGAGGAAGAGAGCGGGGGAGGAGGAAACTTTTTTTGAGAATCAATTACTGGTCGGCGTGGACGAGCAATGAATGTCTTCCACCTGGCCTCGGTAATGCGATCCCAGTATTATTTTCCCGGCTTGTTCGGTCGCTCGGTCGATTCTTTTTTGCAAGTCGGTTGCAGTTGCACAGCTCGCTGACAGCCAAGAAATGAAAATGATTCAGACGATATTGAATCATGCTAGCGAGCATCCCTCCGCACCAAATAAGTAGCCAACACCGGAGCATTCCCCACGGATGATTTGCGGAAGAACTCTCATACCCCTCAATCCACGAATCCCCACGCTCCCCCGCAAGTGCCAAGCATCATTCGGGGTATCGCTGACCGAAGATGGAGCCCAGCCTGCAGTAGCGAACTCGGCAGCCAGTGGCCAGCTACAACAACCAAGGATTCCGCGGGAATCAGGCGTTTGGACCGCCGCTAGAGGAGAGTGTGGAGTAGTCCAGCAGGAGGCGTGGAGTCTTTCGCTCGGTGGATTGCTTCCCCGGACTGGGTCCTCTCGTCAACTCTCCGCGTGGGGGCGATTCCAAGTGCCAAGTGGAGTCATTTGGGGGGAGAGTCGACTCCGCGCGCCAAGAAACCCCGGGGAAAAGACCATGGGATGTGTTTCATTGGTGACTCGGATAATATGCTCGGGTTTAGGGGGACCGAAGGAGGGCTTGATAGGGCAGAGATGGACAGAAGGAACAAGGGGAGACTGACTCGATTGGACTGATGGGCACATGATTGTCTTGGCCCGCTGCTTGAACTGGCGAGACGCCACAAAGGCTGTTGCTTGAGAGTTCTTGTCACAGTGTCAGAGTGATTCTCTCCCACGTGTGACTGTCGCTTATAAGTCTCCAGGGATCGCCCTGTTGGTCTCGATTTCCTCGTGCCCCCGACCTGTGTGCCTTACCTGTGTGATTGTGGCGACTTGCCCGACTTCAATCACTTCCAATGGTTCACAACGGCTCTCAATCCCACTTGGGGATTCAGCCAGAGACTACTCAACAGCCTATCGAGATGGGTGAGGACAAGACTGCTCGGGATATCTCCCACGTTGAGCAGGTGTTGTCCCACGATGACCTGAAGGAGGATATGGATCTGTCACGAGTGGACAAGGAGGTGAGCAACCCGATAAGGACATTGCAATTGTGTTGAATACTCAAACTAATGCAGGATGGATGATAGGTCCAAATGTACGCCAGCAGTGGCGTACATGTCAGCCCTGAAGACGACAAGCGCCTCAAGAAGATGATTGATCGTCGTGTCCTGGTCATCATGATCTTGACCTACTTCCTCCAGGCCCTCGACAAGGGCACCATGAGTTTCTCCTCTATCATGGGTATCAAGACCGATGCTCATCTCGAGGATGGACAGAAGGTTAGCCTTGTTCTCATCAGCACCGACATACTACAATGCTCACCCAACTACAGTACTCCTGGCTCACCACCTGTATTTACATCGCCGTCCTGGTCGTCGAATACCCCACCAACTGGATCATCCAACGCGTCCCCATCGCCAAATACCTCGGCATCAACATTTGCCTCTGGGGTACCATCCTGGCCCTGCACGCTGCCTGCCACAACTTCACCGGCCTAGTGATTGTCCGTACCCTGCTGGGTATCTTCGAAGCCTGCTGTCAGCCTACCTTCGTCCTGCTGTCTTCCATGTGGTACAAGCGTGAAGAGCAAGCCGCAACCGTCACCTACTGGTACATGATGAACGGCGCCCAACAAATCGTCGGCGGTCTGCTCGCCTACTGCTTCACCCTCATCGGCGGTGACAAGGTCCTCAAGTCCTGGCAGGCACTGTTCCTCTCGTACGGATGTCTGTCCGTCCTCTGGGGACTGTTCGTGATGTGGTGGATGCCCGATTCGCCCATGCGAGCCAAGTGCTTCAGCGAGGAAGATAAGCGGATGATGGTCGAGCGCTTGCGTTCCAACCAGACCGGTATCCAGAACAGACAGTTCCGCTCGTACCAGGTGTGGGAGGCTCTCCGTGATCCTCAGACGTGGTGCTACTGCAGTATCCAGATGTTCACTACCCTGCCAACCAGTGGTCTAGGTGCTTTCGCCGGTATCATCATGAAGAGCTTCAAGTTTACTACCCTGCAGAGTCAGCTTTTGGCCATGGTGTTGGGTTTCTACATTATTGTCATTTTGCTCACTTCGGCTTGGTTGGTGAAGAAGTATAACCAGAACTTGCTGGTTATGCTGGGCTTTGTTATCCCGTGAGTATTTTTCCTCTCCTGCCCAGCCATCTTCTCCATGTTGCTTGCCATTGCTAACTCTGCGATAGATCTTACGTCGGCACCATCGTCCTGATGACCGTCAAGAACACCACCCTGGCCACCAAGGTCGGACTCCTGATCAGCTACTACATCACTCTCTCTTTCTGGTCCGCCCAAACCCTCTGCTTGTCCATGGTCTCCCGCAACATCGCCGGCCAAACCAAGAAGGCCACCGTCGTCGCCGCAACATTTATCTCCTGGGCCGCCGGAAACGCTATCGGTACGTCCCCATCCCATCTCCTCCCAACCATTTTCACTCACCTTCACCATACTAACATTCCCCTTCAGGTCCACAAGTCTTCCTAGATTGGGACGCACCCCGTTACCACATTGCCTGGAGTGTGCACCTCGCCTGCTACGCCTGCATGACCGTAGCAGTCATCTACCTCCGCTTCCACCTGAAGCGCGCGAACAAGCGCAAGGACGAGCTTGTCGCTGCGGCGGATCTGACCTCTGCGGATCCGAACCTGATTCACGCCTTTGAGGATAAGACCGATCAGGAGAACTTGAACTTCAGATACGTGTATTAGAAGGGACATTGAGTTCGATTGTATCCTGGGGTTTGGTTGGTGATTGGGTATACGTAATATATTGGGATATGTTATATACGGATATACGCCATGAATAATGATGGGTTTACTACGAAGAATTCAACTGACAGGTTGAATTCTATTTTGACAAAGAGCAGATGAAGCTTAGGGTAGATCTGTAGAGGAGATGTTCATAATTCGTAATATACATGAGTGGAGATGCGAGAAGCTAAGCCCATTTACCAGCGCTCATCGACAGGACGCAGTAGAGCTTCGATTTCCGGCTCTGCGGGCATTTCCACAACGCTAATCCCGCGTCGTCTGGCAATATCATAGATAGGTTGACATGCTATGCGAGCTTGATAAAGCAGCGCCGCCGGAGCCGGGCCTTCTGTTTTCCGTCCTGACTCGTCTTCCTCGTAGTGCAGGTCAAGCACAAACGCAAGTTTCTGGAGATTAGGAAGGAACTCCTTTGACTCCAAAGCCTGCACCCAATTAGACCACTCCTTCGACTCGCACAGTGATGAAGGGCCACGGAAGTACAATTCCGTCAAGTTTGGCGGGAAGATTTTGTAGATTGTCGGAAGGTAAGTCGGATCTTGAAAGACATCCCCGACGGAGAGATTCAATGATTGAAGCTCTGATAGTTGAGGAAGAATCTCACGGAATAAATGCTCGTGTGTATAATGAAAGTCCAGACCACTTGTCGATCTGATCCGGAGACTTCGCAGATTACCCACAAGATGAGGCAGTGACAACGCCATGCGATTAAACGTATCGATAGCATCATTCTCCCAAATCTCCAGCGTCTGCAAATTGTACGGCCCAGCTGGGGGCTCCTTCAGTCTCCTCTCCGGATCAGTGAAGATCTGATTGATATGATCAGCCACCAACGAAGGGAGGTACGTAACCTCAACCTTCCTCTCTTCGGGTGTACCTTCATGCAACGTAATAAAATCCCCTTCGACTTTCCCACGCTTAATATCCTCTCTGTGCTCGACTAGAAGTTCATCACTAGTCGACCCCTCAAAGCGTAACCCACAAGTAAAAAACAAACTCAAATGCGATACGCGCCCCTCAAGAACGAACGGCGTTCGAAAGACCTCGCTCACAGAATCACTAAACTCGAGTTTCATTAGGGGCCAGTGAAGAGGCATACCCCCGTCGTTAAGATTTTCATTGAATCCAGCCCGTAAATGGAAATTCTCGATATGAGAGAAATGGGATCCGAGGATAGTCCATTCTGCGTCGGAGGGTGTATCGCCTTCTACTTGGAGGTATTTCGTGTTTTTTGGAATAGATGCCAGTTGCTCTTTTAGATGAGATCCATGATCGGATTTGATTTCTTCAGAGGGTCCTTTGACTTGGACGGTTATCGGTGTTGGGTGGGTCATTCTGGTGGAGTTGTGGCGGGATGTCCAGCGGTGAAGTGGAGCACGGAGATGAAGGATAGCGCAAGTTGGAGGTATATTGTCTAGAAATGGATGGACCCAGGATGGAATCGAATGTTTGTATCGACGGGTATGAGAGGTTTGATTCTTGGTGGATGAGGTATGTGTATGGCTTGTGGGAGGTGTTGAGAGCAATGTTGAAAATGGCGCGCCCCGTCGGGCTGAGAATAATTGCAGCTGCTTCACTATGTGATGTCGATGGTGAGGCAGATGCCGTAGTGACAGTTGGAACCCCCGGGTATGACTCATGGATTACTATCAATTTTTCGAGGATCTGAGTAACAAGATCCCGATTCTAGAAATGTGCGGAGAGGAAAGATGTTGTTGACACAGCCCAAAAGGGCGTCCGACCGGAGAAACAACCTCCCGACATGCATTGAGCCGCATGAGATCAATCACTCCAGACTGTTTCCAAGAGTATTCAATCATGTACTAGACTTTCTGTAAATATTGTATTCGAATAAGCCATATTGAGCTTATTCCCTCAGTTCTATAAGCCCTCTTCTTTGAGCGTTTTTTGGCTTGTTCTTCCAATCTGGAACTGCGGCTATATATCCTACTGACTAGGTTCCAACCTCCAAGCTAGGCCACTTTCTGCATCATTCCTATATGGTACCTACTCCTCGGGCGAACATCATCCCCATCACCTATTGGCGAAGATCATAAGAAGAATTCTAACTCTACAACAACAAGATCTGCAGAAACAATCGATTCGCCTCCCGAGGTATCGCAAGCAATGTCAGCGATGTCTAAAATAACGCCCGAGACCAATTCCACGGCCACATCCAGATCCAAGCTGATTCGTGCATCGCTTTGCGGAAATACGTCTGGTCACTCACTCAAAAAGTGCCACGATTTGCTTGCGATGGAAACTCTAGACTGTGTCTTGTTCGACCGATGATTCTGCGATTTTGGGACTCGGTGACAATAATCTTCTACCAACAGCCCCCAGCTAATTTTTAGAAGGAGTTAGGAGAATTGATCTAAGACTGTGCTCTGTATAGCCAAGAACGCTCCAATTCTCATCACATCCGGATTCAGCGAAGCATCATTTAACGGTGTTATCTCGCTGGATTTTTCTTCAAAATGAACTCAACTTGGATAGTTGGGTGCCAGCAGAGATGGAACTAGCGTCCGCTGGCCATTCTAGGCTTCTAGCGCAGTCTCCAATGAGCCTGTATGTTTGAGAAAACCTGCAATAAAGGCTGACCTTGGGTTTAGTGGTGGCAGTTAGATTGTTCCTCGAACGAATAATGGGCATTCATCCGAAGATGAGCCGCGGCCTCCTGGGGAACTGAGTTTCAGATTGTCTGTGCGGGAGTCTAATTTAGCGGTGGCACCCGCAAAATAGCCTTTTTCGGTATGAACCTTAGATCGCAAGGATAAAGATTCACCCGTGGGATCGCTGAATGGTGCAAATTGTGAGACGATGGGACAGCAGGACGGGTTAAAAAAGGATGTGGCGTGGGCAAAAGGGGCATCTCCATAGGAACTTGGAAGGCTGGAAGGAAATGCGGGGGCCATATTGTGAGGTCAACTCCATACTCCTCTAAACATCATGAATTTGGGGGGCCTGGCTAATAACGAAAATATGCTTCGATAGAACATTCTGAAAATCTTCTCCTGGAATCATTAAATCTCTCGATTGCTGAGCTGGATTGGTTTTCGATTGACTAGATGTCCCGCAGATTACCTAGGATCGGAAGCAATGAAGTGGAAATTGTCCTGTGAGACTAACTGTAGAACGCCCATCTTTTAGCACCCGAGGACGCGTGGCCAGCAGTTATACAACGGTCAGTACCGACCAATCTATTCGACTTGAGGCAAACAAGCGTACTTGGGCCTGGCCTGATCGGAGATCTTGCTTCTCGATTGCCACGCCCTCCCACGGGCCCCCAGAAAGTCAGGGACTGGTTCTGTCCCCACGCGTCCTGGCTGGTTCATGGCCCTACAATGGCAGGTTCCACATCAGTTTTTGGTATTCGACGATCATTGCTCAGTAAGTGACCATCTCCCCAGGTATTATGCATCAATGGTTAACCATTATTGCGGGGGATGGGAATTCCCCGCATCTGAAAACATGGACAATCTGTGACTGTTGCAAACCAATTCTACGGCACTTTGAAATTGCCAGTAATTAATTTCTGCCAATAGAAGATAAAACCGCAATCCTTCTATTCACACGCAGTGGCTTGTAACATTTCACCGGGCTACTGGACGAGAGCGTGGCGGCCTTAACCAGGGGTGTGCAAAATTTAAAACACAATTCAAAAAGCCAAACAAAACGCCCTCTCAGGCGCTCGCGTGAGGGAATTTTAGCACTGCCAGGGTCTTCTTCCTCATGGCTGGTCTGTCTATCTTGCATAATTATGCCCCCTCTCGCCCTTTCCATTCATTCTGAACGTCGTGAGTCGATTTAACAATGATGGCGACTCACGTACCCTTGGCAGGCTACGGCATGACCCTGCTGATTATGACTTGGGTTGAGGGTGCCATTAATTCAATATTACTTTTGGCCAGAGTATACACCATGTGGAGGACAACTCGGCATATCCGGTCAGATTTGTATCTGGCCCTGTTGACTTTTGTATGGCAGCATCATCCGCCCATCACCTCCGGCTATTGAAATTATATCACGCCTCGGGATTACGTCTTAAAATTACTGACTTTAAAAACCTTACAGGTTGTCGCACTTTTAAGGTTACTCCTTCTCACGATCGGAATCAATTATGGCATCGGTGCGCATCAATATCAACTCACGGCAGCCCAAATCAGCGAAGCGACCAAATGGAGCTGGATGAATCAATCCGTGGGAATCTTTGCAATTAGCACCGAAAAGCTAGCTCTGGTTGCATTTATTCAACAAATCCACGGGCCTGAACACAGGAGACGAGTTACATTCTTGTGGGGGGTGGCCATCAGCAATCTCATCCTCAACTGCATCACCATTGGCATGATCATGACCCAGTGTTCGCCACGAGACAAGCTATGGAACGACAGTCTGGATGGAACATGTAATGGGCGACTTCGGAATCAAAACATAGCTTATTTCAAAGGAAGTTAGTACAATACTCGAGTCATCCCTATCCGTCCTCGACACGACAAACTTCAAATGTTGACTTTCCATAAAAGTAAGCTCCTTCATACTTTGTATCGATATCATCCACTCCCGTAATTTCGTCAAACCATTGACTCGTCGTATAGATTTATAAGGAGATTCTGGTGCCAAGCTACATACTCCCCCGTTTCCTCCGGAATATACTGCGGGAATCCGTGATTAATAGCCTGCAATGTTCCCCACGAAACCTCACCCTCAGCATTATATGTCATATTAGAGAATGCACTGGCATTAAAAGACTGATAGACAAGCGGGTGGTCGGCGAAAGAGACATTGGCGACGGTCTGTGACCAGACAGCCGATGATCCGGCAGGGAAGATGGTCGCCGTACCGATAGCCGCTTGAAGGACGACTGTGTTACCTAGAATAGCGTATACACGACCCAGTGAGGTGATGACTTCCGCGGACTCATATGTAAGGGAGGCGTTGCCGAAGTCCGGAACCAAACTTAAACCCAAAAATTAATATCAGTACAAGGGCTTATCAGTCCTAGGTTACAACGCCAAGAATGACGGGAAGAACTCACGGCCAGGACCCAATGTGGATGTCCTCAGTCTGGGATTGCATGATGAAGGTTGCTTCGGGGGCAGTGTGTTCGCCACAGGAAAGCATGCCTATTCGACCGATGGGAGTACTAACAGCGTATATTTGATCCACTGTGCCGTCTGACCACAGATCTCTCTCCTGCGCTGAGGGTCTAAGCTTATGCCTGTGGATGAGGATCTCTCCATCGGGGGCTATTAAGGCCTGCGCCATATATAAATGGGCAGCATCCCTTTCGGAGAAGGAAAGTCCCTGGAAGTACGTTAGGAGCGCAAAATTCGTCAAGTTAACATTTGCCCACCTACAACATAGATTTCGTTGTCGACCGCCGCTTGCACAAGCTTATTCCAGTTATCGCTTCCGACCACGAGGGAATTCTCGATATAGTCCTTGACATGGTATTGAAACCAAGGATTCGGATTTTCGAAGTTAAGAATCCCCTAGTGATGATTTTCATGTCAACTTTCAAACGGTCCAGATAATTTCATAAATGCAAAAGGAGTATAACAATAAGTAAGAGGATCAGCCTACCTTAGGATAACCAGGAAACCAAACCTCAGGAAATCCTATCACACGTGCCTGGTTCTCAGAAGCCTTTTTGATCAGACTAATGCCCAAGTTGACAGAGGCGTTCAAGTCAAGGGTGACACTATCCCAGTCCTTGTTAAGCATTGGAAGAGGCCAGTTAACCGGTGCTTTCCGTACAGCAGCAATGGTAAGATTTTCAAGATCCCATTTGGCGACAATCTCGTGTAGTGTGTGATCGTTATTGCACACCGTCGTCAACTCGTTTGCTCGACGGACCATGGCGTTGCCCATTCCATGGTAACTTGAAGCGGCCCAGCATGCGGTGAACAGGCTCGCCGCAAGGCCTATATGTATGAAATGCTTCATTGAACTCGAATTTACAAGATGTGTCGAGAAATGGGAACTGTCTTTGCTTGTGTGGATACCAGATGTACGACACGATAAATATTGTGACGGACGAAGCTCTTTTATAATTGCCCATGCCTATATCTGAACCCACTTCCATCTATCACTGATAATCTAGGATCGACATCTGCTCACGTTCCACCATTTCCGATGCGTGATTGATGTTCACGAGTCTACAGGTCGAGATGAGAGCGAGATACTGCTCATAGAACGCCCAGAATAATTGATAAAGATCGTTTTCGATGACCAACAATAAAACCCTATCTGAGACATCACTAGATACGAGGCACTGAATACGGTCTTGATCGAAAGTATGAAAAAATGGCAAATTACATACTGATAAGCGTGACAGGACTGGCGGATTTTCTGAGCGCGACCCACCCCTCTGGCTAAGTAATTAACATTGGAAGACCTGGAGAAAAAGCCTGATTGGGGGTGCTGTTCATTAGCGGCGGAGATACAACTGCCGCCGTGATAGCTGACCAGATCCCGCGATCCCCCACCAAAGCCTAAATCATATACTAGCACAATTCAAACAGTGCTGCCGAACCCAACATGGAGACTGATAACATATACGAGATGGATATGATGTTTTGACGCACCCTAAATGTATGCGATTAGACTCTCATCGTACCTTTCGACAATAACTCAGACCTCAAGGAAGAAAGTCAAAATGAGCCACAATGGCTAGCGCAAGAACATTTCATTTCCGTGTGACCAGAGACTGTATAACTTGCTAGACTACAAAGATAGCTTTTCCATGCAGACTCCCGATTGTAGAACAGTTAGTTATTTTGCACCCCCACGCTCATTAGCCATAAAGGGTAATAGAGCTCATTTCATTAATCTTTGAATATTCGCTCCCAGAGGGGATTTCTTAATACTTGTGGGTGTTAAACTCAAACTAAGCCTCAAGGATTCTGGATAGCTCGTTACTATCAGGGCGTTATCCGAGTTGCCGCATAATGTAGCGAAACGTTTCGGGTGTGGAGGTTGCGCCAAGTAATTTACGCTCCAGGCAAATCCATTGTACCAAGCGAAAAGGTGTTGAAAATACGGACCTATTTTGAAACTAGAAAAAATTCCAAACTCTTTCCGCCACGGTGGAATCACATATGTTCCTACCTAATTTTTAAAATGCGTGAACGTAAAGAGTTTTGATTCCTTATCTGTGAGAACACGGACGGGTTAGATGTCACCCAAAAATAGATTGTGCTTCAAAATTTCACTCAAAATCAAAGATCGGGCTCAATGGTAGAGAGAGCGGTTGTCGATGTGGAAATTAGTGATGTTCAACACAGTTTTCAGGACTGTCGCAACATTTGAAACGACATTGCCTATTCTCTCGCTTCAATATAAATTCGGGTAAATAGAGTAACCTTATCGGGGCACTCGGCGAGTGAAAGAGAAAGACGCATCTCGGCACCAAGCCGAGGAAGTTATTTTCGGGAAATCTTAGCTTCGGGATCTGTTCTCAGGTATACTAACGATCACACAACAAAGCGGGATTTGGTTTTATTATGTATCGCAGCTCGGTGTTGCGGATTTGGTTCCGCCAGTTCTAGAGTTTTGAATTCCGTTCACCCAACAAGCTACGCTATAGGGTGAAATGGTAACCTTATCGTTCTGGGCACTTTGAATGGTTCACTATGACTTCTAAATTTCAGCAACCAAGCCTTCCGTAGCAGGGGTGTTCGGCGTTCCCCTATCTCTGATCTCTAATTCTCATTCAATATGAAATTTAGAAGCGTCCTTTGGCAAGAAGACTTCCCGAGGATATGATACTCTCCCTGGACAGATGCTCTTTATTGCAGAGTATCATCTCATTCTCTGAGCCGCAAACTAGAAGATCATGCGAAGGCTGCTAAACCTTGAAACTTTGCATGCAATAGAGCTCCAGTGTTGATCAGGCCCTGAACCAATGACACTGCATGTGTATGTCAAAGTTATCTAGGCGCTAAAGAAGTTAAGATAGCGAACCTGCGGGAGGCGGCACTCCGCCATGATTACTATTACGCCACAACTAACGCTCGCTCGATTGCTTCTCCACCCCGATAATGCGTATCAGCTTAAGACTACTGACACCTATTTAGATCCAGCCATCGCAACCTTTCATGTGTGCCCATTGTGTTCAGAAATATCGCCCCTCAATCAACAATGTTTTCCGTGAAGCAGGAGCTATTGTTCGGGCCTTCAGTGGCCTCCACGGAACCGCTTACGTGGAGTCGTTTGCGGAAAGAGCTTTTGTTCGCGACTATCATCTTTGGATCCTGCGCAACCGGCTCCCTAGGGCCGCTCCTAGTTCCATCCTTTGTTTCCTTGGCCGCAGACCTCCAAGTGAGCGTGACTAATATCACAATGCTTAATGGAAGTCTGGTTATGGCTCTGGGGATCAGCGCCTACGTTTGTTCGTGCTCTGCTCGGTACTTTGGCAAGCGATCTGTTTACCTATTTACGACGATTTTGGTGCTCGCCGCGTGCTGCTGGGCTGCAGCATCCCCGTCATACACTTCGCTCCTTGCATCGCGTGTGTTTCAAGGTTAGCTTCGAATATTCATCCTTATGCCTTTTTAGATGCTAACTATTTAGGATTGGGTATGGGTGGATTCTTCGCCCTCGCTGGCACAGCTTCCATAAATGATATCTACAAAGTTGACGAGCGTGGCTGGCGCGTGGGCCTGTGGAATTTCGCTGTTATTGTTTCGGTCAACCTCACGCCCGTCATCAGCAGTAATGTGATTTCAGCACTCTCCTGGCGCTGGGCCTTCTGGCTCCAGGCCATCCAGTTTGGTGTTCTCCTTGCAGCCGTGATCCTCTTCTTCCCTGAAACGACATTTCATCGTGAGATCTCTGGTAGTCCACCTACCCCTGCTAACGTAGAAAAGTCTTCGGACGACAGCACCTTGGATAACCCGAACCTTGACGCTGAAGAAAAGGGTGGCCTGCCGGTTGTGACCAGTGCCAGCACCGAATCTATCCCCTTCAAAAGCAATAACTCCCTTCTTATTTTTATCGAGCCCCTTGCCATCGTGATCGATCCTATCGTCATCTGGGTTAGCATCATGTGGTCTATAAGCTTTACCTGGACGATCCTCCTCGGCGCCGTCGCATCACAAATCTTCACCGCACCACCCTACAACATGTCCACCGTAGCCGTCGGTAACCTCGCTGGTATTGCGCCTTTGATAGGTTCTGCGCTGGGTACTATGATTGGTGGCTTTCTGTGCGATCTCAGCAGCAAGTCCCTGGCTGGCAAAAATGACGGAATATACGAGCCCGAGTTCCGTCTACCGGTTATGCTTCCAGCAGCACTTACTATGTTAGCGGGTGCCTTTGGGCTGGGTGCTGCGACACAGTATGGGCTATCTGCTGAGATATGTGGAGTTTTCATGGCAATTTTGAATTTTGGTGTGGGCATGGCATGTACAGGAATCGTGGCCTATACAAACGATGCTTGTGGCCAGCGGGCAGGAGATTGTTTTGGGCTGGCGATGGTTGCTAAGAGTGCGTTTGCATTCGGGCTGTCATTTGTCTTCAACAATTTTATCGATAAGAGTGGGCCCCTGATCTTCTTCTCGACATTTGGCGCTCTGAGTTTGGCGGTGATGCTCACCACTATTCCGCTTTTTATTTGGGGCAAACAGATCCGAGCATGGGCGGATGAGAGGGATTTGCTTCGACGCAGGAATTGTATGTACTTAACTATGGGCAGGTAAAAGATGGAAGTATGTTTGAATTCAATATCAGTGCTGGATGTGATTGATTGGAGAGTATGAAATATATTGCTAAAGTTGAGACTGAAACTTAGCCTGAATCTGAATATATCATTTGCTGATAGCTGTATGCGCACAAATAACTGCAAGTTTACAGTAGTGTACCTAACTGCCTTATGTGGGGTTAAGCCTACTTAGTGTTTTTTGAAATCAAACTACCTCTTCCTAGTATTTACGATAATCATTGCATCTTGAAACTTTGCTGGACTTCAGGGCAGACTTCAATTTTGGCAGAGCTACCGACTTCTACTTTGTTGAAATCCGTACCGCTTGATCTGTTAACCTGGGAATGCTACCATGAGAGTAACGCGCGGCCCACTGCTACTACGAGCCCTGGCATTACTCGAGTCGTAATATTGATGATTAATGTTTTGTGTGAACTGACTCAGTTCCCATCTCAATGCACTGCTGAGCATACCCTTTAACGGAATACGCCCGCCCCCCCCTAGGAATATTCACCCTGCCAACTCCACTTTCGGTAACCGCCATTTCTCTAAACAGACGATCCTAAAGAGGGACTAGCGGCGGAAACTTAGCATCCGCCGTGATCTTACAGTACTGTCCATAGAGTGGGGGTGTAAGCCTGACCATATCTCCCGATGACCGATTACCGGGAAAACATGAAGGTATCTCCGTATCGTTTTATTATACTTGATTATCTTAGATCTTAGATGGCGGAGCCTCGAACGCCGAGTTTATAACCCTTTACTCTAGTTAATCGGCGATAACTCTCAGCGGCACGTAACGTAGTTACTAATACCAATTAGTCATCGCTTCATAGGGCAGGCTTATATGGAGCTGATCCTGTTCAGTATCGACCATTACTTTTCTCCTCACAACATACTACATACCCTGGAGTACTCAAAATGACTACTCCACAGCCGTCCCAAGTCTACGTTGCCGTGACGCAGGCCGAGCCCGTCTGGCTCGACCTCAAAGCAACTGTCTACAAGACATGCGACCTCATCACGGAGGCCGCCTCCAACGGCGCCCAGCTGGTGACCTTCCCCGAATGCTGGATTCCGGGTTATCCAGCTTGGATCTGGTAGGTTAAACTCTATTAGCACATGTACAATCATCCTTAGATATCTCACTGATACTGACAAATATTTATTCCCTTGAAAAGGACGCGCCCCGTCGACCAGGAGCTACATTCACTTTACATTCAAAACTCGTTGACGGTTTCGTCTCCGGAAATGATTCAAATTTGCCAATCCGCCAAAGCAAACAATATCGTCGTCGTCCTCGGTTTCTCCGAGAACATCCACAACAGCCTCTACATCTCCCAAGCGATCATCTCGAATACGGGATCCATCCTCACCACCCGCAAAAAGATCAAAGCCACACACATGGAGCGCACCATCTTTGGAGACGCATCCGCCGACTGTCTAGATAGTGTCGTGGATACTCCGTTTGGACGAGTTGGCACATTGTCATGCTGGGAGCATATCCAGCCCTTGCTCAAGTATCATACCTACGCGCAACGAGAAGCGATTCACGTAGCAGCGTGGCCGCCATTGTTTGACTTTGGCGGGCCGGAGGATAAGGGTCTGTTCTCTATGTCGAGGGATGGTGTGTATTTCTTCTCATATCCTTGCTCAGGCTGAGTTGGGATTGACATAAATCATTGTGTTTAGGAATTATTGCAATAGCACGTACCTACGCTATTGAGTCATCATCATTTGTCCTCCACACGACTGCGGTCATCAGCCAAGAGGGAATTGACAAGATGCGTACCACCACAGGCGCAATAATGAACACGCCCGGTGGTGGGAGCTCGGCGGTCTTTGGCCCTGACGGCCGGCTTCTTTCAAAGCCTCTGCCGTCGACGGAGGAGGGTATTATTTATGCCAATCTAGACATGCACGATATTTACAATGCCAAGGCCTTTGTGGATGTTATGGGCCACTACAGCCGGCCGGATCTGCTGTGGTTGGGCGTGAGATCTGGGGATAGGAGGCATGTGAAGGAGGACGTCGAGTGAAGGAGAGTTGACCAAGTCAAGATTCTATGAGAGTAACTTTCTAGTTTTGATAGCTTTGTTTCGGTCGGGGAATCTCACTTACTATTAGTCTAATGCAAGAATCACATTTCCAACCCCACTGACAATTCCCACTGCTGGTACTCCGGATCAAATATAAAGGTCTCAGGGCGGATACTGTCAAGCATCTCCAATTCGCCGCCATCGAAATTGGAATTAGCTGCATCCGCTTCCGCTGCCCATGGCCAATTTTCATCCGGATATTCTATCCTCTCGTCCTCCTTTCCCTCCTCATCTTCATTTCCCCCCTCTACTTCCCTCTCCCCCTCCTCTGCCTGCTTCCATCCGGTCTGCTCGGCCTCCTCACCTCCACCAGCTTCGAATCCATATTGCAACGGCAAGGCCCCCATAACCCGCCACCTACGCGCAAGTCCCCGCAACAGCCTTAAGGCGCGCGTCGCCTTGACCCACCTACTCTGCATCACTATAAGCGCGCGGAAAGACACACGGAAGTGGGCAATCGACTTGCTACGCAAGGTATTGTGCGTGCTAGTCGCGTTACAAAGATGCGTGACGGCGGCCGTGAGCACGCTATGAACGATAAAATGTGGGGCCATGGAAAGCGGAAGAATACTGACGTGAATACGCAGGAGACGGACGATGGACGCGGCAGCGGTAGTAACGGAGCGGATGGCCAGACGGTAGATGGTCTGATTGCTATCAGCGGTGACTTTGAGGTAAGGGCGGTGGATGAGGATGAAGGACGTGTGGTAGGAGATGTGAAGATAGATGATTGCAGGAGTTGGAGTCTGAGTGGTGACGCTTGTGCGTGACAGCTGGAGGGAGGGGTGGATCTGCCGATAGAAGGAGAGGAGCTGGTCGCGCGCGACGAGGAGGACGCGGGATCTCTCGGTGCTGCCGAACTCAGAGAAATCAAAGGAGTAACTATATTTGTTTAGTGGGCGGAACACGCTTTGATAGATCAAGATTGGATGTACATTTGGTCCATATGCTGGTCATGGATGAACCACAGGCGGCATTGGTGGTCGAATACCAGCTCGTCTAGAGACGGCGAAGGACCGACAGCGCTAAGGAAAGAGGAATATTTGATCCGTTTCCACGGGAGTAGACAGTTCCTGCCTAGGAGCGAGGTTGCAATTCTGTTCGGTATGTTCAGCTGGCATTGCCTGGTCGGACAGGTAACATCATGGGCTTAACGCACCGGTCCATCAACACCGACGACCAAAGAGTTCTCAGCCGTAAATCACGAGTTCTTCCTGACTCTGCGTAGAGCTCAGCAGGCGCTTGACTGGCAGTTTCCCCTTCCGAGGTTATGATGACTGGTAGGCCTAGGTGCAGAACTAGACTTGTGCACATTGCTTTGGGAAGAAGTCAAAACCTGGTACCGGGGCAATTCATTGTTTTCCATTGTGACTTACAATTATACATCCAGGCCATATTATGTTGCTCCAAGCCTATCTCTCTCCACGACATTATGGAGAGAGACTGGATCATTGAGATTTCTGGCAAATCTCGGCAGAGCTGTAAGGCTACCTTATCAAATGCGGTGGCTGCCTCGTCACCAATTGCCTTGCTCTGCGCGTCATCCGCAAAGAGAGCTGCAGCGGCCAATGCAGCGGATTTGACCAGTCGTAGGCCGGGATCCAAATTATCGCCGCGGAGTGTGTCGAGGGTTTCGCTGTCGACAAATTGCTGAATGGGGTTGATCAAGCTTGCGAACAAATCAAGCAGATAGTTTGTAATCCCCGGTACATTAACTGGATCCGACCACGGGGCTGGTATATACGCTGCTCCCGACGTGGAGCCCGTTGGCGTGGCTGCAGCCTTTCTCTTCTCCCGAAAATCTGCAGCGTCCCAATGGGTGATGGGAAAACAGAAATTGCCCGATGGCCCGATAAAGGATGCATCGCCGTTGTTGTCAAGGCTCATACGCCATACAAGGGCGCTTACATCCTCGATCGCAGTGGCCATGCTATCCTGAATGGTGACAGCGCCATCTTCTTCACCACTCTGCTTCATCCCCCCCTGGGCATGAACTATATTACCGTCCAATACGGTTTGCCTGCAGGAGTGTATCTGTGACAGTTCCTGCTTTAGTATTGCAATCTCATCTTCCAGCGTCCGCACATAGTTTGGATCCACTCTACGCCTGCTGCAGGTTAGCGTCGTTCAAGTTTGCTAAGGGTAGATAGATACTGACTTGATACGCTTCTCGATCGTATACTCGCAGGCCCTGTCTCGCTCTAGGCAGTAGGAGCAGGTTGGGCGTGACCCATCGCACTAGAATGAAATTAATCAGTCTTTAGGCTCTTTCGTTCCGACCACGATGACCGTACCTTACGCTTCCGTTTCCGACAGGCCTCACAAGCAACAGAAACGCGGGGATATGATTGCATTGCGTTGCTAGTTTGCAGTTCCATAGATCAATAGATCATCAGTGTTAATCTGGAATTCCTGCGTGGGATTGGGCTTCAAAGGCCACTGATAGTGATGTATTGGCGTGGTAGGAAACAGTTGCGGAGCAGTGAGGAGTCCAGGTAAGGAATAACACAATGGATGGATCCGGAAAACTAACCGGCATTGAAGAGAACACTCCGAGATACGTAAAGAAAATATGATACGTCGATATATATCACACTAATACAGGCTTTTTACTTCTGAGGCAATTATCAATCCCAAATGCGTCTCTAGTGCAACTCAATCTAATTATTAAGAGCAAAGACGCAATTGCAAGCGGGGAAGGTGAATGACAATCAACGAGAGGTCACCTGCGGTCGCGCGTACTGTCCAAGAAAGTATTAGTAATGAGAACGCTCCGAGTTCGGAATCGAGATAAGATCTGGAATCTGATAGGAGTTACTGATAATTAAGAAAGTTTCGGCCGGGGGGCATTGACCACCCTAACCCTACCGGGTTACAATTGCATGGTTAATTCTCTCTTCGAACAGTCTTTTACAAGACGCATCGAAATCAGTTTCACGGCTGCCACGAGAAAACTTTTATTAGACGGTGGACACTGTAAATACTGGCAATGTCAATATGCCTAACACGATTGGGATATGAATAGACTCGCGGCTTTAAGGTTTTACGGAATCGGAGTTACGGAACAAGGAATTTAGGAAAATCTGCATGGCAGCAGTTGTTGCCTTTGTAGCGCAGGCCTAGCAAAACGGGGGTGGATGAAGCCACTTGCTCCATGTAGTGTTGGGACACACAGACATTAATCTTCACAGTAAAGAGCAGGTCACACCGCGATGGTGCAGCTACTACTCTAGCGCGGTGACGACGTCATCTCCTAGGGCGGACAGCACAGAAATTCCCTCCCGGTCGCTTGTTCTAACTGGCACATGGCTATTGCTGAGATCTTGTAATGATATGGCACCAATCTACCGGGGACCTCTTCCCCTCCTCTCAAAACGCTTCGATATTCCAAGATTCATGAATCCAACGACCCTGAATCGATTTACCGCTGACGCTTCTCTTCCCCGATCCATAATAATATTGCTATTTTGCACTAGAAACCGAATGTATACTTCGCCTAGCTCTTAGAGGCTCTATCACATTTGACGATTCACGCGTGATGCTTGTAGGATGCATCTTTGGTTAACGGAATCCACGGCCGAGCTGGCCACCCACCCTCATAATAAATTTTGAAAAAATGATAAATCAACCAAAACGCATCAATTATAGGTACGCTTTAGCACTATAAAGCGCCTAATATTAAGCGGTTAAAGTAAGTAAGACAAATATAAAGGTATATAGAGTAGTGTGATCCTAGAGGCCCTAGATAGGGCCGTGCGGATCACCTTAGTGCCTTAGGCATCACTTATTCTACCGGTTCTTAGCGGATTCACACTCATTTAGACCTATTTCCTTACGAATATAACAAAATATGTGTCGGATTCACGCCGTGGGCATAAATCCTAGGGGTGCACGAAGCGTTCGTGCTGGTCGATCGAAGACCACGATTATGGAAGGATGACGAAAGCGTACGAATAGAGAGGGGTCGGCAGCAAACTAGTTGAACAGTGGAGGGCCAACGTAGTGTAATCAGAATTGCCTTAACTGCATGATAGAAACTTCACTGCGAATTTTCTCTCCAGGGCACATGACAGCGCCGCTGTCGTTGGCGAACATCATCCTGAAGCAGGTATTGAAACCACCCGTGCATAGATATTCAAATATGGTGCATTGAGGGTCGTTGAATTCCATGTTCAGAGAGAATGACTCCAATATCATTGTAGATGTCACCATCAGTGCGAAGAAGTTCTGGCCAATCCTCCCAGATCTGGGTGCTTAGTACCCAGGCGACATCATCGTAAGGTTTACGAGTGAGCATTTTGGGTGGAAATGAATGAATTTGGGACTAATGATCTCAGGAAGCTTTGGGGTTGCCTAGCAACCTCCAGGGTTTTCGACGAAATAAACGGTTGTGGTGATTCGAAGGACAATAGATCAGGGGCAAGGTACCTGAAGCGTAGGAGGGTCACATCCATGGATGACATCAACAAGAACCGGAAGCAACTTCTTAGGTAACTGACTAGATAACTAATCCGAAGGCTAACCTGATTAACTACCTAGTGATCCACGGAGTTGACAGCCACTCAATAAACGAGTCAGGTTTTACACGGAACCCTAAGTTTTCCATGTTCTCAAGGAGATCAGCCCAATGATATATATAGAGAGATCTAGACCAGCCAAGACAATGGGAATGTCACAAGCTGGGCGTTGGAAGTCTATACCAAACGTTGTATTCGATAAAATCCATAATAGTGAAACTGGACGTCAAAAATGAGACCCCAACAGAGCGATCTTTTGACAAAAATGTACAGATATTCCATTCGACTGGATGTCTCAGTGTTGGATCAGCGCACTGGGTCTTACCGCCCCTCCGTAGCGATAACGCGCGATAAGGGAGCGGCCCCGCTTGCGAACCAAAAGTGGCCCGCCTCACCCAGCGCCCAATTTTATTGTTCCTAACTCCTCCTGCACTGCGGGCATCTCGCCCTGTTTCTTTTCTTTCCATCTCAAAAAAGAATGGACGAAATGGACGCCATGGATGAGAGCCCTGATAAAAACTTGCTGGCTCCTGTCAATTTGACTGGCAGTGATGTGGCAGGGTACAGACCTCGCGGGTATCAGCTAGAGATGCTGGAAGCCAGTCAACAACAAAACATCATTGTCGCTGTATGTTGATCGGTCTGAGGTGCTTGACTATATTTATACTGATAATTCCATCGCACAGATGGATACTGGCAGCGGAAAAACTCACGTGTATGTATGCCTCAACCTGCATGCCTCATGCTTGCAACTTTAATCATTGAATGTGGGTGCTAGAGCCGTCATGCGCATCATCTCCGAGCTCGAACGGTGCCCTGCAGACAAGGTGAATGTCGAATTATTCAATTTTTGCATCTAACCTTATCTCCATCTTTGGCTGACACATTTGTAGCTGGTGTGGTTTCTGGCACCAACGGTCGCTCTATGTCTCCAGCAGCACGAGGTCATTGCTTCACAAATACCATCTGCCAAGACTCGTGTCTTGATTGGCAGCGACAATGTTGATAGATGGACTGAACAAGCCATTTGGAACAATGCCCTCAAAGACATTCGCGTGGTTTGTTCCACGCACGCGGTTCTTTCCGATGCGCTGAATCATGGATTCGTGCGGATGTCACAGTTGGCCCTGCTTGTATTCGACGAAGGTAAGTATTGATACAAGACGGATGAGTTGCCGCAACGCTGATGTCTGTGACTTGCCAGCCCACCATTGCACACGAGGCCATCCGGCAAACAAGATCATGCAATACCACTACCACCCGACGCGAGCCAAGCTCGGCCCACATGCCGTTCCCCGGATTTTGGGACTGACTGCGAGTCCTATCGTCCGATCAAAACCACAAGAGCTACAGTAAATGGGCCCAAGCTTCAATCGTGATACAAATCGACTGATAGGATCTGCAGAATGATAGAGGCGAATTTGGATGCCGTATGCAAGACACCGCGAAGACATAGATCTGAGCTACTTGAGCATGTCCATCGACCACAGCTCGAGTGCATTCCTTACCCACCGTGTGAGGTTGAAACGGGGTTTTTTGGGAGCCGACTGCTTCCATCTCTTGTGAAATGTGTGAAAGCGTACGACATACACGAAGACCCCTACATTGAACTGATGCTAGAAGCTTCAGAAAGAGCAGTGGAAGCAGAGAGCTTTGTCAAAACAGGAAAAACATTTTGCGGCCAGCAGCTTGAAAAATTCCTGGAGCGAAGCTTTCATATGTACGTCGAACTTGGTGGTTGGGCAGTTGACCACTTCATCCAGGCATCGATTGATCAGCTACGGCGGTCAATAGAGAATGATGGCTCAATGACAAGGTTGGACCTGGCAGAGAGAGTCTATCTTCTAGAGCTTCTTGCTAGTATGCCACTATCAAAAGACCCCACGGGGAGCACTCACATCTCCCCAAAACTGGAGATATTGCTCTCTTTCCTCGATAAAATGGATCATCCCGAGTTCTCTGGCATCATATTTGCCAAGAGACGATCGGTAGTGAGTGTCCTGACTCGACTTTTATCACTGCATTCTGCGACAAAGGATCGCTTCCGCTGTGCATCATACGTCGGGTGGGCCAGTAATCGGAACGAGTCTTTGGGAGATTTGCTCACGCGAGATATGCAACGTGACACATTGTCTGAATTCAAAGCGGGTCGAAAGAATTTGATTGTCGCTACAGATGTCCTTGAGGAAGGGCTGGATGTTAGCTCGTGCCGCCTGGTCATCTGTTACGACAAACCGGCGAATGTGAAGTCTTTCGTTCAGCGACGTGGACGGGCACGACATGAGCATTCTACATATGCTATTATGCTATCCACCGAAGAAGACTCACTCATTTTGTCTCAATGGCGTGCATTAGAGAAAACGATGATTAAAGCATATCAGCAGGAAGAGAGGCAACATCAAGAAGCATGTGAGCTCGAGGCAACGCAAGAGAACGTCGATGAATGGCTGTTTGTGGCATCCACAAAGTAAGACACTGATGTCTGCCTAGAAGGCTGCTCTGACTGACAGATTTTAGTGCTCGGCTTTCTGCAGATGATGCCATGCAGCATCTTCACCACTTTTGCTCCCTGCTGCCCGTTGATCAATACGTCGATAACCGGCCCATGTTCTCTTTTGAAGAGGATTTGAGTGGACTCATCCGAGGCACAGTTACTCTGCCAAACTCAGTTCACCCCGCGGTCCGGCGAACACAAGGCAAAAGCTGGTGGCGCACCGAGAACGCAGCCAGAAAAGAAGCAGCTTTCCAAGCCTACAAATCACTTTGGGAGTACGGCTTGGTCAACGATAACCTCTTACCATTGACGCGAAAGCCCGAGCTGAGATTCACGGAAGACACACCAATGCCGGCTTTGATCGAATGTTCCGCGCAGTATGATCCTTACATCGATTTGGCTCAAGACTGGATGAACCATGAGCTCCATGAGACGAGCATCACAGTCTCAGATAATTGCACTGGTTTAGTTAAAGATGACCTATCGACGTCAATCGTACTACCTAGATGGATGCCTGTGCCAGATCCTCTTACCTTCTTTTGGGAGAATGAAACTAGCATGACTGTGACCTTTGGACCAAGTCAGCCTATCATTCCGATGCCTACCGCGGAGATTGTTCAGCACATGAGGTCTATTACCGCGATGTACCTTCAGGCCCCGTCGTCTCGCTTGCAAGGACCTGCTAGGGACTTTGTGGCTCTTTTCGTCCCAAATATTCCGGTTGAACAGCTGGGAGCTTGGATCGAGCATTACGAAGGGACTGAACAAGCGGTAGATCTCTACGCGCGTGACCACGACATTTCTCCCGTTGGGATCATTCGCGACACAGCAAAGTACAGTGAACCACGACTGTTTCGAATGTGGCATGAAACTGGAACATTGGAAATTGAATGCCGAAGCTTGCCCAAGCGGCGAAATCTGCTGCAGTATCGAAACCCGTCCCAAATGGCGGATGAATCGGAAGAAGCTCCCCCCAAGATTCACATTATCCCAGCTGCAGGCTGCACGGTTGATAAGCTTCCATGGAAGAAGTCCATGTTTGGCCTGTGCATCTCAGCCATTCTCGATCGTTTTGAGGCCACTATTGTCGCTCATCGACTCAATGAGACTATTCTCAAGGGTGTTGGGATTCATAGCCTCAGTCATGTTTTGACGGCGATTACCACGCCACTCGCCCAGGCGACGACACACTACCAGCTTTACGAATTCTTTGGTGATTCCGTGCTGAAGTTCACAGTCAGCTGTAAGCTGTTCTTTTCGCAACCAACATGGCACGAGGGGTATCTCTCCGAAAGCCGCGACACGCTTGTTAAAAATCAACGGCTTGCGAGGGCAGCGCTGGAGACTGGTCTTGATCAGTTTATCTTGAACGACCGATTCACGCCTCGGAAGTGGCACGCACCATTGATTTCGACCAAATCAGCTTTGATGGGTACCCAACCCAAGCGCAAATTGTCCATGAAAGTACTGGCAGACGTCGTTGAAGCTTTGATTGGTGCCGGCTACATGGATGGCGGCATGCGGAGAGCCCAGGCTTGCCTCCACCGTTTCCTGCCGGAGATCGACATCCAGGAAGGGGTTCCACCGAGAGAACAGGACCCTGATCTCGCGAGCAACCTTCTGGACCCAGTGCTCATCGGCAGTCTCATTGGGTACAATTTCCAAGACGCCTCGCTTTTGACCGAGGCACTGACCCATTCGTCGTGCGAGCAGGACATGCGTACCCAATCATATCAGCGACTCGAGTTCCTGGGTGACGCCGTCCTTGACATGGTGGTTGTCTCCGTCTTTGCAGAGTTGAACCAGAAGATCCCCGAGGGCAAGATGACCCTGATAAAACACTCCGTTGTCAACGCGGGTCTTCTGGCATTCCTTTGCATGGAGATGACCCTGGATGACCTCTCCCTGTGGAAGTTCCTCCGCTTCAACGGCCCACCTATTGGAGCTGCCCGGGACGCATCCGTGGCCCGGCACCAGGAACTACGCGAAGAAATTCTCCACGAGCTGAAGTACGGATTCAAGTATCCATGGGAGTTGTTCTCGCGCCTTCGCCCCGACAAATTCATGTCAGACATCGTCGAAAGCACTCTTGGCGCGATCTTCATCGACTCAGGTGCTGACATGGGTCTCGCTCATTGCACAGCTTTCGTCGAAAGATTGGGACTACTCTCGTATGTGCGACGCGTTATTGCAGAGAATGTGGATGTTCAACATCCACGCAACAAGGCCCAAGACGTTCTGGGGAAAACGGTCGGCCAGCTGCAGTTCAAGTCAAGACGTGTTGAAGCGAAGGGAGTTGCAGCAACCTATCGGTGCACTGCAACTATCAACAAGAACGAGGTTGCCATCATTGAGGGATGTGCTTCTGCCGATGAAGCTGAGATCAAGACGGCGTTGTGGGTCATTGAGAAGTTCCACGCGCAGCAGTTCGCTGAGGCGGCTGCTTGAGTAGGTAATGCCCCTGGTATGCGACTACAGCCGGGATGCAATGATTTTAGAGATTTTGGAGATTATGGATTGGCTTAGATATCTACCTTATTGCTCGAATTGGGGAGCAAGGGAGTCCTCCTAAACAGACCATTGGGGTCATGATTCAACATAGACAGGGACGATCTTATCGTTGCTTAACCCTAACGATAGCTTTGGAATCAATTCGAATAGCGAATCTTATCGAGGACCTCGCGGAGATTCGGATTGCTTGAGAATGTTGGCTTCTTCAATTTACCTGTAGCCATTTGTATGCACTGCGCCAATGAAATAATATAGTACTAAAAGCTGTATCTACTGCTTGCCCTTGCCACGCTTCGACCGACGAACAGGCTCAGTATTTGGCGCTTCACTTGGCTGATCTGACCCTCCCTCCCCGCCCTGATCAGAATCCTGGTCACCTTGCTCATCTTCCTCGCTAGCAGCAACCATCACCCCTTCATCACTGACATCTCCAGCCTGGACATCAGCCTCGATAGGGAGACTCGGCCCGGACACACCCTCGGCCGGACCGGAATTCTGCCTCAAGGTCGACAATATCTTGGTTGTTTCGCTCTCTTCGCCATTCCACGCCCCACAGCTGCCACATCGCCAGCGGCCCAGCTCCTCGAGAGTCTTGATACCCGGTGGTGCCTGGCCATTCACCAGGCGACACGAACCGCAGATCATGGCCATGCGGTTCCGTGGCTGCATCTCGTCTTCACCGAGTAGGACATCGAGCAGTCGATCATACCAATGCGGTTGCTCGATATACTGTCCAGAGCTCGGGAAAGCGTTCGGCGCGAAGCCCGGCTCGTCGGTGAATTGTTGAGGGATGGGAGGTGTGGAGGGTATGTTTGGTAGAGCTTGCTGTTGTTGAGGGGTTTGGTTGGGAGGAGGCGAGGGAGGATTGCCAGGTCCGATGGGAGACTGGCCAGGAGGAGGAGGGCGGCGGATGTTCGCGGTTGGAGGAGGGGGTAGCCCCGTACGGGCTACGTGTTGCTGCTGTTGCTGTTGCTGCTGCTTCTGCGAAGGTGTAGCTGGCTTGCGGGTGTCTGGACCACCCTTTGCGTTGGGACTGGTCTTTGGCGACTCGCCGCCATACTTCTCGAGCAACTGTTGAGTCGAGTTGTACTTGGTTGCGACCTTGAGCTTCTCGATAGTCTCGTCGCGCTGTTTGTTCAGCTCATCGACATGGCGCTGGCTTCGGGAGATGCGATATTCAAATAGACGAGCACCAGCGGTGCGTACCCCGTATATCCTAAAGAAGAGACATGTTGTTAGCCGGCATCTCACCTCGAAGCGAGAGTCAACTGGGTACATACAGAACTGGGCCGCCTGCGATGGCGGCGTACTCCTTAAGACCCCAGCTCTCCCATCCTAGTACTAGCGCAAGCACAATTGAGTAGAAGAGGTATGCAAAGGTCGAATAGAGGGTCCATAACGCCTTGAACCGACGGGCAGTTTGGCGCTGCTGGTCCAATCGCGTGGTCGACTGGGCGATCTTGGTCGACAACGTCGACAGGGTCTTTTCAAAGGAGGCGGGGGAGTTGTCGTCGCCCTAAACAAGTTAGCGAAGAATATAAAACAGGATCAGCAAGGTCGACTCACCTTCCAGGGCCAAAAAGACACCATTTTGTGTCTCTTGCGCTGATGTTCAGGTCCAAGTGGAACTGACGAAGCTCGGCTTGGCCTCCGCCGCACGGACCACCGGATCTGCCGTCATGCGCCTTTCACTTTGCTATTTACTTCTCCATCTCGATTTACTACAACTTCATTGACATCCATGTTACCTGACACCGAAGTCTCTGAAACTGAGAGCATATCTTCAGTACTAATCTCCGATTTCAGTCTTGAATTTGGGTTTATCTACCTCCTTTCTGACTTCTCAGCGACTTAAACTCCGATAGAATCCACCCATCACAGTCCGCCACTAACAACCGCCACTAACATCAGAGTCCAGACAATCCAGACTATGAAACAAAGAAAACAACATAACGCTTGAAATCTGACCATAGTCCATACTGCGAGCAACAGGGCTTAACTCAATTGAGCTACTGAGATTTGCCTTCGCAAACGCCACTGACATCCACCAATGGAGAGATGCGCCAGCCGCGGCCAGTTTCTTTGTCTCCTAAAATGCCAACCCCACCGCATCCCTGCTTAGCACCAGATAGCTTCGCATTGCGGTTCAACACCTTCAGCTTCTCCCATTATCAGACCCAATGAAGGTCAATTCATCCGACCTGTGGAAGGGGGCAACCACTTTGCGATCATAGCCACCCCAGCCCGGTAACCGCCTTAACTCCGTGCTTTCCATGGATCTTGACAAGCTGCCGAGCAGATCCACGATAGCGCCAAATTGCGATGGATCTCTGCAATTTGCGCTATCTTCCATAGCATTGGAGATCCCACGGAGATCCCGTTTTGACTCTTTCATCCCCTATTCCGCTATAGGGGCCAGATCAAGCCATCACATTGCTTTTTGGCTATCACCTCCGCTATCACACGATATGTATCCAAATAGCAACAAGATACCAGACTCCGCCATGACTCGAGCGTCTATCGAGGCTCCGGTCCACGCGCCGTTGTACTCCACGGTAGCCGACCTTATCCCTGCTAGGACCGCCCCGACCCTGAACTTCTGGCACTCGGACCAAGCAGCAAACCCCAGAATCCGACGTCAACCACGGCGGCCCACACGGAATGGGCCGTGGTCGTGCACTGCCCTTTGCCGTGCTTTTGACACAATGCTCTCTCTCTACCTTTGGATTGAGTTGTTGCCGGGGTGTCTATTAAAACCTGGCCTAGTCCTTTCATTTCAGGCTCCCATGTCTCCTTCATTATTTACTCTGTTCTTGCAGGGCTTCATGCTTATCGTTTGACAAAACGGACCAGGACTCACACTCTGCTCGATGCCACCATGGATAAAATTATGAGCAGCCTGCCCCCGGATATAGGGGCCATCCTGATGGAAAACATCGGGATCTTGCAGGTTGTGTCCATGTTCGCAATTAGCGCATATAATGCCCTAGAGACCGGAGTCGTGACCTTTGACACCTTCAAACACTACCACGGTCTATATTTTTGGAGTATGCAAGTTGCCTCCTGGGGAATTCTGCTTCATGCGATTCCGGCCATGGTTCGTTTTGTCTCGGTGGCCCCAAACCTGCCAATGTCCATCCCCTTCATCATCGGCTGGTATGCCATGGTCACCGGCCAAGCCCTAGTCCTTTACTCACGACTTCATCTCGTCGTCTCCGACATCAACAACCTGTGCTGGGTGTTATGGATGATCATAATCAACGCCTTGATCCTGCACATTCCCATGACGGTCCTCTTCTTCGCTCTCAGCCAGAACAACGCCGCTCTCGCCCGCCCAGCCGCAATCTTCGACCGCATCCAACTAACAGGATTCTGCATCCAAGATTTCATCATCTCCGGCATCTACAGCCGCGAAGCCCTCCGCGCCCTAGGCCCCGTCCTCGAAGTCCGCCGCAAAGAAGGACGAAAAGTCGTAGTCCATCTCATCTGGGTGAACGTGCTAGTCGTCATACTCAACTGCCTCCTGCTGATCACCGAGTACAAGCTACACTACATCCAAGTCAGTTTCAAAACAGTAGTATACAGCATCAAGCTCAAACTCGAATTCTCCGTCCTCAACCGTCTACGCTCTCTAACCCGCACACAACCCTGCGTCTGCCAACAACCCCAACATCAACAACACGGAGGCCCACGCCGATCAAGCGATATAAACATCTTTGACATGCTCTTTGCCCGATCGCGTATACCGCGGGTCGATATCGAGGAAATGCCCGCCTTCGTGCACGTCGGTGTCTCACACAGATCTCTCTCTGTGCCGAATAGTACGCACGATTTCCACGAAGCTCTCCGCGAGACCTCATCACATGATAACGTGATCAGTCGCGTCGATACATGTGTCCTCTCGCATTCCACACTCTCTTCCGAGAACCACTCTCGGCCGCGGATGGGATCCTCAAAAACAAAATCCACAGTGGAAATGAGATTGCTCGAGTCGCCAAAGTCCAACTAGGCGTTGGCGTTGCATTGAAAATCCTTTCACATCCAGTCCTTGAACTTTTATCAAAAGTTTTGTATTGATACCGAACTAGTATTGGGCTATACTGCTACACTGTGGCTCTGTCATTTTCTTTATCATTTGTACAATTGTTTTTGATTTGGGTGGTCTCATCTCTTCGATCTTTGGGATGGCATTTTGTTTTTCAATCAATTTGGTGGCTTTCTCTGGGCGCCCTTTCTTTCGTTGTCTCGTTCGATACCCCTGTCTTTCCCGTTCCTTGGGCGGTTATCTGATCTAATACATCATCGTTTCTTGTGTTCGAATTACGTGCAGCGGCGTTGCCTAACTCTTTTCAGGCTGTCAGGCATTTAGAGCTGTTGAAACGTCGCAATACGTCTGGATAGAACTACGTTCGTCTGAATTGCATAAGCCTGTCAAATCTACAAACCAATTCCAAACGGCTGTCAACCCCCGAGTTTGAGCTTCTTGGAGAGTAGTCGAATTCCTCATTCAAGCATGGATGTCACGCTAAGTTCTTAGTAGATGACTTTAGTTGCATTGACTTGTATAATGACAACCAACCAACCATCGCAATATGATACATGATACAAGATTATAACCAAATCCACTGGAAATCAGACAAGCATCAACATCACCCACCCACCGTCCTACTGATATACCCAACTCAAGACATGAACACAAAATAAGTAGAAAGAAAAGTGGGAAAAGCAACAGTGTGGACCTCGTCAGGCATAAATCAAATCAGATATCATATGAAATGGGTATATGTATTGTTCCCAAGAATTCAAACACAAACAAAAACGAAAACACCAAACGGGTATCCATCCACCAAGCCTTTTTCCTCCGTGTACATGGCCGGTTATGCAGGGTAATCATGACAAAACAAAGAAAGAAACCAAAGAAAGCAAAATGCACCAGTTGAGAAAGGAAATATTCGTAAGATCCATGAAAATCATCCCAGGCGTGATGTATTGCCTGTTTTGATGAGAAACGGAGAACTCAGCGGGCAAAAGAGAAGAAAAGGGAAACGTGAAAGGAGGGAGCCGCTGATGAAGGAGATAAAGCAGCACCGCGGGGACGGTGTGATTAAAAAATGGTATCCGATGAACCTTTTTGGTCGGCAGGAGGTTCAGCGAGGGGGTTTGATGAATTATGTATTGAACCAACCACCATTCTCCCACTGGCCGGGGTTGTATGAAGCTGCTGCCCTGGCATCATGATCGCAGAGACCACTCAAGAGAAAGTTGAGTCGTGTAAAGTTGATTGGCTTCATGACCCAACCATCAAAGCCCGCATCAATGTACGTCTGCCTCTCTGACTCAAGCAAGGACGCTGAAACGGCGAAAATAGGAATGCGTTCATTCAGTTGGGCTTTGTGGGACATTGCATCTGGAGTCGTCGATTCGAATTCACGAATCATCCTTGTTGCAGTCATCCCATCGGCGATGGGCATCTGAATGTCCATGAGGACAACGTCGAAGTTTCGGCTGGCTGAGGTAAAGGCGTTTGCGCAAGCTTCGCCGTTGCCGGTAAGCACAACCGTATGACCAAGTTTGGTCAGACGCTTGTGGATGATTTTGCTGTTCACGGGATCGTCCTCAGCGACAAGAACATGGAGTAGCGGGGGTTCAGTGGCAGGAACTGAGGTAGGCATCGTTGAAGGAGCGAGTGCTGACGCCGAAGTGGCGAGTGATTTTTCTGTCGAGGAAACAGGGATGGGTGGGAAGTATGAAAGATGCTCAGCCTGCTGGTTGACCCTGTGTTGAACGTCCCGTTCGGAAACACGAACAGCTCCCATCGGCACACCGGAATCGGTGACGTTCGCCGTACCTGGAGCAGGTGGTGTTTTGAAAGGTTGTAGGACAAGCGGAGGAGTGTGTGTGACAGTGGACAAGCTAGCCAAAGGGTCATGCGTGATAGATGCCCGAAGGCTATTTGACCGCGGCGAACTCATAGCTGCCGACAAATGGCTCGTACTTACGGGCGGACTGGTTGATTCCCTCACCTGACGCACATCGGAGCTATCACTGAAGGCGCGCTGGACCAAGGTAGGTTCTTGGATTGCACTGATGAGGCGATCGGCGTGACTCTTGCCGCTCCGGGAGCTGCCTCCACTGCGAAGACTTTCAGAGCTGCGCCGTCGACCATCACGACGCTCAGCGATTCCGCCAACCAACGTGAACTCACGATCCGAGATCATAGGCGCGGGTGGGACAGTCGCCGAGCTGGGTGCGACAGCACCGGCCGGTACCTCTGTTGACGACCCCTCGGGAAGTTTGAATTGCAGAAGAATCTTGAACCGACTGCCTTTACCTTCCTCAGACTTGACTCCCAACTGACCCTGCATGTTGTGAACGATTCTGGCAACCAGGGCAAGCCCAAGCCCTAGAGCGCGCGTCTTCTCTGACTTCTGTGTGGTCGTTGGGTCTTCCTCCTGGTAGTAATTGTCATCGGTGGAAACCTGTTCGAGCTCGTGGAAGATGGCTTCAAGTTTGGATTTCGACATGCCAGCACCCGTGTCCAAAACCATCATCTCCACAGCCGCATGTCCAGGCATATCCTGGTTGACAGACCGCCACATCTCAACGGTAACGGCTCCGGAGGTTGTCTGCTGGATGGCATTGGAAACAAGGTTGGAGAAAACTTGACGAACGCGACGTTGATCGCCCACAACCATACGAGGCAGACCAGGCTTGGCGGACACAGTGTAGGAAATGTTCTTCCGCTTGGCTTCGCCAGCAAGCATGTCAGTCGCCTCCCGAAACGTGGTTTGAAGGTCAAAACTCTCGTCTTTGATGAGCTCGTGGCCCTTTTCAGTATTCGTTAGGTCCAGGAGATCATTAATGACATAGATCAAGGACTTGGAGGCGGAGTGTGATTTTGTCAGACTGTCTCGAGTTTCTGAATCCAAAGCACCCTCCAATGCAATCTCCAGGTAGTTGATGATCGCATTGAGCGGAGTCCGAACCTCGTGGGCGGAGTTCGCAAGAAGCAGCTTGGTGAATTGAGAGTTTTGCATGGCAGCCTCTTTTTGTCGCCACACCTTGATGAATTTACCATAGACAAGGCAGAGAACGGCCGCCGTCTCGACGTCCGTTTCAGACCACTCGCGCGATTGGCTGAGGACAGTCTCCCGCCATGCAGCGAAACTACTGCGTGGCTCCAGGTATCCTGCTGTCTCCTTTCGCTTTGCAACGTCGTACGGATTGCCCGCCCATTTAATTTCTGTGAGCTGACCTTTGCGGAAGAAACAAATGAAATCGCTGCCACCCGTTGAAAGTGGGACGTACAACAACCCCGAGATCGCTTTCAGGCCAGGGGCGTACTGCAAGTCGGGGAAGTCCTTGATGATATCATGCGATGCGAGAACCGTATTCATCTGGCGCATGCGAAGAAACTCGAGAAGAGCAAGCACCTCTTGTGAGTGGGTATTGTCACCGAGGATCTTGGTCTCGTCGCGGATAGACAGAGCACCGTAGTCGGCATCGAAAAGTTGTAGCAGGTCGTCCGAGGAAGCAATGATGTAGCCAGATGGATTGGCCTCGGTGGGCACGGTGTTGATCAACTTTCGAGCTTGGAGACGAGACGCGTACGACAAACGTTCGATATTCCGCGAGACCGTGTCACCAAGGAGACGACACATCTTCCGAACGGGGAAAGAAACACGCATTCCCGATTTTCCATATGAGTGGCAGGAGATCAACCCCCAAAGATCGTTGAAAGCGTTGATACTGATTGACATTGACGATCGGACCTTCATGTGAGCGAGATATTTGATGTGAATTGGAGACATTGCGCGGAGGTAGGAATGGGTCATGTCCAAGGGGGTTTCCAAGTCTTCCAGCGTCCGGCACACAAGTCGTGAGGTGACCTGATCACGGTCGTAAAGAAGTCGAACTTTGTTGACCTTGTACAGCTCACGTGCCTGTGCAGGAATATCGGATGCCGGGAAGTGAAGGCCCTTGTAGAGATCAATGGTGACCTTGGGATCGACCAATTCCGCCACAACCAATCCATTCCAACTGCTGTCAAACTGGTAGATCATGACACGGTGGAAGCCTGTTAACTCCTTGACTAGTCCAGCTGTAGTATTGAGAAGCGTATCGAGGTCGTTCGCTCTACCCAGTTGCTCTTGGATTTGCGACAACATGCTAAAAACCTCCATAGCGGCAGCCTCACCCCTTCGTCGTCGAGCATTGCGTAGAACCCGAAGCGGCTGGCTGATGTTGACCGTGCTACCAGCGAACTGCTCCGCGCTCGGGAAGGACCCCAGGGTTCCAGTTGGACTCGAAGGAGTTTCCAATCCACTAACATTCAGCGGGTTCGTCTCGTCATCTTCCAACTCTAGCTCGCAAATGATCAAATCTTTCTGCGCCTGACTGACATGTGTCGCACACCAGAAACGGCGGTTCTCGCCGCTGGGTGTTGGAATAGTCAAGCCGAAGACTTCTGGGCCGTCCACACTGGGGTCGTAAGCATCATCGCGGACAAAGTCGATATGATCCAGCAGAGAATCGGCTTGATCGTGTTTTAAGATATCACAAAAACTTTTCAACTCGAAGAGCTGCTTCGGCGAATAGCCCAGGAATTCATGCGAATTTTCACTGACCACCCGAACCACGAGCTGGTCCGGAGACTCCTCTCGCAACGCGATCATAACGCCAAAACTCTGGATAGCACCGGGAATGCGAATGGGCTCATCTTCGCAATACTGAAATGCTTCCCCATCTCGCCCTGTGATCACGGCATGCCCACTCTCCGTCATGATATGCTTGAACCGTGCCGTGACATGACCATACGACTCCTTGGGATCAGCCGCTCCGTGCGATGGCGGTTGAGGAGTATCGCTCCTTGCAGATTGGCTGTCGCTTTTAACCCTCGCATAGATCTCTGGATACTGGGCAACTCGAGATGCCATAGAGTGGGTGGCCAGTTCGGTTGTATCGTTGGATGCACTCGTTTCGTGGCGTAGGGTGTCCGTCGGCATAGTCGGTTCGTGGGATTGCTGAGGCTGAGACTGCAGGTTCTGCCAAGTATGTTCATCGATGATCGAGTACTGGCGAGCGCCTTCGCGGGTTGGCGAGACCGCTCCCCGCGCATGCGCTGAGGTAGGTTGCGCTGCGGTCGGGTCAACGGAGACAACCGACCGGATGGGAAACACGCGATCCGTGCCATCAAACTCCGTACTCGGTGGTTGTCGCTGCCCTTCGTTGTGTGTCACCGATTGCGAGCGGTCTCTGCTCTCGGGGCGAGCGCCGGTATCGATCGAGGCCGGCCACGGGGTCGATGCACTTTCCGACCGCTTCCGCGCAGTCCCCGGCCTCGAGTTTGTTGGGCTTTGCGACGACATTTGCAGTGTAGTTTGTCCGATGAGTAGGACGAGGCTGACGTCGCAAAGACTGCCCGAGGGCGGGTGGCGTCGGCGGGAGGAGAGGTTGCGAGCGGAGCGGACGAGGCGGCGGTGGGATGGATGGTTGATTGAGATCGGTGGTGTTGTACGACACGTCGGACTGACACTGAGTCAACGCAGAGGTTCCGTGGCGTGTTTGACAGGACCTAAAGCGAGACTCTTTCTTTTTGTGTTCTGAGAGTATCTGATCCGCACACCGCAACGATTATCGAATATCCAATAAATGAAGGATAGTTGGAATCCTAAGGAAGGCGGGGTGGATCTTTGCAACTGGAATCATCAGGTCAGGGATCTAGCATCCACAAGAGGCGTTGCTCGATTGTCGATCCACGATACAAGTAGATATGTGCCTGTCTCTACCTCAAGAGCGACATGTATGTGAAAGGATGTAAATTCCCAAGGGAGTGGATGGGCTGGCGATCTGGAGAGGCCGACAGGACCGAGTGGAGAGGGGAGGAAAAAGCCCTATGGAGGGGCTACCAAGCGGAGAGGGTAAAAACTTGGGTCCGTGATCGTTTTCGAGTGCAGCATCGGATTTTGGGGCTACCGTACAGTCCGGACTCAGTAGTAGTAGTGTACTGGGCCAGTGCGACCAAGGAATGATGTGCAGGTCGCCTGTCAAGTTTCAACCCACACCTTGGCCCCAGAAGAAGAACCAGAACGAGACGGGAATGGCACCGCTGGACTGGTAAACGCGACGGGGCAGCCGAGGACAAAAATTACTGTGGCTTCATGATTGGGGGAGCCGGTGCCGGGGAAGACCAGTGATTGGGTCCAATACTGGAGATTGGAGAGAAACTGGAACCCGGCGAAGCCAGCGACAACCGGGGAACCACAAGAATCCACTGATGTTGGACGACTTGGGTTATTGGTAAAAGGGCAGAGCTTTCTGGTGGCTGAGCTAAGGACCCTTCGATTGCTTCTATGGGAAGAGCCCCGGTCAGGTTGGGGTAAGTATTTCGGTACCACTGCAGAATGTGGCGAGTCTGGTGGCTTGTTGACCAAAGTGCCTGGCGGTAGAATGTGTATGATGCCCCGATACCTCAAAGGCGCAAGTTGAGTGGGAGGGGTGGAAAGTTGGAAGTGGAAAGTGGAGTCGGAGTGCATCATCGTGACTGGGTGGTGGGTGGATTGGCTGCCTCAGAATTCAGGATTTCAGGCCTGACTCGTGTTCGGTCTTGATGACATCACACTCCATTCTACAGTGTGTAGTGTGTACTAACTATTATTGTATCCTGCAGGGATGTTTCGAGATATTTCAGTTCTAATCCATTTCGAAACTACAAGTATGACACTATAATAGTGCACATCAATGATAATCAAAGAGCAACCCCTACCACTACATCATCCAGCATAATAGCTCGTCCCCATAGTTACTATGCAATATGACATAACGAGTTATCCTTGGGTACCACGAACCCTTAGAGCCCCATAATATTAGCACACCGTTTACAGAGTACATCATACGGTTCTTCACATTGTCACCGCTGGATGTACAATTTTCCGTCTAAGCGAGAAGAGGCGAAACCACCCTCGGCCGAGTCATCGGTGATGCCCGAAACATCAGTCATCCACTATTCCCATCCATCATTTGCCACATCGTGTGCATGGTCAACCTTATTCAGTGATCTGTACCTGAGAGGGAAACATAGTCCGACAGAACCATGACATATGTGCATCCAAAACGTCATCTATGAATGTATCGAACATGTAGATCAACTCAAAATATCAATGCGCACATCCATGACAAAAGACTAGGGTTCACCACTCCACGCAATTCCACAAGTGTCCACCAGAGACAAAAGTACCCAGGCCAGCAAGGCGTCCTGGATTAATAGGGAGTGCAACTGCGAAGGAGTCTGTCCTTGACTACTCTAGGAGGGTATGGCGTCAGTCTCATAATACTTTGGCTACTATCGACGCTGGATGGACGAAAGCGTGATAGGTTAAATTAAGCTTGGAACAAAGTTAGAGACACTATAGACATCTATGAAGTGTCTAGAAGACAGCTTAATAGAACTATTACTATCCATATCCAATCGACTTAGTATAGAAACGCTCAACCACACTTCTAAAAATGAACTACTCTCACTTAGCATCGTATTCTTTACAACCCTCTTCCTCTCCAATTGACCAATTCCACTAACGTAACATCCACACTACTCTCCCCTCCCAATGGGGACATCATTGCTTCCTACTATCAAAATCATCCCTAACCGCCCCCGCAAACTCCTCATCCCCCAAAACCCGACATCCCACAACTGCCATCCCAGCCGCACAAGCAAGACTCCTCTTAAACCCCTCCTCAGAGCCCGCACCAGCCGTAAACTGAGGTGTATGATTGACCCCATCGGTCTGGATATAAAATCCACCATGAAAGCCGGGCACTTCATACGAAACATTGCCCATATCCGTTGATCCTCCACTAAGTCCACCTTCCTGACCAGCTGCATCGTAGATAGTGCTATACCCCATTTCGTTCATGGCGAGCATGTAGTTCTCGCAGATGGGGCGGTTGATCATCATATCCATGTATGCTGGTTCCCTGGAACAAATCACGAATAGTCAGCAAGTTACTGCTCCAGAGTATATATCAATTTGTGTATGAGCGTTGTACCATTTATACTCAACAGTACACCCCGTCGCCGTCGCCGCAGCCTCAAAACACCTAAGCACCCTCTCCGTCAACGGTCTCAACGTCCCCACCGTCTCAGACCGAATATAATACTCCACCGTCGTAGACGCAGGAATAACATTCGGCCTCTCCCCACCTTTCAGCACAACACCATGAATCTTCTGCGTGGGCAGAATCTGCTGCCTAAGCATCGAAATATTCACATATGCCGCCACAACCGCATCAAGGGCATTAACGCCCTCCCACGGCGCCGCAGAAGCATGCGCCGGCTTTCCAGTAAACGTCACCGCAACCTTATTATTAGCCAGATACTGGCCCGAACAGGAACTCGAACTGAGTAAATCCGGCGCACCGGATAACACAGGGAAGGGGTGGACCATGAACGCAGCGTCGACGTTTTTGTATGCGCCGCCGTCTATGAGGAGGAGTTTCCCGCCGCCGCCTTCTTCGGCGGGGGTTCCTAGGAGGCGGACTGTGTAGCCATTGCAGTTCGGGTCGGTGTCTCGATTGGGGTAAAGAGATTTCATTGTTTCGCATGTTGCTAGGAAAGAGGCGATGGAGCTTGTTGCTATGAGGTTGTGGCCGCAGGCATGGCCTATGCCGGGGAGACTGTCGTATTCGGCGTTGTATACTATGGTGCGACCTCCTTTGCCGCGGGTGTAGGTGATCTCGAGAGCGGTTTTTATGCCGTAGGCGCTGCGTTTGACTGTGTATCCTTCGGAGGAGAGAGTATCGAATAGGGCGCAGATGTTGTCGTGGGCATTGTATTCTTCAAAAGCGAGTTCTGGATTGGACCAGATCTATACTCAGTAAAGATCAGTATAATGTTGTAGGCGTGTGTGATATTTGCTAGTTCACGATACCTTCTGATTGATTTCACTCAGCCGTGCCTCGTACTTGTCCAAGGCTTTGCGGACATTCTCAATGATATCAGACTGCTTCATCTTGACCAACTCAATTGATGAAAATAATCAAACCATCCTCCAGAATTCATCCAGAAAGGCATCTATTCCTTTAAAACCCCCCTCCATTGCCGATCGGCAAACCCCCCCCCCCCAAAGATAAGGAAGCAATTCACCACGGCATAACCCCCACCTACCCCGACCCTAACCTCTCTATCCAAACCCCCTCCAATATCTATTCCGCACTATTCCGCCATGGATCCCCTCCCACACATCCAATAAGTAACCACTGCACACTGCATACTGCATGCTTAGCCTTATCCACGAATGTTTAACCAGGCGCCTCCTGCGTCCCCCCCTCCCCAAAAGCAGATTCCATATGTAATCTCGCCGCCCTCGCCTGCACAGGCCTCGAATCGAGAAAAACCCTCATCTCAACAATCTGCAAATCATCTAGACTATTCCCCTCAAGATCCAGGATGTTAAACTCCCATAGTTTCACAGGGAACTGATCCGGATCATTCTTAAATACTGTTTCTGATGTGGCTTCGAACATGACGGTTCTTTTGAGGCGGACGCCGCTTGTTAGGGGGGCGTAGAGGGTTGTTTCATCGTTGGCGACTGTCGTGGGAGCGTGATTATTGCCGTCAGTGCCGTCACCAGTGGTTGTTTCGTTGAGGGTTTTCGTGTCCGGACTTAAATCCATATCCCAGGCTATATGCACCTCATGCTTAAATCGGGACAGATGGCGGCCGCGGACTTGGAGGAGGGGGGCTGCGTCGCGGGCGCTTGTCGGTGGGTTACTGCCGATTATGATGGGGGCGTTGGGGGTGAAGAAGGGGGTTATGGGGACAGAGGTTGGATCGAGGGAGTCTGCGGCGGGGAGAAAGCGTTGGAGGAAGAGGAGGCCTGGGGATGCGGTTGGGGGGATTGTTGAGGAGGGGCCGTGGTGGATTGTGACGGAGGTGTTCATTTTAGAACAACGGTGTTGGAGTCAAGGTCATCTTGTGTATTGGGGATTTATAGATTAGAGACGGGATGGGAATGACTGCTGTGAGGGTGAGTTTGAGGTTGTTCGTTGCTAGTAGTTTCGTCATCACCACGTAGCTAGCCATAGTTTATGATCAGGGTGAGTATAAAGATGGATGGATGGATGATTTTGTACATTTTGAAAAAATTATGATACACGAATTATGTTTGAATAGAGCTCGGTAACACGGGTAGAGCCTGGTCGAGTATGGACAAGTACATGCAGCATGATACCCTTGTTGGTCGTAGCGGGAAGCACCATGGAAGTGAGCTCGACATGTCCTGGACCAGGCAGACTGGGAGTATTTGCGCGAGTAGTATGAGTGCGCGTAGAGTATCAGTCTCCATTTTCGCCTGGCTCTCTTTGTATGGGCGCAAGTCCGCGACGACACGTGTTGGCTGCTCGATTGTGAGCCAGAAGGCTGTGCTCACAGTGATCCGCGGGGGTTGGGATGCTCTATAGCATCTCGTAATTTCGATAAGCCATGAAGGATGTCTGTCAAGATGGATCCCCGCCGTCACTAGACAACGTTGAAGGACGAATCCGCCGTTCCGACGAGGGCAAACTCTCCATCGAGATGGCATTCCACGCTCCCATTCGTGACCTTCGCGACTCCACAGGAGCAGCATGTGTCACATCCGTCGTAAATTGCGTCGGATCCACAAAGTTCGGATACTCCTCATGTTCCGAGGAAGTAGGTTGTGAGCGATGTGTCTGGACCAGCGAGACAAGCTTGCCAAGGACAGCAAACTCCAGCTTGAGCTTGATGCTGTAGACCATGGGCTTCAAGGTGGTTTGCAGTGAGTAGTAACCAGTATACTCGACAACCAACAGCGCCACATCCAGCATGATGATCACAAAGTTGATCGCCAATAGTTCGTACATGATTTTCGTCCGTCTGTGGTCCTTGTCCGGCATGAGTCGGAGCAGCTTGACCGTTTCGGCGATGTAAATTCCCGATATGACAAACTCCTGGGCGCAGAACCAGGCCAACTGGAGACGCTCCATGACATTATAGCCACGGATGATCGGAATCGTACCAATGTAAGCGGTCGAAAATGTAAGCACCGTAGTAGGAACCAACAACAACACAGAGTCAATGATGATCAGCCACAGCACAAACCGCAATATCTGATGATTCTGCACCACCAGATGCAGTCGCGAGTAAAGCACCACCGACTGACCTGGCACCATCACATAAAACCCAATGGTAGACATGGTCAAACCCAACCACAGCGGCGCCAACGAAAAGAACTCCAAGATATATCCAATCGTATGCGGAATCACACCCAACACAACCGAAAGCAACAGTGTCCAAAAATATAAACCACGGTAATGCTGAAACGTCAAAAACAGCAATATAAACAGCTCGATCGCATTGTACAGCGCGATGGAGGAAAAGACAATCATGAGAATGCGCACCGTCAGGTTACCCCCCTTGTAGCCCCCGATGAGGCCATCGGGGGCCTGGGAGAGCTCACTGGCAACCATGGATGGCGGCGCACGCGCAGGGCGGGCCGAGAGAACCGTGGAATGGATGCTATACAGTGGGAGGTTGGAACTGGAAGGGTGAGGATGGAGTCCGGCTCGGGAGAGGCCGTAGTCGTGTATATGATGGGTTCAACTGGACTGGTTTCACCGCCATGATCTGGTTTCGTTATGAGAGATGAAGCGGCGCATCCACGCGAGAGTCGAGGAAGCCGACGGTCTCGAGGGAGGGATGAAGGTGAAGCAGCGGTCGTGGAGCAAAAAGACGATAGATGCAGCACGCAGGTCCTAATTCGATCGAAGGTTGGATTCCAATTTCACTTTCTTCCTGTCGTAATTGGCGTGCCAATTGTTCTTGTAGACGAAATGGCAATGTCGCGCGCAAGCTGTAGCCTCCCGTGGCGGACTCGGATATAACTCTGCGGTCGGAGAGATGGCGGCGATGAAATAGGGAGACACGGGTCAATTGATCGGAGATGCAACAAGGCTCGTAGTTATAATATGACCGTCACACTTGGAGAGGGCTGCCGAGTAGAAAAGTTGAAGATCGGAGGAATGGAGAGATCGGACGAGACTAGGAAAAATGCGGAGGGGCGAAAAAAGAGGAGCCCCGGTGGGTTCGTGCTGGATCCCCGTTTTCTTCTCCGCACGAGGTGACCGGCAAAGTGTGAGCAAGTAGTTCAACGGAGGAGGCAATCGAGGACAAGCCACGAGGCGAAGAAGAGAAAGAAGAAAAGAAGAGGGGAGAAATGAAGTCACCGAGCCCCGACTCAAAGTTTAAAATCCCCCCCGAATAATCCGAATCCTGCGTGGGGAGGCCTAAGAGAGAGAAAAAAAGCCAAAAAGGGCCCCAAGAAAAAAAAGTTCGGATCCTCCCAAATTCCCAAATTCCCAAATCTCCGCGGGGGCGCCTCTCGTCTTTTGCCACTTTGCACAGAAGAGTTATTCTGGAACTATTCGAAGGTTACGGAATATTGGAACCATGATTGGTAAGTAAATCTAAATTATTGAACTTGACCTCGTGGTAGTACTGCTAGTTAGTCTGGAGTACTCCATCCTCTCTGGTCAGTGCTGCTGCTACTTTTTTTAGTATGACAGTGCGGCTACAGTACTCCGTCCTACAGTCTTCATCACCACTTGCCTACAACCTCCCCCACCTTCCCTCGTCGTTACTAATGAATGACCAGGCTGACCATCGGCATGACTACTATTATGCAAAGCTTTGAAATTCTTGTCTCGTGCATCCCCAGTGGCAATTGGTCATTTTCGCCCTCGTGGTAACTGTGGCGGTGGAGGCGGGCAAGCCACCGGGCTCAACCCGAGCCGACATCCGATCTTCAACGCTTCACAGGAAGATGATGCATGCCTATGCCTATGCACATCGAGACCGACTAGTAAAAAGACCAGCGATGACTGTCGTTTCTCCTCAACTATCCTGGACTCGCATCTTCTGGCAATTGACTAACATACACCCCATGAAGCCCTCAAGTTCACACACGCGACTCTCCCATCCATCAAGGACCGTTTCATATTCTCTTCCTCATCCTCTAACCGGACAATTCCGCATATCGAATCATCATCCCGGCAAAGCATTCCTCCTGGATCATAACCGCGCACCGTTGTCATCCGCTAGCCTGTGGCGGCCGTGACGATCTCTCTCCACTTGGCCGGCAACCCGGCAGCTCGAAGCACTAAGCGAGGCAACGGTCGCGTGTTGCTGTCTTTCTGCTGTGCTGTAGATGATCCGCATTATCCGTGTTGCTCATCACGGTAGTACGTGCTGAGCATCATCACTTTAGTGCCTCTGGGTTTGTTCTCGAAAAATACTGGGACGACCAAGCTCGGCTGGGCAGCTGTGGATCTCGTAAGCGTATGCGAAACTTGGAACTGTTCGAGCTATTAGGCCAAGCAATTTACACTTCTCATGCGCCGTTTTGATCATCTACAGTGAAACAAGACTGAAATCACCTTGAAGGCAGCCTGAAACCAAGTCTATGTGTTGGTCAAGCTTTGCCAACCTGAGAAGTTGGAGAGTCCTGGAACTGGGCCGGTCGGGCCTGGATGCCTGATTACATAAGAATCCAACTCATTCCATCTCCGATCGGTGCTTTGGAATGGAAAGTCAATTGCAATTGTAACTGTGAGATACAAAATGCGGGCATGAGGTCGAGAACCATGTAAGCTTATAAAGCTCGAGCCAGATTGCGGGGTTGGATAAGCCCTACAGATGTAACCCCGCAGTCTCACTATTGAGCGACAGGAAACAAGACCAGAACATCCACTGATCAAATCTCGGAGGCTGGAACCAGCACTATAACCTTGCTATTTCAGGCTGGAAACATTGTTTTAAGGCGATATGATCCTACCGCATTCGGTGCGCAATGAATTCCTCGTTTCAAATGTGCATATACGGTTGTTGCTCAAACAGGCAGGAGGATGAATCAGAAGTGAGGTTCAGCCCCCAAGACACAACCGAGGACAGGCCAAGCTGTACAGTAAGATCAGAGTCAATCAACCTATGGTAAGCAAGAAGCAGAGCGAGCGAAAATCCTCCATCAACTACAGACACAATTCATCCGCAAACAAGATCTCCCAAATAACTACCCATTCAATAAAGCGACTGTACAACAGCGCGGAATGTCTCCGTCCAAGCAGACATTTAAAGTTCTAAACAACCTCCACAACCCATCCTCCCGCGCATAGTCCACCGGGTGCATTTTCACAACCAGTAATAGCCACATATCCAAAACACTACTGCACATACTGTACTTGGCACTTGAACTAGTGACAAGACCCACTCAGATCGACACCGTCTCACTCCGCGCTAGCGGACGGTGCAGTCGGCTTTAAACCGTTGTTGGATGCCTGGGCTAGACTATCTAAACGGAATATGCGGTCAAATCATGCATGATGCATGATATGTCCTACTTTGGTTTATAGTGTCTAACCTAAAGTAGCGTGTTGGATATGATAAAGCTGAAGAGGGGGAGGGCTGGGCTGCAGATCAGTGGGGGGTGGGAATGCATATAAGTTCGACTGATTGCCGTCGGATGGATCGAGTTTTGGTTTGTGCTTTTTTTTCTTTACACTTATCTTCGAATCTTGTCTGTGTTCAGCGAGACATTAACGTACCTAACTAGTACTATATAGCAAAATGGGTTCGCACTCTCACGATTCATTCGATTTCATCGTGGTCGGATGTAAGTAACTTACCCCCCCCCCCGGCTCATGCATTACGCACATGCACGATACATTTCACCGAGTCAACTCCTCATTCCCAATTTTCTATCTACAGCTGGCCCAGCCGGTTGTGCCCTCGCCGCATCCCTAGCCAAATCAGCCAAGCGCCCCAACATCCTCCTCCTAGAAGCAGGCTCACGCAACGATGACAAGACCCTCCGCGTCTCCGGCAAACGCTGGGTAACAATGATGGAACCCAACCTAAACTGGGGCTACAAGACCACTCCCCAAGAGCACTGCAGCGATCGTCAAATCGACTACTCCCGCGGAAAATGTTTCGGCGGGAGCTCGGCCATCAACTTCGGCGTGTACACCGTCGGAGCGAGGGATGATTATGATCAATGGGCTGCTGAGGTAGGCGATGACACCTTTGCTTGGACGAACATTCAAGCCCGGTTCAAAGCCTTGGAGACCTTTGGGAAGATTGCTAGCCCCGAGCAGCAGAAGTATGGAGCGCCGAAGGCCGCGGACCATGGTGATAAAGGTCCCCTGGGTATTGGGTATGCGGCAGAGTGGGAGTCTGACTTGCCTTTGATTCTGGATGCTTTTGAGGAGGCTGGCGTCGAGCGAAATATGGATCATAACTCTGGAAATCCTATTGGGATGGGTCTGTTTATTAACTCTGTGCGTGATGGTGTGCGGACTACGGCTGCGGATTTGGTGAAGGATGCACCGGAGAACCTGGTTATCGTCGTCGATAGTCCAGTGCAGCGGGTCATCTTCGAGGGGAAGAAGGCTGTTGGTGTTGAGACCAACGGAAAGCAGTGTAAGTTTTTGTTTTATGGAGACTTCGCTTTGAAAGCAGGAAGCATCGCTAATGCCAGTTCTCCAGACTTTGCTTCCAAGGATGTGATCATCTCCGCAGGATCCCTCGACAGTCCCAAGATCCTCATGCACTCGGGCATCGGACCAGCCGCCGAACTGACCAAATTCAACATCCCCGTCATCCAAGATGTCCCAGCCATCGGCCAGGGTCTAAAGGACCACCCCTTTGCAACCTTCGTCGTAACCCGCAACCCAGAAACCAACGACCGCAACGCATTCTTCAAAAGCCCCGAAGCCATGGACGCCGCCATGGAGCAATGGAAAAAGGACGGCACAGGACCCTGGGCCCGATACGGCAACCAACTCGGCGTCGGCTGGTTCAAATCCGACAAGATCACATCCTCACAGGAATTCAAAGCCCTCCCCGCCGACGTACAAGACTTCCTAAACCGCGAGACAATCCCCCACTACGAACTCGCCACCTGTTTCCCGCTACATATGCAAGCACCAGCCCTCTTCCCAGACTTTAGCTACGTCTGTCTGGCCGTATTCCTCATGAACCAGCAATCTCGCGGCGAAGTCCGCCTCCAATCATCCAACCCAGACGACCCGCTGCTTTTCGACCCGCACTTCCTCGAACACCCCTACGACCGTCGCGCCTGTATCGAAATGTACCGCCACCTGTACGAAGTCGTCGAGCACCCGGCCTTTGCGAAGGATACCATTGCGACAACCATGGGGCCCGCGTCCAAGTCGGACGAGGATATCTTGCAGTTCTGGAAGGACCATTCAGCCTCGAGTTGGCATATGACTGGTACGGTGAAGATGGGGAAGGCAGGGGAGAAGGATGCGGCTGTTGATAATGGGTTCCGTGTGTTTGGTGTGCAGGGCTTAAGGGTGGCGGATATGAGTGTTGTTCCTGTGATGACGAATAATCATACCCAGGCTACGGCGTATGTTACTGGTGCGACCTGTGGAGATGTTTTGATCAAGGAGTATGGGTTGGATGAGTAGTGGAAGGGGGGGGGGGAGTTTCGGTCTATCACAATGTTTACGTTTCCTGAATGAAAGCCAGTTTCCTAAGATTTAAGACAGCGAGATGGCTGAAGCTTTGATTGTTCATTTCCTGGGGATTTTCTCGTCGGAGAGTCCCTTCTGCCGGCTTTGTTTCCCTACCGGCTGCCCGACATGGATTTAAAACTTCCTCACTCCCTTCTCCAGCACCCAACCTTGCCGTTACCCCAGTCTCATTTCTCCATCCATATATTGAAAATCCATCGATATATATACAGAGGCATGTCCAAGCACTTCGGGGATACCCTTATAGCCTCCAGGCATTCCCATGGATACTCCCGAAGACTTCCTCTATGCCCCCTGTTTCCCACGTCTCACTTTATATGATGCTGTCATCCTTCAGTCCTTCCACGCACATTTTCGACGACGGCATCATAATTGGGGAGAGATTTATCCTCTGTGCAGACACCCAGCATGACTTCGGTTAGCGTGATTCTTCGACCGCTCACCTCCGTGGAGCCCTGTCTCCGTGCTTTATGCTTTGAACGCGGTACTGAGACCGGAATGATCGAAATTATCACCTACCAGCTGGTGTAGAGCCAGCTACAGCTCTTTGTACCGACCCTCCTTCCACCATTCTCAGCACATCGGAACCTTCTACAACGCATCCACTTCCTTGCGGTGGTTCATCGGGCAGTTTCGGCGACTGAGCCTCCCGTGAAATCCTGTGCAAGGGTCCCCAGCTTGATCGTGGGAATTTATAACGGTCTGGGATTCAGCCAACCAATTGGCCGTGGAGGCGGACTTTGGACCCTTCCATTTCCCTTGATCATTGGGGATCTGATGGTACTTTGTCAGTTGATCCAGCAAGCCGACTCAAGTCCCTGCGCCGATACTCAGGGATACTTCACATTTGACTATCCGTACAAGTGATGATCTTCCGCTTCTACTGGTACAAGTACGGAGACATCAAGACGGGTATTTTCGAATCACAGGCGCGAGGCCTTGGAATAGACATTGAAATCTACACCTTGGCAGACAAATACGAACACCTGAACCTTCAAGCCGACGCTATGAACAGTTTCAGGCAATAGGCGGAGGATGCATCAAAGAGTCGATTGGACAAGGGGTGCAAAACAGAGTGTCTATCCTCTATGCATCACACGTGGGCCCACGTCATATATATTCCTGTCACCATGTTGGCCGCAATCCCACATCACGGCCAAGAAACCTTGAACAATATCTTCGTTGGGCACGAAGACCTCCTTATCTTATCTAGAGATGAGTGTGCTGAAAAGCTACACACAGAGCAGGAAAGTCGACCCGACATAGGGAGAATTTCGACCTGATCTCGGTGGACTTTGCAACTCTTATCAATATCTCAACAAGTCCAACCCGAGCAATGACAGTTTCACGCAACCACCCAAACCTGATCGGCCACACTTTGCAGGCAGAAATGACCAAAGGCGTTCCGACAAGCTCACATCGACCAAATGACATATATCCCGACTCGCAATGGAAAGGGAGCGACCAGCGGGAGTTTTTCCTCATGAGCGAGGCGAACGCGGTATCCTCCATCCACGTGGACACAGGTGCGCAGGTAACCTGGGCACCAAGACCCCTTCGTTGCCACGCCGTCGCCCATCTAGAGGCCCAGTATCAAGTGGTAGATCAAGGGCCCTTCATCGCATCCAAAGTACGCTTTGCGAGCGTTATCTTTTCAACCAAGCCGGCGAAATGGTCAGTGGTTTTGAAAGAATATATCGCAGAACGAATGTTGCTGCAACACATGGCTATGGAGCACGTTGTATACCCCCAAGGGGTGTTCAAGTTGCCAACGTTCGGAGTGAGTGTCAACCCGCCTCAAAACCACTCACTGATAACTAAGATGACGCCCAGCCTGGAGAGATCGATCTACTCCGGACTTAATTGGCAGACTCGTTTTCAACCTTCACCTAGAAGAAATATATCTCCGGAAAACGTACCCGGAGCGCAGAAAGCGAGCGAGGATTACCAAAAATGGCTAAATCAGTGGAAGACGCTTCCGAATACGCTTCACTCAGGTACACCGAAGCTAACATATCTTGAAGGAATTCAGAAGCTGATTATTGTCCCAGTTGTCATTCATTGATGCCCTACCAAATTCTGTGGGGGATAAGTGTGAGGCACTGCTACTGAGAGGGGATACTATCCTGGGAACACTGAGTCGCTGCAGCTATACCCAGCATATCAGATGTTAAGGTGCTCATGATCATTGCATATATATGATCATGTGGATCACCGTAAAGGGCTTATTTCTGGCTGTGACATCTCGCAACCCTTGACATGAATACATCCCTTACGAGCCATTTCATGTTATATATGTACGCTTTGACATTCCGTTTTATGAAAGACCTTTCTGGATTTGTTTTGAATCGTATGAATTGACAGCCAGGGTTTCTGTATGGTCTATCATTTAGGTTCGTGGCTGCCCCAAGCGGTGAAAGTCATGATCTGCCACTTCTATGGACACGGCTACACGAACGCCAAAGCCCACCTGTTTGGGCCGCAAGCCCATGATCCACAGATCGACATTGATAACTCTATTGTGGCCGAAAAATGCAGACTCAACCCCGTTCAGAGTGGCGTGAAGAGAGCTTCAGGAATTGAGTTACGTGGCGTCTGTGAGAAGGTCTGCTTAGAGATGATGCATATCCAGAGCATGGAAGAGTACCTAGCAGAGGACGGATTTTATTTGATCGGATGGACCGAAGCGCCATTGAGATGAAGCCCTCGACAGGTAGTTAGACAGACGAGGATTACAAGCGCGTGGACAGGCGTAGACAGAAACCATCATAAGGACGGTATCACTATGAAGTACTTCTCGGTCAATGAACCATGAGTATTGTTAAAGGCTTGACAGGGTCTCGGGAATTATGCAAATTACACAAAATTTACGAACCACGATATACAAGATTCAATATTGAAAAGATCCCATTGGCTAATACCCGTACTCCGTTGAAAGCATCTCCCTTGCTAAGAACTACAGAAGGGAGAAGAAGAACAAGATAACACCGCCGAGCCCAGAAAGCTAGAGAAAATAGCAGTAGACATGAATGGCGCCGCACACCGTCCGAAAAAACAAACATCACGAAGAAGGAACACTCATGTCAGGAGATTAAGAGAGAGTAGAGATAGGACAGAGACAGACAAAGGTGTGAGAGACGGAGAGGTGTTGAGACTGGTGGATCGGTGGCACAAAAAAAACATGGGATATCAAATCGGCGGGATCAGAAACGGGACGGGTGATGCAAAGCAACGAAAAGCGTGTCGATGGCAAATCAGCTTAAGCGATTGGCAGACCGTGGTGAGACTCCTGCTTGGGCATGTCGGAGCCATCGCCCTGGTTGTCGTCGACGCGAACACGCTTGTTGTGCTGGAAGTTACCGGCCATGTAAGTGTTGTCGTCCGGGTGCTTGCGCATACCGAGGCCAGCGACAGCAATGCGGTTCAGGGAGTTCATGTCATCGTTTGCAGAACCAGCGTGCTGAGGGTGCTGGGGGTGCTGAGGGTGCTGGGGCTGCTGGGGAGCAGAAGCAGCAGGGACTTGGCCAGCAGAACCAGCGTCGGGGATGGCGGCAGCAGCCATGGAAAGGTCATGACGAGGTTGGCTAAGGTCAATGTTTGGGGGAGCCTCTGGAACGTCAAGGGAGGCTTCAATCAGACGGCCTTGCATGGTGAGAATGTAATCACGCAGAGTGTAGTTCTCGTGAAGAAGGGCCTTGAACTGCTCCCGAAGAGCTTCAACACCCTTGTTCTCAGCCTCGAGCTTGCGGATGTAGGTTTCCTTGCGCTGGCGGAAAGCACGCTAAAAAAAAGAATTAGTTGAGCCTTTGAAGGGGGAGGGGGGGAAAGATCATAAAGGTAATGACAACATACCTGAGCGGCACGGTTCTGGGCAGCCCGCTTGGAGGTCGACAGCTCACGCTTTCCATAGCTCTTGGCGGAACCATCATCGGGCGAGCCCTGCTGAGGCTGGGTAGGAGTCTGAGGGGCAGCAGCCATCATAGCTCCAGAGATGGCAGGGTCAATGTTGGCCTGATCGCGAGGGCTAGCAGTGTTGGGCTGCAGGTGCTGCTGGCCAGGACCGCCCTGGGGACGGTGCATCTGGTGCTGAGCAGCCAGAAGCTGATCATGGAGCACTGAATGGACATCTAATTAGCAACTTGATACGCGCCATTGCGCCCCACCTAGAAAGGGCGTCGGCCACCGTTCACAGTCTGGGTGATTGATCAGTGCCCTGGTGGGACCATGACCGATCCTCCGATCTGATCCTAAGTGAACCGATCCAGCATCCAGGTAGAACCTATAGATCACGTACCCTGATCCGCATGGTCCTATAGTGAATACGTCAGTACAAAATGTCTCCAAAAGCGATCGCGAGATCCGGAATGACGCGGCACGGTGCGATACACACTGCGACGCGACAACACGACAGACATGATTCCCATGAGGTGGGTGCATCTCCGTCATGACCATGCGGCCATCTGATAGATGTACATGGGCGCGGGACGATCAATCTGATGACAAACGCGTCGAGGATGGGTTGCTTACCTGAGCAGGGTTCTGCATACTGGGATGCGGTGCTGGAGCCAACGCCGGCTGCATGGATAGGGGTGAAATGGGTATTAAACGATAGAGAATTGGATAGCGACTTTTGTCCACTTCTCCAATTTCCCAGATGAGCGTGGTGAGGGTGGTTTTTGGTGTAGATTGATGAATGAGGTAAGCAGATGGAGATGCTGTAAGCAGGAGGAGGGAGAGAGAGATTACTTAAGGATTTCTGAGTCAGGCGGGACGACGGCCGGGAGGGGGCGTTGCCCGGCATCTTGATATTCCGATGCCGAAGTGCCGCATATCGTAGGCGGTATATAGAGGTTGCCAGGCGGTGTGGTTTTGAGACGGTGCTAATGGCAGGAAAGGTGCTGGGGGCGGTGAAGGTAGTGAGGGCGAGGCCTGGTGTCGGGAGGACTCCAGGTAACTGTCCGATGCTTCGGATGAAACAGTGGAAAAGATCAGATGATTCTTCATTTACAAGAGCTAGCAGACTTATCTCAATCGATGATATCTGATTGCATACGCAGTCAATTGATTAATCTCTCGTTTCTCGTTCTGCCATGTAGTTCGGTCGTTCTCGGATGATGCATAAACTCCGTGCTGACTAATTCTTACGTCACCTTGCACAACAATGTCGAACGTGACTAGCCCGATTCGGGTTATGCATGAACGCCGCATTCAGCTACAGTAGTTAATAGCACTGTGGACTATCATTTCTCGACTACAAATCACATTCGACATTATTCAAGCCTCATATACGCAAAATCATAATCTCTAAGCGCATGCCCCATACCTGACACCACAAAAAGCCGCTGACATGTCTCAAAATATGAACCGAAAGTACAATCCCCAAAAGTGAGATCAACCACACCCGTCTACACTGTATCACGACAATCCTCTCACTGCTGCTTCTTGGCATTGCCCTTGGTAGGCTGGGCCTGGATAATGCCCGCACCCACCTTGGCTGACTCAGTCCAGCCACGCTGACGCATCCAGAATCTCTCCGCTGGATCCGCCGAGTGTCCGGAGTTACGGCGAGCGTCCTCCTCGAGGGCAGAGCGGGTAAGCTCCGGTGGGACCTCGGAGACAAGATCCTCTTTCTCTGTCTCTTCATTGGCTTCAGCTTTGAGAGTCGATTCGAGATATCTCTTGCGCATGAGGTACCGCTCGCCACGCTCCTTGCGGGCGTTGGGAGGCTCGAGTCTGTTCATGGCTGTTTGCACGGCGTAGCGAATAATCAAGTAAAGATGTTCTGAGAAGAAAATGACCAGCAGCAATGCCCAGCCTTTGATGTCCGTGGGCTCTCCGTTGGGGCCGAGCTGGTTATCTCCGCAGAACATATAGAGCAATGCGGCACTGGTGATGCTGCCCACCCAAGACAGAAAGCCAAGCGTGTCTAGCCAGGGGCCGATAGTATCGCAGCGGAGTGGCGTGGGTCGCCGGAACTCCATGCAAATCTTGAAGAAATCAGATCGCAACTCGATCCAGTTGTTGATGAAGAATGACAGCGGGACCAAAGGCCATGTGGGTGAGAACAGTGCTAAATATCCAAACTGGATGCACATCTCGCGCAAGTCATCGGTCACCTTGTACTCGGGTAGCTCGACCTCGTTGCGGACGCGCTTCAAGAATTCCTTTTCCTCGAGGGGATCATCGTAGGTCATAATAGGCGACCGTTCAGGGGAATCCTTGTCGCCATTGTTCTCCGACTTGCCGTTCTTCTTCTTGTTGTACTCCTTATATTCCCGCAGTGCGTGCTGCTTGATGTACGGGACAATAGTCTCCATAGCGAATCCAACAATCTGGGCAGTAACAGTGAAGTAAATGACTTGGTTTCGCAGACGATGGGGGTCAATCTTGAAGTGCGAGCAATCAGCAGAAGTAGCGTGTTCATCGGATACGAAGGGCCGAATAGTTAGGCGGAAGATGTCCAGATGAGGGACAATGTGGCTGGCAAATGGCACGTAGACAAACGCTGTCAATAGGATTGGCAGATAGGAAGTGATGAAGTTGATAACAAAGACCTTTTGGGTCAGTGCACTGTCATAAGTCTCATCGGTCTCATGGTTCTCGTAGTCATTGAGCTTGGTGGCAACGGACACGAGCACCGCACTCATAGTTGGTACCAACGCAGAGAGAAGAATGGTCGGGATGAAGACCTAGGGCCGTCAGTTAGTTTAGGAAAAAGAAATGTCGGGCAGTAAAATAGGCCGCTCATACCAGGTAGCTCTTCAAAGGACCACTATACAGTTCCGCGATAAATATTTCAATCGCAAAGCATGTTGCAATGATAACACCCAGCCCAATAGCAGCGATCAGTGCGAATGGAATCTGAAGAAGCTGGCGCTGCATGCGCTTCGTCGCAGGGAACACCCCCCGCATCTCGCCAGTACCTTCATCACGAATCTCTTTCTCAGGCTTGAACTCGCGGCGTTTGGTCTCCACAGCCGAAACACCCTTGGTCTGCCAGCGACAGCTTAAATCCACCTCCTTCCTCTTCCAATACTCCACAAAAACGATACCCCACAAGGAATTGACCAAGGTATACACAACGGAATAGCCACCAAGCAGGAACCAGCACGAGAATCCAAACACAGCCGGGAAGATGAGGAACCTGAAGTAGGACTGGAGGAAAGCAAAGTAGAACCCAACACTCTCCCCAAACTTGTCCCGAATCTGGTCCAGGTCTTCCTCCGAGAGGAAAGTCTTCTGGCTCCATTCGTGTAGCCACTTCTTGTTGGTCTCCTCGTCGTGCAGCGGTAGAAGCCCAGTGACATTTTTCCATTCGCCGTGGTTCGGGGTGATACCGGCGCCGCCTTCTTCGGTGGGGAGTGTGATCATATGGTTGATCACTCGCAGTCGCTCGCCTTCATTCTGGGGTTCGATGGAGCTAGCTGGTTCTGGTTCGGCATTTCGAATACCATAGAGCCAGTCGCGCACTCTAGAGTAGAATTAGATCAGTATTCAGAACACCATTTTTGAAGATGCCGTACACAGGCCACGACCAACTCACCGCGACCGATACACCGCCCGGTTCAGCCGTTTCTTCGAAGCACGAACGAACACTAGCAGCGACGTCTCATCACCCTGACGAACTTCACATTCCAGGCCCGCATTGGCGAGGGTCCGAAGCAGCTTCTCAAGCTGTGCGATCGCCTGCGCCTGGTCTGGATGTGGCGCGATAACACATTAGGTTCTCCGTTCAGCTCCCCCGATCGGGTCTCCAACCACAATTTTTGGTGGCTGATAACTTACCTGAATCACCGAAGCTGTAGTGTATCACATAGTCCACCTTCAAATTGTACCCTAACGCATTTGCCTCGGTCGTAGTCGCCATTGCGGTAGTGAAATCTGGCGGGAGAGGAGAGTTGGAGGGGAGGGGAGAAAAGGTTGTCGTCACTTTTGGGGCCCGAGATGCACGTCCGATCGGCGGGTCACTGCACGACGTCACTGCGAAGCTTGGCTGGCGGTCTGGCTGAGCAGGGATATACCGATTTTATCAGGGATAGTAGTTAACTATTTGGAGGCTAGAATGTAAGCTAACCCTCGAGTATGATTTCAATTCTTGCACCATTTATCTCTTCATTCCATTCCTATGGATTTCTAGAGTTTAAATAGGTCCATACTATTTTTGAATACGGAGTATAATGTGAGATGTAGAACGGAGTAGATATCCACGATACTTTGGAGCGGTCCGAGCACCATACAAATCAAGTTCTCAGTGCAGAATTACTGCAATCAACTTATGTTAACCCTCAGTGTGTATGTAAAAATGACGAGATCTGTATATTAGGCCCAGACAACCTAGGATTTCCAACGTGACACCTAGTACTACTAGTAGTTGAAGTACCAAGACCCGGATACATTCAACAAACCCGTTTCTCTATGACTTTGATTAAACCCAAGAAAGATGGAAATCCGAAACTTCATCTTTGAACATTCAATATTTTATCCAAATATCTCCCATCATAACCCATGAATCATATACACCTCCATCCATGACAATCTACACCCCCTCCGCCAACTTCTGCAACGCCTCCTCCCCCTCCACCATCATCTTCAACCACTCATCCATAGCCTTAGCCCCAACCTGCTTATAAAACTCAATACTCGGCGTATTCCAAGTAAGCACACTCCACTCCAAGCGTCGTCCCTTGATCTCCAACACCTGCTTCGCCAGGTACTTCAAAAGCTTAAAGCCATACCCATTGCCCCTTGCGGCAGGCTGGACATAAAGGTCCTCGAGGTAAATACCCGGTGCAGAGCGCCAGGTGGAGTAGTTGTAGAAGTAGAGGGCCATGCCGACGGGGATCGGGGATGGGTTGGTGGGTGTGGGTGGTGGGGTGATTAGGGCTGTGTAGACGGAGCCGCGCTTGGGGGTGTCATTTGGGAAGGAGAGGGTTGCTAGGAGGGAGGCTTCGGTGGCTTCGACTTCGTGGAGGGCTTTTTCGTAGTCGGCGAGTTCGCGGATGAATTGGAGGATGAGGGGGACATCTGTGGAGGGAGAGTTAGTGGGGTAATTGGTGATGTGATGAGGGGGAGATTTGAGTAGAGGAAAGGGAAGATTGGATGGGATGGTACGTACCCTCTGCTGTCGCAAGGCGAATAGTAGGTTGGTCGGCCATTTTCAAAAGTGTAGGTAGCGACAAAATAGTTGTTTGATGCAGTTGGAGAAATTTGGAGCAGCGGACTTGGAGGGTTACATGGTTTTATGGTCTTGCCGAAGCTCCAGTTCGGTAGCTCCCGACAGTGACGACCCACTCGGCATGTCAATTGCAGGGCGTACAGAAGTAAGCTAGTGGAAATGAATTGAAATTGAGAGTAAAAATGCAGATGTATTCAAGATCAATTATCTCATAGGACCTCCACAAAGGTTCAATAAATACTGATAACAGTGGATATTATACATGTAAGAAAAGAAGAACAACCAAATCAAATATGCAGACCTGGTCACCACAGACCAATGAGAATGAGGAAGGGTAGATGTAAGGATGAGGCGATGAAGAAGATTAGCGGGACATGATAGCTGACATCCATTTTTGTTCGTCGGTACTATAAATCATTAGCCTTGATATGCATGCTATATAGAAAGGGGTGGGACATACCGGTCGAAATGGAGCAGCATCCCCAGCACAGGGATCAACTGCTTCTGATAACCCTTATCTTTCTGCTCCATAAACTGCAACAGAACGTTCTTCAGGTACATATAGTCGATCGACCCGCTGGGACCACCACCAGTACCAGGGGGGGTCTCGCTTTTCCGACTAGACGTACTGCGGTCTTGCGGAGGAGGAGGAGAGAGGACGCCACTTGGCCGGCGAGAGCCAGAGTCCATCGACGACCGTGAAGATTGACGACCAGACTCTAAGCCACGGAGGCGGACATCTTCACCCAAGGTCTTGTGAGATCGACGCAGCTTCTCCAGTCGGTTACTAGTTTCTTCAACAGAGCGGCGAAGCTCGGCCTTTTCCTTCTCGAGGTCGCGGACTTGCTTCTCGCTCTCATCAAGCTGTTCGCGGAGAGAAGCCATAGCCTGACGAATTTCAGTGAGTTCCTCAGTGGAGCGCTCAGATTGGGATTCAAGTTCATCGCGACGACGACGCCAGTCCTTCTGAGACTGTTCGAGGTTCTCTCTGTCCTCTTCGGCGGTACGAAGTGTACGTTCAGCTTCGCGAACCTTGGCCTTCAACTCTTCCATTTCCCGGGCACGACGACGGCCCTGAGTACTGGCTTCATCTTCGGCGCGGTCTCGCTCTTCGACAGCAGCTTCCATTCGCTCCTTAAAGTCGCGCACCTTGGCCTCGGCCCGACTCTCAATATCATTGATCAGTCGGCGCATGGTCTCGCCCTCGCGAGTCCGCTCGTTCAGCAAACGATGAGCATCGGCCAATTCTTCCTCCAGACTGTCGCATCGTTCCTTCACCTCCTTCATCTGCATGGCCACTTCAGCAGTTTGATCACGCATGCTGCCCATTAGACTCTGAGCGCTAGCGTGCTGTGCGGTCTTGAGTTGGATCTCCTCCTTCAGACCCTCGAGCTCCTTACTCAACTGGGACATTTGCTCCTCCATCTCACGAATCTTGACGCGTGAACTCTTCAGCCCATCCTGGGCCTTGCTAAGGTCTCCCGCGGTCTTTTCCTTGGCATTAATAGCGTCTTGCTTCCTAGCTTCGGCAGATCGCAATTCAGACTGAGCAACCGTGAGTTGTTCCTCGGCCTTGAGGCGACTATCCGTCTCTTGGCGGATCTTCTTGTTCAAAGTAGTCACTTCCGAATCACGCTCGGATACTCTGGCCTTGGAGGACTTCAATTCGGCGCGGAGGTCATCGCATTTAGACTCGAGATTTCTCAATTCGCCATTCTTACTAACGAGGGTTTCCTTGATTGTCTTCAACTCGGATGATTCAGCGCGTAGATTGCGCAGCTCGGGCTGGACCTTCTGAAGGGTCTCGCGCAGATCGGTGAGATCCTTGAAGCGAGTAGCAGCCAGTTGCTGTGCAGCGGAAAGATCGGTCTCCAAGCTGGCCGACCGAGTCTTGAGACGCTCAAACTCATCCTTCAAGTCATTGTGCAGCTTCTCAGAATCGGCAGAGCTGGAAGCGTTGCTTGTGCGGACCTCAGCCAGCTCCTTCTCAAGCTTGCCAATAGTCTCCTCCAGGGCAGACTTCTCGGCAGACAGTACCTTGATCTTGTCCTTGGCTTCGACGTGCTCCTGTCCGACGTTGATGAGGTCATCACGCAAGGACTCGATCTCCTCCTTGAGATCCTCCTCGCCCTTGAGCTTGGCGCTAAGACGGTCGATCGCTGCCTCCTTTTCGGATAATTGCTGAGTCAACGACTCGATCTTTTCCTTGAGCTCGTCGAGGTCTTTAGACGAAGTCGCTGGAGCAGATACCTGTTGGGCGGACTGCTCTTTAGCGGTCGTCTCTTCCGGTTTTGTTGCCTCCTCTGCAGCCTTGCCTCCCTTCTTCTTCTTTTTGTTCTTCTTCTTACCACCAGCACCTCCGCTGGCAGCAGGTTGTGTTTCGGCCTCAGCGGCTGGAGCAGGAGCAGGAGCAGGAGGCTCCACGGCCTTCTCGACTGGGGCAAGGCTCTTGCGGATCTCCTCAAAGTCGGCGGTCTTGCCAGCAGCGACATTCTCCTTGGCAGACTTCCAAGCCGTATTTCCGTCGAAGCCTGCCTCCACGAAATCGACAATCTTTTGGAGCTCAGAAGAATCAGCGGACTTTTGATCAACCTCCTTCTTCAAGTTCGAAACCTGAGACTCGGCTTCCTTGAGCTGCGACTTGAAGGTGTCCACCAAGCTTTGGACAACACCCAGCTTCTTCTCACTGGCATCCTTGGCCTTCTTGGCTTCATCCAGCTGCTCGAGTAGTTTAGGATCGACCTCTGGCGTCTCAGTCTTGTCCGCCTGAGCGGCCTGAGCCTGTAACTTTTCGATTTCTCCACTCTTATCCGTCAACTCGGTCTTTAGCTTCTCGACCTCGGTGGTAGCCTTTTCCAGGGATGACTCGGTATCTACAAGCTTGGTCTTGAGTTCCTCAACCTCCTTCTCGTTTGTCGTTTTCAAGGTCTTGATTTCGGCATCGAGTTTATCCTTGGTGTCACGCAATTCCACAAGCTCTCGGGTTGACGTCTCCAAGCTCTGCACCATTCCTTCCGTTGACTCGCGCGCAACAGAAAGGTCCTTCCTAAGCTTGTCCACTTCCGTCTTGAGAGTGTCGACCTCCTCCTGCTTCTCCTTCAATTCTCCCTCGAGTCGGGGTACTTCGTTATCAAAAGAGAAGAATTCCTCGCTGGCTTCTTCCTTCTGTTCGGGTGACTTCTTCGCCTCCTTGGTGGATTCCTCCTTCTCCTTCTTTAGACCGGTCAGCTCGTCGTGTGCAGCCTTGGTTTCTTTTTGAGCCTCCTCCAGCTTCTTCTTGTAGTCATCACGGTCGGTGGTCACACGCTTAAGCTCATCAATAATCATATCGCTCTTCAGTGACATCTGGTTGAGATACTCCGTGAGGGCCTTCGGCTCGGCGATCGACGTGAGGGGAGTGTTTTCGCGTAGGGAAGCTTCGAATGGTTCGATCGAAAGAACGCGCGAATGTGCCGCGCGGTATGCCTTGAGGAGTTCTAGAAAATAACACCCAGTGAGCTATCCGGTCCTCCTCCGCATCGTCATAACTAGGGTAACAACAATCCATACCATGGTATCGGGCTTCAAGTTTGTCCAACCTGCGCAACTTCCCCCTCACTTCAGCCGGCAATTCGGTGCTCGGCTGGCTTGTTGGCCCCTTCTCTGCGACTGAAACACTCTCCTTTCCTGGCGTATCGACGGGCGCCTTTGGCGTAGTCTTCTCGCCATCTTCGCTGCGCTCCGTCTCGGCGGGGGTAGTTGTCTCCGAAGGATCCTCCGGCGTCTCTAGACGAGGCGTAACCGAGCGACTCGAGTCCTCATCATCTCCGATCGTGAATTCCGCCTCGAATTCTTTAGGGTCGGGTCCACGAACAGGAGTCCCCGTATTGCGTCGGGGGCGGGCACGTTGACCGGGAGAGAGATTGCTATTCGGCGGACGGCGAGCGGAATTCGATCGGGAGATATTATCCTGGGCAGACTTTTGGCGTGCCTGTTCCTCTGCGATGCGAGAGTCGATGGCGTCGCGGAGGCGCTGGTAAGCCGCGGGTAGTCAGGTTAGTATAGGGCGTTGTACTGCAGTCGCAAGCATGCGGAGCTCGCGTGGACGGTTGATTCGAGCCAGGAACGTACCTGAAACATCACCGCGGTAGGTCCTTGCACGACCAAGACCACCAGATCAAAGCAGGCGAGGAGGAAAAGGGCGATGTAGATGCAGGAGAGCAGGAGATGGTGGGAAAGCGGAGGCGGAAGCATGGAGAGACCAGGTCTCGGCGGAAGCCAGTCAGTTCAGCCACGCAGATTGAATGTGCTAATCGGCCATGTGGGATGCCAAGACATTGGGGAACTGCACACGTCAGCTATTAGTATACTCCAGTAGGCTCTGGATTTTAATCTTAGAAGCTGCTTGTTTAGATCTTGCAATTAGATCTAAATTGATTGTTTGAGAGACATCGATATTAGATAACTTCTTCGCCTAAATGGTTGCTTCCATTAGGTACATGTATGCGATCTTTGGAAGTATATAATGACACTCGAGGGGCGGGCACCTAAGAAATGGAAATTTCAAATCAAGACAAATATGCGAAAATTTACTAGAACATGGATGCATCTGACAAAATGAATCCCGTATCTCAAATTGAACTTTAAATATTCATAGGCTCCCTATATTTGGGTATTTAGTTCTCCAGTTTCAGGTTCTCATAGTCCGGATAGCTTCACTGCCTGCAGAAGACACTATATCTATGGCGCTGGGTACTTGCTGTCTAAAGTGAGTTTAGGACACCTAGGTTTGCCTATGGGATTTAGGATAACCTCTAGCGGACTCGGAAGAGCAAAGATTCCAATCATGGACACTGAACTTTACGAAATAATTCTCGGTCTCGTCTAGTTAGGAAGCTGCTGAGAGTATGTATGGCTGTGGAAGCTGCTCTTTAGAGGCGCATTATGAACACGAACTTTCCTAGGATCAGAATTGGAATGCAGTACCATAGAACTAGGAAAGTGGACCAGCATTCAAGTGATTTCATAAAATCCATCATGTACCTAGGTCTCTAGTAGTAGGAAGTAGTAGGTAGAGCAGTCAACCAACCCGGGAGGGACCAGGAGTATACAACTATGCAACGAGATCGACTAATGAGAGATCGAGTATTATTAGTTATCAGAAGGATAATGACTACAGTACTGTACATCAAGACAGTCGTACAATCCATTGATTTATATTTTTGTAGTGGATAACATACTAGGTACATACTCGGCCCAGTCTGGACCCCCCGACCATCTACAGCGGCAACCAAACCAGGGGGGTTGATCGAGGCACGTTGTGATCGACCGGGCGTTCGTTCGTTGTGACGGACTGGGTTCATCTAAGGTTAAGAGGTCTAAGGGTAATGTACTAATATACTGACTGATATACCAATATGTACTGAATACTAAATTCCTTTATATTACTATAATGTATGTTCTTGGTACTCTGTACATACCCAAGTATACTTTGTCCACGCTCGTGATCGGCCATGCAACCTGACCAGTGACAGTGACCACCGCCTGCCTCGGTCGGGGAATTCGGGGGGAAAGCGACACCCATTATTATCATTATCAGTCTCTTTCCTCTCCATCGCTCCTTCCCCTCATTCCTCCTCTTCCATCCACCGCCGATAGCTCCCGCACGTTTCCGATGCGACTCTCCTCTTGGGCATCGTGGCACCCCCCTAGTACCGAGAGGCTCGATTTTGAGTTAGACTGACGTCGGTCGGGCATGTACAAAAGAACCACCAAAAAACTAGGAAGCGGAGCCTAGTTTACCCAGCCTTAACCAGATTGGGCTTGTCGGGGCCCCCCCCCCCCCCCCCCCCCTCCTCGAGTCTCCGAGCCTCCAACCATGGCCAACGGCCTGGCCCCGTCCCTGGCCCTCACTCTAACGTCGGCGGCTTCATCGTCATCCTCAACTGGCCTAAACTCTGCTGCTGCTGCCCTTGCCGCTGCCTCCGCCTCCTCTTCGGGTCTGTCACTCGCTGCAGCTGCAATTCCTCCTGCTGCCTCTGCTCCTACCGCTCTATCCGCCGTGTCCACCCACCACCCCCCGCCCTTCCTCCCACCAACTCCCTCGACAATGGCGGGGTGGATAGCTTGGGTGTTCACCTTCATCTTTCAGGTGATTCCTCGTGGATTATACTGGATCATTGCCTTTACCACCATCACTTTGCCTACATGGCTCTTTACGCTCTTTTCCATGAGCTTGACGTTCACCATGAACTTCACGACCCTGTAAGTTGTCATACTGCACTTCTCTCTCCAACCACTCAATCGGGCTCCCAATATCATTGACAAGTAACTAATCAATCACGTCTCGCCTAGCATGTTGATCATCCTCGTCCTAGTCTCGACCGTCAGCTGGTTCATCCGCTACCGGTTCTTGAACATGTATAGCCGTTTACCCCCAGAGCCTCAACGCAAGGAAGCACAAATCGACCTATTCCCCGATATTCAAGAAGGAGACTCAAAACCAGGGCTGGCCAACTACCTCGATGAATTCCTCAGTGCAATCAAAGTCTTTGGATATTTGGAACGGCCGGTCTTTCACGAACTGACGCGGACCATGCAGACAAGGAAGCTGATTGCGGGAGAGACCCTTATGCTGGAGGAAGAGAAGGGCTTCTGCTTGGTGGTGGATGGGCTTGTTCAAATCTTTGTCAAGTCCACCCGCCAAGGGAACAAAATGGGCTCCTCCGAGGATCTACACCTGGATGACGATGCTACATCAGACGAGGAGGACAACCATCTGCATGGTCGGCAGGGGTACCAATTGCTCACCGAGGTGAAAAACGGTGCTTCCATGTCGTCGCTCTTCTCTATCTTGTCTCTCTTCACGGAAGACATCCAGCTCCGCAACTCCCACAGCTCTAGCTCGAGTACCTCTAGCGCAGGGCCCGACCCAGCCAACTTTCGTGCCGAATCGCTCCCTGTCAGCCCTAGCGTCGGGGTCATCGGAAGCCCCCAGTCCACAATTAGGGGTTATGGCGATCCCCTTCGGACCATGAATGGCCACGCGGATGGACTGCCGGCAGTTCCTCCACTCCATCTGGGAGAAAGCCATGGCTTGCCCAATCACACACCTGAACCCAACCTCAACCGACAGAACAAGAAACGTCGCAAGTCGGTCCACCCGGATATCGTCGCCCGAGCTACTGTGGATACTACGATTGCTATCATTCCTGCGAGCGCGTTCCGCCGCTTGACTCGTGTCTACCCTAGAGCAACGGCACATATCGTTCAGGTTATCCTGACACGTCTTCAACGCGTGACATTTGCGACTGCCCACTCCTACCTAGGCTTGACAACGGATGTCCTGGGAATTGAGCGACAAGTCTCCAAGTTTACCACATGGGACCTGCCTAATGATCTACGAGGCAGCGCATTGGATCGTCTCAAGGACAAGTTCATGCGAGAGCGGGACCGCCTGGGACCGGAAGAAGTTTGCAAGGGTATCGCACTGCATAATCCCTCTGTCGGACGAAGACGACGCTCCAGCAGCTCCCTTAGGAAGGAAGCTGTTCTACAGGCCCGTATGATGGGTAACAGTCGCCCCGTCCCTCTAACGCCGCACAGGCAGCCAACTGCATTCATGGACCGCGATATGATGGGAGTGAGTCCCGGTGATTTGCTCTCTACTATCCAGCTATCTCGATTTGGCCCGCGCGGCGACCACATCAGCCCTCAGCTGCAAAGTCCTTTGACCGAAAGAGAACGCCCCTTGTTTCAAGCCGCAGGCAAGGACCTTCGCCCGTCTCCGTTCCAGCGCAAGGATTCGATCGATGAAGATACTCTGTTCAGGGAGTCGATCTTGGATTGTATGATGAAAGCCATCGGTTTGACCGAGAGTACTAGTGATGCCTTGCGCAAGAGTAGCCACAATTCCGGCGACGCTTCGCCCAAGCTGCTGTCTTATGACTCCCGTCGACAGAAGGCAGTCTTCTCAAACGCATTCGGGTTTATTGATCCCTATGAGGGATCAGGAGATGGCGAAACTGAATCCATGATGTCCATGTCAGTGACCAGCGCCGGAGGAACCTCGCCGGTTGTGAATCTCCGCGAGGATCTACGCCACGACATCGAGGTCGTCTACTTCCCCCAGGGCTCGGTTCTTGTCGAGCAGGGCGAACGCCATCCCGGTCTGTACTATGTCATCGACGGGTTTCTGGACGTTGGCATTCCGGTCAACGAGCGTGGCGATGATCTTGTTGGAAGCTCACGTCCATCCGATGGGCCAATCTCGCAAGCCCAGGAAGAGTTGTTCCCCAACCTGACACGTACGGCCACGGGCTCCTCGCGGGTCTCAGCTTCAAATGGCTCTGGTGAATCCCGGCGTAAGAGCCATTCACGCAAATCGCTCTACCTGATCAAGCCAGGTGGTATCCAGGGCTACGTCGGTGCCCTCGCCTCTTATCGGTCTTACACTGATGTCGTTGCCAAAACTGATGTCTACGTCGGATTCCTTCCGCGAGCATCTCTTGAGCGAATCGCAGATAGATACCCGATTGCCCTGCTCACGCTGGCCAAGCGGTTGACTAGTCTGCTGCCACGTCTTCTGCTACATATCGATTTTGCCTTGGAATGGGTGCAAGTCAATGCGGGTCAAGTGATCTACCACCAAGGAGACGAGAGTGATGCCATCTATCTTGTGTTGAATGGCCGGCTGCGGTCTGTCTTGGAGGGATCCAAGGGCAAGATGACAGTGATTGGTGAGTACGGACAAGGCGAGAGTGTGGGTGAACTCGAAGTGATGACCGAGTCCACACGGCCAGCTACTCTACATGCCATCCGAGACACCGAATTGGCCAAGTTCCCCCGCTCGCTGTTCAACAGCTTGGCGCAAGAACATCCTGGAATTACCATTCAGGTTTCCAAGTTGATTGCTCAACGCATGCGTGATCTGGTCGAGCACCCTCTTTCCGAGAAGGGCATTGAACAGGGTTCCGTTGGTGGTGTTCAGACTGCTACGTCAACTGTCAACCTCCGCACAGTCGCGATTCTTCCGGTGACTGCGGGTGTTCCCGTGGTCGAGTTCGGACACCGGCTACTCAATGCACTACACCAGATTGGCGTGACCAGAGGAGTGACCTCGCTTAATCAGGCTGCCATTCTGAATCACTTGGGCCGGCACGCGTTCAGCAAGATGGGTAAACTGAAGCTTTCTCAGTACCTTGCCGACCTCGAGGAAAAGTATGGACTCGTGTTGTACATCGCGGATACCAATGTCAACTCTCCCTGGACACAGACTTGTATTGCGCAGGCAGATTCAATTCTGTTGGTCGGTCTCGCGGAGTCGTCGCCTCGCATCGGAGAATATGAGCGTTTCCTCCTGGGCATGAAGACTACCGCTCGGAAAGAGCTCGTGCTTCTGCATGCTGAGCGGTACTGCTCGCCTGGATTGACCCGCCGCTGGCTTAAGAACCGAGTGTGGATCAACGGGGGCCACCACCATATCCAGATGGCGTTCCGCCTCACGACAGAGCCCTCGCACCCACAGACTAAGAAGTTTGGCACTGTTCTCAAGCAGCGGGTGCAAATTTTACAGGCTGAAATTCAAAAGTATACTTCTCGACGAATTCAACAAACCCCACTCTACTCACCGCAAACCCCTTTCAAGGGGGATTTCCACCGACTGGCCCGGCGACTGTGCGGCAAGTCTGTCGGCCTTGTCCTGGGTGGTGGTGGTGCTCGAGGCATTGCCCAAGTTGGCGTGATCAAGGCTCTTGAAGAGGCTGGTATTCCGATTGACATTATTGGCGGTACTTCCATCGGTTCCTTCATCGGTGCTTTGTACGCACGAGACGCAGATGTGGTCCCAATGTATGGACGCGCAAAGAAGTTCTCTGGTCGCATGGGAAGCATGTGGCGTTTTGCGCTGGATTTGACTTACCCAACCGTCTCATACACCACCGGTCACGAATTCAACCGTGGTATCTTCAAGACCTTTGGCGACAGCCAGATTGAAGATTTCTGGCTTGAGTTTTACTGCAACACGACGAATATCAGCCGCTCCCGTGCCGAGTACCACTCTTCTGGATACGTGTGGCGCTACGTCCGTGCCTCGATGTCTCTCGCCGGCCTCATCCCTCCAATCTGCGACGAGGGCAGCATGCTTCTTGACGGCGGCTACATCGACAATCTAACAGTGGCACACATGAAGAGTCTCGGCGCAGATGTCATCTTCGCCGTGGACGTCGGATCCATCGACGACAACACCCCGCAAGGCTACGGCGACTCTCTCTCCGGTTTCTGGTCCATGCTCAACAGATGGAATCCATTCTCCTCAATCCCCAACCCACCCACACTCTCTGAAATCCAAGCCCGTCTCGCCTACGTCTCTTCGATCGATAACCTCGAGCGGGCGAAAAGCACGGCTGGATGTTTATACATGCGTCCGCCAATCGATCCCTATGGAACACTTGATTTTGGTAAATTCGACGAAATTTATCAAGTCGGGTATGCGTATGGCAAGGAATTCCTCGATCGTCTTAAGAATGAGGGTTCGCTCCCGATACCTGAGGAGACGGAGGAAAAGCGGAAGTTGCAACGGACGATGGCTCCTCGGAGAGCTAGTATCTAAGCCGATATTTCAAGTCAGCCACTACGACAACCACCAACTTGGTTATGTTCATGTCCCATGTATATAGCAACCCAACACCTTCTTTGCCCTGTCTTTGCCTTGCATTTTTGGTTCCGGTGTTCGGATAGCCGGCGTTCAATTCAACATAGCATACGTCTTTCGTGCTCTCATTGTTTTGTCACGGGCTTGAGGTGCCTCTTAGCATTATTTGCTGCATTATTTGCTCTTCTCTTCTTGCTTTATTGTTACTGTTGCATAAGATACACCCTATTGCTGGCGGTCAATTGTTTCTATGTGTTGGCTGATTGCGAATATGTTGGATGTGGCGTGGAAATGGTGCGACGGGTGTGGATAGAATAGAGAAATATATTTTGCCGACCTCCATTGCCAGGTCCCTCTTCAGTTGGAATAGCCCGTAGTCGGGAGATACATAACTAGCTACACTTCCAAGCAAGGTTCACAGGGCTGTTGAAAACCCTTGGGACTCCAGTGAAGCCGAGCGGTTCAGGACCTGAGTGCCGTATTTTCATTGGACATTGTGGAAATATATCCGAGCTCGAGATACCTACTGGTATTGTCAGATCAACTTCTACGATCATGCATGGAGATTTGCCGCAGTAGCTAGGTATAGAACTGTAGATCAATACCCCTCATGACATATCTGACAGAAAATTCCACACGAACCGAGATGTAAAATTGGTCGGAGGTGGTGCGTGGCGAGGTCCATCTATAGAGTCAAACCATCTCAGCCTTCCCTAATCCGTCCCGTCCTGTGTGAGTGAGATTGCGTACGAAATTCATTTGGCTAGATAGCCGCCTATGAGCATTGTTACAAGGAACAAAAAGAGATCCTTCCATGCGCTCACGATAATCGGAAGGAAGGAGAACGATGAATTCAACAGGTCGTTAGATTAAAGTAAGGAAATACCTATTCATACAGTAGTTTTCGAAATCAGTTACACCTTAACACTCTTGACACTTCATTCCCGGAAGCTTATTCCGAGACACGCCAGCCTGTTTCAGTTCACTACTCTACAAAGGCTGGCAGAACAATACTCGTAATGGCTTTACATGAGTAGGTGAGTCATTGTAATAATACCGTAATAACTTATATCATCACCGCTCTTGGCATGGGAGGTTCTGGCGATCCGGCATGATCACCCGGCCTTCCTAACCCCCTTCAGCCTGTTCCACTTCGTGCGTTCCCTCGTCCTTCCCGTAATCCACGCAGCGTTCATACTCTAACCTCCGGTCATCGCACAGCAGACTGCGCCTATGCTGTGGAGAGCTTAACCTGGCAGGCGAAATGCATCTCTATTCCCATAGCTTGCGGTCACAATTTCACGAATCTCGTCCGCTACCAGTCGCTCTTGAAACTTGTTTCTCTTAACAAGCGAACTTCATGGTCCAAGGATTGCCAATAGTCATTAAAGTTGACACAGCACCTCTATCAAATCTACTACACATCGCAGTCTACAGGGCCTGAGCTACAGTATGAGAACACAACTGGCAATACGATCCAACACCTGTGTACTTTGGCAGCCCGTACGCGCGATCTATCTCTAGCCTTCGAGTAGATGATCGAATAGAGCTTCTATTATAACTGGAGTGATGCTTTGTGACGGACCACCTTCATTGGGCGATGCTTTGACGCTGCTTAACATGCGTATATTAGAAGAGATTCTCAGGATGATAGTCTTGTTACAGCTGGCCGCCTCTGCCATTTCCAATATCAATCGTTCTCCACTACACATCATATCATTTATCGAGTCATGCTTGGCGGAAACCTGCTTTGGCACCATACTCGTAGAAGCCAACCGCAGTGATTGATTGTCAAGATATCCTGTACCAAGGAAGATATGGTTTTTTATAGTAGGGCACGGAGGTGTGAGGTATATCGCTATTACAGGCGAATATATCCCTCTCTATCTGGTACTCTATGTAAGAAACAGGACAATAACAATACTACGGAAAATCTCCGAGTACGTACTAGTGTAAATTAGTAATCATGACTAGAGAAATGATCCAGAGAGTTTAGGTGGTTGTGCCAGTTTCGGGACGTTCTGTTTTAGGCTCTGGGTCGCGAACGTTAAAAATGAAAATGATAATGACTGTTTTGGTCTTTCACCGCTGTTGGATGAGGTATTGTAGATTGTCATCTCAAGAAAAACATTCAAGAGTTGCTCTAATTAAATATTAACGGTGTATCGCGCTTGGTTTGTTCTATAGGTTTTCAACCATTCGTGTTTGACTAGCTCGGAGATAGTCGTGTCGCACGAGCATAATGTATTAGCCAGATAACCCTTTTCCTATTATTTCTTCCCATGACGGACTATAAGTGCCGCTAGGGTCAAATTGGACCGAGTAATAGAAAATAGCAAGAGATAAGCTTAAACAGAGTGTAAGGAGGTAGAAATATCTCGCAAAAACACGGAAGAATAAAGCACTTAGGGTTACAAATACGGTTGAAGAAATAATGTACGACGTGTCAAAAGATGTCCAGAGTAATTTGGATCCGGCGATATATCGGTCGATAATTGTGCCAACTGTGTATCCAATAGGAGGACCGATGGGGACTGTTCGAGGCATAAACTCGTCTGGAAGGATTTCAAGCATGAGAAAGAGGAGGCTTTGAGATAATCTGCCTGTGGAAGCTGCAAAGACGGTCACGGTCAAACCGAACAAAGGTGCTTGCATCCATTCCAAATGGTCAGTTGTAATCGTGAAAAATGTATAAATTAGAATGCAAGTCGAATGCACGAACACGCAGGCTTGACCGAAGTAATCGGAGTGTATCGCTTGACACACGGTATCGCAAGCGTGTGGCTGTGGCTGAACATCCCCGGCAAGAAACCATACGATCTCAACGACGCCAAAGTCGGCTAAGAAGAGTAGACCCCATGTTTTTGTCCAGGGAATACCAGTGGCCGTAACAATTGTAATTAATGCAGGCAATAATCCAAAAACAAAAACAAGTATTCTCAGGAACTTGTCGTCTCGCCTAGGAATTGAACCCTGGTCACTAAAGCGAGACACCAGAACCAATTTTGCTGAATCAGAGAGATTTGGATTCCTGTTCGAGTAATAGGAAAGTTGAGCCACTATAGTTAAGGCATCAATGCCGCAGAGAATGGGTGAACTGCGGAGGTAACGTCCATACTCCGTGTTGATCCCACAAACTCGTCCAGATGGCTGAGCCATACCATTTAGAGCGATACCAAGGAGAACCCAAAATGCAGCTAGACCTGAAACTGGTCTGTGCTTTGGTTTAAAGGCCGGATCTTGCACTATATTTGTCGGTTAGTTCAAAGCTGTGAGGACTCGCACTGTATTCCGATAGACATGCTTACAACCAGGCTGTTGGGCGTAGATTTTACTACCTATAGAGAACAAATCTCGGAATCCCATGGTAGCTTGATCACTGATGAGACACTTTATCAAGGAGAGTATTAGAGCATCTTCCGTAAATCATCAAATGGTGCGAGATGGAGATTTGAGAGCACATTGGGTAATATATAGACGCCTCTGGTGATAATAAGTCAATTTAAGCTTTTCAACCTATTTGGCTTACGAGGTGTTCAAATCGTCACTATGATAATGCTTCATTCTAATAAGGAATGGATGGTGTGTTGTACTTAATCATCGCCACGTCTAGTCGGGTCGAAAGAAGTCTGGAGCCACAATTAAACTTTGCAGACCGGCCAAATCGGTCATGCTTATTTCAATGACTAGATTCTTCATTTGTCCATGCTCATACATCCACCGTATGTCTCTCTGGTATGTTAATAATATCCATTCCCGTTCACATTCCTCGCCGGACCCCCTTGTAATGGACCACTTACACCATGATCCCTAAAGATGATTCGAAGCTCCCTTCGCCTGACAACTTCTTGTGCCTTTTTCTTTTCTTTTTGGAAAGAGTTTAGGATGGTTTCTGTTGGGATCTTTTTTTATTTCTAGGCGACAGTACCCAGCATGATGAAGTTATGATGTCACAATTTACCGATATACCATGGTCAATCTGGCTCCGAACTACAGTATTTGCATCATACTTGTATCGCGTGACCATTGATTATGTTTATAAGCTTTTTTGCTCTTGGAGACTCTCACCTGAGCACACCTCTAGTGAAAATTGACCCGTGTCATATATAAGGTGAGTCTTGGCGTTTCCAGTTCCCGTCAATATTAACTCACAACTTACACTATATCAGTTCCCAGTCATATTAGGGATCTGGCGTAGTTCGAACTCTACTAGCTTCGTGTGACGTTACGGCAACTCTGGACCCGGCCACATTCACGTTCTGGCCATCTCCCACAGTGCTGACGATGCGCTACGAAGCTCTCAAAACATTAAGTCAAGAAACACATACGAGAGAACGATGCCATCCTATAATATCGCTGATCGCAATGGAACTGGGTTACTTGCAAGGGCCTAGCCAAGTGGTGTCCAGTTTGTTCTTCGAAACCTGACCCGATCACCACATCCAGATTCATCCACAATACGAGGCGATACGATTTGAAGTCCGACAGATTATGTATATAGTAATCTCATAAATCAGCATTTTGCTCTCTCGCACGTTGCCGTGCAGTATTTTTTGACCAACCCTTAGCGACAAGGGCTCTCCTAATGCTGGAGGTTGTGACCATGGTCTGCAACTCATCCCAAAGGAGTACGGCCATCTCGTTAAGGAATAGGCCAGGTTTCTCACATAATGATCACAGAGGGCTGCAATAATCAGGGGGTACCATAGTCCGTTTCTGACCTACTTGGGATTGAGGGGCGTACATGCTTCCAAATTGTCGTAAGTTTCTGCGGATATTGATGATGGTTAGTTTATTGCATTCAGCCTTCTCGGCTATTCTAGATGTGGTGAAGGACTGGCTCTCTATCATATCACGTATAGGAGCGAGCTTGGCAGGAGAGAGTCTCGGAGCTATATCGCCTAGAAGTAAATAGGTGCTAAGACTCGGAAGAACTTGTAGCTGCCATGTGTAGGGAAGTTGTCGAGTGACGGAGGGGGGAAGGAGGGGCCGCACAGGTAGCGTGTGTATGACGGTTTCGTGTAAAATACATCCCTCGCAGTATGCTAGCTGTCCTGTAAAATACAGCGACCATTATAGAAAGCGGTCTGAAGTGAGGCCTAAAATAGCGCATCCAATCAGAGCTCATTTTCGACGGATTTATTTTCCGGGAATGAAGTCGTAAGAGTGTGGAGGTATAACTGATTTCGAAAACTACTGTACTCGAACTCGAAGAAAGCTCGCCCACCCCCAAAACCGGGCTATATGCAAACACCGGCATCTCACCCTCAACCACCGACCCATCACACATTAAATCTCACCCACACCCCAAGAAGCCAGAAAAAATGAAATGAAAAGGGGAATCTCAATATAACAACATAAACAACCATCCAATCCCATGCTCGTCAATACCACCCCGTAAACCAAACAAGCATCACAGCCAATCCACCCGACAAAAGCAGATAAACCCGATACCAGTCCGAGTACCTCGTACCGTTAGGCAGCACAAACCACTTAGACAGTTCCCGCCGGAACATTCTGCTCAACTGGCGCATCCAAAGGAGGCCGTACACCCGGCTGAGTTTTCTCCGCAATGGGGGCGGCGGTGGCGTTTTCTCTGCGGTAGGCCCAGAGGCTGGCGACTTCGAGGAACATGCCGAAGAAGGTGAAGATGCTGGATGGTCAAGTATTAGCAATTTGGACCCTCCAATATAGTTAAGACGGGGGCTAGGGATAGACGAGAAGGTGATGTGGGGGAGAGAGCAGGAAGCGAGGGATGTGCAGATCTGTGTAACGAAAAAAGACAAACATACAAAGCAAGGAAGATGAAGGATTCATTAGCCTTCTTGCGGCTGCAGCTTATACCAGGCGGGGCGTTGAAGTAGCACGAGTGTTGGTTGTAGTCCTGGGCGGCGAAGATGAAGGCAGTCAACCAGCTAATAGAAATGAATTGGCATTTGTTAGTATACTCGAGTGGTATATTTGCGATGGAGCGATATCCGGGATAAGGGCATGCATACAGGTATGAGAAGACAACGTCAATTAGCAGCACGAACTTGCTGAGTGCGGTTGGCAGGAAGGGCGAGATGAAGGCTGGAAGGAAGAATGCGACGGAGAGGACCGCCTAGAATGATCATGTTAGTGCTGTGCTGCTGCTGCTGGTGTGTTTTGAATTGGACGAGGGGTAGACAGAACATACGATGACTTCCTGGTAGATAAGGTGCTGGCCCTTAGGACCCTGCTTGATAAAGTACGAAGTCAAGCCCATGACAATGACAGCGCTGGACCATTGCAGAGTGCGAGTGACCAGCTGCAATGGCCGAGCAATGGCAGTTGAGAAGATCATGGCGACGGGTATATAATAGTATAGTATCAAGACACTGTAATTGTCTGGTGCTGATGTTGATGTTGATATGTGTTATACTTCAAGATAGTTGAACAGGTCAGGTCGGAATAATGCCAAGACCGTATGCTTCAATGATATTAGACAGTGGGATGACGATAGAATGGAAAGAAATCAGACCCAAGGAACGAAGCTGGGAGGCGACATTTATATTATTGCTCAACACAGAGAGCCACAACAGATATCACCCCTCCCTCCCTCACAGCGCATCTCCGGCTCGACCGGACGTCAGAACCATGAGACACAAACATGACTAGCGCCGAGTCAAAAGCAGGACAGCGAACGCCAGGGCCAGACTCGGCAAGGATGGAGTGCAGTTGGAATGCCCGGGCTTTTCCCCAGATGCGTCATGATGGCCTCTGCATGAAGTCAGTGGTGCAGGCTGAAGATCACACAAAGGAGATACGAACTGTTGGATACTATTGCGAGAACACTGTCTATGGATACTACCGATATCTCGAGTTCATTTTACATCCAATATTTTGAATCTCTTGATGTAAAAGCGAGATACTTTGATTTCTGCGCATACACATCCTAGCGCCGATCCCGACAAATCAAGAACAAAAAACAAAAAGGCACGAAAAAAAGGTACCTCGCTAGCAACCTCGAAAAGAGGGGAAATGATCATCGGTATGTCATGACCTCGTGCGCAAGGGAGGAATCTACCAGAAAGACAAAAAAGCAAGAAAAGTCAAAAAAGAAAATAATCAAACCTTCATTCTCCAAAAGAACCATCCCCATAGTAGTACTATAGTACAAACTCACTATTCCTCGAAGAAGCAGCACTAGGATCCCCAGTCGGCACGCCGCGGAAGATCATCAGACGGGCACTAAGCAGCCCAACCAACCAACCCCCATCAAGTCAAGAGTCAAATATCCCCTCCTGTAGAATCATACAATCACCCAATAACCATCTGCAAAGCACATCACACCACCCGCAGGATAGCACGGGCGGGAATCGAACCAGGAAAGCCATTGCGTCAGAAGAACAAATCATAATAAACAGTCACCAGCAGTACATACATACACACACTCTCCGTACATGGGCATGAGCTTCAGGACTCGGTTCGATATACTTTGTATGGACTCCAAACTCTGGACCGGTGAACTGGGCTGCAGCAATCACCCAATAGCGGGGATCTCCCTGCATCAATCCCGATCGACAGTGGCTTTTTCAGCCTTGTCAGTTGTCTGGGTCGATAGACACCAAGCTAAGCTAGGGTTTAATGATTGGGTTGGGTAGTTGCGGCGGGGTACGTGCACGACACTGTCATGATCGAAGGGAGGAGGGAAGGAGGGGTTTAATTATCTATCCCTTGGGACTGGCGAACATCCTTAAAGTCAATATTGAACCGAGTCAGTCGAAGAAGTAAGATGGGACATGGAAATTGGCATGAGACATGCATCTATTAGATTATAGGTCTATAGTATGACTCTTTATGGGATGGGGTAACTATAACGAGCTACAGTAGGGAAGCATAGACAGGAATATGAAGAAAATCTTTTTCTTCTTTTCTTGATCTGCTTATTCTTTTCAAAGAAGTGATCGTCAATTCGTTAGCTGGTTAGCGGCTTGTCAGTAGAATGATCTCAATATCTCATCCCGGTGCGTAACTACAGGACGCGGATGTACGGCTTTGTGTCTATGTTACTACTGCGGCTAGCTGAGCTAGGAAGTCGACAGGTTGCTAGCTAGCTCGATAACTACGGAGTATAGCCGAAGTTAAAGACCTCAAGCTCGGAAAATCGGCATCACACATGCATACATGTACTGTAGGCCTACAACAAAGACCGGCTTCCATCGGCAACAAAATAATTAATTATCAATCACGTCCAATTTCCCAGAAACTCGCCACTCGCACTTGGAAAGCATTGCAATCATTGGCCGGAACCCGGAATTCTGGGTGATTCGGTTTGATCCATTGGGTTCTGGTATGAGCAAAAGAAGAGGGGTCATGTGGCCTGCATGCGAAGTGAAGTACAGTTTGAGTTGAGGCATTCTCGTTCCGCGGGATAGGAAACACGGCAAATTAAGGTTGAAGTAAATCATAGACGCATGTCTAAGACAGAATAGATCCATCCCCAACTTATATAAAATGGAGTATGAGCTTGAGGCCCTGAAATAAAGCAAGGGAGAGAGTGATGGACCGGGAAATAGATTGGTCTCCTTGCGGGTTCTACAGTGTATTGTTTAGACTACAGCGCAGCACAAGGGGTCTCAGATAATGAAAGTATTGGGTAATTGTTGGGGGTACTGCTAAGAGGTATAGACCCTCTTCGAATAAGAAATGAATTTTGATGATTAGAGAGTAACAATCCTGCTGAACATAATCATGCCCCAGTGCCAAACCAGTAATAATTTCCCATGCGACTCGACTCCATTGCGCCTGAGGTTTTTCGACTCCTCCCGCTAGAACACGTTTACCATGTAACGTTGCCCAGATCGTGCTCCTATAGAAGAATGTCAATCTCAGTTCAAAGAAGAAATGGAACGAAAACGAGGCTGAAAATACGGGACCTGTAGAACTCACCTTGATGTACTCGCTACCCTTCTCCAAGTACTCCTGCCGAGTCACAGATGACCGACCCAAATCAGCACCCGCAGCCCATTGAGCCGCACCCTTCCATGCATCCATGGTTGGATCGGCAGCCTGGCGCACATTCAGCTCGGCGTCAATGGGTAGGTACGCGCGCAGCTCTCGGCGGAAGCGTTCCTCGAAACCGGTGAACAAGGTGTTACCACCAGTCAGGAAGACATCCTTGAGCAGACGGTTGCGATCGACAGGGTTGGAGAATCGCTGGTTGACAATATCAGCGGCAATCTCAATAAGACCTGCCTGGTCCACGCCTGCGATCGAAGGCTTGAAGACAACCTCGGGCACGCGTATACGCTCCACGTTTAGATGGATCTGATGGGCTTCGCGTTGGCTCTCGGGGTCAAATGGCCAGGGTCCACGGAGGAAGGCATGGACTAGACTCTTAGTCCAGTCTGATTGCGCGGCGAGTGTGTGATTCTCCGTGAACTCGGGGTCGTACTCGAGGAGCTCCTGCTCGACGTTGTTCAACATGCCGTCAAGGTCCTCCTCTTCCTCGTCGTCACTTTGCTCGTCCTTTGCGACGGTGCGGTAGACACCCCAGTCCTCGTCGTTGGCACCAAAGTCATCGTCATCACCACCGCGACGACGCTTCTTCGGTCCGTCGGCAGCCAGATTGGCCAGAGTCTTCATGCGCATTTGACTGGCGAGGGACTTGCGGTTGCCGAGATCGGCCTTGAAACGCTCCCGATCCTTGATTTTTTGCAGAAGGTTCTAAAACTGTTAGACGAAAGCCCAAATCTCGGAGCAAGAATAGACTCACCTGTCGGTTGGCACGGCGCGCTGCAATCCAATTCTCAAAGTCGTTCTCACGCTTCTCCCGATCAAGACGCTCTTCGTCTTCAACGCGAGCCTTCTCACGCTCCTTTTCAGCCTTGGCGCGGGCCCTCGCCTCAACATTAGACTTCATCAACTGCTGGTGTCGCTTTTCTTTCAGACCAGCTTCATCCAGTTCTTCGTTGGGAACATCAATCAGATGGAAGCTCATTTCCTCTTGTTGCTCCTCCTCTTCAATGCCCAGATCGCGATTACGCGAGCGCTTGATGGACTTTTCGAGGTCACGAATCATGCGTTCCAGGTGAGCCTCGTCCTTGAGGTCTTCAGCCTCCAACACGCGACGAATTTCCTTCTTGGTCTCGGAAGCTAGGCGGACTTGCAAGTCTTTCCAGTACTCCAGCTCCTGCTCCTTCTTCACCAATTTCTCCAGGCGCATCTTGGCGGCTTGCTCTTGCAACCGACGACCACTCTCCTTCTTGCGCTCGGCAATCCGGGCCAGTTCCTCTTCCGTTTTTTCAACAACGACATGCTCGGTGAATGGATATTGGATAACATGATTGCGCTCCTCAAGTCCTGTCCAATCGAGGTATCCACTCAACTCGCGATCGTAGTCTTGGGAGATGTAACAATGCTTGTGCACCATCTCCTCAACCTGGTTATCTGTCAAGCGCGCGGGGAACGTAGGGTATTTCAGCCTTAGCAGCTTGGCCAGGTATTCGGCAGTTTGCACTCCACCCCAGTTGAGACGAGAAGAGTTTGAGAGCAACGGTTTCGAATTGAGGACGGGGATGACATGTGTGGAGGTGTGTGATGATGAAACGATCAACCCGTCGGTTCCTTTGTTGTAGCGGTAGGCGAAGAGGGAGTCGATTCCGTAGGCGACCGACGGCGCATTGTAGCACTCGAACAGGATCTCGTTCATCACTGCGGACTGTCAGCTCAACTATTTTACTGCAATGTAAGATACCAGCTTACTTCGCCTCGGATATCCAAGGTTAGCGATTGGCTCCGTCATGAGAATTGGCCGGTCAACACCTCCGTTGGCGCCGTCAACACCCATCTTCAGGAAGATGTAATCCAGCACGCCCTCCATGACATCCCAATTACCGACAACGCTGGAGTTACCGTCGAAGGCATTCTTCAGCTGTCCACGCGTAGTCGCATCAACGTATGCATCGTAACCAATAAAGTGAGCTTGACGACCGAGCTTGCGATCGCGGTATCGGCTCATGACGGGGGGCAGGACGAATCGAGGTTTTTTGTCAAAGGACCAACCGGCCTTGACGAGGTGAGAGCCTGGAAGAGATGAATATGTCAGTTGCAAACCATAGATAGCAGCAACCAGGAGAGAACTAACCATTGTCGATAACAATGGCGCTGGTGTCGGGATGAGCCTTGCTCCGCTCCCATCCATCGGTCTGTGGAGGTTGATAACCCTTGAATGGGTAATCTTGAACGGTATATGTCTGAGGTGGAGGCTTTTCGGCGCGCTTCTCTGTAACATTGACAGAGTAGCGACCCGGTAGGAGGGTCTGTACGGAGGTGATGGTCATTGTGGGCTGCGCCGGCGCGGAAACCAGGAGCTGTCGAGATCAAGGATCGGATTGAGGGAGTGGGTGACACTCAGTACATGACAAGGTAGGCGCAGAATGAGGATATAGAAGAGACACTGCTCGTATTTGGCCAGGGTGAGGTTAGAAGAGAAGTGAAGCGGCAAACGGAGGCAGGCCCGCTCTTTCGCGGTAGGTCGGCGAGGTTGGAGGCTGCGCCAAGAACCGATACGTTATCCAGCAACTGCGATCTGATCTCCGCAGGACAAGCTACGCCGAGTACAACTTTCAGATAACTACCAATTTACATGAATTGTGAATAAAGAAGATCAGGAAAAGAAATTGTTCAAGTATCCATAAGCTCATTTCGTCGTAATTTCTACCATATCTGTCATGGAATCTCCCTAAGAAGGCTCCTTGAGGTTCTCCGTAGCTGTAAGAAACTTAGAATAGGACACTAGTTTGTGGAATAATAAATGATCATACCTTCAAGATGGAAGAGAACATTGGACTGGTAGTTCTTGAACATTTGTGCGACTAGCTCAACATTCATGTTTTGAATGTTGACCTCCTATACGCGATTGTCAACATTGGTCAAGGCAAGATAAACTCGAAAGCGAGGACATACCTGGAGACTCTTGTTCATGACCATAATGGCTTCATTCAGTTTCTCCTTTTCGAAAGGTTAGATCATGGCTGATGCTCAAGATATACTTGCGATGACTGACAACGTTGGTAATGATGCGCGACAGCAGCACTGCCTGCTGGTGCTCATGGGGACTCTCCTATGTCATATTAGCGACGTGTCTCGAGACTAGATTCGGCTGGACCATCCATTGCCAACGCACCATGATGAAATAGATTGGGACACGTGAATATCTCGATATTCATCAAGAGAATCGGGTTGATGGCGGCGGTTTGTTTGGACTTTCTCCAAGGTCACGTGCAGATGTACGGAACCCTCCAACGGGAGGATCTCCAACAGCCTCCAGCTATCCAACATCCCTTCTTCAACAACTATCTCAATCGCTCCCTATAAGTCTCAACTATGGCACCTGCTACACCCGCAAAAGATGACGAGGCTCACCAGCTTCTTCTGAGCCAACTCGATATCGCCGCTGTCCCTAAACCCTTCCGCAACTCGCACTGGAAGCCCTCCCAGCGCCGCAACAAGAACGTCAAAGCGATCATCTCCGAGACCACTCGCAAGGAAGCTTCCCAGCTGGCTACTCAGACCAACTCCGGCGCCACCACCCCTTTCCCTGCTACATCGGCTGGCACCACCGACGGCGCCGCATCGCCTGCTGAAGGTGCTGGCAAAGCCCCCAACCTCGCACAGGCAGCTCGGGACCTATCAACACTCGTGCTGGAAAAGAATGCCCGCGCGATGTTCCCCAGCGGACCTGCTGTCACCTACACGAACATAGAGTCTGCACCGTCGTTAGATCCTTCCAATAAGCGCCATTACTGCGATATAACCGGTCTCTCGGGCCCGTACACCGACCCCAAGACGCGGCTCCGGTATCACGACAAGGAGATCTTTGGCGTCATTCGCAACTTGTCCCAGGGTGTACCGGAGAGCTACCTTGAAGCAAGGGGAGCTCACACCGTGCTCAAGTAAAGAGCGAGGCATATCGTCCATTCATACAATTTATTCCAAAATCTACAACGCATCTTGAAAAGGTAACCATCCGTCCAGAGGATCATTCTCTATTGAACTTCGCTAATTATATGAAATGGAAATAGATTGAGAAACTGCTACAAGTCATGTCCGATCAACACAGTCAAGCCCTTTCCACCCCACCTGCCCCTTTCGAGACAGGCTCAAGAAAGCGCTCCGGCTTATTCGCAACCGTTGTTGTTCTCCGCCTTGTGCCAGGATGCACTCGACTAGTACCGACGCCCCAGGGGAAGGAGCGTCAGTTACAGTATCCGAGGATACTGTCGCCGCGGCGTGATATAAGATTGTTCTGAGACAATACTGAAGTGTGGGGAGGGATAGTAATCAGTCAAGATGAGACCATCTTGCCTTGGGGTGTGATGTTGGCATGTGTGCCTGAGCCAGCATGGGGCTGGTCCAGCAAAACCAAGTATCTATAGCCTGCAGATTATCACAAAGAACAGCTTGACATTATGCTGTCCCTGAAACAATCACAGAAACAGATGACATCCAATCCAATTGACCATTGACCCGACCCCATTGTTGTCGTAGTCGATATCCCACACAAAATGTGGGCGGAAACAAAAAACCAACACCCGCCCGACGCGGCTTAAAACCAGGCCCACACCGCCTTCGGGGGTGGGCAGAAAACGGTTGATTTTCCATTTCTGTTTACGGCCGCCAATCCGAATTATTACTCGAAGCATCGACCTGGTCAAGTTATTACGTCTTATACCTGCGCCCGCTTTTACCTGACAGAACGAGATTTGCAATCGCACAGCCTGCAAAATGCCTAGCATGTGGTTATCAGAGAATCAGAGTATGTCTTCCCCTTATCTACGTCCATAGAATGGGGTCGCGATCTCCTGTCTAGGCGCAACTGTTATCGTGGCTTCGTTGATGCTAACTGCTGCTTATAGAGATCGGTGTTGTCTTCTGCTCAGCCGGTACGCCTAGATACGAGCTGATATACTATGTCATCGCGATGCGCGCTCAGAACTAATCCTTCCCTCGGTGTATAGGTGGCTTGTTCCTATTCGGAGGAGTCCTCATGTTCTTCGACCGATCATTGTACGTCCTCCCCTAACACATACATACTTCAAGATATCATATGAACTAACCACTTCTTCTACCTTAGACTCGCCATGGGCAACGTACGCAACCCCGTCTCACCCCACGCATTCCCCCTCCGCACATCCAAACCAAACTAACATCCGCACTAGATCCTCTTCCTAATCGGCCTAACCCTCATAATCGGCGTCCAAAAAACAATAGTCTTCTTCACCCGCCCCCAAAAACTCAAAGGCACCGCCGCTTTCACCGCCGGAATCATCCTGATCCTCATCCGCTGGCCATTAACCGGCTTCTTGATCGAGTTATACGGATTGTTCATTTTATTCGGCGATTTCCTTGTTACGATTGGGCAGTTTGCGGGTAATATCCCCGTTGTCGGGCCTTATATCAAGCGTGGATTGGAGGTTTTGGCGGGTGGGCGCAGTAATGCTGAGTTGCCTGTATGATGCGGCCTGTATGATGAGGGGTTGTGGCGAGTGCATGATTATGATACGAGACCAAAGATTTGGGTTTGATTTCGGTGTGGATGAATGTTTGGAGGGTTGGAGGGCGAGTCCAGTTTGGGGATGTGGATTCGATGCGCGTGTTGAATGGTGTGGTTGTACGTTGAGTGCTGTCCGGTGGTGTATGGTGGTATGCGGCAGACGAGATGATAATGGCCTTTGGCTATGGGGAAGAACCCCCTGATGTAATTACTAATGACCTTTTTGATTCTGTCCAGCTGGCTGGTTACCTCGATTGTGAGATCCTAGTTGAATTGCAGGATTCAATATCCATAATAGATAATAGAAGCACAGATATTAGATATTCATGACACCTCCCGACACGGACGTAAACCGGTTCCCCACAAAATATCTACTTCGTTAAAACATATCGCCAGAACCAGACAGGCATGGTCGGCATTAATCAAAATACATGGGGCACAAAGCACAGAAGCCGGACAAGCAGAGCCGATCCACATTGAGAGTCGGACTCGGAATGGAACATGTAATATAAAGCTGGACGGGCACAAAAAACGCAGACGCGAAAAGCGCGAGTAGAAGTTGTAAAAAGAAAAAAAATTCAATGCTCCTTTATTTCATATTCTTCACAGCCCTCCTATGTGATAACAAACTGATTCCACAGTTGCGATTTCCCATATGCATCCCGTTTATTTGGGGTTGTTGATGTAGTCGATCAGGTTCTCGACCACGGTAGCGGCGTTGGTGGTCTGGGCACCCTCGCCGTGGTGAGCGATCATAGTGCAAGCGGTGGCGCGGACGATGATGACACCCTCCTTGCCCTGTGGTAGTAAAGTGAAGCGGTTAGTATTGCTCGTTCGGTTGAATGAGGAGCTCCAGCTGCAGCATGGAGACCGGAGAAAGTGGCGAGGCGTACCTTCTTGCCGTACAAACTGCGCTCGTCAGCCTTGATGCAGACGAACTTCTCGCCGCAGACGGAGAAACCATTGGCAAAGGCGTTGGCGCTGGAGGTGAAGGCCGAGGCCAGGGAGTTGATATCCTCCTGGGAGAGCTATTGGGTCTCCGAGTTAGTATCGTTGCCACCACCGAGACGCTATCCTTGAGATTGAGGAGATAAAGTATGGAAATCGTACCGTGAAGCCGGGACTGGCCGCCTCCAGGCCGGAGAAGTCAGCGGCGAGAACACCGGCCTTGTCGAACTGACCCGAGCCCATCAGGCTATTGAGGAGGCGATGTTAGTATTGGTAAAGGGATCGCGACGGGACTGGCCCTCATCGAGATATGCGACACAAGCTGCATCAGGAATGGGAGATCGAAGTACCTGGAGTCGACGTAGGCTAGCAAGCGGGACAAAAAAAGACGTTAGTGAGGGGAAGTCCAAATAACGGTCTGGTCGGGAGTTGATTCACATACCTTGCCAAGTTGCGGAGTGAGCACCCATGGTGACGATGTGTGGTTGTGGAGGAGGAGTAGGAGAGTACGGAAGGAAAGGAGATTAAGAAAGAGCAAGACTCTGAGTGATTCTCGAAGAGGGGAAGAATAGAAAGAAAGAAGGAAGAAGAGGAGAGCTTGTGGGAGGTGACGAGGGAGGTTGAAGTGGGGGGGATTTCTGTGTTGGCGGTAAATAAGAAGAGACCCCACCAAACCTGCGCGCTTCCCGTCGATCCCTTTGCCGGGAACGGTGAACATGACATTCTACACCATGGATGCAGGTGATATTGACTCATGCTAGGCTATAATTTTACTGCCTATCTTGTCTTTTCTGTTCATTGGCTATAACTTATTTCGTAGATAGTTGCTCACCCGTCATATCACCGCAAGAATGCCAGGGGCTCCAGGACCCAGTGCATCTGCATGCTTCTACGCATGCCATGACTTGCCGCACGTGTCTGGTACCTGGATTCCTTTAACAAGTACTGTAAGTAAGGAGCTTCATTCTGTACATGTAATTGAATCTGCTCTCTATATGCCGGCCTTGTCATCCTTTCAAGGCCAGCTCCGAAAGCTGCCTAGATGAGCTTACTATCTATACTGTGGCAGTCTATCCATGACCTACATGTACCGCCGATCTAGATCTCAACAAGTATATGAGCATATACGCTTACGCTCGCGAGGATACTACTTCCTTGGATAGAATTTCGAGTCTTCATTCTCTTCAAGTCTCCATGAATCTGTAAACGCGGTCAAAACACCCGAGCACACTGATCGGTCAGTCTTTCCAATCAATAGTGGAGCCTCGGGACGGGTGTCAAAAAAGTGTCAACAATAGCCAGAGTTAATATACTCGCGGCAATATTGCAACACTCCAAGCATCCCCGAGAGACAAAGCGAAAAGACTATTCCAATGGAACAACCTCAGCAAACTTGTCCGCAATATCCTGAATAAATCCTCCATTCTGCATCCCATTCACCCATCGCGGCGGAATAGCATCGTACCCGTAAAACACCCCCGCCAGACCGCCATAAACCGCCCCCGCCGTGTCCGAATCTCCGCCGAGATTGATCACTGCCAAGACGCCCTCGTCCCAGGATTCATATTTGAAGAATCCCCAGAGCGCACATTCCAGGGTGTCGACTACCCAGCCACTGCTGTGCATGTCGGTGGGTGACTTGGCCTTCCAGTCCGCGATGGAGGTGTAGCGGGCGAATCGGGTGACTAGAGCGGGATGGGTGAATCTGAATTGGGCGATGGCTTTGCAAATGTCTTCTTTGGTGTTTCCTGTTGGCGGGTTAGTTAAGCTTAGAATGAGATACATGAAAGCTGAATGAAAGAAACATACCATTCATCGCCATGCAAATGATCTCGGTGAAAGCTTCGCAGGCATCCGGACAAGCCAACGCGGGATGGGTAATGAGACTCTGCTCTCGGGCGAGTCTCTTCGCACGGTCAGAGTCCTTCCAGAGAGCGACACCAAGAGGCGAGATTCGCATCAAGCTTCCATTTCCCGAAGATGCTTCTTGGTCCAGTTGCTCGTTGACTTTCTGTTGAGCAAGTGCCAGATCATCGAGACCCTGGGCCTTCCAGACTCTCAGTGCGATCCGAGTGGATCGTCCGAGATCCCAAGCTTTGTTCGTAGTACTAAAGCGGCCATGATTGAACCAGTCCAGGTAGTTCTGAATCGATAAAGCGTGGTCATATTGCCCCTTTGAGTCCATAAAAGACTGCGCGAGAGCGAGAGTCATTGAACCATCGTCCGAGTATGATCTGTCGTTGTTAGTCAGGTCCTTCTATGCATTTAAATTCAGAACTCACCCTGATGGCTGATTGAATGGCTTCACGAATTCCAGTTCCTTGATGGTCTTGAAAGTGCCAGGGGCTTGAAACTGTACCGGCCCGCCTAGCGCATCACCGATGCAAGTACCCCAGATCGCACCCAAAGCACGTGAGCGTGCTGATGGTGCCATGATGAGGATGTCGGATGTGATGTGAATGTGTGAGTGAAAGGTTCGAAGAATATGAGTTCTCGAACAAAGAATAAAGAAAGTGGCCAGGTGCTCGACTCCAAAAATACGAGAATTTACCTTTGCACTCGACAACTCAGAGACTCAGCCACAATACGGGCATACGGTAACGACTCGTGAAGACTCCAAGTTTTCCTAATCTGGTAAGGAGAAGATGCCCAGTGGAAGTAAGATTAAAGCTTGTGATTGGAAGAGCTCTCGAGGTCTGAAGATGCCTGGTGCTAGAGCCGCACAGCTGTGTCCAGTGCAGGTTAAACCCACTTGGACAGCATGCGGCTGATACTTGCTGCCTAACCTTACAGACCGAGCATCCACCTTTAAGAACTTCATTAGCATACGAAAATAAAAACTACACACTACATTATATCATCTCATAACCCCAAATCTGAAACCAAAAAAAAATCAACCTGAGTAAATTCTCCACTTCCATGAATCGAACCGCCAACCTTGTCCTCCCTTATATACTTCGCCTGGTTAGTGCATCGCTATTCCAGGACACCGAAGAACATCGCCAGTCGCTAGGGCCGCCTAATATACAGCCTTTTACACCTCCCAACATCATAAAAAAGGCCATTAAATGATTAGAAATAATGCAATACAATCGTGCTCAACAAATCTTTCTATCAAAAAATCAATATTATAAAAAAAATCAGAAAAAAAAAGAACTCCCCCCGCCTAGGGGTGTGCCCGGCCGTCCGTGGAGCTTTTAGAGTCAATACTGGCCCAGTATTTCATTTCTTCTTTTTGTTTGCCCATTCCTCCAGGGCACACCAATGGTTCACCGATTTATGGTGGATACCAACTAGGCCATCGGAGGGGGGGAGGGGGGGGGATTGATGCTTCAACCTGAAAGACAATGATAACCTTTGTTTACCATAACTATGAAACATCTCGACACAGCTATCAATACACCACAGATGACACATACAGCGGAATTCTCACGGTAGTATGTTCTTTGACGCTTTTTGTCACGTATAGAGAAATTTAGGTGGTGACATCATTGAATCATACCCTGGATGCCATTCAAAGCTAACATAGACCAGACAATTGTATACGATAGTGTTTGACATCGAATCTATATGAGACAACATTCGGGACATGATCAGGAGCAATGAGTGTATATGGAATTAAGATAGAGTTAATTAGCTTTTGTCTCAGGTACTATTAATTTCCCATTCTGCTGCTTTTGGCAAACCTCTGTTAGGCTGTCTTATATTCAACCCATTCCTCTATCACCAAATTGTCCTCTACTTCTAGCAAGCCTAGCCCTTTGAATATGGATATGACGTATGAAATAAACAAACCTCCATGCTCCACATCATCTAGAGGAATGATAGATCGACTAGCTACTCCGCAAGGACGGCATATGACGGCATTTACAAAGCGGCCATATACGAAACAGGCCCACATTGACGGGTCAACAAGTACGATCAGCACAGACGGAAGATGGCACTTACTGCCATTTAGACATGGCAAATGATTTTGTGGATGCGGAAACCAAAAGTTCAACCCGTCGTGGGGTAGTACGGGGAATACGGTATGATACTTGACTCAGGGTTGATAAGACAGGCTATTGTCGTCGTTGATACCATCGATGTTCAGTAGATGAAGAGCCTGGAGCGAGTCACGTTGGGTTTTTTTGAGGCGCGAAAGGCAAAGAATTCAGAAAAGATCAAGTAGTCTCATTTTTGTCAGTATTTCCTCCCTACCAGTACTGGCGATTGCCGATGGCTGCGTGCCACAAACCGTGGCTTTCTTGACTGCCGAGGGTATTAGCCTAATTATGTCTTCAATCTTCCCCTCTCTCATATTACCAGCATCCTCCTAGGCTCCTCCTCTGATACACAGAATAAGCGCTCGATTGGCATGAATTTCCTTCTTGGCATCACACAATCGCAAAGGTAAAACTCTCGTGTGCAACAAATGACTGCACTGCGGCAGCCGACGCGCCAAAGCTGAGACGGCCCGTGCGCCAGCGACCGACCACCATTTGGCGTCGGCCCGCCCGAACAATTGCAGGGCGAGACAACCTCGTTCAGGTCACTACTCCGTCCTATCTCAAGAGTTATCTCTTGAGTGTCATTAATGGCCGGACACTTTTATCAAGTTCAGTTCAGACGAGAGTCTCAACCTCAATCAATGACGGTCAAATCATGCTCAGAATTGACCGGACCCCTGACTCAAAAAGACAAAGTCTTGTCTCAGTTTCAGGAGGGCTGAAACACGCCTCCGGTGGACATTTGGCCTCTTTCCCACTTGGTGGCTCCCCGTGGCTCCCTGTTGGCCCGCACCGAATGCGGTAGCGAAACTGGCCGAGCTAATCAAATCACCAATCAATCCGCAACAAGCGATTTCATTCGCTCCACGCGAAATAAGCATCTCGCAGTCAGCAGAACAAAGGCCCATCACCAGGAGGCCCCTTTCCCCTGTTGGCTGCTGGCCTTTCCAGCCGCTCCGCTGCTGAAAATCCAACCGTTGCGGCGCTAACAATGCGGCGGAATCCTGGTCGATCGAATCGCGGATCGTGTCAGAGGCTAGCACCGCTGTTTCTTGTGCGACGGGGCCGTTAATATCGAGCTGGGGCTGATATCTGGCCCCTCCCATTTTTCCCTCCCACTGGCCGTCGCAGCACTCCTGTTGGTTGAGTTCAGCTGGCTCGCCCCCAGTCTAGCCCAGACCAGACGAGACGTGCCTGACACAGAAAGCTAACATTGTTTCTACCATTGGTAGAAGGGCACGATGACTGGATCTGGTGGCTGGGGGCGCTTGGAGGGGAAATGCTTGAGCGCGAATGCAATACGATACGACCGTCAATCATTAGCGTCAATTGATATCAAATGACCATTGATAAATAATAAAGACCAATTTATGGTAATATCGACGTTGGCAAAGTGTCTCAAGTACACAGCTTGGCGTAAGGACACCCCCACCCAAACGACGATATCGCCCGACGCCACTCTAGCTGGTCCTGCAAAGCCATTTCATTTAAAATGCCAGCGCCCCCTTTGCTCGCGCGAACTTTCGCGACTTGCTTTTGATTCGACTCCGCATTGTGGCCTTCTGGAAGGCCGTCCATTCCTTTCGACAGATCTGAGATCTGTTTCTGCATGCGACTATATTGCTTTATCAGGCTTTTGATTCATTTCTCTAATTCTACGTTACCGTGTTACGAAAGAACTGAATATTAAGCGCTCTGCATTTTCGAGAAATGGCGAGAGCTACGACGGCTGTCAAGTCCCGCACAGCGCCAGATACGGATGCGATATCATTCCCGGTCTTGACCTACACCGATGCACTGCCCAGAGACGACCTCCGCGATATCAAGAACAATGGACTGCGGCAATTACCAGAACACGGGAAGGCGGCACAATATGAATTTCCCCGGCCGAGACATATGGATGGACAAGGAAGCAGGAAGCAACCGCCGGGTGTAGCCATGGCGGCATCATTCGACTTCCGGGTAACGGCGCCTCCAGATGAAGTCTTCCCTTCGCGTGCAGGTGCAGACGGTAGCCCTGGAGGTATACCTAGAATAGGTGTGGCCCTCGGAAGTCCCAGCATGCTTGACTCTCGGGACAATCTGCCACCCCCTCGATTCAAGACGGACATGTTTTCACAGGAACAGGCCGGTCAGCCACCTTTGCCACGCAAACCGAGCAAATGGAAGAAGATTGGCGGGTTATTTAAAGCCAAGCATGCACTTGCAATGCCAATGCCAGTGGATGGGCCCAAGGTGCCTCCGAAAAAACCTGCCCCCAAGCCAGAGAATGAACAGAGTAGCAAGGCACCGCAGCGACGAGGCTCAATCGAGGAATGGCCGATGATCGAAGTCGATTCTACTGCTGCCCCCGCTGGAGCAAACTCCAGTCCGCAAAGAAGTCGCAAACTCTCACTTCCCGGAAGGAAGGCTAACAAGCCTCAAGTCCCCGAGAAGGGCGAAAAGAGCCGTCTGCTCGAGATTCACATTCCCGATGTACAAATGGAGCGCTATAGTGTGATGTTCAGCCAAGTGATGAAAAAGAACCAGAGACCCTCTCTGCTGGCCAGGAGGAGCAAGACTCTAGACAATCTGCGCTTGCCAAACAATCAGGTACGCTAGCCATTTCTTGTATCTGGGATTCTACATAGCAAAATGAAATGGACATGATGATAACGATGTATATAGGACTTTTTGGCTGCAAAGCCACCTCCAGTTCCTCAGCGCCGAGCGACATCACCCGCACGATCTAGTTTTACTTTATTCCCGGCTTCTCAGCCATCAAAGGCGGCTCAAGTTCTCGGCACACAACAGAACTTCTCTCGTGGTCCGAGTCCGCTGTTGAGGTCGAACACACTACCCGTTGAGAGTCCATCGAAGGCATCTATGGACCAGGGACGGGCAACGCCGAATATGAATGTCGCTGAACCCTTTGAATCGCCAGTCGTTCCAAATATCTTTGCCTCGCATTCCAGCACGCCACGGTCGTCTCTTGACAAACCACTGCCTGCTATCAAACCGGAGCAACAAGCGCCACAATCACGTCCCCGTGCGGCATCAAAACTCGCCGTTGCTCAAACTGCGAAGGAATCTGGTCAAGTCATGAAGGAAGAGGTGGAGGAACGAGCAGCTGAACCTGCAAAGCAACCGGCAGTGACTCCCAACTCTCAAGTCTCCGAGTCACCGAGAAACTCACCCAGTTCTCGGGAAGAAGCGAAACCATCTGCACCCCCGGTAAATACTCGTCGTCGATCGGCCAGCTTGGCGCTTCCTCGATCGCGTACAGACTCTCAGGTACAGCAGAAGCCGATACAGCCAATCCCTGCACTGCGCCCACGGCCCTCCCAACCACCGATCTCGCAAACGCAGCCAACTTATCAAGAGCGAAAGTCTTCTTTACAGGCCCCTAGAGCGCACACACGTCCACCTATTCAGGCACCTCCCAAGCACCAGACCCCGCAGAAAGCGCCAAAGCCGGTTCAAGAAATGGAGCAGAGACCTCAACAAAGGCCTAATATCCGACCCCCTCGACCCAACCTGAAAATACAAACCAAGCAACAGCCTCCACCACGGCCCCCAGTCAAAAAAGGATCATCATCCTCCACACTCCCTACAAGTACACCACCAACCAGCACACTCCCTACACCCAACCTATCGAAAGACACCCTCTACCGAACACCGTCACCCATCATTCGATCATTAAGTCCTCAACCAGGCATCTCCCCGGGCGGCACATCACCCCGTATGCCCTTCGTCTCCGAACCTGAAGAAATCGAAATCGAAATCGGCATGGCCCTCGAAACGAAAGAGCCCACCGAATCCCTGCACAAAATTCCAACCATCGAAGTCTCAATAGCACGCTCGATATCCGTGTCTCGGGGAAAACGTCAGATGATTGTTCCCATCGGTGCGCGCGTTGACCATCTTCATTCGAATGAGCGGTTAGTCGAGCGTAGGCCCATGACGCCCCGGATTACGGATGTGAGCCTTGGACATAAACATGCTGTGTCGCAGGAGCTGCAGATTGAGTCTCTTTGAGATTGGGAGTGGTGCCTTTGTATATACCTTCATTTTTTGATTCCCCCTTTTCGTATTGCTGTTCTTGGTTCTTTATTCAAGCGCATGTTTGCTTTGCATGGGTCGGGGTTTTGTGACCGTGTTGCTACTTTCATTTATCTGTATCTAATCTATGGTCTCAATGAAGTCCTTTCTTTTCATCTGTCCTTTCTTTTCATCTGAGTAATTTTTTGTTGAATGTATACTCGTGTGATTCCCTCTATGTACATTGTGACAGTGGTCAAATAGCCTCGGAGACCGTGTCGGATAGAAGTGGGGACTCCTCGGTAGCTACCGAGCGTCTCACAAAGGCTCGAATCAAACCCAACATCTACAATTCGGACCGCCTCCATTTTGCTTGCTGCAGTGGGGTTCGGAGGTCCCGATTCTGCGGAAGGATCCGAAGTAAGTTGGAAGACAATTTATGGGCACAGCCCTTTAAATTCGAGTTTCTTCTTCTCACCCTCCTTTGTCTCCACTCATTTTATTCCCATCCATCTTCCACACAAGACCATCACCATGACAGGAGGAATATCCGTCGCCGAGTATCTCTTCCGCCGTCTGCGCGAAGCAGGATTAAACGCCGTTCATGGCGTTCCGGGCGATTACAACCTGAGACTTCTCGACTACGTGATCCCCTCGGGACTCGAGTGGGTTGGAAACTGCAACGAACTCAACGCTGGATACGCCACAGATGGCTACGCTCGTATCAAGGGCATCGGAGCAATTGTGACAACGTTTGGCGTTGGCGAGTTGTCTGCTATCAATGCGATCGCCGGTGCTTATGCAGAGATGGCACCGGTTGTCCATATCGTTGGTACTCCCCCGCAGAGCGATCAACGGAACGGCACGAAACTTCATCATTCGTTCTGTCGTGGGATGCCTGGTGACTTTAAGATTTTTGCTGAGATGTATGAGAAAGTCACTGTCGCGCAGGAGGATATTACGGACGTTGCGAATGCAGCCGCGCAGATTGACCGTGTCCTTCGCGAGTGTTTACGCCAGTCTCGGCCTGTCTATATCCAGGTTCCCATGGATATGGTTGATGCCATCATTCCGGGCACCCCACTGGCACAGGTCTTGGGTCTCACTCCGGCCCTTGGTGACCCAAGTCTCGAAGAAGAAGTTTGTGATATTATCCTTGATCGTCTGAGGACTTCCTCAAAACAGTTCATCTTGGTTGATGCCGGCACTTCACGATACGGACTTTCTGCTCAGGCGGATGAACTCATCAGAGCCACCGGATTCCCAACTGCTACAACACCTTTCGGCAAGGGAATCGTTGATGAGACGCTGCCAAACTTCCATGGAATTCATGGAACTGTCGGACCTCACACATTCACTTCCTATGTTGACTCCTGTGACCTCATCATCAATATCGGACCAGCTCACAGCAACGTGAACACATATTACTTTGCCACCGTCCCCAAGCCAGAGGTAACAATCTCAATCGAAAGGGATACTATTACCATTGGCGGCCGCACATGGAGTGTATCTCCACAACGAATTCTCCAAAGAGTCCTTGAAACCCTAAAGGAGAACCCACTTCCCAAACCCGCCTCATATCCCGAGCTTCCCAATCTGCGCCTTGCTCTCCAATCCCTCCCACCCATCGATCCAACCGCCAAACTAACCCAAGACACATTCTGGTACCGCATGTCCTCCTTTTTCCGCGAAGGCGACATCATCCTCACCGAAACCGGCACCGCTAGCAACGGTAGCCGTGACTTCGTTCTCCCCAAAAACACAACCCTCATCAACTCCGGCATCTGGCTCTCAATCGGATACATGCTCGCTGCCACACAGGGCGCCGCACTCGCACAACGACATCTCGCTCTGTCAGATCACCACCCTCTCTCAAAGGGCCGCACGATCCTCTTCGAAGGCGACGGCAGTTTCCAAATGACAGCGCAAGAACTGAGCACAATCATCCGCCAAAAGTTAGATGTGATCATTTTCATTATCAATAATAACGGATACACGATCGAGCGACTTATTCACGGGCCCCAGGAATCGTATAATGATGTCGCGTCGTGGCGATTCCTGGAAGCACCGTCTTTCTTTGGTGCAGAGAAGGCGGATCCTGATTATCCGGTCTCTACGGCGAGGGCGAGTAACTGGGGAGAACTTGAGGGTGTCTTGGCGAGAGAGGAGATGCGGGCGGGCAAAGGGTTGAGGATGGTGGAGTTGATGATGGATGTGATGGATTCGAATGATACTTTGAGGCTGATGCTGGAATTGTGGAAGAGCAAGAAAGCTTCATGAATGCGATACATGCAAAATATTTTAATGCAAGAAATAATTCAACACTGTCCTCAGCAAGAATATCACAGGTTTTCCAGCACTACTAGGTGTTGAACGACCTAGGAGACAGGAAATCGCCCCCGATAAGTATCAAGTATAGCCCGACTATCGTAACGAAGGAATATATATGTATCTCAAACTTTTGACCTGGAATGTAGAAAGTTTCAACTTTCCAGCGTGTAAAGCCACAGTACTAATTCGAGCGAGATAATTTGGTCTACTTCCATACGTTGAACTTAATTTACGTGTTCATTAGATGTAGATAGAGTTGAAAATGGCCTTCAATAGAGAACATGCACCATTTCGGGAGAATATCGGCCCGGCTACCGAGGGTATTCGGCGGACTCCGAGACTCCGAGACCCCGAGACACATCAACTCCATCTCCACTTCTGGAAATGCTCACTGCATTTCAATGGATTGACAATGTCACAAAGCATAAGAACGCCACAGCCTTTTCGATCATCTAGACGCAGGCATTCCAGGCTACCATCTGCGTAAGTTCGCCTTCTTACCTGTTACAGCCGGAGTTCAAACACATTGATATGAACAAGCTGCACGACGTGCAAATCGAAGAAAGTCAAATGCTCCGAAGATTACCCATGTGAATATTGTTCGCGGAGAGGTCTGGAGTGCAGATATCCGGAGTCAAATGCGGGCCGCCTTTACTCGACAGGGTATGTCTGAGTGTATTGAAACGATGGACATTGCGTGACATTTTGTCTAGGAAGATCCGCGAACTAGAGGCTCGGTTGGCCTTGTATGAGTCTACAGGTTCACGTGGAGGTCAGTATATGGGGAAAATATTCTTCATGAGATTGAGAGATATACTGATTGTCGGCATGATAGAGACAGGGAGATCTGATGTAGACTCTCCATCGGCGAGGACCGTGTCCTCCCATCCAGTCACTGAAATCCGATCATCAGAGCCAGAGCAGCCTGTACAGCGTATGTCATTTGCCTACGTGAAAGGTCTCATATCCTGAATCAAAAACTTCTAGGTATCACTACCGAGCGCGACATTGGTTCAAGCCAGGATTTCGGAAACCGAGTGCAAACTTTGTTTGAGCAAAGATCAGTTCAATCACCAGTATTCACCCAGCCACCTTGCAAGTCGACAAGAGAAAGCCTATTCCCTTCGAGAAGACCGACTCTTAAATTGAGACAAATCCCGGGTGCTCCATATGCGATGCCAAACCTTCCATCCGAGGAAGAAGCTTATCAACTTCTCGACAGCGTATTGTTTTATTTCGGCGAGACACAGCACCTCTTTGATGCTCGCGATGCTTCTGATCAACTGGCTATAATTTACGAGGATCAACAGGAAAGTGTTCAGAGCCCGAGTATTGGATTCCTACAGGCTCTGCTGATTTTCGCCCTTGGAAAGCTACTCCGAGGGGAATCAGACGGGTCGAACTCTCCCCCGGGGTATGCGTTATTCAAATATGCACTAGATCTTCTTCCTTCTCCTTCTGAGCTACGTGCTCACGGTGTAGCGGGGATTGAGGTCCTCGCCATCATCACAGTCTATCTACAAAACATTGATCGAAGGGATGACGCTGCTTCCTACGTGAGAGTTCCCACCTCACGTCCACCGGTCGATGCCACTAAAAGATTCTTTACAGATCGGCCTCGCCATTCGACTAGCTATGTTGCATAGATTGCATCGAAAACAAACATTGCAAAAACTACGTCGATCAGAAGCGACCCATGCGAGTCGACTGTGGTGGACTGTTCACATGCAGGACAAGCGCTCAATGATTTTGAATGGCTGCCCACTCGCCCTTGATGATAGATTTGTGGATGCGTCTCTCCCTGTGGATGCACCTGGGTTTCCAAACCCATTTGCATTACAGATCAACCTTGAGGTAGCCCAGATACAAACGAGGATTTATTCTGGTAATTATTGATGCCAAAGGTTGATCTACGAGATACTGACCCTGTTTCAAGTTATCTACAGCCAGGAATCCTGCCCCAAGGATGAGTTTGTCGCAGGCGTCCAGGATATCATCTCGACCCTCAACCAACTCGCGAAACAAATCTCCCAGGGCCTTGGCTTTTCCGGCACCGTGCCTAACCAACAGTCATCGAAGAAAGATCAACGACTGAGTATATCCCTATATACCATTCTTTATCAGGTATGGCATCATCCAGTGACAGAAAATTCAAGAAAGCGCCCGCCACTAATTCCGAGAAGTCAATAATCCTCACACTACGACCGATCGTTCTGCACTTGACAAAAGCGATTCTCAGCGGAGAGACCACATTTTCAAATAGCGGAAATGCTTTTCAACAGCTCACCTGCACTTGTATAGAGGCTGCTCGTCGGTCATTGGAACTCATGGTATTAGCACAAAGAGAGGACATGATAGGTTGGTACTCCATATCAATATCGGAATCGCCCTCAGGTGTCTGACATTCAAAAGCAAAATTTGGCTTTTTTGATCTCGACGCCATCTTCTCTGCGGGATTTATCATGCTTCTCGCCACAATTATTGAGGCAACGAATAATACCCGAGGCCAGCACTTGTCATTTCTAAAACCAACCCCTGGAATCTCGGAGTCACTAGAACTTCTCAACTTCCTGGCCGGTTACAACAATCAGGCAGCCAGATCTCGCCGCGATCAAATCCAACGATTGTACGACCACATTCCTGCGTTAGTCGAGACATTACACGAAGCAATAGGAACTGGCAATGGTAACGCACAATCGCCCTTTGGTTCTTCCACCAGTCAGGTCATGCCGACACCTCATTCAACCCGGGGTCAACCTCCAACTTACAGTAATATGTGGGACGTTGGCAGCAGTGGAGATGTGATGGATGGATATGCATCGGCATCTTTGCCAATGCCATTCCCATCTGACGCGCAAACGATGTACTCATTGTACCAAGGAGATGACTTTGTTTTGACTGGTGCAGATGTGGCTGATTTTGAGGAGTTGCAGCGGCATTTGCTGGGATCTGACATTGCTTATTGAGTGTTTGGTATCGTTTTAAAATCGCAAATCGCGGCCAGTTTGGCTAGTTTGAGCTTGAAAGAGTATATATAGTGTATATATTAAGTACTCTTTAATGGGTAGCGTCAGCCAGGCGGGCTGACCGACCGACACAGCAAAGGTTTGTTCTGGAGAATATTCATCTTGGGTTCGATAGGCAGACTGCACCATTTGATCGTGCGCCTGAGCCCTAGAGCCTAATTACGAATTCCACGGACGTCTCACCAAATCGGCTTCAGGTCAAGAACCTAATCTGCGGAGGGAATAGCACCTTTATCAAGGCAAATGTCCAGTTCCTTGAATTCAAAAATCACGCGACTGTACAAATCGATATAGCTTAAAGCACACCCAGTGTTACAAATTTGTTGATTACTGGTGTATCTGAACCATGATCAATCAGGAAAGATCCGTAACCCACTTCGTTCATTTGCCCGCAGCCTGTCTTCGCGCTAACTCGAGCACAGTCAACTTCATCAAAAAGGGAAATTAGACGAGGTGAAACGCGTGGACATGGCAAACCCCGGTAAGCGCGCTGGTTTTGATTCGATACTTCAAATTCCACAGTTCATCTTCCTCGGGACAGCCCCATTGAATGTGTACTTGTAATGATTCAACTACGCGTCTTTCTATTAAATAAAGGCCAACGAGGTTAGGTATCTTAGAACGAATATTATTGTGTCGCGGAAAATGAGGTGGTGACTGAAACACTACAATATTTGGGGTCGTGGTCAACCCACTTTTGTATGTTTATTCCGAGGTCCCGCTCCACCACACAAGGGCACCTCAAGGTGCCCCTCGCAGAGATTTTTCCTTATTCAATCAATCAACTCTGTTATCTGGTACACATATCAAATGATTCCGTTTCTCCCTTTCGTCAATGGGGCTTACTAGCCAATGCGGTCTCTCGTAGCTTTCACACTGTACATCCACATATGTTCCATGATCGATGGGGCCAAGCGGGCCGAGCCATCCGGTGATCGGCGTAATCTCTTTATCCCGACCTCTGTCCACGGTGGAAAAGATGGAAAGTGTGTCCTAAGCGACAGCACTCTCCTGGAAGTTCTATGATAGAGATAAGATCTGCAATATGTGCTCAGCTAGTGTCTAGCGTCTATGATAAACACGACTCGAGGCTAAGTAGAAATGTCTCCCACTTTCCTTGGAATAGATATCACCGGTCATCCTGAGACTACATTCCACCCGTACGTATATCTTTGATTCAACTTCTACCTCAGGACAAAGGACCGAGAGTTGCCTGAAATCCCGGGAGAGCTGTAGGTCGCTAGATATAGTGTTGTGGAGAGCCTACTAGTGTCAGAAGCCAGAGGAGGCCGTATAGACTAAGAATGTAGCCTATAGCGCATTTTTGGTCTAGCGGTATTATGCCCCAAATTGTTCGACAACGAGGTAACGATAGGCCTATCAGCGGCAGTAGCGCTATGGAGACAGTGATCTGCTGCTATGCCGTAGATTCCGAGAGAACCCACAATAGGGTAGAAAGCTGAACACATACCTAAATGGCCCCCAACCTTACAGTGGGTAATGCGGTGGACGAACCCACCAAGACTTACGGATCTTTGAAACATCGGATCTATGATCCCGCTCGAGTTTTATCCATCCCCACAGGACAGTGCACATTCTGTGAACTGGTATCTTCGAAAATATAAAAGGGGCAGTGCCGTCCGTGGAATTTTACCTCCGCTAACAGCTTCAAGAAATTCAAGCAATGACCAGCTTTCTGGACCGCCTTCACGATTTCGCTCGATTCTGTTGTCTTGCTGGCCTTATTCTCTTAAACGGAATTGCCTACTATACTCCTACTCAAAGGCCTGTTGATGGCAGCCTGCTACTTTTCAACTTTAGTGCAGGCCTCTACTTGACCTTCATCTATCGATGGGCAGCCGACACCAGACAGGTGGTTGCAAATTAGTCTCACGAAGCTACCACGGCAAGCACCAATCTGAGCACAAGGGACATTGAAACTGGTCTTGTAGAGAGAACTCCTATCAGAGTGTGCGAACGGATTATCAGCACTACTGCATCCTGTGCCGTGATCACCAACTTTGTGATTAGCATGGCAAAATCCCTCGCTAGTACCATCAAGGAGCTATCCAATCAGGGTTCTTGCAGCACTATGCATGGCACCTACGAATCCTTGTCCTGGGTGTATTATTCCTCTGGTCGGAACTGCGATACCACAGCACAGCACGACACTATTGCAGGCGCGATTAAGAAATATCTTGCCGACACTAATGGCAACAAACTTTGCGGAACTGAATGTCTTCGCATGGATCATGGAGGCACATGGGATGGATGGTTGAAGATTGGTCCGACGGCGTCATTCAAATCGAACGCATACTGCGGCCCCTCACTGAGCTTTAGCAGTTGTCTCTCGGGCGGCAACAATGACATCTGAGTTCGCGAAGAGACAAAGAGGGGGAGCAATGAATAGGGCTAGTGCCAAGGCCGCGTTCGAAGGATGTTGATGAGGGTCAAGTCATGTGTATTAGATGATGTGATGAGGCGGAAAACTTGTAAACACTGAGAATCCAATGTCTTAGAATTACCTTAGCACGCTAAGTCCGTAAGATTTGTGATACACAAGTGGTGAAGTCTGTGAAATCAAAATCCTCCTAGGACTGAATACCCTAAGAGGGGCAGCAAAGAGGAGGAAGAATTTAGGTCCTTCTCCTCATCACATGGGGGCACGTGCTGAATCTGAGAGTTGCCTTTTTGAGCCTAAATTTCCTCAGATTTGATGCCCGTACTCATCAGTTGACTTTTCGTTCGGAATATGCGATGCTCACTCTAATGGCGTACTTTCTGCGCCCGAAAATGGGCCTAATCAGCTTTCTGACTAGATACCTACCTAATTGCGTAGTTATCCATAGTCCGTCTCAACGCTGCTTCTTCTAGAGTACATATCAGCACGACATGCATGGAGTGGCTAGCCATAGGGTCCACGCGTTATATCGTTCCTTGTTGGGCGAGCTTCCGTTTGAGGTGGCGTTTATTCTGTCGTTCGAGGTACATGAGTTGAATGTGATAATCATAGCGGACATGCTTATCCTGCCGATCACTAGGAGTTTGGACGCTAGCGCCTTCAGCCAACAGTATGTTGACGATCTCCTCGTAGCCCTTAGCAGAAGCTGCCTTCAGAGCATTGCTGTAATAGCCACCCTGCGCATTGACGCTGGTTCCGTGGTCTAGCAGTATCTGCACGATCTCCCTGTGACCCTGAGCGGAAGGTCCCTGAAGAGCATTGCCGTAAGAACCACACTGCGCATTAACATCCGCTCCGTAATTGAGCAGGATCAGCACAATCTCCTTATGGCCTCGAGTGCATGCTGCCTGAAGAGGATTGCCGAGAACACTATCCTGAGCGTTGACATCGGCTCCTTGATCTAGCAGCACCTGCACGACCTCCGTGTGGCCATTAGCACAAGCTACCTGGAGAGGATCGCCGTAATCTCTGCCATGCATATTAACATCGGCTTTTTTCTCAAGCAGCATCTCCACGATCTCCTTGTGACCTCTAGTAGAAGCTGCCTCGAGAGCAGTGCCATAATCTCCGCCCTGTGCATTGGCATCTGCTCCTGATTTAGAAGTATCTGCACGATCTCTTTGCGGCCATAGGCGGAAGCTGCCTGGAGAGCATTGCTGAAACGGCCACCCTGCGCATTGATATCGGCACCTCTTTGTAGTAGCAGTTCTGTAACACGTTGGAGACCTGATAAGGATGTGTAGTATAATGGAGGTCCCATCTCCTGATTTTGCGGTCGTACAAACCCCCGATAGTCTGGATCAAATAGTCTAACCCAGACTTGGAATGCTTCTTTTTGCTCAAAGAACCTCAGGACCGCTCCCTGGACATCATTCAGACTTTCTGCAAGCTTCGCGTGGTCTAACCAATACTGTGCGGAATACATGGTTAGCGGAAAATATAGTGTTGTTTGCTCAAGCGGACACTCTCCGGGCAGATGTGACAAGTATTTCAAGCATATCTTTGTAGGAGATGCCCTTGCACCGGTTTCGTTCATACTATTCTGAAATAGTACACCGACCCCGATATGACCCGGGAAGGTTGCCATAATTCGTCCAGACGTGAGATATTGTTGAACAGAAAAATGCGCTAACTGGAGCATGACCGGCTGTCCGGAATGATCCTGGTTGGGTCCTATCACAAGAGTGACCAGACTTGAACATATTTTCATAATATCTTGGGGTTGCGGCATCCGTAGTTCGGGATCAAACGGAGTTTCTCCGCTGGGATCAACCGCCAATGCGTCAACAGCTTCTTCAATTGCAAGGGGTCATTCCGAGTAAGCGAGAAATTGCAGAAGCCTGATTGCGTAACCCCGATAGTTCTCATCAATGCCAGCCAAGATTCGACCGTACGTTTCCTCCAATGTCTTTGGAAGAGATCTGAGCGACTATCTGAGTTTTCGGAGATGTGGACATTTTTCCAGGATATCGAGTTGGCAAGCAGCCCATCTGAACCTCAACGTGGATTTAGTGTCTGTTAGATTGAAGCCGTGAATAATGCTGCAAAATCAGTAGCGCATATTACATTCCATCGGCTTTCTCCATAAGTTCACCCTCAATTTCGTCTTGCACATGCTATCTCGAGAGCCACCTCTCAAAACCTCGATCATTTCGAAGCCGCCTACGGACGTACATGCGAATATCATCATTTACGGCGTCTTGTTGAATTAAGATAATATTGTGCTGATGCAGCCAGCGTTCGAGTTCGGACTCAATATCCTCTTCTTTTCGACTAGTGGCAAGAAGAGAGCACCCAGCGGTTGTCAGGTCTTCGATCAATGAAAGTAAATCAGTCCTTGCTGTGCATTCATCTAGCACATCAATCACGATATGGATCTTTCCGAAGTTCACCATTTACAGGAATGTGGTAAAAAGGGACTCGTATGCTAGCTGTTGTTAGCCATTTTCGCAGGACGAATATAGCTTGTCTAGCTCCTTCCGAGAATCCTCACACTTCGAACACAGTTGTGAGATAAGTGAGCGGACAAGCTTATCAGTTAATTATTTCTCGATGTCAGTGAAATCGAAGAAGAAATAGAGGACGATATAAGAAGGATCTCGTAGCTGTTTGAGCTGCTCTATAATTACCGCACTAAGAACGGTCTTTCCACACCCCGGAATTCCGTGTAGCCAGAGGGTTCGATAAATTCCGGACTTCCACTCAATAAAGTCTTAGCTATAAAGAAACCAGGAACCAGTTCCTTAATATCGCTTTTTTGAGCTTTATTTAAGTTAGGAGAGGGATCAGGCGGGCTCAGCCGTGCATGTATTTTCTAGCGTTGATTGTCCTGGGAAAGATCTTCAACTTAATAAATCATCTTCTTGACATCTACTAAGTAATCAGTGGACGAATGTTCGGTTTACATAACAACATTCATTGCGGGCTGTTCACTGACCGTGCTCAGCTATGTTACATTGCTTGACCTCATTCACAGGCATATAGAAGAACAGCTCTCTTGCGTAGGCAGCAGCAGCCGCCGCAGCGTAACCTTGCCACCGATCATTTTTATAGGAGTCCGCATAGTCCGAGATGCCACGTACAACAAGACAAGGAAAGTCAGCTAAAGCTCCGGCAGCCTCCATCTCAAAGCAGAGGATACCATACTATCTTGCTAATTCATCTCTCAGCGTCCCATGCTTAATAACCAGTTCACCGGCGGCAATCGTCCCTCTATATACCACCATACGCTCATGTTCATCAGCGATATCCCCACCTCATCGCTTTCCTCCGCGTAACGATCCACAAGCTGGCTTAAATCACACCCACACTTCCGGCAGGAAGCATTAGGATCGGAATGAGCATACGTTACCCGGAAAAGCTGATCTTTATCGGCTCCAGGATATTTATATCTCCGAAGGCCCGGAATAGCGGTGTCTATCCGTGCTATATAGTTGAAAAGAGGATCTTCACGCGCCATTGCACGCCTCACATCCATTTCCCGAGCAGCATTAAGCAACACCGCGGGCGGCGGAGCTAGAAAACCGGTATACCCAAACTGGCCAATCTCGGCTTTCCCATGATCATATTGTACCACACCCGAATGCTCGCCTACTGGTTTGCTGACTACCACGTGGCCGAGATGGATGTTACCCCGTTCAGTCCTTGTTGGAACACCACCGCCTATGCCGACAAGCAGACCGAATCTCAGGTGTCGGAAGGTGTTCCTTATTTGTGTCACGACCACAGCCGCAGGGTTGTTTCCAGGGGAGTGTATGCCTGCGATGACAACGTTATGTCCGTTGATGCTGCCGAGTGTGTAGACATTATGGTCATTGGGCGGCTGTGGGAGGCGCTTGTGTTCGCTGTCCAACATTTGTATGGCAGCGATCTGCTCGACCTCCAGCGGGCAGATCCAGGCGACAGTATAGTCGTCATGAATAAGTCCCTCGCCGTCTGTCTACATGATGAAAGGGCGTTGGCTGAAAGAAAAGGTTTGATGCTGGTAGACGCCGATAATATTAAGTGGCCAAGATCCCCGCAACAACAGTGTGGCTGAAAGAGGACCAGGTGACCAACAGGGGTACAGAAGGCGTAGCCAACAAGGTCACGCCGTCTGCAGAAACGCCATTGGTTGATTAGTTGTATGGGCAGTACGGAGTACAGTTCTATAAATGAGTTTAACAATATCCGATATTATTTAAAAAGTACTTTAACAGGAAGCGACGTGGTAGATTCCCTAATTTTGAATTGAGAGGTGGTGCGTGCCTCCACACGCACGCGAGATACCTATCGGTCTAGGTCATACTCCAGGTAGTTCTTGACACTGCCATTTAAGGAATTCTTGACACTGGTATTTCAACCGGATTTGTACGAGGCTCGTTGCTCATTATCCTATAGATAAGGATCATGTCTTTAATTTGTTGGCTATTCTAGGCCTAGCCTAACACGCGGCGTTCTGCTGATCACGCAAAATCGTAAATTGCGATGACTCACTAAGGGCTAAAACACCGCAGAAGCAAAGAGGGACATGCATGCAATTCCGAACCTATGTAAAATTTCCCTAAATTCAATAGTTTTGACATAACTATTGGACTGCAAGACCAAATATGGCGTCGGCATTCTCGACAGCCCAGCTGAGCAAATATCTGGGGTATCTCGCCCTTCCCGCTGAGTATGATCAATTCATCCACAATCCGCAATCTTTTCCTAAGACCGAGGAAGGTCTGACTACTCTGTTTCGGGGTCAAATCACGCGTTTCCCATATGACAACTTATCTGTGCATTATTCAAAGAATGAGGTTATCGACATTCGTCCAGAAAGCATCTATGCAAAGTTCATGGGATTGGCGGATTCACAGCCATCCAAGCGGGGAGGCTACTGTCTCGAGTGCAGTATCTTCTTCTACCATGCTCTGCTAGGCTTGGGATTTTCGGTCTACACGACAGGAGTGCGCAATCGGGCACGAATTGATGGTGTCCCTCAGGGTGAATTCAAGGGATGGTAAGATGCTCGCAAAACCCAAACACGAAACTATATTCACATTGACCTAGGACGCACATTGTGAATATTGTCCAACTTCCAACAGGGGAGAAATATCACGTCGATGCCGCATTTGGTGGTGATGGACCAACGCGACCGCTGAGACTAGTCTCGGAACAGCCGGTGCATAACCTCGGGACACAAGAGGTGCAATTAGTATATGGGAATATGCCCAAGCAAACACGCCCAGAGCAAAAGCTTTGGATCTATCAGTATCGCAATGGGCCGACCAAGGAATGGAATTCCTTCTATGCATTTGGAGAGTTCGAGTTTTTCCAAGATGACTACGAAGTGATGAATCGGTATACAAGCTGGGAAGCACGACACAGAGGGAATTTCTGGATTGTCAAGTTCATTCGAGGGGGAGAGACAGATGGACTGCCTCTGCTGGATGGCGAAGGTATCTTTGATGATGCAGAAGCGATTCCTATTGTTGGGAAAATCATGTACGTCAACGGTGTGGTGAAACTGAATATGGGAGGGAGAACAAGGGTGATCGATTCGTTCCAAAGCGATGAGGAGAAGTTCAGTGGTCTCCAGAAATGGTTCAGGATAACCTTTGAATAGACGCTTAGGTCGATCAAGTCCCAGAAAAGGTTGACATTCTACGTGGTAGTTCGTGGGATGGCTAGACGCTTAGTTCGGATCACAAAGCATGGTGCTCTTAGACTCACTTAGACTAGCCCGCATCGAGTTATAGATACTAAAATACTATTTCTTGTCCCTAGTGAATGTAACCAATAAATGGAAACTCACTCAAGAATGAGCTTGCACAGGGCTCATGGTCCACAATCGGGAGAATACGGCAAGGAACAATGGTTTCTCAGATCAGAGCGTTTTTGATGACTCGATTGTATTCGCAGGACAAACCGGAGGATCACATGAAATTGAGAACTATAGCAAAGTCCTATCTGCAAAAGATATCCAAGAATCTCTGCTCGAATCGATCCCCCATCCGTCGTGCCACAGCCTTCGAGTAGGAATGGTAGCGAGCACGCAGCATCTCCCGCCTCGACCCAGGAGTGAAGTAAGCAACAAAGTAATTATCCGGTTTATCTTCAGGCACAATGAGTCGTGCCGGGCCGTGGCGATCAACGCGGTCATGAAAATTCCTAGCATTGGCACCCCTCGGGGAAGCATTTGCGCGGGAGTCCATCGAGTGTCCTCGAGCAGGACCGTCATGGTCGTCCATCCAAGACGTGACTCTAGCGATGTTTTCAGCTCGACTACGTCTGATGTGACGGTGTTCATTGCGTGATGGCAGTTCTTCAAGAGACCACTGATACGTTATAGGTCAGTATATCAAGGATTAAACGGCAAATGGCTCATGTCAGCCCAAGGGGCATACTCACGTAAGACTCGATAGTTTGAATGGATGCATGGCTGGCACGTCGACGTTGCTGCTGGGAGGAGGAGGAAAAAGAAGGCACAACGTGCGCTTGAACCCTCTGTGGGGGACTCGGACTTCTGGGTCTGGCTGTTCTTTGGTCCGTACCCCGGGATGTGCGATAGCTGGATTGTTGGTTCACAGTCGGACGGCTGGACTGGTACTGTCTGACCGGGGGCGGTTCGCGACGTTGGGCGCTAGGTTGAGGTCTAGCTGTGGTGGTGGTGGTGGTGGTGGTGAGGTACCGAGATTGATCTTGACGGGATCTAGTCGGCTCACGAGGCCTGCTTTGGGTGAATGAAGCTGTCCATTGAGAGCGAGGGGCTTGGCGACGCTGGTTGTTCTGGTTATTGGTAGAGTCAGGCCGGTTAATCTCCAGATTGAGATTCAAGCGTAGCCATCTGAACATGGCTGGGGGAATCGGCGATCTAACAAGCTGATACCTAAAACCAGTCAGGAGAAATAAATTTTCGGTCCGGGGGAATTCACTCACCTCTACTCAGGATAGACCACGTTGGGTGAGTCAAGACATGTCCAACTTCACTGGAGATTTGTCAACAAGAGGGAGCAAGCGTAAACATCGAAGTGGCTGCGGTAAAAATGCTGGGGGTGAAAAGGTGGAAAGATCGAGAAAGAACGTTGCTGCAGAAGTCAGATGTCTAGTCGGCCAGACAACCTCAGAAGGAAGCAGAAACGATGCAATTGATATCAAATTTTCCACGGATCTCGCACCATTCAAATCCACCCTCTACTCTCCTCCCTCTGACCTTGACTGAGCTTACTCCGGATATCTCGAATCATCTTCCTTCCTTCTTCTACCATCATCATCAATTTCCGCCAACTATTTTAACCAGAGCTCAGCTTCACAATGGTGCTCAGTCGTGGAACATACGAGGCTGAGGTGAGTCAAGATGGGGGATTCAACCTCTCACATCTCCCTCTGAATACCATCGGAAGTGAAGAGAGACAACTCTCAGCGACTTTGTCGAACATGTAACACGGAGACCCCCACGCCCAGCCACCACCTGCTGCAAAAATAATCCACAGACTGTTCCTCCGGTGCGTGGGAAACGAGTCGAGCCCCAACAAGTCCGGGTATTTCTTGAGGACACTTTGGGAAATGGTCATTCGTTTGGTGGAGCAGATTCCCCACGCATATGAAGCTCATAACACAATGTTAAGCCTGATTATGGAGCTGAAAGAACTACCGGGGGACGAAGATCGGGTGTTAAATGTGAGCGTGTCTTTTTGAAAAGTCTCAATGTTTTGCCTTACTGAGTAAGTCGAAACAGGGGATCTTGAACATGCCATGGAGACATCTACACGATCTGAATTCATGCATGGAAGATTATCTTCGATGTGAGTGTGAAACCTCAGCTGAACATACCACTGTCAAAACTGACACGGTTGCTCTCTACACAGACAAAGGAATCTACGGCCGCGTCGTTGATGCCGAAGATGTTGAAGCCTGGACGAATGTCCACGTATTCACAGCCAAACTATTCGGCTTGGGAATCATTCACTGGAGATGCATTGGCACTCTGATCTTCCACGAGGCTCTCGAACAAACCAGCACCGGAAAAGAGCAGGAGGCAAATATCCAGGCCATGGCTCAGTGGGTTCATCACGCTGGAGACGCCATGTTCCTCGCATTATCGACAAGAAGCTGCGGACAACTTTGAAGGCGTTGACACAGGTGAATTTTACACGAGCGAGGCTGGTTTCTGTCCTGAACGATGGTCTTTCGGGATCAATCGGGCCTTTCAACTCAGCTATGAAGTCCCCGTGCATCTTCAGTCCCTGGCCCTCGATGTCGCCCATCAGATGGTAGATGTCTCCGTTTTGGGCACTGCAAAGTTAACGGATGATTGGCGCGCGGGCCAACCTGCAAATCAGACAGGTTATTTGCAGACACGTCGCGTTGGCTGAAAAGATGATGTCCCGAATTGGCGAAATGGAACAGGATGGAGGAAATGGAAAGGATGGAGGAAATGGTACAGGATGGAGGAAATGGTACAGGACGGAGAAAATGATACAGGATGGAGGGACTGCAGACTAGTCCAGCTCACCCGCGTGGTCGAAATGATCAGTGGACCTGCCAAAATTTGGACTGCATTCTCAATCCCTAGTCTTGGTTGTGAACAGCCCAGAATTTGCCGTGACTGGAACGTAATCTACAAATAATTTGGAGGTTTCAACGTTATTTCATTATGGGATTCGCTTGACAGAGAACCATACTCAAAGTTTGTCATTTGATTTCACATTCCGATTGTACTTAGATATTCAAAATGACCCGCAAATTCGTCAAATCCATTTCATCAATCAATCCTCAACAACTCAAACACCAGTGCCATCACAATGTACAGCACACAAAGCCATTTCCACCCGGGCAAACCGGGTCTGAGTACAATAAGTCAGTTTATGTCAAAGCAATAGAGTTTGCGGAAGGGGGTCTCATTTACCAGAGAGAACACTTCCGCATACGCCAGGATCATTCCAGCGACAGCCCGTGTTGCCGCCAATGTTTGGGCAAGGATTGATTACACAGGCCATAACATTGCCCGGGTCGGACGGGCATGGGTAGTTTCCAGGGCTGCCTGTGTATGGCTGGCCACCATATTGGACGGTGCAGACATCTTGGTCCAGGCAGATACAATCTGCGCCCCAGTTGTTAGAGCAACGACCACCCACGGCAGCCAAAGCTGACGGAGCCAAAGTGACCGAAACCGAGATAAAGAAGGATTTCATTGTGGTTGGGGATTGGGAAAATAGACAATTGCTGGGCATCTATTTGGCAAAAGGCTGATGGAATGAGAACCAGGTGAGGGGGAATCAGGGCCCTTCCTTACCTTAAATATTGCCAGAGAACCTCTGATCTATAAAACAGCCAAGCAGATCATTTTCCAAATAAGGATCTGCAAAGGAAGGTTTGAGATCTCGTATTCAGTGTGATACAAAACCAAGCAATGTTTAAATTTTGGGCTTGATTGATACCTAAAAAATCAAGCTTAGCTTAAATTTCTAGCTGAAATATAACCTAGGAAACTATCTGTATTAATAGCTTAGGCTGCGACAAACTACTTACAGTTTAGAGTTCTATAGTCCTCGCGAACTTGCATACCTGCGATGATCATATACTGCCCGCATGTCAGGTGACCTCGTAATGTTTAGTCTGCACGACTCTCACAACATTGCCCCTCTCTCATATTCCCCCATGGTCAGCATTCTTCTTCGTATCATTCCTTGAAGCTACTCAACAGCTGGATGGCTGATCGCTGGCTGGTTACATTCAGCTGTGTCCAATGAATCGCCGCAAAGTCACCGTCGACGGCATGTCAGCCTGTGGGAAAACACGCCTCATAAAAGCCCTCTCCGAATACGCAACACCTCACTACCACGGCAAAGTCAAGCCCCAAGAATACTTTAGCGGCGAGCCAAGCCCTATCACATCAATTGAGATCGAAGTGCCCCAGTCGGGATCGATCGACTTTTGGGAAATTTCGTATTCATCGTACGGGAGACTCACGCCGCTCGCATATCCAAAGACAAACCTCGTATTGTTTTGCTTCGCGCTCGATTCCGTGGATGAAACTCGGTGGGATGTTGAGGATAAAGTGGATTGTTTGATTTCCAAAGAATCGCCCAAAAATAGAGATGCTCCGCTTATTCTAGTTGGGTGTCGGAATGACTTGCGAAAGAAGCAGGATGACACGAATTCCACGAGGGTCTTGGCGAAAGCTTCTGAACAGCTCAGGCAGTATGCGAAGAAGAATCGTTTGGCTGGATACTTTGAATGTTCTGCGGAAACCGAAGAGAATATTGCAGAACTACTTGAGGCTATTGTTGGGATACTTTTTCTCGGGAATACTGGGGACTCGACTCGAAAGCACCGGAAGATTGGATCCTCGAAGTGCATCGTACTATAGGTTGACGATGTACCCTCGGTGATACATAATGGCCCAGCTTATCTTGAGTCTAATTATTGGCTGAGGCGAGGGATGGTAAGTGGTAGTCATATGCAGATGTATATAGCCTAATCTAATCCAAGTTTGAGAATGTACATCAATCAGCCTTTAAGGCTCACACTAGACGAAGGCTCTACCGACTGGGTCGGTGTGCTCGATGCCACCTCGACCTCCACATTAGGCAGTTCCCATAGCATACCAGGATAGCAGTCACTGATGACCTTGACATTTACCCGAGTAACACCACCAGTAGTCAGGGACAGCGATTCAGCCAAGGGACCGGCAGGGAACTTGACAATCGAGCGGACACTGAGTGGGCCATTGTCTCCCCGGACTTTGCCATGAGAGCCTCCACCACGACTGGAACCAGCACCGGCACCCCCGCGGGACTTGTAGTCGCCATTCTGCCTGGAAGATGGCCACGACACTCGTTTCAAACCAAGCAACTCGCCATCCGATCCATCTGCACGAGCACTGCAAACGATGAGGAAGTAACCCTCGGTCTGTGGCTTCGGGAACTTGGGGGCGTAGATGCGGTGCTCGGCATTTGCGGGCGGGTTGCGACGAGTGATGGAGACACTCAACCCCTTCGCGGTGATACCATTGACAACGACAGAAACATTCGGCAAGTGAGAAGCTGCTTTGGTGAATCCAGGAGGTAGATTGAACTTCTTGGCTAAGTCAAAGAAGGTAGACTTGGGCTGCGAAGACAGTTTGGCAAGTGAAGATGGAAGCCCGCGAGGCGGCTTTTCGACTGGAATACCAGGCAAAATAGACAGTGGGTGATCCTCTGGCCAGCGGGCAGACTTGATGCACTGTAGAAGAGTGACAAACATTTCGCACGCGGGGATATATCCAAGTTCAGCCATGACATCGATGGAGGCCTGGATAATACGAATACCCTGATCCAGAACGGATGTCTGGTCACCAACGTAATCGGAGATGGGCAGATCGATGCGAGACATGTACGCTTGTAGCAAGAGGAAGGCCTTGACATGGGGATCCCACATTGGAATATCACCCATAGACTCAGTGGACAGTGGCAGATTCTGAGCCAACTCGGCATTGATGAGATCTTCGTTATGACGAACGGGCAGCTCATCGAATTCGGTGGCAGAACACATCCAGCTTAGAACATCTTGGAAGGTAGGCTCACGCTTTGCGTGGGACATCAGGTACCGGATGGTCTTGTGTGACAGGTAGTAGTAACTCATGATCTTGCCGAAGGGGGTAGAATCAACTTCTCCAGTCGCAGAATCCACCAGCACACAAGAGGACTCGGCCAAGTCATTGAGCGACTTGTCAACTAACTCAATCATGAACTCTTGAGCGGTAGCCTGGGCAGACATCGTGTTCTGTTCTTCGGCGGAGATCTCGAGACCATAGTAGGATGGATTCTTGTGGAGGCGGCGGAAGAAGAATGTCCAGGTCAAGTAGTCAAGGGCGTCTTGCTTCGTTCCGATCGTTCCAGCAGAAACTTCGGCACCCAAATGGTTGTCCAAGACCTTGTGGAGCGTAGACTCGACGGGGAAACCAGTGTGCAGGAAATGCTTGTAGAAAGCCTTCTTCGAGTCTTGCGTGAAGATACGGGCAATACCCGAGTTGTCGAATTGCGGACGACCAGCACGACCAAGCATCTGGAGAACATCAGTCAAGTCCATGTCGCGGTATCCTTCGATCTTGGCGTCGAAGAACTGGGTGCCTTTGACCACAACAAGGTGAGCCGGAAGATTGACACCCCATGCCAGAGTACTGGTCGCAACCAGAATCTGGATCTTGTTGTTTGCAAACAGCTCCTCGGCCAACTGTCGATCAGACTCGACCAGACCGGCATGGTGCAGGCCAATACCAAAGTTGAGAGCTTCTCGGAGGGCATCGTCTTTGACGCGCGCGAGGTTCAACTCCAGATCATCTTCAGACATTCGGACAAAACGACGAGGATTATCTTCCATGCCACAGTAGTTGATCAGGTCCTTGGCAGTAAGACGGGTCTGTCGACGGGATGCAACAAAGACGATGACCGGTTTCTCGGGAGAGTGGTTCTTGATGGCCAAGAATGTAGGACGATTCATGGATTGCATCAGGGGACAGAAGCCACGCTGTTCGGGGAAACCATCGATGAAAATCTCAAGTGGGACCGGGCGGACGGAGTGGCGGAAGTTGTAGAGGCCCTCCTTGACACCAAGCCAATTGGCGAGATCACTGGCGTTGGCACAGGCAGTGGACATACCCATGAGTCTGACAGAGCCCTTGGACTGGGAGGCAATGTAATTCATACGAGACACGATAATTTCCAGAATAGGACCACGATCACCTCCCAGGAGATGAATCTCGTCGATGATTACAAGGCTGACCTTGCGCACGTAATCTCTGGTCTGCCAACTACGAGAGATACCGTCCCACTTCTCAGGAGTCGTGATGATGATATCTGCATCTCGAATGGTACGCGTATCCGGGGTGTTGTCACCGGTCAACTCCACAAGCTTCAGACCCATCGCACCAGTGAGGCGTTTACGCCAATCCTGGACACGCTCGCGCACCAGGGCCTTCATTGGGGCGATGTACACAACCTTGGATCCGGGCTTCTCGCGGAACGCCCACCACATTGCCAGCTCAGCAGCCACGGTCTTTCCACTACCGGTGGGCGAGCCGAGGAGGACGTTGGCTGAAGTATGATATAGCAGATGGAAGATCTGAGTCTGCATGGGGTTGAAGAACTGGAACCGCTGGCCATACACTTCCTCCAGAATTGGGTTCTGAAGAGCAGAGATGGGAAGCGGCTGTAGGTTCAGCAAATCGGTGTATACACTTTCCGTGTCTGGGCGAATCAAATGCTGGAAAGACACAGGGCTAACGGTCTCTGCACCGAGCCAGCGATCAGAGATAATGCGAACGTAAATCTGGCTTGGCAAAGGATCGGATAGTGGAATGGTGAAGTTGAGTTCGTGATCATCATAGAGCTTCTTGCGGCTGAGAATGAAATATTCATGGTGATAGATCTCTGACGTTTCGGAGTTTTCAACCCAGACCCAGAAGGACTCGGAAGCTCCATGGTGGCGGTCATTCCAACTAAACTCGGGGTAAATGGAAAGACGAATGCGAAGGACATCGCGGTTGAGAGGCGCAATCTCCGTCTCGACGCTGAGAGTAGGGAAATTATCCAAGAGCTTCGTAAGAACCTTGCCCATCTTTTGATTATGAACAAGCTGTCCAATCTCAGTCGGTTCCATCTCCCGCATCGACTCAATGGAAGATGTGGGCAGCCTTTCATCAAGGTTCCTCAGAACAGGTTGTGGTAAATCGAATTGGTGGAATGGATGATCGAAAGGCCAAATCTGCTTCTCAATTGACTTGCACAAGGACAGCAGAACCTGGCATTGGTAGCCCCAACGCCGGTTCAGGGCGATCATGAACAGCGCACGACAGATACGAGCCGCATTCTGTGCAACGTAGCCCATGTCGGAAACTAGAGCAAAGTCTTCGATCCTAGCACGAGAAATGTAAGATTGGAGCAAGATGTTAGTCTTTGCATGTGGGGTGTCGTTTCCTCCTTCGACCTCGGTCTGGATGACTTCATCCCTGAGGCGTTGCAGTTCCTTCGATTCACTGTCGCGGGATTGAATGTTGTCGAATTCACCACTCAAGCTGATCATTCTAAGCACATCAGCTTCGCCTGACCGAGGACGCATCTGATCATTGAAAATTTCAATGCTTGTCTGCAGCACGTAATATTGACTTGCAATGCGACCGACATCCTTGGCCTTGAGATCTTCGGTTTTCTCGTTGAAGATAATCATTTGACTCTTTTGTAGTGTCTGCGCAGCTTGGATAATCAATTGCCGGCGTCTCTGCACCAGCATCGGGTCATCGCGAAGCTCGGCATACTCAATACCATAGTTTCGAGGCTCGCGTTTCATGCGAACAAACAGATACGAGTAGCCCAGCCACTGTACTGCTTCGGAAACAGAGGTCACAGTTCCTAAGGAAATCTCGGCATTCAGATTATCGACGAGTCGGCTCGAGAATTTCGACTCGATTGGCTGCTGTGCAGTCACTGCTGACAGGTAATGTTGCAGCTTGTCATGGGTAGTGCAAATGAAACCAATACCAGTGTCCTGGAACTGTGGACGACCAGCACGACCAAAGATCTGTAGCACATCAAGAATGCTGAGGTCAACGAATTTACCCTCCTGGGGGTTATACAGCTGGGTTCCCTTAATGACTACCGCGGCAGCGGGCAAGTTAACACCCCATGCGAGAGTAGCTGTACAGCAGAGAACCTTGATCAACCCTTGGGAGAACATGCGTTCCATGAGGTTCCGGTCGCTGCGAGTCATGCCAGCGTGATGTGTTCCTAAACCGCTAGCAAAGAGATCGCGAAGCTCGCGGGCCCGAGCATGTTTCATATCCCGTAGAGCATTGGAGTAATCCTCGTGATCATGACAGCTGAACAGATCCTCGCATCCATCCTCCGCAGCCATTTGCTTCAACATCCGAGCAGTCATTACCGTATCCTTGCGCGAATGCACGAACACCATGACTTGATGCCCTCTCTCCACCATGTCGCGAACCTTTTCAAAGGCAACCGTATCAATATTCTCCCTGGATTGTTTGGATCCGGGCTTGCCCTTGACTCCGATGAAGTGCTGCTCCAGAGGCACTGGACGGAAGGATGAGTCGAAAAAGAACAAGCCAGCCATTTTGTTGACTTTGAGGAAATCTGCCACGTCGACATAGTTTGGAAGGGTAGCAGAGAGACCAACGATACGGATCAAGGACTGAGTACTCTCGACCTGACGTTGAGTTCGGGCAACGAGCGATTCAATAACGGCACCACGCTCATCATGAAGCATGTGGACTTCGTCAATGATGAGCAACCGCACCTTCTGCACAAGCTCGGTATCTCCAGTGCTCTTGCGAGTCACAACATCCCATTTTTCAGGGGTGGTGACAATGATCTGAGTCTCAACAATTTCCCGCTTGGTCAACTGCATATCACCAGTAAGTTCGCGAACTTGGATTCCAAGCCAAGCCAGTCGCTTTCCCAGCTTCTCAGTGACTTCGGCAGCGAGGGCCTTCATGGGAGCAACATAGACAATCTTGAAGTCGTCCACTTGGACGGTGAACTCGGTTGCATCCGGTTGCTCCAGTGGATTAGGGGACGTGTTCTTCCCAACCGCATTGAGAATGGTAAGCATAGCGGCGTCCGTTTTACCAGCACCAGTAGGCGCACAGATGAGCATGTTCTCGTTTGTCTTGTAGGCAACTTCGTACAGCAAGCTCTGCATGCGGTTCAGAGCCTTGTAACCTTTGAACGTTCCTCGGCAGAGACCATCCAACCCAGCAATTTCCACCAGCTTCTGGTTCGGTCGCACTGCTCCGACACTGGAGGCGGGAATTTCGAACTCCGTATACTTCGGCTCCTCGATTTCTCGACTTCCAACAGGTAGACCATACTTTCTCCCGTTGGCGGAGAGGAGGTTCCCGGAGGTATGGAGCTTGAACACATGCGGGTAGTGAGGCTCAGATCGAGTTTGTGCTGCCAGCAAAGGAGCATTCTTATGGTGGAAGTCACGCTCCCGTAGAGCTTGCTCCCGTTCCGCCCGAGTTTGAAGTCTTCCTGTGGCAAGTCCGTCTGTTTGCGCCTCCACTCGCTGGGGCTTGTCCGATAGTATTTCCTCCCGATGCGCAATAAGCTCAATGACCAGGTCCAAGTCATCGAAACCGACGATTTCGGCGAGGGCTATTTGCAGCTCTGCGTCGTCACTGTCGGTGGCCAGGGCCGCAATAATCTGCTGGGATAGCTCCGCTGCATCCATGTGGGGGTTCCGCATGGCAACATCGAGACATTTGTTTTCCAACCAAACCCGATCGTAGGCCGTGATTTGAGGCGCGAGAATTTCATTCACGTCGTGAAAGTCGTCTAGACCGCTATCCGTCTCGTCATCGGAGCTGATAATATCCCAGACATCGTCCACGGTTCCGGGGGAGGAGTACTCGTCGTCGAGATCCAGTTCCATGTCGCTGCCATAGCTAATTGAATCGCGGGGGAGGTCTTTCGGGAGCTTCAGATCGGCAATGGCCTGGCGCATCGCAGCCAGTTGGGAGAGCCATTGCGACTCGGTCGTTGCTATATTATCCATGTTGGTGAGTGATGTCAAATTCGCTCAGATATGATTGAAAACGAAAGAAAGGAAGAGAGGTTGGAAGACTGGCGGGGCATAAGTCATAAGCTAACGGGGTCCCAAGAGGGCAATAGGGCTCCGCTGCAGGGCTCGACCGGTCGGCTGGGCGGTGTGGGTTCTGCTGCCTCAGGCCGCCATTGCGGAGACCTTGTGCCATCATCGCGGCTATCAGGAGTTGGTCCTCCAACCCACCCCGATTCCCGACCTCCTTTAACACGGCCACGCGCAGCTGACGCTCCGAACGATAATCTTTCCGCCTAGTCTCTTGACAACAAAGTCTTTACAATACTTAACGCCTTGCCTGCCCTCGCCTCTCGCACTCACCGTCCACCTTTCTTTGTGCGAGCTTCTCGACCTTCCCCGCCACCATGAAAGTTCTCTATATGGGCGTATGTGTCTTGTCGAAATGATTACTGTGTCGGGTTATTTGAGGATATGAACTTATCATTTGTGTCTGTGATAGGTTCTCCGGAACGATACTCAGCCTGCGCTCCAGCTATGCGGAGAGAAGGACCTTACCAGGTAAGTGTTTACTGTCGGTCGCCTACTTCTGATGATCATGCAAACTAACTACTCATAGCTTCTCTCGATTCACCCGTCAGAAGTATGCCTATACATTTCCTCGAAACCCATCCGTTTCCGTTGTTAACCACCGCGATATCATAGCTATGAGGAGTTCATGATGCTTTTCACCAAGACGGTCGCAGAGCGCACGAAGCCCGGGCAGCGCCAGGACATTGAGGAGAAGTCATACACCTTCCACGCCTATGGTCGGACCGAGGGTGTCGCCGGTGTTATCGTCACCGATGGCGAGTACCCCGCGCTCGTTGCGCACCAGCTTCTTTCCAAGATTGTCGACGAGTTCCTCGCCAAGCACCCTCGCACATCCTTCTCCGACCCCTCCCTTCGCGAGAACGCATGCCCGCTGCCACAGCTGAAGGATTATATCGTCAAATACCAGGACCCCAGTCAGGCCGACAGCATCATGAAGATTCAGCAAGAGCTGGATGAGACTAAGATTGTGCTGCACAAGACTGTACGTCGACATCATGCTTTCATACATGACTACACACACCGAGGTCCCATGCTGATCCCTATATAGATTGAGAGTGTGTTGGAGCGTGGTGAGAAGATCGACTCGTTGGTCGCCAAGAGTGATGGTCTGTCCGCCCAGAGTAAGATGTTCTATACCCAGGTATGTTTTCTATATCCAAGCTCTACGTTTCATCTGCTAATACCATTCCAGGCCAAGAAGCAGAACTCTTGCTGCGTTGTTATGTAGGTTGTCATGCGCTGGGGTTCGATGCGATAGCGACTGTGTTTTTTTCTCTTGGGTTCAAATTTCTTCATGTAATCAAACCTCGAAGCTATGCATTTGATGATTTTGTGTAATTCCTTGAATCTGCTGCTGCCTATAAGCTCCTTGGCTTTTTTCATCTTTGTCTCCTGCCCTCGACAAGGCGGATGATTGGGACTCGCGTTTTTTTTTGCCACTGTGGTCACGCGATCATTTTATAGATGCTGCACAAAGAAATAGTTTGCCAACACTTCTTCTGAATACGGAGTTTTATCTTGAGCAGCTACTGTATGTATATTTTTGAGACCTATATGGATCCATGCCACAAAGTTGACATTAGTTTGCCTGCGTACCTCGGTCTGGAATCTTCGGACGCACGTGGAATGTGGCTGGTACTGAGCGTAGCGGAGCTTTTATCTGCTAAGTTTGTATACAGGTGGGGGTTGAAAGGCGTATTCCCCCTCTATTAAAGATAGATTTTAATCAACTATACAGTCTTCTACCTAATCGTACGTGATATAGCGCTACGATCCGCACTTTTTGGTGTCTTCCTCGAGGAGGCGCCATTGGAAACCTTGTATAGAAAGCCAAAAATGAGAATTCAACCCAACTTTCATCTTTTGTGAGATCTCAGGGCTAAATTTCAGGTTGTCTTCAAAATGGGAATATGGTCTCTTCCAGAGTATTCATGAACAACAAGTGTCCGGTCTGACGGATGCTAATGCACTCACATGTATATATATCGAGGACCGGGCAGCACTTCAGAAATTTGACATCACTTTACACTGTTGATAATCGAGCTAGCACAGTTCACGCAATCCATTCTAATTCCAACCTTAACTAATCAATCATTCCAGTTGTCTTCTTGATGTCGTGCATTACAACTGAACGTGGTCCCTTTCCCTCTTCACGCCTGTTTAATCAGATCTTTGGAAATACGAGGTGAGTGGCATATACTTCGACCTCGCTAAAGCATTTTGCAAAGGATTTCAAGCTCCAAAAACATTCTACTGATTGATTGACTGCTTACTATATGCCCAATTCGATTCAGCTTGCGGCATGGGTATCTAACCCATAAGTTTCACGACTGATAGCCAGCGTTCCAAGCGAGCGACATATTTGATCAGAAAGAGCCTGGAAAAGAAAAACTTGGCCGCAGCAAGGACTTTCGTGCACCAAATAACGCACCGAATACGGGGTGTATTTGGCCCACCAAGCCACAAATATGCAGGCTAAGATTTCTCAGTCGCCTTCACAACAACGGGGAAGTCACCACTCGGAGCACTATCATCCAAAATGCAAGTCAGACCGTAGACACTGGTAAAGTTGGTCTATTTGGCCCAGAATTGGGCTTCGAGGAATGTGATGTTGTTAAAGACCAGTTGTGACGCTAATAAAGCGAAGCCCGATACCGTGCCATTGATATAAGCAATTCTTGTCATTGGTAGAACACCAACAGCGTAGTCATCCTCAGGTCTGATGAACATGGAGCCAGCACGGGTGCCGTTGGCCAAGGTCGCGTTGGCGATCCAGCATCCGCCGGTGATAGAAGCCAAGTCCCAGGTCAGGGGAGTCAGGTTGGCATCGGTGTTGCTGGGATCTGCAATGTATAGAAGGCCTACATAAATAGTGGGGTTAGTATGCCTCTCCAGATGAAATCTTGTCACGAAAAGGTACCTGATACCGGCGTCGTTCGCGAGTACTGGTTCAATGTTGAAAATACCACTGCGGCTCTAGACGGCATCAGAATGCCAGTTCAGCTCATCAACGGCTCCTCCCCAGGCCGAAAAATTATAGCTGATTGGGGAGACACTGTCGGTAAAAATCTTCAGATGTTCCAATTCCACAGTTATCGAAGTGAGACTGATGAATGGAAAAAGTTGTGCATGTCAAGAACTCGCTACAGAACAATGGCACCGGTCTGCATTTCCACTGCATTCGCCAACATTGGACAGATGCTATGGATGGTGTACCCAGTATACTCAATGCCCCATTGCACCCGGCGACTCATTTACCTACGGTTGGCGCGCAGCTGAGTACGGCACTGGTTGTCACTCCCACTTCTACGTCCAGGCCTGGGCCGGTATCTTTGGTGGAATCCAGATCAATGGTCCGGCAACTGCAAACTATGATATTGATCTCGGATACGTTTTCCTGAACGACTGGTACCATGTGAGTCAAATCTCCAAAGGCAACCGGAGATGGTTGGCCAAGCAGTGAGTCATCCACCTGCCTGGTGCAGACGAGTGGGTGTACATGGCTATTCGTTCTCCCTTTGCCCAAGACTACCCAATTCATCTTCACGGTCATGACTTCTGGGTTCTCGGCTCAGGATATGGAAAATTTGATAAATCTATGAGTAATAGCCTGACCTTGGTCAGCGCTCCCCGACGAGATGTTGCTATGCTGCCTGCCAGTGGGTACGTGGTGATTGCCTTGACGACAAACAATCCGGGTGTAAGTTCTTCAGGCAATTTTTATCCCGTGGTACGTCGAAACTAATAACAATTAATATACATAGGTCTGGCTCATGAATTGTTGTATTGCGTGGCATACCTCCGAAGGCTTCGCGGTCCAGCTGCTCGAGCGAATCACGGACATCACATTCGATCATGACACGCTTAACTCCACATGTACAAATTGGAAGAGCTATGTCGCGTCCCAGGACACGGCACGGTACGACTCGGGGGTATAAGCATTCAAGATTAATGCCAAAAGGGCGAGGCAGGGGTTTTTATTCAGTGGCACTTCTTTGTCCGTCTATGTCACTCGGTTATACACTGGTTCCTACCCGTTGTGATACATATCACAAAACTTGGCGGAGTTTCCAGTAAGAACTGAACTCCATGAAACTCATTGAGACTGCAAGTAATAGAACCGGACATACCTTGAGCAAGCAACATTAGCAACTGGGGCGCCCCACATCGCGAAAATCGGGGTTATTTACCCGACCTCTCCGGTGACTCCGTTGCGATTTGAGGCTCTAAAAGCCTCTCTTTCTATTGATTCTTCTTTAGCCGAAACCGCGTCATACCCAATGTACGACTTCCTTAGTTGCCAAAAGAGGGCCGCGGAGATGATTCCATGACACGTAGGGAAACCGTCCAGTCAGCTTTCCCTGGTTCCTGGATGGGTACCTTAGCGAGGTGCCACTTAAGGGGCCGTGAAGGCTTGGCAGGAAGGACGCTTTTTCCAGGGTGTTTGATGCCAGGGCGAGTCATCCAAACTTGCAATTCGCTGGATCATGGAGCCGGCCAGGATCAGGGTATCGGAGCTAACTCAGAATTGGTCTGGCACCCCGGGTAGTGATGCTTAAAGCAAGAATGAGCGAGGCTCTTACGGTTCCTCCAAGTTCTCATCTGCTTAAGACTGACCGGGCCGCACCACGCCAGTCCCTATATTCCCAGGGATCTTCACATTTTAGTCGCTCGTTCAAATACCCATTCTTTGAAAATAGCCATTCATTTCAAAATCGAACAATATGCGAGCTTCTTTCGTAACCCGGCTGATGGCCGTGGCATTGGCCTCGGCGACAGGAGTCGCTGCAGCAAACGATGCGTCTTACGATTCTTCGTTGAATTTCCGCCCGGACAATGTGACCTTGAATGGTCTATACCACTGGGTTGGATCGTGAGTTACAGAAAGCCTCTTTCTTCAAATCTCCATTCCTGACGTCTCCCAGGTACTACAATGGCTCTACGACCATCGAGATTCAGCCCTTCAGCGGCATCGCTGCGCAGGAGCAAGGGACTAGTGACGCCACATGGTGCCCAAATTTGAAGGGAAAGACATTCGACATTAAACACGGCACCATCCTGGCTCTCACGGAGCGAAGCAAATACAACCTTGGCAACAATCCCCTGAGCGCGTTCCTGACCTTGTGGGATCTGGGCTTCAATTTCAGCTCGCTGAACGCGAGCGAGCAAATCAAGGATATGCCTTGGGACTGGGCGCTTTTCTCTTCATTGTAAGTTGACAAGTTTAATGCCTGTGATACTTGACTGAGACGGTCCATAGACCCGCGTATTCCTGGAATTCCTCATTTACGGAACACGATGACTTCAACCTCACTCTTGCCGAGACCAGCAAGGCACCCTACAACGTCTCCTCTACCTTTACCCAATACGGAAGCGAGGCCACTTTTGATACAACTTATCCACTGCAGTTCAACATGACATCCTGTAATGGAACAAAGGACATCGCTTGGGATGCTTATATGATTTCCAACTTTTACTGGCCCGGTACCGGCTCAAATGTTTCTTACCCAGACCCAACTCTCGACATTGTGTTTGACAGCAAGACAGCCAATCTCACCCTCGATGCCTACGTCCAAGCTATTCAAGGCTGTAACGAGAGTCCCAAGCATCAAAATTTCTGTGATGGAGAAGTCATTGTTGAGGCTAAGATGAGGATTACATTCGAGGGAACTATCGACTCTTATCATTCCGACGAGCTTAAGACGGATAGCTCCAAGCCTGCTTGGACCAGGACTGTTGGCTTCAAAAACAGTACTAAGATAAGTGGAACCAGTACTACCAGCAGCGGCAGTAGTGACAAGAAGAATGGGTCGAGCGGTCGTCAATACCCAGGCGCATTTCCACTTGCTGGCAGTATTGTCGCACTTTTGTTTTCTCTGTACATTTAGGTGAATGGGGTTTTGTGTATTAATCAACGCGTCTCTGAGGCAATAGTTTTCAAATCGAGAACCACCCATCGCTAAAAGCAGTGCAAAAAATACCGAGTGTGACGATCTCATAGCTCATAAACCAATTTCTTCCCACGAACAGCCCCCTGCCGAACTTCGGAGACCCCTTCGAGAGTGCCAGCAAGGCCCCCTTTGCGAATCTCAATGGGCATGGGTCGTAACATCTTCTTTTCAAGCAATTCCTCGGCAAGCCTATAAAATGAACTCTTTGTCACTTGCTGACGCCTCCCACGTTCGCTTCAGTCCTATTTCCTCTTTGATCATGGTGAAGCGTCTTCCAAAGCATGTGTACACAATGTTCCAGACACTGTGAATCTCAGCAGAGGGTGGAAGAGAGTCTGGACGTGGTGGCTGCTCTGGCGGTATCATCAGCCCTGCATAAATCAGCGGCGGGGGTTGTTCTGATGCATGCCGAGGCACAGAAAAGCATTTATAGCAAAAGGCAGCGGTTTCAGAACTTGCAATACAGTCAAGAATTGAGAACATGCCGTCTTTTTGCACGAGTGACCAAATGGTGGCGCTGGGGTTGCGGAAATCAGTGACCTCATCAGCTCCCAGCGATCGGAGCCAAGAGATATGTTGCTGTGAGCAGGTCGTGATGACCCTGAGTCCTGAGCTTTAGGCAATTTAGTAAACAAGATTGGCAAGATGAGATTAAATTGACTCACAGCTTCGCCAATTGTATAGCAATACTTCCGGTCGCGGTGCTTCCGCCATATATCAGAATAGTCTGACTAGACGGTGTTGCATCGCAGGTAGGCAGCGGCAGAGGAAGCCACTGATAAAGCGCCTGGGCAGCGGTGCTGATCCCCATGCCTAATGTTGAAGCCTCGGCAAATGAGAGATGGTCCGGTAGATGCATCAAAAGGTCTGCATCTGCCAATAGATATTCCCGAAAGGAACCATTTGCATAGTTGGCGGCATGACCTAGAATGAGTATCTCGTTAATATACGCTAGAGGCTGGGAGCAGAAAACATACAGGCATGTACAAATCCAGCCACTCGGTCCCCGATCTTCCAAGTATCACACTGGGCTCCAATTTCGACAACTTCACCAGCAAAATCAAATCCCATTCCAGCGCCCGGTCTCCCAAAATAATCTAGCGCCATCCAGTCGGGTGTATTGAGTGCTATGGCTCGTACTTTGACCAAGACTTGACCTGAGTCAGGTGAGGGAATCGCCAAAGTGTGCTCTATCTTAGCTTTTCCAATGCCAGTCATAATGATTCCGGACTGGATCTTGATTTGTGCCATGGTGATTTTGATTCAATGAGAAGATGAACGGTAGTATAGGGAGGCAAGCCGAAGAGCGTTGATTGATTTGATAAGATAAATTTCGGTACAGGTTTTCGCTCGGCCCTTTAAATAAAAGAATACCTTTTGCATATAAGGACTATCGCCAGATGGATGACAGTCGGGCCGATCAGCGAACATGACTGGCATCGGGAACAGGCTATCTCTCCGGAACGGCAGATTCGTCATTGATTCCCGGACCGGAGCATTTTCGGCTGCTTCGTGCTTGGCTTGTATCAGGACTGAGTACCGGGTGGCAAAGAAAAAGAGGTTTCCCCTTGTCGATTCGTCAAAAATATGAATAACCACAGCCTGGATGACTTTGTTTCGCGCAGCTTTTGCGTTGCACGGCTGTGCCGGTGATAGCCTATTGATAGATAGCCTTCCCCATCAGATAACCCGCGCCGCTCAACCAAGGATACCGCGAGCGAGTAACAATCACTCACGAGGGGGCCCATTTTCACGAATTGTACAGAAATTCTCATAGGCTATTCGGATTCGTCGGCTCTCCGAGACAATGGAGTTCGTATTGAGCTAAGTACAGCCACTCGTTCAGGGACCATTCAGCTATAAATTCGAGGAAAATCCCAACCACCGTGGAACAGTACAAACACCATTCAATCTTAACAACACTACCAATTACGAATAACCCGAGACTATACTCAAGATGGAAGAGCCAACATACGATTCCAGGTGAGTGGAGTTAATTTTATCGTCTCTACGCAAGCTAATGACCTGCACAGCCGCCCGATGCCGGATATCAACATCATCTATCAATACAAACTGGCGAATTGCCCCGGCAAAAGCATCGTCGGCTTGCGCGTGGAATTTCCACCAAACGGATCAACTCCGCCTCACAGACACGGCGGCAGCTCGGTTTCCGCATATGTTTTCAGCGGTACACTGTTGAACAAGATGAACAACGACCCGATGAAGGTCATCAAGGCTGGAGAGACTTGGTACGAGGCGCCGGGTTGCCATCACCGTATCAGCGACAATGCGAGCAAGACCGAGCCTGCGACCTTGTTTGCTACTTTGGTTCTGGACACCGATGTTTTGGAGCGCGATGGCATGGGCGCGCTTATTCAGATTGATGAAGAATATCGTTGATATCGTTAGATAGCCACCAATATAACACAGAATTGTTGATGACTTCTTTGCGCCGCTCCTGATGGAAATATTTTATTAAGATCCTGCCGGGCGTCTCACAATACCCGCTGCTGAGTCGGTTCTGTAACGCCTGGAACGCTTGAATCAAAAAATGCACAAAAGTCAAAGTCCGGCCCAGGTAACAACCCAAGTGAGCTCAAGTCAACCATTGGTGTAAAAAACGTTGGATTCATCACTGATTCGGGTGCTGCGGGCGTTTTATCCATCAAGCACAGTATTTCCCGCGCAATGATACCGATCTCCCGGTATGTTCGTTTCCCCAGCGCCCAGTGGTCACTCAAGCGCTTCAATGTTCCCATAGTTAGCCGTATCTTCTCCCGACATCGTGTGCGTTTTGCCCCCTGAAGGACAAATCGACAGGCTGAAAGATGTGCAATGGTGACATTGGCCAGCATGCAGATGATAAATGGTGAGTGGGTGCTGATATTTGTAGGAAGAGTAAGAAGGTAATCCAGTTTGTCAATAGCCGCAAGGCATTTCATGGTGTGCAATTGGCGCTCAGCCGAATTGCTGCAATTGAAGGCATCTGATGGCGCTAGTGGAGCGCAACGGGATACAGATTCGATGGTGCTATAGGCAAGGGAAGACATTGGCCGATGAATCTCGACAGTATACCTAAATCGGAAGAGTCAAAATTGTGAACGCAAAAGCTTTAGTCATACGACAACTCACGTATGCATGATGAACTCCGCTTTGAATATTACTTCATCAACAGTCCCATCGGGACGCAAGATATTTCTCTTGGAGTTAGGGAGAAGTGATTGCCAAGCGGTGACACTTGTATCAGCGTTCGAGCACATCGAAGAGTACAGCTGAACATCAGATGTGGCTCCGGGTGACAGAGCTTGATCAATTCCTCTCGTTAATCCAATGAGTTCCGCAAAAGACGAGAAGCCGACTTCATCATCGGAGAAAAATTCACGGTTATCATACTCTTGGAGACATCTAGGCCTGGGGATGGTCTATGATTTCAACATCAGTTCTCTTCCCTCGAATTGTGGGACAATATGCTTCCACTCACACCCAAGGCGTAATTAAGTTCTTCACAAGGAAGATCCACAGTCATCTCGAGGTGGCTACAACGGAATGGGAATTTATGCGTACTGCCAGCAATGTGTGCGTCGGTAATATAAATTTGCCACCAAGTCCGCCGCCAGCTTTCGGCTAAAACTGGGTCATTTTGGTGATTTTCGAGGGCAAATTCTCGTCGATTCATCCCAAGCTCCAATGCCAGCCGGATGGCTTCATCAAGGAGTTCGACGCCAGTATCTGGTTCGTTGCACCAGTAGATGGCGATTGAGTAGAGGAGCACAGCTTGCACATCGAACCCCGTGATGGAGCGTGTCCTGCTCCGAATACTTGCCAGGTATATCTCTATATCCTGGTGAAGCGGGATGGAAGACGTGGAAGTCGCGAACAAAGAGCCAATGTAATCCAGAACAAGTAGTAGTGGTTGAATTGCGCTTTCCTTGGAGTAGATATTCAAAAATTGACGAGGCAGGACACACGGATGAGCTGCATGGAAAAACTCGTAATAAAGACCAAGCAGAACCGAATCAGAAGTTGGTCGCGGCAGATCTGCATCGTTTTCGGACAGGGTGAGGGGTGGCGGAAGATGAAAACATCCCTGGCTCTCGAAGGTAGGTGCAGGGGAGCTGTCGGACATGGTTGTCGTTGAAGATTCCTGTGTGTGTTTTGGCCTTGGATTTCCCCGGCGTCGCGATGCATGGTAGGTACATTCTTTCTTATCAATTATGCAGCGGCTGCAGGCTGGCTTCTTGCCATCGCAGCGTAGATGCTTGTAGCGGCAAGGCGCGCATGCAAGCGAGGATCGAGTGGCCCGATGTGGCTGGGCACTTTGGCCCTCCGCCTCAGCCATTCAATCAAACTCTTGCACCGAGCCTGAAATCGAGCAAAATTTGCAGGATCATTAAGCGGTCATGGAATTAAGCAGCAAAAAAAGTACCATGAGCTACAGGGAAGGTCGTTCTTGTACAATACAGGGCCAGGCGAAGTGGGTCCAGCCGTCACGGATAAACTCTATTCCAGATAGCCTATCCGCATCCACAAAATCTTGACGTTTCCATTCAATGATTCATTCCGTCAACAATTATCTTGAAGACCTTCAAGTGAAATTCTCTCAGACAGGCCTCGGAAAAGAAATATCGTGGGATATATATCAGCCATGTACCAAATTAATAACGTAACGCTGTGACCCTGGGGCGATTCTAAATACTCTCCTACAAGCGTTGTGTTACCTACGTAATCTCTCAGCACAACGAGCTTTATATCCCGGTTCCCGCTGCGGACGGAACCAAGAGTCGAATTCTCAGTCCACTGCCCGGATAACAATACGAGTTCGATCACAATTTCCTGGGCAGAGACTGGATCGCGTTTGTCTCCTGATCAAGAATATTATTGAGGGCTTGCAAAGAGTCGAGCGAGAGTCACTGAAGCAACTCCCAAAGATCTTTTCAACATACAAAAACCCTCTGAAAACTATGGATCGCATATCTGGAACCTGGTTTCTACTTTACTTAGAAAATGGGATTAATTGACTTGAAACTTGTACCATAATTGGCATAACCACCTAGTCGGTAACTAGGATTCTTACGGTCTTGCATCCTGATCCACGGTGACTGTATCCTTCTCCAGGGCAACGTCACTCCTCCACTGCTCGAATGATCGCGTTGGAAGTTTCAGTGCAAACATGCGATCAATCTCCATTGGTGACCGACCCTTCATTTCAGGCACGGCGAGCCAAGTTGCGACCATTCCGACCGCTGCGAATCCTGCCATCACAAATCCTGTCTTTGCTCTCAGGTTCCCTTTGTCTGCGTTGTAGATATACGGCAAGATGATCGAAAACACTCCAGATGCAATTCCGCTCACAAACCACCCAATACCCTGGGACTTGGCACGGAGTTGTAGTGACGAAGTTTCGGCTGCTACGACGTGAGATGCGGGCCAAATTCCTAGGCCACAGACCATGGTGACGATCATCATGGTCACAGCGGTATACCTAGAGTGTGGTTAGGATTTTGGACGAAGCCTTGAATATCATGATCAGTGGGCACTCACCATATGGTAACCACGCCTGTGAAGCATCCTGCAATGCCCATTGCGAGCCACAAAACCATGGATGTGCCGAGAGTTGCGAGGCAAAGAAACCTTCTTCCGAAGCCATTGAGCACCCACAGGCTGACAACGTTGGCAATCAGGCCAAGGCCAATTCCAAGAATCAGAAAGATCAGACTGTTTGAAGACCCCATGCCGACAATTTGCATAAAGTAGGATGCGCTGGCAAGTAGCTGCAGACCAAACAGCTGAGGCAGCGCGCTGGCAAATGCAACTATCAGCGTTCTCCTCTTGTGAATGCCCTTGAAGCAATCCATGTAAGTCTGTGTCTTCCTCTCTTCATCTTCAGCCAAGATCGAGGTGCGTATCTCATCAACAATTGCTGCCGAGTCGATGTTCGCAGTATCGAGTCGTTGTTGTGCTTTCAGTGCTTTGTCCAATCTTCCCCTTCGAACTAGCCACGTCGGGCTTTCAGGAAGTAGTGCAGCCAGTACAAAGGGAACTGCTGAAAAAGGCCACTGGGATGCGAAACAGATCCGATAGCTCGTTGCGTCCTTGTGCTTGAGAGATGTGTAGACCACGATAGACCCGATCAGTTGACCCAACAGGGTGAAAATCGGTAGGAAGGCAATGATCGGCCCTCGCAACAGCACTGGCAAAACCTCGGACATATAGGTCTGGACGACACAGAGAAGTATCCCAATACAAATACCCTGGAACAGCTTGCCAGCCAAGAATAAACCTCTTCGAGAGTCCATGTCGTCAGGTAGATCTGCCACATAGCACATGGCGACTGCGATGGCCGAGAGAAAGCTTCCTGTCGCGAGTGCCAGGCGGCGTCCTCCACGATCCTGGAAATGACCCCCGAAGATGGCTCCAATCATCATTCCGATCGGGCTAGCCGCGTTCCATAACGATAACCACATCGAGGGTATGATGTATTTAGCTCCAAGTCGCTCTCCAAAGCGATGCCTTGAGGTCGGTCAGACGAGGCCCTTCAACAACCAAGGTGCAAACTTACTGGAACGCTGGCATCGCGGAGACAGTTCCCACAATAACTAGATCATATCCATACAGCAAGATGGCAGAGCTCAGCGCCAGGTTATACGCGATAACTCTAGGCCATTTCTTCATCGATTGCCATAAGGGAACATGACCCGCCTGGGGATTGTCGTTTGTATTGGCGGGAGATACATTCTCGATAAAGTCTTCGGTGGGCTTTGTACCAGTGTCCTGCATGATGCAAAGTGAATCACAACAGGGGAAATGCCTTACAAGGTGAAACTGACCTGGGATCACAGCGATAATATAAGATCGCCATTGCAGCACGGACATTGAGGGGTGGTTAGTACCACCGAGGCTCTTGTGAGATGTAACATGAGCTTGGACGCGACGTGATTCAAACACTATCTCTAAGCGAGGACCACGATCAAAAACCAAGTCCAAAGGAAATAGACTTCATCAAATAGAAAACGCCATGACAGCTACTCTGCATCTCGTTTTGCAACGAATTTGCCGACCGAGCCAATCGCTATCTTAGCAGGCGGCTCACCCCGCACGAATGCCATGGCTGCCAAGTGATCGGCTACTTGTTCAAGATGTCTCAGGATAAGGAAGAGGCGATGAGCTCAACTTCTCCTCGAATTGCGGGGGCCGCTAGTGGGCATTTTGCGGGGCTGGGTCCCGCTTCGTACTCCAGATTTGTAGTGAGTGGGTCAGTTTATTTCTCACAATACAGTAGCGCGCGACTTTGGAAGAAGACTTGCAAGATTGTTAAACTGAACGCACGGATCTGGACCATATGCGGCACGGGTCATCTTCGGGATGAGAACAGTGATTTTGAGTGGGGTAACTGCACCTGCGCTCTACGAGCTCACTACGAGTCCTTCTTTGGCGCCATCGTCCTAGAGGCACTGTCTATCCATATTAGGAGTTTGCTGGAGTACTCCAGTTACTCAGACTTATATTGCTGCTTGTGAAGATTACCTGGGATTTTGAAGCGTGTATTGCTTGTAAATTAGTCAACTTGGGCCTCCTCTCACGATGCTGCGTAATAATACGTGTGACTATAATCATTCTATGCCTACATGAAGAAGGGTCGAAGAGAGGCTGTCTATCAGCGAATAGCAGGACATTAGCTGAGCTGAGAACCACAGATTCCTGTGGAAGGTGTAATCTATTCGAGACACTGCATCATATCTTTGCTAATAGCCGTGTTAGCCAGGGATTTGGCTGTCCACATTATGCTCCTAGGCGACTTAAGATTCCCATTTCGCAGAACATGAACACCAGCACTACTTGTCATTCTTTAGGATGCCCTTTAGTTGCCTCATAAGAGATCCTTTTTTTTGAGGTGTGATCAGCTGTGGACCGATCAGATGTCGCAGTAAATGCGATGCCGCTGTCAGGGATCGCTTGCCGAAGGTCAGGTGCTTGATTGAACTGGCATTGAATTTTATCCTCAGCCATAGGAGCTTCGACAGAAGATTTAGATGCCTGCCTTCTTTTAGATCTGCTCAGCGGATCTTCTTGGAAATCGGCAAGGACCGTTTCTGATACTTGTCGATTAGGGTGGTCTTCTACAAGCACTGTCGCTTGATCGCGACAACTTGCTCTAGTAGCTCGACTGCCTCCTTGACTTGTCCGCTGGCTTGATATGCTCCACCTAGCTCTTGCTCCGACGCTAGTCTATCAGGATGGTCTGCAAGCACTTTCGCTTTGATTGCGACGACTCGCTCTGGTAGCTTGACGATTAACTATCCTCGATATGATTTTCAGTTGCTGTCAAGGAGACCGTTTCCTATCGCAATCGTGCCTCCTTTCTTTGTTCCAGCTTCTCCAGGTCATCCTTCAGCTTTCCAATCTCCTCGTCCAGTTCAGATATCGTTGCAAGACGGTACTTGAGTGTGAGAATCGCAGCAGAGACCAGAAGCAGCCCAATCGATACTAAGTAAGACCACTGTCCAACTTGGCGGGGACTTTCTTGCGCAGGTCCATCATTGTATATAGTCCACTCTGCCCAAGCCACAAAGGCAATGATAGTGAAGGGACTGACGATCATGCTAAAGACAAGGCCGAAAAGAATTGCAAAGTCGGCCAACACGCGCATGAAAGCCTTGACGAATATCAAGCTGAAAAAAGGGCGCAGACGGCCCCATGGCGATATTTTGACATGACTGGAGAGGCCTGCTTCTTTGTATTCGAATTTCTCCTCGGCTTTCAATCGGGCAGTTTTGAGTTCGTCCTTGAAACTGTTCCAAATATTCTTTCTTTCCTTCCATATAACAACAATCCGAGCAGAGGGAATGCGCGACCGGTACGGAAGAAACTTGAAGGTCAAGTGAACCAGATTCAACACAAGACAAAGTATGATCAGGCTGTAGATATACCGTCTGGAGTACACAAGTTTGTTCCAAAATTGATTTGGATGTGCAAGCTCCGAATCTTTGCTCGCGACCCAAGATTCCAGCGATGTTGACTGGCGAAGAACTTGGGTCGAGTTCAAGCAAGGGTTGAAACAAATATCTCCGAGGAGATTCCATCGAGTTATGTTAGAGAATGTTTCCCACACACTCTCATTCCATGTTGACGTTCTCCAAGACGATTGCCAGCCATCACTGTACGTTTGGTCGTAGGGAGGGAGACCAGGGTAGCAGAACATATATTGCGTGGGGGTATTGGATTTGTTTGCCGCGTTGATCAGGGCGCAGATTGAACCCGCGAGCATCAAAAGGTTCCATAGATAGAATAAGATATTGCGGGCCCTTTGATGGGTCAGGATGCGAGACCAGCATTGTAGAGGCAAGAAAACTAGGTACCCTGTCACTACAATGGCAAGAACTGCATCACCATCCAGCTCAAGCGAAGCAGGCTGAATCATGACTTGAGTTGTCTCCGTAATCAATTGGGGGAAGTCACTCCATAGAGTTGTGTTATAAGAGATGAAGGGAATAGTGACAGGGGCCGGCTCTGGTTTAGACTGTGGACTAGCCACCAGGATGAATGCCTCAATGGCCGCCGTGCCTGCATATGTCGCGGCAGCTCCCAGGAAGACATCGGCGAGCCATCCTGTCCATCGAGTCACACAGCTAGCGATCAGGAGAGCATAGAAGAGGTATCTCGGACAAGAGTTATAAATAGTGCTGATTTCGTACAAACACAGCGCCTCTTGGGCGACGAATAAGGGCCCGCTGGAGTTCATGGAGGACCGTCTCCCATGCGCGGGGGTTGTTAGACTGGTCGAGGAACACAGGCGCGATTCTCCTTAAATGACACTGGTGCGAAGTTTGATACAATGAGTTAATTCAGATGAAAGCTCTTTTCTTTATTCTTGTCTCGTCGTTTTTTTTCTTGGGCCACTTGCTGCTGCCTTGAGTGGGGCTAACGTGCGGAAAGCTTTGGTCCTGACGTCAAATACTTTTTGCGGCTGGAATTGTTAAGTCTAGATGTTTTAAACCTTAAATCAAACCTTCATTATAATTGAAGGATCTATTTCACTGAACTTTGCCTTGATATCAGGAACCGGAGCTAGTCTTGTCCTGCAAGCTTGGCCATCAAGTAGCTTCACTTAGATCTCCACGCATTGATCGATCACTGATATCTACCACGAGGAAGAGCCGTTCTGAAAGAATATGCGAATAATGTACTGCCTTTCATCGGTCATTTTTCTAAACAACTTTGGAAGGTATACTATTACCTCCTGTTACAGGTTTAACGTGGGTTTCTAGCAAATCCTTACTCAACCGAGTAAACATCAATTGTAACATGATTTGGTCGAGTCGGGCGATGAAGATCTCCGACGAACAACGTGCGATTCAACCAGTCATGAGGGCCATCTGCGACCTCAAATCGCGGATTAGTCCTAGCATACCACTCCGACTCTTTCTTGCTTTCGGTATGGCTGTCAATATCTGTTTCTGATTTATTTTCGAACTTCCGAATCCAGCCCTCATTGGTGACGCTGATCAAAGTCCCATCTTCGGCCTGAATGGTGTATTTGGCGAACACATGACCGACCCCATCGTCTCGAAGAGCGTTCCAGTCACCGCCACCTGGAAGGATAGTGGCTTTGAGCTTCGGGCCTTCAGCAGTCCCACCAGTGATTGGGATGAATCTTCGGTGGCCACAGTGGGTGTTGCCGAAGTCTTGTGCGGGGGAAAGGTCGACCTCGAGAGTGAAGGCGAATTCAAGAGCGGGAGTCATGTTTTAACCAGAGTGCAAGTCCTTGGCAAGTAAGCATAAGAGATCAGGATTGTGCAGATGGTAGACGATCCCAACAGCTCGAAAATGAGGGGTTTGGGGAGGTAGTGGGCAGCCGAGGCATACTAGTGTCTTTTAAATCCACTATGAGCATTCTTGAACTATGCCTCTTCTGGTAAGAGTAAAGGGATCTCATGGTAGACCGTTACAAGATGGCGACGTCGTTCTTCTCCAAGCATGGCATTCCCTACTACGAGATGAAACTTCGACAGTCCTGGATTTTGGCTTACATAAACTGGCCCGCCTCAAGGAATGCCAGAATATTTATCTGGGTCGACTTACGCCACTTACTAGTCTCCAAATCGTCTGTTGAAAAGTCAGACTATAGCGCGTTGAAGGTGACCTCGCCTGAGGCTCCAGTCTACCTACAGCGTGAGCTGAGGATTGCAGAGATCTGCTTGAAAAAAATGGTGTTATGAATGCCCCTGGTCATGTCCCCGTACCGGAGGAGTATGGCTGGTTTCGTATCACCTTCACCGTTAGCAACGAGGCATTGGAGGAGGAATTAAATGGATTGAAATCTGTAAGGAGGTGAAGGTCGCGAGTCAAGGTTGGAATTGAAGCTGACGGGCATATATTTGAGTGAGCTAGAATTAATAACACAACTTCGTGCTTCAAACGGAAGTGATAGATTATGCGTCTTGAATAGAGTATTGGTCACTGTGGGAAGCAGAGAACCCCACGCATATATAGATGCGGACCAACCTCGCGCCGGTCAGACTCAAGAACATAGGATTGAACGAACGATTAATTGCAATCAATGATATCTAGGGCCCAACCTGTGGTGGGGATAGATGTTGTGAGCGTGTGGATAGGAAGCGTGTGGGTAAACACTCGAAGCAAACAAATTGCGATGATAACACGCAGACATGGGCAAAATGTCCCAAAAAGGCAAATCTCCAGTCCGAAGTGAGAGATGCTTCAACATCTGCGCATTCCTCCCAACCCAGCAAACTTCTTCTTCTTCTTCTCCTCCCACCTTCCTGCTGCTCGTTCCTCTCAACACCTCCCTCCCCATCACCAAGTTTAACCCAACTACCACGCACCTCTGATCAGCACAATGAAAATGAAAGTCGCCAGAATCACCAATCGGGGATCACCCCCCTCCCTCATGAACGGAGACATCAGAAATCCCACCGACAACAAAATTCAAGTGCACGTCCTTGCCGTCGGCATCTCGCAACAAGTCCGGCACCGCGCCGCACCCGAACACCCCGTCACCAGTTCCGAGAACATCCCTTTCGATCCCAGCACCGAGGGCATCGTTCAGGACCAGACCACCGGTGACATCTACTATGTCCTCCCCCTCGGAGCTCGACTCTTAAGTGAGCGGATCAACATCGGCAAGGAGAACCTGTTCAAGCTTTCCCAGAACGCCGATCCCATCCGTGCCGCCGGTCTACTAGGCCCGTGGCTGACCAGCTTGTCACTGCTCTACAGCTGCCAACAGCGCAAGGTCCTAATCATTGGTGTCACCACCTGCAATGGCCGAGTCGCGGCAATCATCGCGCGCTGGTTTGGCGCTTCTGCTATCATCGGTGTTTCAGATGACAACGACGCTCTCATGACCGTCCCGGGTCTGACTATTCGCGCCCACATCACAAATCCCGTTCGCATCCCTAATTTGAAGGGCATCGACATGGTGCTGGATTTCATCGGTGGAGAAACCGGCAACCAAATCCTGACCCAGATCAACAACGTTCCAAATGGGACTTTTCTCAGCCTCCTTCCAGCCAAGGAGCTCACCTACTCGCCTGTCTGGGGACCACGCGCAGGCGAGCCATTCGTCCTGGACGCCGGCATGGTCGCTGCGAAGAATATCAAGATCCTCGATCCATCTCTGGCACTGTGGCGTCTGACCACCCCTAAGATGAGAGGCACGCTGCGTTTCGGCTTTAAGCTCCTGGAGCGCCTAGGGCAGTCCCCGTACGAGATCGTGGCCAAGCCCATGGCGGAGATTGAAAATGTCTGGGATGAGCCAGACTTCAAGAGTTCGAAGAAGATGCTCGTCCTGCTGCCTTCGAAGGTTAAGGAAAAGGGTGCACAGAAGGCTCTTTCCCCGGGCGAGTGCATGAAGTCGTGCTCGAACGAGTGATGGTGAAAGGAGAAGTGTGCAGTGAGGAGGATGCACTTTAATCATGTACCCTAATAATGAACAGCCCTAACAATGAACCCGTACATAGTGATCGCCACGTCCACATTAAGCTAGAATCTAGTTGTCAGTAAATAAGAATGGTAATAGAGAGATAACTGAACGTACTCTGACCGAGAAAGGGGTATGTCAGTACACAGACAAGAAGTCATCCTCAAGGGTCTAATAACGTGACGTTGGATCGGATTCGGTCTTCCCTGTGAACTCAAGTTTCAATTCCGTAGGAGATCACACTGGAGCGAGCCCGATTCCCGCCGATGCGATCTACAAACCATATCGAAATCATGAGAAAGGATAGTCCATGGTCGACCCGCAAAACCCGACGGTGATGATTAACGCTATCTCCGACTCGGCACTGGTTATCTCCGCCAGAGGTCTTGGCGACCCCAGGCCGTATACTTCAACAAGTCTGACAACGGAACTATCGGTATTTGGACAATGACGCGGTGGAAGAGCAATTGAGATTGAAAGTTTTCGGTATAAAATGGGACTGTAATTACGCTTAAATATTGCGGTTAAGTCAGCTACAAACTTCATCGCCAAGGTAGACAATCATCATGGCATCTCGCAAGATCATCCTGATTACTGGAGGAAACGGTGGACTGGGCTACGAAGCTGTCAAGGCCTTCGTTGAAGCTAAAAAGGCCTACCATGTTTTCATGGGTAGTCGGTCAGTTGAAAAGGGCAAGGAAGCGATTGACAAGCTCCGACAAGAGTGTCCAAACACAACCAACGTCCTCGACTTAGTCCAGCTCGACCTGGCGAGTGATGAATCGATTAATCAGGCCTTTACTCAGCTCCAATCCGAGGTTGGATATATCGATGCGCTGGTGAATAATGCTGGTAAGTATGCCCGACACTGATGGGAAATGACCTGTTCATAGCCATCGTAGGGGCCACCTTCGACATCGACTACATTCGCGGAAAGACATCTCTCCGTGAATGCTTCACGAACGCATACAATGTCAACGTGGCTGGCACACACGTCATGACCGCGACCTTCATGCCACTTCTACTCAAGTCCTCGGACCCGCGATTGATTTTTGTCACTGGCTTGTCGGCGATCAATCAAGCCGGGGAGAAGTACTTTCCAACTCCGCCACTACCGGCCGGATGGCCGAAGAAGCTCGACTTTGAAACCATCGGATATCGTTGCAGCAAGACGGCGCTGAATATGTTAATGCTGGACTGGAATCACAAATTGAAGGCGGATGGCGTGAAGGTCTGGTGTGTGGGGCCGGGTATCCTAGCGACGAATCTTGGAGGTGTGCCGGAACTGGCGATCCAGATGGGTGCTAAACATCCGAGTGTTGGCGGTCAGCTGTTGAAGCAGGTTGTTGAGGGAGAGCGGGACGACTCGGTTGGCAAGATTGTGACTGCCGCGGGGGTGATGCCATGGTGATTGGTTTGGGGCGCCTGAAATAAGCAGAAAGTCGTAACTATTCGTCGGTCAAGCTTGGAAGATAAAACCGGAATTGACGTGATCTTCAGTATAATTTCTCCCCGCTCACCTTGTGCTAGGGTAAATGCTGCACAACTGCATTAGTAATTGACCGACCCACGAACGTTGGAGAACGGTGTTACAAATCAAGCATTCGGTGCCCCGCCGACCGAGTCGAATGTGGAATATAAAGAGGCCCGCGGGTATTCAAGCTTCGACCACACATCAAACATACAGTCTCATAGTCTCAATATGAAAGAAGCCTTTGTTGACAAAACCATCACGGTGGCGGTGCGGGATACCGAGGTTCCCGTTCCCAAGCCAAACCAAGTGCTTATTCGCGTGGTGGTTTCTGGCACCAATCCAAAGGACTGGAAGGTTCCCCACTGGATTCCCGATGCCCCTCCCAGCAACCAAGGTGATGATATTGCGGGCTTCGTGGAAGCCGTGGGCGAAGGGGTACTTGGGTTTAAGAAAGGGGACAAGGTGGCGGCGTTCCACGAAATGATGAAGCCACACGGGAGTTATGGAGAGTATGCGATCGCGTGGGATCACACAACTTTCCATTTGACGTCAAAGACAAGCTTTGAAGGTGAGAATAATATTCAAAATCCGCTGGATGGAGCCCACTAACAAGCGAGTAGAGGCTGCTACCATTCCGCTTGCTGCGATGACCGCGGCGCTGGGTCTCTTTCAACGATTGAGTCTTCCACTGCCGTGGAACCCGACCAGCGAGCCATTGCCCTTGGTGATATACGGCGGAGCCACCGCAGTGGGAGCATTCGGTATCAAGTTCGCAACGCTGTCCAACATTCACCCATTGATCGTCGTCGCTGGTAAGGGCGCCTCTTTCGTCGAGGGGCTCATTGACCGATCCAAGGGTGACACCATCATCGACTACCGCGAAGGAGACGAGGCAGTGCGGTCGAAGATCAAGGCCGCAGCTGGTAACAAACCAATTTACCATGCACTTGACGCAGTCTCCGAGCATGGCAGCTATTTGAATCTTAGCGCCGCTCTCACCGCACCGGCCACCATCAGCACTGTCCTGCCCACGAAGGAGGGCGACGTGATCCCCGAGGGTATCAAGATTGACAAGACCATGGTTGGGACGGTACACATGAATCCGACAGCGGGCAAGACGATCGAGGACCGCGAATTCGGTGCCGCGTTTTTCCAATTCATCGGGCGCGGATTGGCTCAGGGATGGTTCTCAGGACATCCCTATGAAGTGCGCCCGGGTGGATTGAACGGACTCGAGGGCGCGTTGCGAGACCTGGAGGCGGGCAAGGCGTCGGCTGTGAAATATGTGGTGCGGATCGCGGAGACCGACGGGGTACAACAGTAAACCCCGAGGGTCGGTCGCTAGTTTCTAATGACAATCATGCCTCGTGCTCCATATACTTTTTGACAGTGGACTCCGAATACTCGCTTGCTGAGATCCCGTGGTAGCACCGTAGAGCAACAGTGGATAGCCGTTGACAAACTGGACACTAGCTTCGTCACGCTAAGACGGGATGCACCGAGGCCGACGGGCTTCGAGACAAGTTCCAAATTGCTTCTGCAGGAGTGGAACATTCCGAACCACGGAAAAATCGAGACAATCCCTGGGGTCAACCATTGTCGTCGTCAACGGTCTCGGTGGTTTGACCAAGTTGGACTCACCATGCGGCCTAAGGTGATGAAGATAAGTCAGGACTAAGGCGATGGCCAAGCAACCACAATCGCGACTCCGCCCACGTGCCAGGAACGTGACAGGCACCACCGGGCACCACGAAACCTCCGACGCCCGGAAGCTTATCACGAATCAAGTTTAGTCCACCTCCGGGTTGGCTTTGCTTGACGGATGTGGAGGCGTTTTCGGGGAAATACTGGGTCTGATGTCCTGATGTGCCTGATGGTCCTTTCCTCTTCGGGTATCCTTCTCCTCGATCCAGTCTTCCAGTATGCGCGCCACCTTGTCGATCAGCATGAAGACGGCAGTCCTTGCGAACGGCGTGGGTTTCCTATTCAGAATGATTGGCTTGGGATGATCTGCGCGGGCATGGGTCTGAATGATCAAAGCAGTCACGATGGTCTGTCATGGCACAGGGCCCTAGGAAAGTTCGTTGTCAACGTACATATATAACCCGCCTGATCGACATTGCCGGCTATGATGGGGTTTCTGCAAGACAGACATACATTCGACAATCTTCGACTGTTGAGAATTGTCCATCATGGTCGGGTCGGTATCTTTCGTCAAGGCTCTGCCCTTTCTGGCGGCCTCTGCTGTGGCTAGTGTGAACTATCCCACTATTCCCAGCGACTTGACCACTCCCTTCCAGCAGCGTCTCGCTGTCTATGGGCCCAACTGTAGGATATGAACACTGTCAAATCAATGCATAACTAGGATTATCATTCTAACTCTTCTATGACAGCCGTATCCGTCGGATGGAACACTTACGAACAGCTCAACCAGAGCTGTGTGGTCTACGGTACCTCTGCCACCAGCCTGACCTCGCGCTCCTGCTCGACGACTTCCAGCACCTATGCCACCTCGCGGACATGGTCCAACTATGCTGTGTTGACCGGTCTGACCCCAGCCACTACCTATTACTACAAGATCGTGTCTGGCAACTCCAGCGTGGAGCACTTCCTGAGTCCCCGTACTCCCGGTGACAAGACCGCCTTCAGCATGGACGTGGTTATCGATCTGGGTGTCTACGGCAAGGATGGATATACCACATCTAAGAGAGACACTGCCCCCGTGGTTGAGCCCGAGCTGAACCACACCACTATCGGCGCTCTTGCACGGACCGTCGATGACTACGAGATTGTCATTCACCCGGGTGACTTTGCCTACGCCGATGACTGGTACCTCAAGTTCGCCAATATCTTGGACGGCAAGGAGGCATACCAGGCCATCCTCGAGCAGTTCTACGACCAGCTCGCCCCCGTTGCAGGCCGCAAGTTGTACATGGCCAGCCCTGGAAACCACGAGGCCGACTGCTCGGAGATTCCTTACCTGCTCGACCTTTGCCCTGAGGGTCAGAAGAACTTCACTGACTTCATGCACCGATTCGAGAACACCATGCCCAAGCCGTTCTCCTCATCTTCGACCAACACCACGGCACAGTCACTCGCTGCCCAGGCCCGCAGCCTTGCCAACCCACCCTTCTGGTACTCCTTCGAATACGGCATGGCCCACATTGTCATGATCAACACGGAGACCGACTTTCCCAACGCACCCGATGGAACCAGTGGCTCTGCCAAGTTGAACAGCGGACCCTTCGGCAAGGCTAACCAGCAGACCGACTTCCTGAAGGCGGATCTTGCCAGTGTTGACCGCTCCGTTACTCCCTGGGTGATTGTCGCTGGTCACCGTCCCTGGTACAGCACCGGCTCGAGCAACGGCTGCTCCTCCTGCCAGACCGCATTCGAGCAAATCTTCTACCAGTACGGCGTGGATCTGGGCGTGTTCGGACACGTGCACAACTCGCAGCGATTCGCACCTGTGTACAACGGCACCGCCGACGCCAACGGAATGAAGGATCCCAAGGCCCCCATGTACATTGTTGCCGGTGGTGCTGGCAACATTGAGGGTGTGGACGCTCCCGGTACCGAGCCGTCTTATACCGAGTTCGCCTATGGAGACGACTACAGCTATGCCACTATTCGCTTCGTCGATGAGCACAACCTGCAGGTTGACTTCTATCAGTCCTCGACTGGTACTCTCCTGGATTCGAGCACTCTTTACAAGAGCCATGCTAGCCAATTTGTGAAGCAGTAGGTGTGGTGTTGGAGAGATTATGTACAGAAGAGGATGACGATCATTGACATGTGATGTGATATAAAGTAATGTACATACTTATGCCCTTCGTGATAATCATTCCGTTGAAATAAGTCAATGAGGGCTTGCTCTTGTTTGCCTTGTTCTGCTTGACATAGACACGCCTTGCCACGACGATAGGGTTTCTGATCACTGTTAGATCGGGATCGCAAAATGATACAACCCGATCTGGAAATAGTCTCTTTCTGAATGCTTCCGATCGACGATCGATAGCCAATCATCGTGGCGCAGTCCCCGTATTTAACGCTAACAAATGAAACTTCAGAAGCGAAGCGCCCAGCGATAACGAAGCGAGGATGCCCCGGGCCGTGTTCCCAAAGTACATGACGTGTTTTCCTCTTCGGCAAAAGTTCGGCGGTCGGTTTTTACCTTCTTACTACCATCAAACGAACCACAACTTAATCAGCGACAATACTGCTTGCGAAATCAGTCGATTCAGGGAACTTCAATGTTTCAATGATGGGACCACCTGAGGGCCCGACAATGCACCCATCGATCCCGGGTCCAGGGCACCCGGTACGTGGGAGTACCTTATGCTTCCTCTGCGGCCCGCCATCAACCATCAAACCAGGCCAACCATTCAGCGTTACGATAGGCACTCCATCCCCTCTACAACCAGATCCATCATTATTATCTGAGCCCTCAAGCTCATCCGAAGCTATTCACCTCTCCCTGAGACTTGCCGAGAATAACGCCGCTGCGAACCTGCTTAGCGGCAACTTGACGTCAACAATCACCCGCATAAATGGCCAGTCGCCCCAATCGGTAACATTCAATGGGATCTGTATCACCAAGGCTGGCCAGTTTCGATTGAGGGCTTTACTTGGGATCGACTCGGGTGTTGGTGTTAGGATTGTGTCTACGGTGGACTCGGATATATTTGAGGTCTTGGCGTGAGATCAAGACTAATGCGCCAATTCATGTGTGGTATTTCTCTCGTGTGACAATGGGCATGTAGCCTAGGAGCAAAGACAACATGATATTGAATTACCTAATCCCTCGTGTTCACAGAATATCAAATGCAGACCTGGTGTGTGGTTTAGACAACGAGACGGTAGTGTATAGACTTCGCCTCTTCCATGATCCTCGAGAACCCTGTCAGGGTGATAAAATGGGGCATTGATCCTGCACGCTAGTGAGAAATGCTAAATCCAATGCCCCGCAAGTGGGTGATCATTCGCTTTCGCCTTTTTGACTTTCTTGGCATATCAATGCTCCTTCTGTCATGTCGATGCTCCCTTCCAGTTTCGGAAGCCGGACTGTTCATCATGCATGCTCTGTTCTGGTGGATCTAAGCATTTCTTTGAAACTCGGAAAGCTCTATTTCAACGACGATTAGCTGTTCAAAACTGGATATCCAGTCAGCGGATTCTCATACCGTCTTGTAGACCTTTCATGTTCTCCTTCAAATGCACAATCTCAGCCCTTAAATCGCGTATTGCCTGATCACGTAGTTGGATATCCTCAGTCAATTCTGAGATCTTGTCGTTGCATTGCGGACAGTTGACCTGTGCAGTTATGCTTGTCGCGAGCACACTGGCTCTCAATGCTGGCCTGGATGGTTCTCCGTCAGGCTCAACAAATTTCACTACAAATTTAATAAGCATAATTCAATATTTTATCACCATTGCTGAAACGGCAAAACCGACCGTTTTTAGAAATCACTTTTAATGTCCCATTCGAATTCGAGACAGCCGTCGAAGCAAGTTGAGCACACCCCGATCGCCCAATCTTCTGGCTCTCAAACCTCGCGTCAGAGGCCTTGCATATTGTTGACATATGTTCTGGAAACCTCTCTGAATCTTCCAAGCATGGTATCAAGTCAAAGACCAAAGATCACTACGAAGGAGAAAGAACTACGAGACTGGGATTCCAGCGACATGCGGCGATGAAATCCTTAAAGTACTTTCAATAGCAATTTCCACACAAACCCTCAACTATGACGTAGTCAACCCATGGGCCCATTAGAATGGCTGCATGGAGAAAAAGGCGCATGCGTCCCAAATCCCGAGGAGACACCAAAGTCTCGTAGCCGTACTGTCGGTATACAACCCCATTATGGTGAGCGAATCAGGGGCGGGGAATATATGGTGCATTGTCTCGCTGCCTACAGACTAAAGTGGGGTACGTTTTGCCGTTTGCTGGTCCAGGCCCGAACGGAGATAGGAATCACGGCCAATTTCCAGTGTAAAAATTGGAGAAAAGTAGGTTTCTATAGCTTTGGAAATGCCGAAGATGTCCTCGGGCGGCTGTTCCTTGAACTTTGTGTTCAAACATGTAAGTACGGGCAGTACAGTTAACAGTAGTGATGCATAGATTCACATTAAACTATTTCACCCCACAGTGACAATAATTTTATTTTTGGGCGGCCTCTTAGGTTTCAGATTAAACGAACAAATCGTATTGCGCCGTTACTTGAGTGGATCACAGCTATGCCCTTGGCACTTTAGCAATGTTTTGCTCTGGTCCAACATCAAAGCTCTGCAACAGTCAAAATCCAACACCCACACGCTGTTTTCGCCCAGTGTGTTTGAAATGATATCAACGGTCCGTCTATTTCTCTCGTTAGGAGGAGCGAGGACAAACTCGATATCGTTGCCGTCGATGTTTCCGATCCAGTGCATTATAGCAAGGGTTCTGGCCATTATCCGTGCGTACTGTTGTTTGTCTTCGAGGGAAATGTCCAAATCATCCATTTGGTTGGCATGAAGAGGGAAGTTCCATAATGAGAAGAGTTGGAGCTGTGAAGAAGTTTGAGACTCTCTCCGTACGCGCCTTCGGCTTAGGTATGGCCTGATGAGACAATCCTTGTTTGGGTCGCTCATCATCATATCGTCAACCATCAGAGGCGGACAGTACTTTTCGATAAGCGGTTTTCTTGTCGGTTGAGGACAGAATGGAATTCGTTGAGATTGTAGGGTATTGCATGGAGTGTATCCCGGTGGAAAAGCTTGTAGATTCGAAGCCCACCAATCCCAGTCCGTGGCTGTGATGAAGCGTTCGCAGTCTGGAATTTGAAATTTGTGGTGTTATCGCATTTGAGCTTCTGTTGAGTCCATTGAAGATTCGGATGCTTTGAATCGCTCGTCGATGCATATTGTAGTCGTTCTCGAGGCATCTAAATGGACCGCCATCTTCCCTCTTGTAGGCGGATCCTGTCTCCGATGCTGCCCACACAGTGCCACAGAAGCCAGCACCGATCGTATGGAACTTTATGGCAGTTTCACCAGAATAAAACATGCTATTGGGATCCTGCATGTTTTCAGTAGTATTTGCCTTTTTGAAATGTATTTGAGTTGGGGAGAGTTTCGAGGTTGAGAGCTGTCTTGTCCTGAAACCTTCTATGGTGGTATCCGCTGTCCAAAGCGGAACCGCCATCATAGTACGTCTTTTTTCTTATATACTACTAAGCCTCTTTAGGCGAGCTCTACGTAGTGGATTATTGGCCATTGACCCTTTATTAGTTGGCATTCTTCCTTATTGACCAAAGCATCTACATCTACCCTCGAATAGTTTTGGACTAACAACGCTGTATCGCTACTCATGTTTTCAGCAGGAAACAGAAGCTCGTAAGATTCGTTATGAACGGGCTAAAAGGGACACTAATCAGATAGAAAACAAATAGTACCTCCTCTTCCAAAAATCGAGCCCTCAACGTTGCCGTTCCCTCTATACATCACCATGTTATCCCATCGCCATCCCCGGACACCGAAGAACATCACCATCCCACCCCAGTGCCATACAGCACCCCGTTTCGCCCTCTAATACGGTCAAAAAGGATTTTGAAGAATTACTAATAATAGAATAGAAATATTCAAGATAGATATCTATTGGAAACTATAATGTTGAGAAGAAAACGCCAAAAAAACTCCCCCCGCCTAGGGGTGTGCCCGGCCGTCCGTGGAGTTCGAAGCGTCAACACTGGCCCAGTACTTTCTTCTTTTGTTTGCCCAATCCTCCAGGGCACACCAATGGTTCCCCAATTTATGGTGGATACCAACTAGGCCATCAGAGAGGTGGGGAGTTGATTGTCTGACCTAAAACATGGTCATAACCCCGGTTGTTGCCTAATTGGGATTCCGATGAAAACATTCTAGGGGCCCAACACTTGGTCTTTCCCACGTATCTTTATGCTGAGCAGGAATCTAACCAGTCCCCGATATCCTCATCCCAATCATTAATGAGCTAACCAGCTTCTATTGACCAGATCGGAAATATCAAAAGTGCATACATAGATCCGATCGGATCGACGGCAGGTCCACTCGGCATGACATCACCCGACAAGCTTAATTTTCGCGCGTCAACCCCCCAAGTTCCAACTTCAACATCTTCACGCGTCTCTTGGACTCCAAATTATCCCCAATCGCCTATCCCACTCTCAATGCAATGTCAAAACGTACACTAGACGCATTCTTCAAACCAAATACAACCAACTCCACAAAACGAGCCAAACCAAACAACGATGATACACCACTCAGCAACGAGGACGAGGACATCGGTCCCCCAGACACTCATCCCAGCTACCCAATTCCAATCCCACAACTCCCCTCACACATCTCAATCAGTCTCACACACGGTACACCCGCGAAAGAAGGCCGCGCCATAAACAACCAGCCTGATCTCGACCTCCTCTACTTTCAACCGTACATTACTCGACCGACAGCCAACGAGCTATTCAAGTTTCTGCGCCGAGAACTCCCGTTCTACCGTGTGCAATACACTATTAAGCGGGGAGGTATCGACACGGATATAAACACTCCGAGATACACGACTGTTTTTGGCGTGGATGATACAGCGCAATGGACATCAACCCCAATCACAATTGCCAAAGAATCAGAAACAGACGAAGAAACCTCTCTACCCAACACCACCAACCCTCCAAACAATAACCAACCTTTCTCCAACCTCACCCTCGTCGAGAAAATCTCCAAACAACCCATCCGCACAACAAAATACCAATACACCCCCCGACCCATCCCAACATGCCTCCACCACCTAAAAAACCTCATCGAATCAACAACAGGATCCCGCTACAACTTCTGCCTAGTAAACTACTATTCCTCGGGCAACGACAGTATATCCTTCCACTCAGACGACGAGCGCTTTCTCGGGTCGAACCCAGACATCGCATCGTTGAGTTTAGGTGGAGAAAGGGAGTTTCTGATGAAGCATAAACCAGCCCCGGCTAACACCTCTTCAACCAACGGTTTCTCTTCATCTGCTGGTGCTAGTGCTAGTGCTAGATCTACTCCTCCCCTTAAATTCCCCCTCTCCTCCGGCGATATGATCATCATGCGTGGGCCTACACAAGCAAATTGGCTACACAGTATCCCGAAACGCACGGGGCGAAGTGGGGATGCGGTGCGTGGACGGATTAATATTACGTTTCGGAGGGCGATGGTGCCGGGCGGGACGAATAATTATTATCGGTATAATGTTGGGGATGGACCGGTTTGGAGGTGGGATGAGAGCAGGCAGGAGATGGTTTGTACAGGTACGGGGGCGGACGGAGATGGGGGTGTCAAGGAGGATGTTGATGAATAGATTGGTTTTTTGGGGATTTGATTTGACCTAGGAGGGGCCTGGATCGGGGCCTGGATCGCGGTGGTTGGAATCCCATCCTCAAGGGTATACATGTCAAGGGCTGATTTACTCTATGTAGAAAGACGCTAGAAGACATCTAGCGGACAAGGCCGATTAACAATGCTTTGTTTTCTGATACTCCTAGTCCAACCCTCTGTGTCACTTAATATCCACCGTCCTACAATCATCTACAACCATCAATGAGTGTACAACATTCAAGAAGTAATTCTATTCATGTACAAAGCTAATACAAGCACCTCATCACAAGAAAGACGGTCATCACCAAACCACCAAGCCAAAACCAACACACATCCCCACGAAAGCGTAAAAAAACAAATGTGCATCATGCAACCTGCAATCGCACAGGCCATGCATCCAGTCAAGCTCCAGCGCCAGCAGACACAAGCTCAAGCCAGGCGGCAAAAGTAAAAGATAAGAATAAAAGAGGTGAATGTCAAAGTCAAGTTCAAGCTTCAAGGTTCATCACGAAACTCCATGTACATTGCTCCCAAATGAAATAAACAGCGAAGCTGGAAGTCGTCATGTGCACTGGTAGTCCAGTCTGGTCCGTGGGATGCCGTTCCTCATTTCCAAGCCCATGCTATCCGAGACGAATACACGGGTGTAGAATGTAGGACGAGGACAGTAAAGACCAGACGGTAAGAGTGGGATAAAAAAGGTGGTGAAAAGGTGTCCCTCCCATCAAGAAGAAAAGAATACAGGTCAAGTGGGGGCATGATTTTATGGAATACAAACATGGGTGTTGGAAAAAGGAAGACGACGGGAGGGAGGAATTGAAGGGCCCGTAAGTAGGGTTTGCGGTTCGCGGCTTTGAGAGAAGTCGGTTAGATGACGACCTCCTCGCCGTAGACGTCGGCGTAGCACTGGAAAGTATCCGGGCAGCTGTGTCACAATCAGTAAATGAAATCCCCACCAGAGCAGTCTTGAGTCTTGTCAGGTCTTACAAAATAGGATCCTTGCCGAAGATAATGTGCCACGAATACTCCATAATATTGGAGGTCACCTCATCGGGAAGATCATTATTCAACACCCAATCATACATGCGCTTGTAATCGCTGAGCGGGCGTTGCAGCACTTGCTCGCGCGACACGGCGAATTGCGAGCAACAAGGCGCACCGATTTCCTTGGGCACGTCGTTGTTGCCGAACAACACCTTCCATGCCTCGGCGTAATGCTTCTCACCCGTGTTACCGGGCTTTGGAGGCTGGCGGAAAGGCTGCATTTCCGCGGGGCAGCCCGGCGACAATTGACAGCGCAGACTGACAAAACCCTCGGCCAGAACAAATTCGCGCTGCAGCGCGCGCACGGAATCTACATTGCTGTAGTCCATGGTATCGGTGTGCCAGCCGGCGGGCCAGCCGTCGCGGTGGGAGTGAAGGAAAATGATAATCGCGGGGAGATCATTATAATGGTCGACGATGTATTGGAGGTAGGGCAGGGCCTCGCGGCCCTTATTCTTGGGGGTGTGCGCGGGCGCGTTGGTGTCGTCGACGGTGTAAACGAAATTGCGCCATCTGGAGAAGTGGATTTCGGTGTCAGCCTAGTCTTGGGAATGATTGGGGAGGGTCTAGCCAAGACAAGAGTCCACCCGAACGGGCGAGTCTGGCGTCTGCAAGTCCACGAGGTCGCCCCTGACGCGAAAGAAAACGGCGTGTCCAGTGGCTGAGACAGTAATAAGACATTTTCCCTCCGAGTTGGATGACACTTACTCAGCCAATTCTGCGGATACCCATGCAGTGTCCTCCTCGCGTAGTTTGCCCATGACAATGATACCCTCGTTGGGGATTTCAATGGCGGAAGTTTGATAAGTTAGGACGGCCGAGTGGCCTGTTCCAATGCCCCATTTCCGGCGTCCAACATCTTGCGCGGGTTTTGGTCGTAGAGCCGCGCGGAAGGATGTAGTATCGAAGCGCCAGAAGTCCTTGGGTGAATCGGGAGCGCCTAGGCTACGGCTGAGAAGGATGAGGGCGACAATAATGAGCGCGGCGGCCGAACCGACTCGAAGTGATAGTCTCATGGCATTCCGTGGTGACTGTGTATGTCGGGAAAAGGAGCAAACGAGTGACGAGAGTTGGGGGGAGGGAAGGAGAGAGAAAGGAGGCCGAGGAGAGAAAATGGGCGCGGGCTTGTCAGGAACGGAGGCGGAACCACATGCGGCGGAGAGGAGGATGAGAATGGGGGGGATGTAAGCAATTGAAGAAACTCCCCGTGAACAGTAGTAATCACACAGATGGAAAGAGAAAAGAAGTCACGGAGAATAACTTCGAGAAGACTGAAAATGCCGAAAAAAAGGGACAATACGAGACCATCAGCCCCAGCACAGCACCCGACCACTTTCCACGGTGCACCAAAGCACAAGTGCACACACTAACTGCGTTCACTGTGTTTCTATCGGGCAAGTGGTTCAGGGCGACTGGATGATTGGGACAATTTCATTCGTGGGGACTGAGTGGGCTTGACTGGAGACTCTGATTGGTTGAATCTGGTCTAATTCGGTTGATTTGAGTCGATTGTTTGGTTGTGCTGGGGCCTGAGGGGGGCCGATGCACGGTTGTCCGTAGGTGAGACAAGTACTTCCAAGTATATACACATACTATAGGTTATGGGATGGTACTCTCTCGGTACTTCATCTGCCGATCTCCCTCCCCCGATGTTAGTGACCACCTATCGCCCCCTGGACCCCTCAACCTCAAACTGAATTAACAGATCCTTTTTCAATCTCGACGGTGGACCATCACTGATCGGCAGTTTCTTCATAGAGTAATCTTTCAGGGTCATAATATTGACTGTATACTCACTCGAAGATATCCATAACAAACACCTAGGAATAGTCCTCACTAGAAACCCTCTGGATGTAATTCTGAGGTACTGCTTACTGTAATTTCCCATCTGATTATGTACTACACTACAGCCCTCCCTCGACTCCTTTTCCCGGCATCTAATTTAGCCTTTTATCTATCGTCTGATGCAAGGGACTTCAATTGTGTTGTGCAGCCTCCACCACTGACCACCCACCACTTTCTCCCTGGTTGTACGTCATGGTAGAGATCAACCCAGACGGAATTTCTACAGTTCTTCATGTTTGCAAGGGTTAATTCACAGAAAAAGCAAAGTATATATCCAGTGGAATGGTGTGACTTATGTATATATAATAGTCGATTGGCGCTCTCTTATATCCATGTAAGCACAACCCAATCCCGTATAAGGTCAAACATCAAAAGCACCGAGGCTAGGTATTCAGATACATAACAGTCAAGTCATCCCATGATTTGCCTCGAGAATCAATCTAATCAACAAAACATATCCTCCGATAATAACCTTGATGCTTCGGTCGGGGATGCGGCGGGTTCCACACCTGACTCGGGCTCAAGTATACGGCCGTATAGCATACGAATACGAAATGACCCATCCACCTAAGAAGTTGACCTTGGTTTAAAATATCTACTGTGCTTCTATTCGTATCAATGACCATCCCGATAGGGCCTTAGATAGAGACCGAGTTTAAAGATGGATGGTCTTATTCCAAACATAAATACTCTACAATCTTCTTCTCGTCACCAAGTGTGAAGCTGCTCCCTCATAGATGACAATCTATCCGCGGTACGATAGGTCATTCCCAACGGACCGGAACACCCTGCATAAAATAACTAAAAAAAAAAAACAAATTAGATTAAAGGACGCCGCGTATTCTAAATCAAGTTACCGAATCGCTGCACCAAAAAGCTTAGGTGGACTAGGCAGGGACCCTGGCTGTTAGCCTGAAACAAGACTATCAGTCTGAGACTGGGATAGTACGACTTGACTTGAGTTGACTAAACTGGACGTTGTGACAAGGTAATTCTACGTCAGTAGGTAAATGGATAAAATCTCCGATCTCCGATTAGATGAATAGTCTATGGACGGGATTTTGATCCTCGAATAGATCCATGTAGGTATCCAACACCATGAACGCCCCAAACCATGAATGAACCGAACCCTGGATATCTCAAACAACAATAGCAAAACAAACCAAAGTATGGTCAACTCCGCAAACTAGGATCAACTCCAAGTGTGAAAAACAGTCAAATACTCCCTCTTCCACTTCTTAACCCATCCGGCGGAATATTCACATCAAACCCCTCCTCCACACCAGCAACCCGTCCAACAACACACCTCGCCCCCTCCAAAAGCGAGCTCCCCTCCACACCAACACCAGAAACATCCCGATGCTCAGCTCCAAGATGCAGCATCAACTTCTCCAACCCCTCAAACCCCAGCACAGGACCCCCACGCTCCCGACAACAAAAAATACACCCAAACAACCCCCCACCCGGCTTCACAGTCCTTTTACACTTCATATGACTCTTCGCCAAAAACAACCATCTATACCTAATCCCCGTCGCTCCATGCGTCAACAACCTCGAATCATAATTCGGATTATTCCGCGTCGAGTCCGGGGACAAGGGCATTTCGAAGAAACAGTTTCCGCAGCGCCATTTCGATTCCATTCCGTAGTAGCCTTTGGGCTCGGAGTGGACTTTGAAGCCGCCGAGGCCGGATTGCACTTTCCAGGCACCTTTGCAGAAACCGGCGTAGTTGTTTTCGGCGCTGGGGGGCCAGTGGGTGCGTGTTGATGAGGGGTTGGAGGAGGAGGTTGATGAAATTGTGGAGGTTGTGGAGGAGATGGAGGGGGTGTGTTGGGTTCGTGGTGGGATGGGGGTAAGGTGGGGAGGAGGGGATGTGCTTGTGTGCACTGGGATAGGCGCGTTGTGGGAGTTTTGGCGTTGCGGGAGGGGAGGGTGTGAAAGGGGACGGTCTTGTGTAGGAGGGTGAGGGTGGTGGCGAGGGAAGGGGTTTGTGTAGTGTTCTTGTCGGATGGTCTCTTCGGTTCGAAGTTGAGGGATGAAGTTTCTGGACTCGAAACCGGTGTCCATCATCGTGGATCTACGTTGTTCGGGGATTGGAGAGGGACTCGGCCGCTGTGACCACGGTGATTCCATACCGACTAGGTGTCTGGTGTCGACGACATTCGTCCGATATACGACTTCAGGCATGGCTGGTTCAGGAATAGGCTCAGGACTGTAAGCTCGTTGCGGGTGGGTGTCTGTTGGTTCAGTCGCATCCATGATCCATGGGTTTTCAGTCATCTCAAGAGTAAGGTGGTCGACGTCAGTAGTGTTCCGGATGGATTGTGAAGGTGCACTCTCATGCTGACGAGCGGAGGAAAGCTGATCTTCCTGGAGATAGTCCTGCATCTCGTCTCGCGACTGCTCTCGGTGGAAAGTTTGTTGCGGCCGGGCTGTATGGATTCGATCTCGCTGGAGATAATCTATGTCAGCTCCGTATACACCAGCCGAACTGGAGGAGCCCTCCCGCGGCCGATCAATAATTGTATAATGCTGGTCAGGCATTTCAGGCATTGGCGCGAGCCCCGCTCCGGGAATGAAGCCATAGCGAGAGCCAGACTCGGGCCACGGGCTGTACATGTCCCCCGAAGACTGTCGCCGACCGGGATAAGGACTGCTGGGGGAAATCCCGGAGGATCTCCGGGACTGCGACGGCGACGTTTGTTCCTCCATTTGACGAAGGAAACCTATAATATCAGGCGGCGACCCTGACATGCCTCCCGATATGAGCCTACCCCCGGGAGAGGACGGTAGACTGTGGATGTATCGGGAGGGCGGGAATTGAGCCCGGTAGTGATCCTCAATCAGATTGATCCAATACCATAGCCTCGACGCTGGATCAAATGGGACCGAACCGAAATCTAATGGTGAGGGAATCGAGGCCGCCTGGGCGAGTCGCTGTTGCAAGTTACGGAAGACCCAGATGGTTTCCGTCCGACCGCGATCGGAAGCTTGGAGGAGAGCAAAAAGATTGAGCTGAGCATTGTTCTCGCGCAGGTTTGCGAGGAGGGCGCGCTGCAGCTCAATGACTATATCCTTCATCTGCTCGCGGGCCACACGGTCGCCGTCTTCGAACCGGCGGCCCATTTGACCGGCGTAAGAATTCCACTGTGTCATGATCTCTTCTTCGCCCCGCCGTAGAGACCAATCCAGATCGTTGGTGGTTGGCTCGGTGTTGATGGGCTCGGGACGACGATGTTCCCTCCACTTTTTCTTGATGGCACCCAAGAGCTTGTGGCCATCTTGGTAGGCGGAGACGACTGGTTTTGAGCCAACTGTTGTTAGCTACACTCCGGACGAGTCATGGCAGCGACCTTGGGGATGTCTGGGAATGACTTACCTGCTGCCACACAGGCGATGACGGCGACCACCTCCGCCATGAGGATTGTTGGAAACTGGTCAGAGGTAGAATTGGCGGCGCGAGAGGGGGAAGTCAGTCCTGCGAGTCGACAGCCGGAGATAAGAAGCCGGGGAAAGATGGACGATAGCAGTAAAGTACTACAGTTAATCACAGTTGCCGATAGACAAATGCATACCAAGGGAACAGCCAGGTCTTGGAAAAGGACAAGAAATCAAAAGATCAAGGAAAGAAGAAAATGCCCAGAATGCCAGACTGCAAGAAGGCCGGGGTTATCACCGACCGCTCTTATTCTCCCAGTGTCATTCAAGTTCCTGCGGGCAGTGCCCATAGTTAGTCGGGACTTGGGAGCTTTCATCAGCAACAGCAGCAGCACAGACCACTCTGGGTCCTCCTGGGTTGGTCGGTGTGTTTGCTGGAAAAAAAAAGAAAAGAGGCGAACAGCCGGGGAATCGGGTTGGCAGTCCAGGCGCGCTAACCTGCATGTCTGTCGAGGGGAGATTAGGTGGCGGCCAGTGTAGAAAGTAGATTAGCGAACAGGCGAGATCCGGAGTGTCGGATGGACCTGAACACGACTCAGACAGAGGTACTGCAGAGGTCAGTCATGCATGCATAGTGGACGAAAGTACCTAGTACCGAGTACATTTGTACATACTGTACAAGGTAGTCGAGTCCATGCTCTCTGACCGGAGTACTCTGTCCGGAGTACCCGAGAACAGCAGGCCAGCACGCGAGAGGGGTCATGATCAGAGTCAGAGATACCAAGAGACTAAAGAGGTGAGGCTGAGTCTCATTGTGATTGTCCAATGCGCACAGCGGAAGTGATATGAAAGTGGAGAAACCAGCAGGACACATGGTCGACACTTCAATCCTCCAATGACGGGGGTGGAACCCCTGCGCGAGGGCAGTGCAGATCGAGGAATCAACTGCAGGACGGTCGGAAAGTATTTTGATGCCTTTGAAACCCGGGTGAAAGTCTGCATGGGATGCAGGGTCAAAAGCCAATTGTTTGGCTCGGAAGTTGGGAGGTTGTCGAATGCCAGTTGGGTCGTGCCAGTCGATCGGCTTGTCTTTAATGTTTACCCCGGAGATCCACTCCACTGGGGTGCCAGTGACATCATTCGGAACTATGGGTGGGTTTCAGGATATCTGATCGACCATTTACCATTTTTCTTCTATTAAGATAATAGAAGATGTGATAGATAGCCTGCGGAAATTCCCAACTGGCCTGCGATATATTGCTTGTTTGTTGATCTACACCGGTACTCGGGACTTGGGCCTGCCTAGGCCCTCTGCTGCAGTGTATCCAACAAGCCACTAGGTCAATCAGGCACCATCATTTAGACGGGCATGGATCGAGAACCTGTTAGATTTGGCTCTTTGGATAGTTAAAGATAAACTATGACTCAACGAGAGGGAGCGCCCGGGTCTCATAGTGCTTGTCTGGACTAGCCCTCTACCCTGGCCAGAGCCGCATGATTACGACTGACAAAGTCAGTCTAATTTCCTTTATATCAAACCCGGGCTGAGATGACGTATACTAGACGCGCATGTATTGGGAAAGTACAAAGTCCGCGGAATGATTATGTTTACTGTGACTATCTGCATGCCAATCTCGTCAGAATTGACAAGAGCTACAGAAAGGCTGGTTCTTCAAATTCCGGTCCTTCCGGCGAATTGCATAGCGGAAGACATGTATCTCTAGTATAGAACAGTGTTACTTTTTCCTCAAGCCAAAGAGTATAACAAGATAGCCCAGCCATATGGATGCCAGGGTGGAATCGGATTGGCAATGGCCAATGCCACTGTTCGCCTCAGGCCCAAGCACTGGCCACTCCATCTCGGTGTCACAGAATCAATCATGCTATGGATGACGATAGTCTCCATAGACATAGATCCAAAGCACTACGAGGTGAATGGATAGAAAGGCCATTAGAATGAACATGAATTGAAGACTAATAATAGAGCGCAAAGCAAAACAAGTCGAAATGAAGAAATCAAGACCAATAGATTCAGCGCCAAGCAGTAAAACGCCAATCTTTAAATGCAGCCCACCTCCGGAGATATCATCGCAATATATGACCAAAACACAACCAAAACCAAAAAAGTCAGACGAAACATAATAAGATCAACAACATCTTCCTCTCTTCTTCGCGGTATTCATCACCTGCACTTCCTCGGCCTCCCCCACAGTCGGCGTCGCCAATCCCAACCAACTGCGTCTCTTATCACCATACCCCAGCCTAAAACTCCCAGTCCCATCAACACCCCCCGGCGTAAACGGACCGATAGGCACATCAATCCCGGGGGTCCCAACAGCCGACAACGCCAACTCAGCATCCCGCCGATTCCGCTGCTCAACCAACTTCCGGGTAATCACCCGAAATACCTCATCAATGCCCTCTCCATCCTTGGCACTAATCTCATGACAACAATCCCATCCAATCTCCTGGCCCCAAAACGCTGAACTGCGCTTACTATCGGGACTCTGCAGCACGCCAGGACTAGCACCAGTCGCACTCGTCCCGGTCCCACCACTGCCTCCGAAAACTCCAGACCCAAATCCAAGACCCATCCCCATCCCCATACTCATACCACCCATCCCCGCCGTAGGAGGCGGCGTCGAAGCCCGACTCGGATACAACTGCTCGGCGACGTACGCGATCGTCCGCTCAAATGGAACGCGCCTCTTAGCCGGGTCCACGGCGACGATATCGCTCTTTGTGCCGACGACGTGAATCACGAGCGGGTCGGTGTCGCCCTCGCCTGGTCCTCCGCCGTCGCCGATATTCCGCCGCAGCTCGCGCAGCCAGCCGGCCATCTCCTGGAAACTGTTTTCGTCGGTGATGTCATAGCAGAGGAGGCAGGCGTGTGCGCCGCGGTAGTACAGCCGGGATATCGAGCGAAAGCGCTCCTGCCCAGCTGTGTCCCATATTTGGAGACGGACGGTGGTGTCGGAGGTTGTGTCGAGGACGCGCTTGGTGACGAAGGACGCGCCGACGGTGGAGGTGGTGGTGGCTGGGTTGAAGGCGTTGCGGACGTAGCGCTGGACGAGGGAGGTTTTGCCGACGCCTGGAGGACATAGGGTGTTAGTGCATATATTCAGACTGGAAGAGTATGTGAAGTTTTGTCTGTTTCTAGGTAAGAGGGGCATTACCTTGTGCGCCCAGCACGACTATCTTTGCCTCGAGGGAGGAGCTCATGGCGCGGGGTTGAGGCGAGCGGGGCCGACCGTTCGCATTCGCATGATCGGGGTGGGAGGGCCGAAAGAATGCAGCGATGACAACTGCGATGAGAACTTTCTAAAAATGGGACCAAAAAAGTGGAAAGATGAAGAAGAAAAAGAAGATGATGAAAAAATGTCCCCCTCCCCGCGATCCGCTAAAAACAAGGAAGACCCAAACAAAGCGGAATCAGCCGATCGACCGTGTTCCAAGGTTTGGGTGTGCGGTTCGTAGGGGTCAGCTGCGGGTTGATCCTCCTTGCAACGGATTTCAGCTGGAAATTCTGAGTCAAGGGCTTACAGGGGCGCAAGGGCATGTGCAAAAGGTACTGCTTGTGACTCACTATTGGGCTGGCTGAATGACTATTCTTATAAAAATGATTTAGGTCATCTGTTAAACTGGTGAATATTCTTAGTTTGACTCTTATACTCGTGTTTTAAGCCTCATACAGGGTTTCCCCAACTCCGTTCACACTAACACCTCACTAATGCCGAGGTTGATGCGGGCGCTAGCAACACTATGACTTGCATACTTCTTCTGTCACTACGCTTTGCTGGCACGACATGATTGAATATTGACTAATTAATATTATGATTGGTCCAATTTGTCAAACCAGACAATGCTGGAAGTCATTCGCAGCTAGGGAAGTTCCTCTGGCTGTTTCAGACCAGCTCTCAGCGGATTCCCATTTCTAATTTACACTTACACTTACACTTGCTGCAGCAAGGTTAGAAGACTCTGCACACCTTCCGGATATTTCTGCTCCTCGCCCGCTGAGTACTAGTACTCTCCAAAACCTCTCGATCATCGAGTTCGAAGCCACTGTTGCTCTGAAACAGTGGGTTGTATAACTTCGATAGTCTGCGAGAGCGAGACGTTTTTGAATGCAACCGTTTTCAATCGCTTGATGGACTGCATTGTTACCTCCAAAATGCCTGATGTGCACAGGGCTATAACGAAAATGCTAGAAATTATTCATAGTGCTTGGGACATCCGTCATGCTGTTTCAGATCACCTCTCGGCCTATTGTTATTTCCTTTTCAAATTTGCCCTTGCCGAGGCTATATCCAAAGACTCTGCACGGCTTCTTGATATCTCCCAAGAAAAGCTGGAAGCATATCACGACATAGTCGAGTCAGTCGTTGACAAGTTCCTGTTCTGACCCTTCCTGAGATGAAGCTGTTCGGAGATCGTGGCCCTGGGTCCTTCTGGACTCAGGCTCTTATCTTGTTTGCGCCACGGGTTACCGGGTGGGTGGCCGGTGAACCGCCTCACTTGGTAAGGATCTGTCACGCAATCAGAAAGAAGCAATCAGAAAGAAATTCGAGCTCAAACATCAGAGTACTCCACTTATCACCCGCCAGATACTAACGCTCTCCAAAACCTCTCCATCATCGAGTTCGAAGTCACTCTTGCTCAGCTTACTCAGAGACTCTTTGCTACTTGGCTTCATTACTTACCGATTCCTCAATTTCGAAGTCAAAATAGGTGCCGTCTCTATTCACTCTCAGATCGGTTCAAGTCGCAAACTTGAACACTACAAAAAATCCCGGGAAGCCATGAAAACAATTCGAGATCAGATGTCAGTACTCCTCCTCCTCTTACCCACTGACTACTAATACTTGAAAGACATACCAGGCCGTACGAGACGGTAGCAGCATTGACTGGTCAAAAAGATGCCCAGCCACACTAATACGCCGGTGTGGATGCTGGAAGTTCCCAATCGCTCTGTTCCTGGTCAACCGTGCCATGCATCAACTAGCAACCGAAGTCTTCTACTCTAGAAACCACTTTGAAATTGAGCCTGTTGAGCACCGGCGGTTTTATTATTACCACGACGATGCATGCTTTCTGCTTCCCCTTCTTCAGGCGAACGCCGTTCGCAGCCTGCAACAGATAACGATCTATATCACACCAGAGCTTGTTCGCTATCTCAAGGATAACCAGCTCCGGGGACTTCTAAGGCATGTCAAAGAACCAACTCAATCTAAATGGCTTCTGAGAGCAACTTAAAACGCTCAAGGACTCCGTGCAAGTCCCAGGTGGTCTTGATACATTTTCCCGGGCCATGTGATTGTCTCCTCCACGACGAGCCCGTGCCGGTTCAACTCCGAGTGTCAAAGGAAATATCCGTTGAAACAAGCAAGCTGCTTCACTCCAGAAACCGCTTTTAGATATCCTTCAAGTTTCCGAGGGCCTTGTGCTTGGTGCTCCCGGTCCAAAAGCTGTTTCCGCAAACCTGGTGGGGCCGGCCATCCGATGGGTTTTAAAACCGATCCCAAGGAACTGGTGGCCTACCATGCCCAATTCGGCGTCACAACTGTTCAAGATTGGTGTCGGCTCTCCATTTAGGAATTAACCCCCGAGAGGCATACTTTTGGAGCAAGATACCCCCCAAGGGAATTTCTCCTCTTCTCTGAACTCCCCCTTATTCCAAATACTCACGACTTCAGCCTTCTCTAGTGCACTTTCAAAGGGATCATCAAAATGGAAACCGGAACAGTACAACTCAAAAGGTCCTGCAAGAAGTTTAAAAAAATCCTTCGAGGGCTGTCTCCCAATCCCGATACTCGGCATTCTCTAGAATTTGGCGACAGAGAATACAACCCTCACATCTATGACACAGAGTTACTTCGCCTTGGGATCCAAGTTCATCATATAGATATCGAGACTGGATCTATATCACCTCCTGGCAAGATCTATTTCCTTCCAAGGACTAACTTTCCAGACATCTCCGATTCATCCAAGCAAAATATTTCTTTGAATGAATTTTGGGGAGATGGTATTTTGCAGGCGGCTGAGCCCAAGGACGAAAAGAGACTTTTCAGTGACGAATCCGACATTTTTGCACCGGGCCTCGTGCTTACTTTTGAGAAATACTCATTTGAAGGAAACAGAGACATTGCGAGCACGTTTGATTCTCTCTGGCCCCCAGAAGGAGTACAGCCAACCCGGTACGGATGGATCTATGATCAGTGAGCTTCACAATTCCCACACTCGACCCTAAGGTGTTCCATCTAACTTTCTCTTATCAGTGAGACTGAAGAAATACGCAGCAATCCTAGTCTCGAAAAAAGGTTCAATGCTTTGGAGATGGCACCCACAAATCTGGAATACCCTCGCCGGTGGAGACCCGACCCTGGAGTGACAGTGACCCGGTTGGGTGATGGAGACGACCTCCTTGTGGGCGATGGAAATCATGTATGGGCTTCTGGGGATGTTGGAAAATGTGGCAATAATTCACTACCTTCTAGAGATGAGGTCGTGGCCTTGGTTTACACCATGTTGGAATCCATGTTGTGCACGAAGGCGTCAATCCATGATGCCGGACCACGCAAGTACAACCCCCAGTTTCCAGTGAGTCTACCACTCTTTACCAAAATAGCCTGAGACTGCACTAACGAGAGCAGACAATACTCTTCCTCGCAGATCGGTCAGGCAAATGCCGTATTCTCAGTGGATATCATGACGGGAAACTCCATATTGCTTTAACCCGACTTTTGGATTTCTCAGAGTATGCCTTGGTGCCGCCTGCTGGCATGTCATACCTTGAGAGTATCGATCAAGACAAGTTTTATCAAATGATGAATACGCTGTTAAAATGGGCATGGCCTATTGCATTGGGTGGTTCGAATGAGAAAGAGCAGATCCCGGTGGTCATGGATGTCCCAACAAATGATCAGCAAGACACGGAGGAGCCAGACGAGGAGGAGCCGGACGAGGAGGAGCCAGACGAGGAGGAGCCAGACGAGGAGGAGCCAGACGAAAGTGATGACGATTGGGTGAAGGTTTGAGTATTGACTCACCGGGAATCGAATGGTTTGATCTCAGTGTTGGGGGGTAAACCCAGTTGGAAAAAGACTTATTGCTTTGATGTTACCTTGCTCACTAAAGTTGCTACGCGAGACAGCCTACTATCAAGCAGTTTTCATAAGCAAATGGAACCCATCTTCGTTTAAGTACAGGATTGGAATGCAACCAATTAGCACTGCAGTATCCTTGCAGGACAACCGCGAGTTAGAAAAATATGATTAGATGATAGTCTAGGCGGAGTATCAAGGATCACAACTAAGAACTTTGATCACAGGCATGGTCGCAAAAATGTAGAAACAACGCAGTGAACATGCTTCCTCGCTATTTCCTTTCACGTTCGTTTTGAAGGAGACACTTGACATGATCTGTTGGGCTCTTCGCATATCATCTAAATTTGTCTGTGTGCGGCAAAGTTGCCAATGCTAGAGAGAAGAGATAACGAAAGAGGCAAAATTAGGACTCATCCTCTTGAGTTTCCGATATCGGTAATTTCACGGAGAGCCAAGACACGATTAGAAGCGGGGAGGGTGGCGCAATGTGTAAGGAATTGTCAGCCTGCTTGGTGCATGTCTGACGGACCAATGTATAGAAATCCGCAGATTGGTCTGATTGAATGGTCGCCGCCATCTCCATCATGATTGTAGAATGTGTAGTGGCAGAAAGCAGTAGAGAATGTGTAGATCTCTTCTCTGATTGTGGGATTGTGGGTGTCTCTAGGAAGAGCCGCGTCGCCCATACTTCTCCTCTATCTTGTTTGCTGCCGTATTTATGTTTTTGTTGGATATGCCAAGAAACCTCCCTAAATCGAAGAGGTAATTCAGAGCTGGATGAACTTTGAGGGATACACCTTGAAAGACCCTTTGAAAGATCTTCTTAATAGTACAGGTCGGTAATTGCTTGGATACAGTACTTGGAAACCTCTACGCACCGCTTCTTTCTATTTAAAACGTTTGTTTGCTATAGAGGAATTTGAAGGCAAGACCTGGGTGCTGAAAGCAACACCCAGAGCTGGTACCTCCCAGGGAGGACTCAAAATTCCTTTGTTTGTAGGTTTCAAGATTAGATGTTAGGTGAGATCCCATATTGAGCACTGTCACGGATCCATTTTAGGACTCCGAGCTCACATAGAGCGGTAGACAAAGTCAAATTCCCCCCAAAATTGTGACGGATCTTAAAAGACCAGCGGATGTAGAGTACTAGTCGGTCTAAGCTGAACCTCTAGCCTACTTTACCTAACATGGCGGCACCACTGCCCAATATTGGTATCGGCTCCCCGATTAGGAACTATTTCAGATCCCCCGAGATGTCCGATATTTCTGGAGCAAGAAAGCCACTAGGGAATATTCTCCTCGTTTTATTTTTTCTCGCCCTGTATCCTATTCACCTTCTTCCCCCACCTTTGGCTAATCCAAGTTGAAACGAATCAGCAACATGGAAACTGATATGATACAACTGAGCAAAACTTGCAAAAAGTTCAAGAAACTTTTCCGATCGCTAGATCCAATACGCCTGGGCTCAAGAATGTGCAATCCCCACCTCTCGGACAAAGCGTTAGATCGTCTTAAAATCGACATACATCAACTGGACGTCGAAACTGGCGCGACATCACCTCCTGTCAGATCCTATTTCCTCCCAAGAACGGATTTTCCCGAGATCTCTGATGCCTGCAAGCAAAATCTCTCTTTGAATTGGATTTGGAAATACGCACTTGAAGAGGAAGCGGATGCTGAAAATGGAAGGGAGTCTCTGGAGCGCATATATAACCTCTTTCCAGGTTCCTTCGAGTTGACCTTTGACTTGTACTCTTTTGAAGGAAGTGAAGACCTCAAGGAACAGTTTAGTTGTATTGAACCCCCCCGCAGCAAGTACGGCTGGATTCAGGACGAGTAAGTTCCCATGTTCACACTTGTCACCAGGGTCCAACATGTTCTATCTAACTCTATTCTTGCCAAGGTGCCCCTCCTGGAGGACCTGGGAAAGACGCAAATGTTTTTCGTTTAAAAAAGACTTGAAAATTTTGGAAATTCTTGATTCAGGTCTACAACCTGACAAACGGAGAAGATTCAACCCTGAAGTTAGCCAGTCTAAGGGTGGAGACAAAATACTTACGAACAATTGGTGCCATGATTGGGCAATGGTCTCTGTTCTCAAATGCATCGATGATTCACGGCCGTCAAAACACGAAGTGGTCGCCCTAGTTTATACCATGTTGGAATCCATGATGCGCGTGAAGACGGTAAATCATGATGGTGAAACACGCAATTATAACCCAGTCTTCCCGGTAAGTCTGCCATTCTATCAATATATTAGCTTGATGCAGCACTTACAGTAAATGAAAGACATTACTTTTGATTTGTGATTTTTCAGGACGCTGTCGTGTCCTTACTGGATATTATGATGGTACACTCCATATCGGTTTCACCCGAATTTTGGATTTTTCAGAGTACGGCCTAGTACCACCAGCTGGCACATCATATCTCGACAACATCGATCAAGACAAGTTCTACCGAATGATGAATATGCTATTGAAATGGGCATGGCCAATTCCAGTGATTACTAAGAATGAGGACGGAGACATTCCACCAGTGATCGTGGATCATCCAAGAGACAATCATCCCGTGGATCCTCTAAGCGATGATCATCCACAGACAGAGGAGACTGAAGGTGGTGATGACGATTGGGTGGAGGTTTAGGCATGAAAACCACAAACCAAATGATCTATCTCAGTCACGGGGATGGATTGCAAATGAAGAAGCTTGCTGCTTTACTATCATCTTACTTTATTATCGCTATATGTTTTTCTACATGTTTTTCTACATGTTTTTCTACATGTTTTTCTACATGTTTTTCTACATGTTTTTCTACATGTTTTTCTACATGTTTTTCTACATGTCTTGCTACATGTCTTGCTACATGTCTTGCTACATGTCTTGCTACATGTCTTTCTACATCTTTGTTCAGAATGACCGCTATTTGCCGCCGCAGGGTTCCGGTCAAGCAAAACGTGTCCGAATACATATAGTCGCTCTCAGTGGCTGATTTTTGTTTATTTCTACCTGTATTTCTCTTTGATGAGACGGGAAAAGAACGCGGTGTATCTAAAATGGATTTACTCAACTCAGTGAACTCATTTTCGAGATGGCTATCGGGCTGGAAATTAACAGGAAGGTTTCTTATTGAAAAAGACTGTACTCGCTCATGGCAGAGAAATAGACCCATACGGCCCGGACTATTTCGAGCCTGACAAGCCGCAGCATTCACCTCCTAAGGACTCGGCCACAGACTCTCGGATAGAGTACATTCGATCCCAGGCAAAACTCGACCCAGTTTAGCTCAAGGCTTTCACGCAGTCCACCACGGCGATTCCTAGTAGGTTAAAGATCATTCAAGGGCCCCCAGGAATAGGGAAAACAAAAACAGCTATTCCAATAATCCTACCACATTCAGCCATCGAGCTCAAGGTTCTGATTGCGGCCCGTTCCAATACAGCGGATTTCCCCATAAACCGCCCCGTCTCCGCCCCTAGCTATACCTGCATAGTACCTATATAGGAAGACTAACCGGGGCTGCCGGACTTCGCCGAGGGTTTCCCACACACGCAGCAACCGGCCCCGGTTAGTACTGAGCCTTTTTGGCGATTACAGGAGTCTCAATATAGAGCAAACACCTCTTCCTGGTTCCTTCACTCTGATTCCCTATTTTTTCAAGAACCTGCCAGTACCACTGGCCGAAAGCCTGTCTGTTTGCTTGGTCCGTTGGATCCCATGAGACCCAACCCCTCCGCATTTTGACCCTCCAAACCTCAGATAGACTCTTCCTTCCTTTCTACATGCATCTCTCCAGGCTGCTTATTTCTTTACATTCGTGGAAACCTAAGAAAGGACTCAGCAGCATGAATGCGGCCTTTTCGATTAACGAGTTAGAATCGGTCAGGTTGCATCCTTATAACTTGGCCGTGCATGTATTCAAGATGTTCCCCGGAGGGCCTCGAGGGGGTCATTGAGTTCACCAAAGAGGTTTGCTGATTACCATCCACCAGAACCAAGCTGGATCAGAGTCGTTGTGCGGAACAGATCTTGGATCTTTCTTTACGGAGACATACTTCCATCCAGACCACTCAACCCCCATCCATTACCCCGAACAGTCGAAAAGTGGGATCAGACCCCTTACCGCTCGACTTCATTGCCTTTCGATTCCTCTATTTCCAGGTCAATACAGGTACCTTTTGCGTTTATTGACTCAAAACGATGCAAGCCGCAAGGTATGTTCGCTAAGTGAACCTCACCCTCGAGGCAGCACTGATATGATATAGCGGCAACACTACGCAAAAATATGCGAGGCCATCAAAAGTCTCCGAGATCAAACATCAGAGTACTCCTCTTCTCATCCACCGCGTACCAATGCTCTCCAGAACCTCTCGACTATCGAGTTCGAAGCCACTGTTACCGCAAAACTGCTTACCCCTTGGCTTCGTTACTTACCGATACTCAAGTAATACACGTTCCTTTTCCGTCCACTCTTAAATCGATTCAAGCCGCAAACTTGAACAACACACGAAAATCCGTGAAGCCATCCAATAGATCCGAGTTTAGATATTCTCCTCCGCCTCTTACCCAATAAGAACTAATACTCACCAAAAACTGTCGATAATCGTGTTCGAAGCCGCTGTTGCTCTGAAATAGTGGAGTGCGATAACCTCGATAGTCCGCGAAAGCGAGAAGTTCTTCAACACAACGGTTCCAACCGTCTTATGGACTGCATCTTTACCTTCGAAATGTCTGTGAGCCGAGAAGTTCTTCAACGCAACCGTTTTCAATCAAGGAGGGGGTTCACCGGCGAAATAACACCGACCCGGTAACCGAGGGCGCAAACAAAATAAGAGCCTAGGTCAACAAGGCGCTAGGGCCACGCTCTCCGAACAGCTTCATCTTGGGAGTGTTATAACAGGAACTCATTAATGACTGACTCGGCTAGGTCATGATATGGGTCCCGCTTTTCTTGAGAGATATCAAGAACCTGTGCAGAGTATTTAGGCTTAGCTACGGCAAGACATAAATCTATCCAGACCGCCAATTCCCTACCTATGCCCTCGAGCAGCCAGGACGAGGGATCTGATGAACGAGAATAGGATGAAAAAGAGAGACTTACCACTTGGCCTTATTCCGTAGCGATTTCTCTGTTTTGATGTCCACATACGCATCTTTTGCGTTAAAATCACTCAAATAGATATACGCCGCAAGGTATGGTCGCTTAGTGAACCTCAACCTCGACGCAGCACTGACGTTTCATATAGCCTTGTGGTAGCAACGGCCGAGAGCATGAGAGGAACGACTATGCATGTCAGCCCCGATAATTTCGAATTCGGCTCCCCAGGCGGGAGCAAGAAGTACTCGCTTAGGGGGGCTGGTCATTGCTAAACCGACGATGAAAAGTTGCTAATCGCACGATAGATGCCTATTTGACGTTTAGCGCAGTAATTCATTACTGTCTTCTAACGATATTCTTCTAGTTGTTCAAAAGTCTAAGTCAAGAAACTAGAGGAACCGCCTGACTAGACATTCTCCAATCACTCTTCTTTGAAAGTTCTTTCCAAATCTCTTTCGAGTCATCTTTCTTTGTAGCACATATACCGTTTGACTGGGATTTCTAAGAAGGGTTTCAAATTTAATTCGTTGGGTTTTGATACTTGATACCCATGGAACTTTGCCGTAGAATATGGTAATACCACCTCGGGGCCAATTGGAAGTTCCGGTCAAGCAAAACGGATCCGATTACAAAGAGTCGCTCTCAGTGGCGGATTCTTATCTATTTACACGTGTATTTCTCTTTCATGAGACCGAGAAAGCACATAGTGCATCCAAAATGGATGTACTAAACTTGATGGGATCAGGCAAGCTTCAGCATAGTTCGCTTTCTCTTGGAATAGACGCTGATATACGCAGTTTTGGAATGGACCAAGTGGGTAATCAGCAGCAAGAATGCGGCTTTTTCGATTAGCGACTTGGAATGGGTCGGATTGCATTCTTATAACTTGGTCGTGTATGTCTTTGACATGTTCCCTCAGGAGGGTGTCGATGCAATCCTTACTAAAGAGGTTGATTTATTAACATCCACTAGACCTAACCAAGATATCGCTAACCTAGTGTTGTGGTACAGGACAGATATTTGCTCTTTCGTTATCTGGGAAATGAGGATAGGCTAGAGGTGATCTGCACAGCATAAGGGACTCTCCGAGCACTATGAATAATTTCTAGCATTCCCGTTATAGCCCTGTGCATAGCAGGTATTTGGAGGTAGCAAGTCCTTTCATAAATTGATTGAAAACGGTTGCATGGAAGAACGTCTCCGCTCACGGGCATTGTGAAGGTGACAATGCAGTCCATAAAACGGTTGAAACGGTCGCATTAAAAAGCTTCTCGTTCTTGCAGATTATTGAAGTTATCATACTCCACTATTTCAGAACTACAGTGGCTTCGAACACAATTATCGAGATGTCCAGCTCTTGATCACAATTGAACCCGTTCAAGAAATTCCAAGTGTACCCAAGGAAAGCGGGTTATTTCGATCATCTCAAGGTTTTCAAACATGATTTTGAAATATACAGCTTGACATTGAAAGACAAAACCGAAGGGTATATGTAAACATGGCACTTTTCATCGACGCATTCTCAATCCAAGCAGAGGTAGCGCTCTGCGCCGGAACGTCCTGTGACTGACCAAAATGGCAGATTGGCATGAGAAATCATAATTAGACAGAATAAACACATGACTAGACCCTTCGAGTCAAATCATACTTTAAACACAATCTCCTTTATTAAGCACGGTTCTCACGCTGCTCCTCCTCCGATGCAGGAGAACCAGTGCCTTTCTCCGGATCCTCGGGGCTAGCATCTGCAAACCCGTATTCAATAGCCTTCTGCTCAATCTCCTCATCAGTAAGGCTAGGCAGCTCATGCGACGCCTTGACATAGCTAATCTTCTCGCAGTAGCCCTTGGCAAAGATGATATCAATCTCCTCCAGGGAACGACCAGCAGTCTCAGGATAGAAGAAGTACATAGGCGGGATGAAGATGGCGTTCATAACGGCGAAGAACAGATACGTGCCCCAGCCAATGTGAGCCACCATGACAGGGGTAATCATGACAACGGTAAAGTTGAACAGCCAGTTCGAGCAAGTTGACACGGCATTAGCCTTGGCTCGAGTGCGGATGGGAGATAGCTCGGCTGGGTACAACCAGGGCAGGGGAAGCATGGCAGCGCCGAAGAAGGCCATGTACAAGAATAGGCCGAAGACAGCACCCTTGGCGGGACCTGTGCCGCCAGGGATGAGGCAGGCGAAGACAATGATCATGGAGACCATTTGGCCGGCCATACCGCCGATGAAGAGCTTGCGACGACCGATCTTCTCGATGAAGAACCAGGAGAATGTGGCGAAGATGGCGTAGACGATCATGTTGATACCGCCGATGAGCATGGACATGAACTCGGTTTGCCCGAGGGATTGCTTCAGAAGGACGGGAAGGTAATAAATGACGGCGTTACAGCCGGACAGCTGTTGGGCGATTTGCGAGGAAGAACCGATGAGCATGCGGCGGAGGTGCTGAGTCCTGCCGCCAGTGAGAAGGTCGGAGTAGCCAGCGCCCTCAGCGACACCGGCACTGGAGAAGAGTTAGCAAGGGAAGATTGACGGGGAGTAGAAATGACATACGCTTCGATAGATTCAATGACAAGCTGCTTCTGCAGTTGAGTCTCGCGGTCGTCGATCTCCTTTCCAGCCAGAGCAGCGAGCACGTACTCACCCTCGTGAACCTTGCCCTTGGAGATAAGGTAGCGAGGCGAGTCTGGTAATAAGTACATGCCGATAATAATGATAAAACCAAAAACAATCTGGAACGCAATCGGGAAACGCCAGACCAGATCGGGAGGGCCGTACGAAGCACCAAAGTCAATCCAGTAGGCAATCGCCGTACCAATCGCAATAATACCACCCTCGATACAAATCAACAGACCACGGTTGCTAGTACGCGAGCACTCAGCCTGGTAAGTAGGGATAGTAGAAGTGTTCATGCCATTTCCAATACCGGTGATGACACGACCGAACATGAATTGCAGCAGGGGGATATGGTCAACTAAAGAAGTGACCTGGATAATGACGCCAATGATCATGATGGCGGCGCCGGAAATGACCATCCATCGACGACCGAGACGGTCACCGGCGAAAAGGGCGAACATTGCACCGAATAGACAGCCTAATTCGTAGACGGCTGTGATGAGGGCTTGCATTGTGGAGTCACCCTTGGCGGCTGTGAAAACGTCGTCGAAGGCGTTGGCGGAAATGATACCTGACATTACACCCTGGTCGTAACCGAATAGGAGGAAACCCATTGTTGCGATGGTGGACACCGTCAGAGACAGTGGCCTGCCGGACATGCCAGCAAATGTGGGCGCCATGATGGGTGTGTGTTGTGGTTGTAGCAAGTATACGGCAGCAGCGTGTCCAAGTATCTGTGTATAGTATGCTGGTGATTGTGTACTCGATAACCCCCACGTGTAGATATCTGATCAAGGGGAAAGTATAAGGGGGAAATTGAGGAGAAGAAGAATGGAATTAGAGAAAAAAAGATGGAGACAGAAGGGGAGAAACAGGTTATAGACCCGGGGAAGCGAGGGCTAGGGCGCTCTATTTAACGAGCAACCTCCTCAAACCACACACAAAAGTGGCAACGAGATGCAGTCGTGGGTCCCTGCAAGATTCTTTCCCCGTGTATGTCCAACGTGTGCAGACTTTCCTCACAATCCTACGAAGTATCAAGTGGCTCCCGAACCCGCCAGCCGACCGATACAGGCTCCGCTCCACCCACACCTTCGCACCTGCTGGTCCGCCGAATGGGGCTCCGCTAGGTGGAGCCAAGCTCCCGAGCGCATCAATTATAAGCAGTTAAGCATTTTCTTGCAGACCCGCCCAGCACGATGCGAGTTTGGTTGTCCCTGATGACATCAATGCTACCCAAACTAATGCACTTCGGGTTGGTCGGGTTAACCTCGCTGGACATCATGATTCGCAAGGGAAGGTGAAGTGGAGGGAGAGTGGGTGTGCGAATTACGTTTGTCGTGGACGTGCTGTGACGTTGGAGGGGATTGAGATGTGCATTAACTTAGCCAGGGGTAGTAGTGTATGCAATGGAGATATTTTACGACCTTCTCGAAGGCGTAGTTCGAGTCGTTGAAACTGACATGTAACGTCCAAGCAAACATATGTTTTGCTTTCTGCGTTATTGACAACAGCAAGGTAAATGGTAGGGATACACGCATACACCGCAAGGAGGTCAAGTATAACCGTTTCGCTACCATATCCAGGGAAACGAAAATCAGAATTTGATGCAGATTCTTATTGCCTGCACCACATTATCATTTCAACTCCAACCCGTTGGAACTCGGAGCAGTTCCATCTTTCCCAACCTCGGAAAAGAAGCGTGATATGCCCACCATTACTGCATGTACCAACAACCGATATAGCAGAACCATACCAAAGACTTGCCACAAAGTAGCCTATCTCGGCCACATCGACATCATAAGAAAGCTTCCAACGATACAAGTATCAGCAGACATCCCCGCTTGACAATAAACCCTCAAGTCATAATTATGACCCGTGCGTGCGGTAGTGTGCGCCCAACGGTGCGGAGCATGAGGGTAACGAGCAGGGTAATGGAGGGTGCATACCAGCCCCGACACCTCGGCACCGCAGGCCAGCAAAAATGTACTCGGGAAGCCGTCACCGTAAACCCGAAGGAGGGCGGCGACCGGGCAGTTTGTGAGCGATGATGCAATAATGCGCCGTGCGCGAACTAGCGGACCCTCCCAGCGGATCAGTGGGGCTTTAGGTATGGGCCCATTATTGGATCTTCGGGTGCGACTGTATCAAGACGGATGGATGATGCATAATTATCAAGATGCCTTTAGGTTGTTCTCTTGCTTCAACGTGTGTTTTGAATACATGTGTATGTTGCGTCTCATAATAAGGGAAGTTTAGCACATCTTCTTCGGCATGGATCTCATCGTACCCATCACTGCTGGGTTTGACTCGGCACTTAGGTCAAGTCCATTCTGCGTTATGCGTGGTGGAGATTCCATAGAGTAGGTGCTCCGCCGGCGTGCAGTCTGCATTACTGAAATCGAATCAGCTTGTTTGGTTTCAGTCTAGAGCCAATGATAGAAAATGCAATATATAATTGCGGCATCCCGTGTTTTTTCCGTCTTGGCTTGCTGTTTCTACTTTGCTTGTTCTATAGAGTCAATATTGTAGTACAACACAAACAATAGCCCAAAGTAGACTTGGGGTTTTGTCAGGTCTGGATTTTGAATACATTATAGTTTGCTTTCAGGAGTAAATAGTTCTCTACTTGTTCAAAATCGAACCACAGTTTAAAGTAGCCTACAGTAGGGGAGTAACAATCCTGTCCGACTGGACAATTGTTGTACCCCACATCCTCGGATTCTTTGGCCTAATAATCCCACGCTTCTGTAGTCTAAGAGAAATTCTGCTGAAAAACCAGATAGGTATGCCATTCCACGTACACGGAGATGGAAACCTGCCCCGCTCAATGATGTCGGGAACCACTTTTCGGCTCGGACTTTCTGGAATCTTGCAGCGGGTCCACATCAGACAAAATCTTACCAGAATGACCTATGCAAGCTCGGATCCTTATCATCAGTGCAAAATCATGTTCCCCTAGATTTAAGAGGCTATAAGCATCGTGTTCTCGTGGGATTTTGTTTAACCATGCACCGTTGGGAGACTAGCAACAACTAGTTAACCGGGCGTGAGATTGATTCCCATTGCGCGTCCATCCATCCGTCCGTTCGCGAGGAAACTGAGCTACTGTGAAACCGTTAGAATAATGGGAAATTAGTAATATACAGCGCTCCTTTGGAGTATTTACGGATAAAAGAGTTTGGTGATGCGCCGACGCGACCATGCATTTCGATATATATTTTTCGATCTTCTGCCTGTGATTTACAATTTCCAATGCCATGCATTGTGTCCCATGTAATACCGCCGGGCATATATCGTTAAAGGAGGATAACTAGCCATTTGATATGCTTAAAGCGCAAGAATTATACGCATACCTATGCAGGGAAATATCAGTGCAGATAACATGTACATATGCTGTTCGTTCTGCCTTGATATGCCGAGCCCCACCTCGTGATGCTAGCGACGTTATCCTGGTAAAGTCGGGAGACTGAATAAGAAAAAGTCCTTGAGAATTGGCCATGAAATAATATCCGTGGTTCGGTGTAGAAATTGATAAAGCCAGCTATAGGATACCACAAAATACGGTTAAACCAGTCCTCCTTGCTACGAAATTTACACCTCCGCCCTCAAGGAAAGACTGAAGCACGAGGCTTAGTCGAAATTATGGGTTACGACGACGCCACACCCGCTGCGGATCTTTACCGGAGGGGCATATGATATCACGGAATCCATTCTACAACCACGAGAAGCATACATTTCCCTCGTTTTGGACTAAGCTGAAGAAGCAAAGGCGCGGAGATGCGGATGCCCAGTTATCATAGTGCGGCGGCGGCGGCATTCGGAGTATCCAGTAACGCCGCCAAAGGTGTGATTTCGTCGACTTCCTGAGTAAAGTTGTATTATAAGGACATATGGTTCGATACCGATTCCCAGATATTGACCGGCCGTGGTTGATGCTGAATCGGCCCTTATCAGATTGGAGGCGGAGAGTACCGGAGAGCTTAATATAGGATTGACAGTGGCGGGCGTTGAATGATAAAATCTGCGGGGGTTATTGGGATTTGGAGGTCTTTTGGCCTCGAGATCCATGTTCCTCGATGAAGAAATAAGAAGTTACTTCTGTGTTCTGTGCTGTTTGAGATCCGAAAGGGTCATTACATTCTGGTTGACATGTCCAAAATTTTTCCTGCCTCAGGCTGACATCACGTCATGTAGTTTTCCGGCTTGTTGCCTGAGGCGGAGATAATTTCGGCAGGCCTTCCTGTTGCGCCTACCACATTCCAGTCAATTGCAGATCAAATAATAATGAGATCTAGAATGAGCAGACCCATTTTGCATCGGCTGATATACGACCTTATAAGACTGCTCCCCCTGAACACAGAATCCGGAAACGAAAGTCCATCCACGAACTGGTCGGGACAACGATCTCCGTGGCTCGACTTGTAATGCCAGCAACGTGACTGGCCCGCGGTGAATTAAGCCGAGGCTGATAGGCCTCAGGCTTCCCAGTCAAGATCTATACCTCAAAGTGATGTGCTGTTGTTTGAAGAGAATATAAGATCATGATAGATGCCGCGGATATTGCGGTTGGCATAGCGGTAATACTGCACCACGGCTATTTTGCTATTTCTCTCGCCCGACCATTTCGATCGAAAGCCTGTATCGGGATGATCAAATCTTGTTCTCTCATGGTTGAATTTGCGGCGAATCAGAACCACCCGAGTCGGCCGAGAAGCTCCCCGCAACTTTCTCTCCCCCGGACTCCATTAGCCCGAGGTCTTCAACTTCGCCTTTTTCTTCCAACATATCTGCCCTTTTGACATCTCTCACGTTTGTCTTGTTCGCACATTTACATACTTCTATATGCGATAGAACCACACGCTGTCTTTACACACACATTCCACTGCCAACATGAGCCAAAAATTGACCGGCGCTGCGGTAGCCGAGCACAACTCCAAGGACTCGTGCTGGGTCATTGTCCACGGAAAAGCCTACGATGTCACCGAGTTCCTGCCAGGTTGGTACGCCCACCTTAATTGGCATCGCATATTCTAACCGTGTCAATATAGAACACCCTGGCGGCCAAAAGATCATCCTCAAGTACGCCGGCAAAGATGCGACCGAGGAATTCGACCCTATTCACCCCCCAGACACCCTCGATAAGTACCTGGACAAGTCTAAGCACCTCGGTGAGGTCGACATGAGCACCGTGGAGCAAGAAGAGAAGGCTTTCGACCCCGAGGAGGCCGATCGCCTGGAGCGTGTTAAGCGGATGCCTTCGCTCGCCGCATGCTACAACCTCATGGACTTTGAGGCTGTCGCCCGACAAGTCATGAAGAAGACGGCCTGGGCGTACTACTCCAGCGGAGCAGACGACGAGATCGTATGTGAAACTCTCAACCAGCGTCCTTCTAGGCCATGCCACCACACAGATGACATACTAACCATCTCCCCACATTAGACATTGCGCGAAAACCACCACGCCTTCCACAAGATCTGGTTCCGCCCCCGCGTCCTCGTTGACGTCGAGAATGTCGACATCTCCACCACCATGCTCGGCACCCCCTGCTCCATCCCCTTCTACGTAACCGCCACCGCACTCGGCAAGCTCGGCCACCCCGAGGGAGAAGTCGTGCTCACCAAGGCCGCCCACAAGCACGACGTCATCCAAATGATCCCAACTCTTGCCTCATGCTCCTTCGATGAGATTGTCGACGCCAAGCAAGGTGACCAGGTGCAATGGCTCCAACTTTACGTCAACAAGGACCGCGAGATCACCCGTAAGATCGTCGAGCACGCCGAAGCCCGTGGGTGCAAGGGTCTTTTCATTACAGTTGACGCTCCCCAATTGGGTCGCCGTGAGAAGGACATGCGCTCCAAATTCAGCGACCCCGGATCGAACGTGCAGTCTGGTGATGACGGAATCGACCGGTCCCAGGGTGCTGCCCGTGCAATTTCCTCGTTCATTGACCCCGGGCTGTCGTGGAAGGATATCCCCTGGTTCAAGAGTATCACGAAGATGCCCATCGTGCTGAAGGGTGTTCAATGCGTGGAGGATGTTCTGCGTGCCGTCGAGGCAGGTGTTGAGGGTGTTGTTCTCTCCAACCACGGTGGTCGTCAACTCGAGACCGCCCGCTCTGGTATCGAGGTCCTTGCCGAGGTTATGCCCGCCCTCCGCGAGCGCGGCTGGGAGAAGCGCATTGAGGTCTACGTTGACGGCGGTGTGCGCCGAGCCACAGATATTCTCAAGGCGCTCTGCCTAGGTGCCAAGGGTGTTGGTATCGGCCGTCCCTTCCTGTACGCCATGTCTGCATACGGCGTCGACGGTGTAAATCGGGCTATGCAGCTGCTCAAGGATGAGATGGAAATGAATATGCGTCTGATTGGCGCTACACGTATCGAAGAGCTGAACCCCAGCTTGTTGGATACACGGGGTCTGCTCGGTGGACACGCTGGTGCCATTCCCTCGGATACGCTCGGTCTGGGTGTGTACGACCCGCTCGAGGGTCCGCGCTTTAACGAGAAGGCCAAGCTATAGAGTATCCTGGTGTGAATATGGTCACTGATTTGGTTTGTGTTAATAACAGGAAGCATTTTGTATTGAATAATCCCCCCCCTGCCTTGGTCAGGTGGGACGCGTGTGTATATACCCATGTCTGAGATTGGGCATTGAATGTCATGATAGAAAATACAGACAATTGCATAGCTTTTACATATGGATTGGTTTCTAGGTGGATCAGTTAAGTAATTCAATGATGGTGAGACAGATTCCCGTCCCGTCGCCCACCTGCCGGGGTGAATTGGCCTATGCGTCATGCACTTTCAATCGTGAATCTTGATGCCAAAAGTTTATCTACAGGCATCAACAACTGCCCGGGTGGTCTAGTGGTATGATTCGCGCTTAGGGTTCACCCAAAGCATTGACTGCGCGAGGTCCCCGTCGATCCCGGTCGGGCCTTTCTTTTTCTTTCTTTCTTTTGTCCTATCTTTCTTTTTGCTCTCATTCTCTTATCCTTTTTTGCCTTCATGATTTAATTTCTTTCTTTAGAATGAATGGTTCTTGTGTCACAGTCGTGATCTTGTGTTTCATGCTCTGAAGGAGTTGTGAATCATCCAAGAGCCATCCACACATACCTTGTTGAAGTTCCCTCCTGATCAGAACAACCGGCCATGCAGAACACCCAAAACACCAGACTAAATGCGATTTTTTAGTTCGTAGTATATCAACAACGAGATCCCATTTCTGCTTTATTTTCTCTAGTATAGAGCCTCTTAGCTTAAGGAATAATATAGTATAGTCAACCTATACAGGAATTGACTTCTCGCCCACATTACCAAAAATAAGCTTGAATCAAGCCAGCCCTGGTGATATGTACCTGCGTTATCGCGACTTAAAATAATTCCTAACCTGATAACTCGCCCTGTCCATGTTGAACACAAAGATACCAGGGCTTAAGAATAATACTATGCCGTAAGTGCTGGGTTATGAAGCGGCAAAGCTTGTATTTAATATGGCGTATTAGGGTTCCGGTTACCTATAAGAGAACTATAGTACGTTATTAATTTCTTCGAATCTGTTGTGGTTTTGCCTGAGTACTATAGTGGCTTTGCTGGCTGTATCTCAGCTATGAGTATAGTATCTGCTTTCTGTAGACTGTCTTTTAAGATATCTTTTGAAGTGTCTATTGAGATATCTTTTTAGAAGTTATTTTTAAAAGTCATTTTAGAAGTCTTTTAGGAAGTCTTTTAGGAAGTCTTTTAGGAAGTCTCTTAGGAAGTCTCTTAGGAAATGTTTTGGGAAGTCTCTTAGGAAGTCTTCTTGGATCGCCTGCAATGTATCCTTCGACATAGTCAGAGCATGGTGAGCTAAGACAGCAATCAATATAGCTACTAGTCATGGCTATACATTCATTCATTTCGAGATAATATCGCTTGTCCATCCTTGTAGTTTCTTTATATTTCCTCCTCAACCTTAAAGATCGATCTGACTTAATGGGGCCAAAGCATAAAGCTAATTTATGAAAGCGTAGGTCCATTTCTCGGCCGTGAGCGAGGACGGTCTTTTTCAATAAGAAACCTCTCTCTTGATTTATAGCCCGATCCCTAAGAACTGTCACTATGGAGGCTTAATCTGTCGCTTTGAGCTGTTCATCGTTAGGGGAGATGTTTAGCCGCATTAGCTAGGGTGACGATCTTAACGGTCTAGGAGTCTAGCAAAATTTCCTGGTATATTCCCGTGGAAGCGAGAACTAAGGTGAAATCGCCTTGCTCATCAGGATCGCTTTTAATAACGATTCTATTATACTTCGGGTCTCGTTTTGTTATATGTTGAACTTTATAGAGCTCGAAGCCGACTTGTATTATCTCCGAAAGCGCGGTCTAGCTGTCGCCTTGGATAGTGACATGAACTAACTATTTGCTATTCCCTTAGTCCTAGAAAGAGGCTCTATAGACTCGATTAAGATTCAAGACGTTGCGGATTTCTCGGAGCTGCTTAGTACGTTCGTTCCGGATCGCCTCAAGCAGAAACCCCCTTCGATTATGATCGTCAACGAAAAAAGGGTCACACGAGATAAATACCACGCAATTCCCTTTCTGGTCTTTGCGCCATAGCATCGCGGGTCTGCGGCCAGTCTTTTCATCCATATCATTCCATTCCATGAACCAGTGTGCCTTCGGCTTGCCTTGATTGTTGGCGTGTCTGCCTCTCCCATAGCACACTGTCTTACCCCCCGTCCACTATCACCATTCTTCCCCCACGTCCCTCCTTCTCGGCCTCTTCATCGCCCAATGGAGGCCTCCACCGCCGGCATCATGGCCACTACGTTGATTGGCCCCCCCTCCTTTCGATAAGCCCCTCGGTGGTGACTGCCCTGCTAACCTGGGGACTATGGCAATCAAGTGGAAATTATGTCAACTGACGGTTGGCAACGAGCTCTTCTCCGGAAAATATCGCACGATTTGGCCGCAGATCTCAAAGATTTCTTGTCATTATGAGGATTGTTATTATTAGTCACGATGAAAAGGCGTCTCGAGAGAAAGTCGGGTGCTTTGGAGGTGAAAATCTGATTGGCACAGAATAGAACATTCGCCATGGAGACCCGTTCCTTTGATGGGTTGAGGATCTTCCGAGCCTCCTCCTCATCCTCTACCAAAGCTCGCAGCTCCGTGACTTCCTCAGCTGATGGGGGACAACCTTCGCATGAGGGATTTGTTTTCTGCACCTCTGCTTTCTAAAACCGCAAATACTCAGGCGAGCATTCGGCGACGAAGATCCAGGCCTCAAGCCCAAATTCGCAAGGTATGACATATCTAAAGATCACTGTCAGCATTATCGGAACTTGGCAGGTAAACATGGCAGTCTTACCGTGGAAGTGGCTTGCGAGGTTTTTCGTAACCCTGCAGTCTTCGTTGCAGGGTTGATCCAAGTAATCATTTCCAAGATTGTCCTCCGCCTGAACCGGGGAGGAAGAGAGAAGAAAGGAAGGGGGTGAAAGTACTATCTATAGGTGTTCAAAATATGGATAGGAGGATTAGAAGCAGGACAAGGGAGATAAGCTTCGACTTACTGTCTTTCAAATCGCTCGGGCAGTGGCAGATTATCGTTTTAGATGTGACCTAGAAACAATCTTGAAGGTCTGCCGGGGTTTCAACTGGCTTAGTCGATAGGATATCAGGACCGGCGGTCAAATGAGATACCATCAAACGCGAGAAATAGACCAGAAAAGTAGCTCAATTGAGATTCCAGAATAAAGGCAGACTCTTGCGCAAAAAGTAACGAGATATGCAACCAGAGTAAAACAAACACCAAAGGTACTCGCTATGCACGCTACAACAATAAAATCAACCTCCCCCATCACAAATCAAATCTCAATAACCTGCGGGGGATTCGCCAACCGCCCACTACTCCGATACATACAAGCCGCATTAACCATCCACCCACCCCCATGGTTCTCCCCACCCCAAACCCTCGACCACACCACCCCCATCAACCCATAAAACACGACCCTCGCCGCATCCGCCCACCCCGACAAATCAAACAGATCTCTCAAAAACCCCGCCAACGACACAAACCGCGTATACTTTGCCCTTGGCCGTCTAGACGCACACAACCGCTCCCACGCGAGTTGTGCCTCGTCCCAGAAGATCGGCTCACGACCGGCGGAGTTGTGGATGTGGCCGAAGACGTGCAGGGCGGGTCGGACGCGCCAGGCTTCGGCTAGTAGGTTTGGGCATCCCGTTGAGTAGACGGGGGACATGTCGAGGTGGGCTTGTGGGGGAGTGTGGGTGATCAGGATGTCTGTTTCGAGGGGGATGGTGCGGGACCAGGCGTCGTGGTGTGGGGGGTATGTGAAGGCGTGTTCGGGGCCCAGGGCCATCAGGGCCGGGATTTGGGGGGCGCCGTAGATAGTGAGTTCGCGGGGGCGGGAGGATGTGAGGGGTGTTATCGAGGACGTAGATGAAGCCGAGGATGATGGGTCTGCGGGTGCAGGGAAAGAAAGTGTCACGGCGGAGTGCTGGAGGTAATGGATATCGCCCCAGTCGATGCGCGAAGGAGCGGTGATTTCCTCGAGGGAGTGGATCGACGCGGTCGATGCGGAGACTGCAGCGAACGAAGAAGCCGAAGACTGTTCATCGCGGTCTTCCTCGCAGCGCGAGCGGACGTCAAAGTAGCTGTCGTGGTTCCCGCAGATGACGACTTTCTGGGGATGGGGCAGCGAGCGTAGCCAGTCGACTGCAGCTTGGATTTCGCGGACGGAGCCGTCGTTGGCTAGGTCGCCGGCGTGGATTAGGAGATCGCCATCTGGAACGTCGGGCCACTCGAGGGTGTGGGTGTCGGAGATACAGACGACGCGGATGGGCTTTGCGTGTGGAGGTGGGAGTCGGGGTGGACCTCGAAGGTGTAGGAGGAGTTGGTGGAGTGGGTAGACGAGGGCGACGAGAGGGGAGGAGATGAAGTAGTCGGGGAGTGGACGGCGGTGATAAGGGTTGGACATAGTGGAGAGTGATAGACCCCTTTTGGGGGAGATAGTGATGGGATGAGCTGTGGTTGGTGAGATTGAATAGTGGTGTAGTGGTGTAGTGTAGTATGTGTTTAGATGTTTAGATGTTTAGCTTGTTTGATTGTTTTGGAGCGGGGAGCATCGGAGAACAGTGACATCAGTAGACAGGATTAAATAGTATTAGGGAATATTTACATTGCTGATAGAGTATAGTATATTTATTGTTATAACTGATATAACACTCTATAATAATCCATCACATCTATCCTGACTATAAGCGCCATCACATTTGCATTTGGTTGGCGCCATCTACCAGCCACGTCCCTTTTTCCCCGCTGGGCACCACATCGCGATCTATTTAGTATTACAATCCCCACGATCTTTTGATTTAAACAAGATTAAGGATTATCACAGATCTAATCTTTCGCATCTCTTGTTTATTGTTTACCTTTTGCCCCTTCCTATTTCCTGTCTACTCATCCCGGATCCCCCTCTACACTGGATGCGTCGTTTCGCCACATCCGTCGCATACACACCAACTTCTTCAACCAAACTGGGCGCTGCTTGCGGAATCTCTCCTCTTCAACCCAACTTCGTCTTCCTCCCTCTCCCCCAACAATAACGGGAATTTTGAACATCCTCTCTCCACCTCTCATCTCTTTGATCTCGATATTTTATTCTTCCTCTTTTCTTCTCCCTTCCTTACTCTCTTTCCTGTTGGTGGTTTCCCCTCTTCCAACTCTCTCTCCCATCTCCGCTGCACCGCCCTCAACCAACCACCTCGCATCCCGGTGCCCCGCCTCTCTCTCGCTCGCTCTCAGCTTGTGGTCCCCCTCCACCACCCAACTCCCCTTCCCCAACTCCACAACATGGAGGGCATTGATCTCACAAAGGCCGTGTTGAACAAGGGTAAACAAATGGCCAGTGTTGCTGCGTCCGCTGCCAATGGCAACGGCGGCAAGAAGAGGAGAAAGGGCACTGACTTGAAACCCATCGTCACCAATGATGCAAAGTCGGGCGAAGCGGGCGAAGCCACAGAATCGTGAGTGCAGCTTTTTTTTTCTTTTTTACCTTTTTTCATCACCCTCCAGCCAGCCGTGATCTACGATCTGGGTATTACTCTGGAATTCCGATCGCGATACTTTTAAATGGTACCTTGTTTTTGTTTTTCCTCAAACTGATCGCTTTTTTCTCTCTCGACAAACAGTACCGGCGCCGCGCCAAATTCCAAATCCACCGGAGCGCCGGGGTCGCGCTCACCCTCAACTTCATCCGGTGACGAGGTCGAAACTACCGCCGAGGAGGAGGATTCCGAAGATTATTGCAAGGGTGGGTATCACCCGGTGGCCGTGGGCGAGACGTACAACAATGGCCGCTACGTCGTGGTGCGCAAGCTTGGGTGGGGCCACTTCTCAACCGTCTGGCTGTCCAGGGACACAACCACGAGTAAACATGTTGCGCTGAAGGTGGTGCGCTCCGCCGCTCATTATACCGAGACCGCCATCGATGAGATCAAGCTGCTCAACCGGATCGTCCAAGCCAAGCCGTCTCACCCAGGTCGCAAGCATGTGGTCAGCCTGCTGGATTCGTTCGAACACAAGGGACCCAACGGTGTCCACGTATGTATGGTGTTTGAGGTGCTGGGTGAGAACTTGCTGGGGTTGATCAAGCGATGGAACCACCGGGGTATCCCCATGCCGTTGGTCAAGCAGATTACCAAGCAGGTATTAATGGGATTGGATTATCTCCACCGCGAGTGTGGCATCATTCATACCGATCTCAAGCCGGAGAATGTGTTGATCGAGATTGGTGACGTGGAACAGATTGTCCGGGCCCATGTGCAGCAAGAAGAGGCCAAGAAGGAGGAAGAGAAGAAGAAGGAAGATAACCGCAATGGGCGCCGGCGCCGGCGCACACTGATTACCGGCAGTCAACCACTACCGAGTCCTCTGAACACCAGCTTTAGCAGCTTCGACTTTAAGCACAGCTCCTCTAATTCCCACAGCAGTTTGAGCCAGATGGTGAATGATCCGAGTGAGTGAACCCTGTTCTGGTGGCAGGCCTGTGCGCCATTTTGCTAATGCAGTTTTAGCACCAAACGAGCCCTCAATGAGGGAGGCGCTTGGGATCAAGGATGAGGATGAGCAACAGAAGACGCGAGAGAAGACAGCGTAGGTCAACCCTCAAGAGGCCGTCGCAATGTGTCCGAGAGCTAACAATGGTATTCAGTGATCTCCTGGAGAGAGAAGTGTCCGGCATCTCCCTCGACAAGAGCTCAACAAAGTCTCTCGAAGAGGAGATCGACGCCAGCATCATCTCCGTCAAGATTGCTGATCTGGGTAACGCATGCTGGGTTGGACACCACTTTACCAACGATATCCAGACACGGCAATACCGTTCACCGGAGGTTATACTTGGCGCGAAATGGGGCGCCAGCACGGACGTGTGGAGTATGGCGTGCATGGTAAGAATGCTCCGACTGGAGCCGTCGGCCCACCGTATGACTCGATGTCTAACAAAGATTACAGGTGTTCGAACTCATCACGGGCGACTACCTCTTCGACCCTCAGTCCGGCACTAAATATGGTAAAGACGATGACCACATCGCCCAGATAATCGAGTTGCTCGGTCCCTTCCCGAAATCCCTCTGCCTCTCCGGTAAATGGTCGCAAGAAATCTTCAACCGCAAGGGCGATCTCCGCAACATCCACCGTCTGCGCCACTGGGCACTGCCCGACGTGCTCCGCGAGAAGTACCACTACAGCGTCGAGGAGGCCATGCGGATCAGCGAGTTCCTTCTACCCATGCTAGACCTCTCGCCAGAGAAACGCGCCAATGCCGGTGGCATGGCCTCGCACGAGTGGATGCAGGATACGCCGGGTATGGACGGAATCAGCCTGGGTATTACACCCGGGACGCGGGGTGAAGGGATTGATGGGTGGGCAGCCGAAGTCAAGCGGCGCTAGAAGAGCCGTGCTATGAGCGAGACGGGATTTTTCGTATCTCAGCGAGTTTTTCTGCCCCTTTTGGCTCTGCTCGGTTTTCTTCTTGTCTCTTCTTTTGCCTTGTGCCTTTTTTCTCTTTCCATCTTTGACGGGCTAGAACCCTAGACGGGACGGTCTGTCGGAGTTGCTTTGCTGGATGATCCCAACTTCTTTCTTTTTTCTTCCTCACCCTGTCCCCCCTATCCTACTCTACCTACCTTTTGAAACAACAGTGATGATATGTGAGTCTTTATGATCTTTCTACTTCGGATTCCGTTCTCGGGCGCAAACTTGGTCGGCCGACGTGCTTTTTCTTGTTTCTCTATCCATTCCCTTCTACTTCAAACTATCTTCCCCCGTCACCTGCATCACGTCCTCGGCGGCTCCGCAGGTAACTCCGTCACGGTGGCTGTGGCCGTCATTGATATTATGCTCGCCCTCCCGAGTATCTCGTTCCACCCCCTTTTTACGTCTGTCCTACTTTACGCCCATAGAATCTCGTGCTCCAACTTGATGTCCTTTCCTTTTCTCATCCTTTATACTGTATTGAGTGGAATTCGTGGCGTGGGCGACCTGTCATTGGTCCGTTCACTAGGGTAGATTCTGGTCCCATCTGCTCCTTTCTGGGGTCCTTTCCTTGGGGACTGGTGATGATAGTGGTTCTCTCAACTTTGGTGGTTTCGGGGACTTGCGCTGCGTATTGAGTTGAGTTAGAAATGCGAAGACTGTATGACCTGAGCGTCTGGGCGTACTCTTTCGTTTGAGATATGTATTTGATTAGTAGAACTGAGAAAAGCAGTTTGATTAGGAATGTAGCTTCAGATGTATAGAAATATGTACAGATGTGGGTATTATGTGGGACAAAGAGATTAAGTTGCTTGTTTTTATCATGATGCATTCTCTGTACATCTGTGCATCTGTTGGTCTGTTCATCAATGCTGCATGAGGAAGAACAAACTAAGAATCCTGCACGAAAAGCTCCCCATCATCTTCCGCCTCTTCCGCCTCCTCACTGGGCAGCACCTTTGGAAACCAGCCATAGCGTGAGAAATTAACGTATAATTCTCCCATGGCGTCCCTGGTTACCTGGACGCCTTCTTGGCGGAGAGCTTCTGCTTGGCGTTCAGCGCTGCCGGGGCCACTATACAAATTAATCAGTCAGTATCTCAAATGAAAGACAAGAAATCCAAGATGTGATGATGATGTGATCATATTCTTGGGTAGAGGTAAAGCAGGTTTGACACGTACCGATGTGAAATCATGCCCTTGGCATTGATGACTCTGTGCCAGGGCACATTCCCCGAGTGAAAGTGTGAACCACTCTCGGCATTGGGCAGAGTCTTCAGGCTCACACCAACTTGACGTGGCCGTTGGGCTGTGTTGTTCCATGAATTAGTTAGTTGCTGTACAGTCACTTGTTTTGGTCAGACGTGGAGCTGGTGGGTACGTACGTTCGCCGAGAAGAAGGGCGATATGTCCGTAGGTGGTGACTTTGCCACGGGGGATCTCTTGGACTGCGGCGTACACGGCGTTGGCCCACGCTTCAGCTTCTTCAGAGCGAGACATTTTGGCGGCCAGCCAGTCGAGTATTGATTTTTAACTTCACCTGATCTCGAAGGAAAGAGAGGCGCGACTTGACAAGATATGCTTCCTACATGCTTCTTGGGGTTACCTGGCTAAGCTGGATACAGTTCGGAATAATATTATTCCGGCTATCGATAAGTCGACGTAAATCGAAGTTACTTTCCTACAGCTCCGCAGCTGGACTACTTCCATACTTCCCACCACATATCTCCTCTCAGCAGTCATGCCGGGCTCACTAGCAGACTACCTTGCCAAGAACTACCTCAATGCAGACCCAGCACCCGAGCGCCCAAAAAAGAAGCGCAAGAAGACCAAAACCACCGACACCGCCGACTCAGGCCTAATCATCGCCGACGACGACGCCCCAGTCTTCGGCAATGCCCGCCCCCTCGAAGATGACGAGTACAAACCCTCAATCGACACATCCATGACAAGCGCCGAGTTCCGCCGCACCAAGAAATCCGGCTGGAAAACCCTCGGCGGATCTACAACCGCAGCACCAAACTCCGACCAAGAAGCCGCAGATGCAATCCTTGCCTCCGCAGCCGCGGAACGCGCCGCCAGAGCTGCAGATGAAGACGGCGACGCGCCTCTGATGATTGAAAACACCGAAGAAGACGGTGATGCAGGACCACGAATGGAATCCGGCGTTCGAGCAGGCCTCCAAACAGCCGCCGACACAGCAGCAATGGTGAAAGCCCAGGAAAAACGCAAAAAAGCCGAAGAAGCCCTCTACCGCGACCCATCCGCTGTTGACACCAAATCCCAAGAAACAATCTACCGCGACGCCTCGGGCCGCATAATAAACGTGGCAATGAAACGCGCCGAAGCCCGCCGCGCCGAAGCCGAGAAAAAAGCCAAAGAGGAAGCCGCCCGCGAAGCGCTTATGGGCGACGTCCAGCGACAAGCGCGCGAGACCAGGAAACAAGAATTAGTCGAGATTAAGGCTATGCCTGTTGCGCGGGGGATTGAGGATGAGGCGTTGAATGAGGAGTTGAAGGATGTGGCGCGGTGGAATGATCCTGCGGCGCAGTTTTTGACGAAGGAAAAAGGGCCGGGGGCGAGTGTGACGGGGAAGCCGTTGTATAAGGGTGCTTTTCAGCCGAATCGGTATGGGATTCGGCCGGGCCATCGGTGGGATGGGGTTGATCGGGGCATTGGGTTTGAGAAGGAGTGGTTTGCGGCGAGGAACAAGAAGAGTCGGTTTGAGGCTTTGGATTATCAGTGGCAGATGGATGAATAGGGGATGTTATGGGTTGATGTGTTGTGTTTAATGGGTGGATTTGTATGTGGTTTATGCTATGGCATGGTCTTGCATGGGGATGGAGTATACAAATCGGTTTGGGTGCTGGCGCCCTTTTTTCATCATCATTCAATAATTACATTCGTGACCATCGAGATGTACTTGATAACCATAATACCTGTCTGATCGAGTGGTTGTTTGTACATTCCAACTCTCGTCATGGTTCGATTTGCTTTGTTCTATAGATTAATGCGGCAGCTTGCAGATCGAGCTGTCAGTCATGCGACCATGCAGCTATAGCAAAATCAGTACGAATCCTAGAATAAAGACAGTTAATCAAAAACAAAATCAAGCATAACTAAGCCCCTAATATCCTGAATCAGATAGTCTATAGTACTCCCCGTGGCAAGTCCATCGCCCAGCCTCGGCCATCCCCATCCCATCCCGCCACTCCGCCCAGGTTGCTCCGGAGGGAGTCTGTTTACCCAAACAAAAAACTTCCCGCTCCACCATCCCGCTCTCCTCCTCACCACTAAACCCCAGATCCCAGCTTCGATCCACCCTGGCGTCCACCATGATGGAATCACGCACTGAATCTGGAGGCGTCATTCCGATGGATTACGAATGGCACGGCGGAAGTGCAGGGCCTGTCGATTTCACCTCGCCCTTCTCCCAGGTCAGGAAGCAGACCCAGCAAGACAACAAGAAGCGTATGTGTTCACCGCGAGTCCACCTGGACTCTCTCCCTCCTCCATTGTGCAGCTGTCTTACGTTGATTCATCGTATAGGAACACATCAAACCTTCGATTCTCCTGAAAAACCAGCGATACCAGCTCTGCGCCCCCCGAATTCGCAATCCTCGTTCCTGTTCTCCCCGCAACGACCACAGTCGCAAACACATGCATCGGTCTTCGGACAACCAGCTTTCACGACGCCGCGGAAATTGGATGTGGATTTTTCGTCAGGGGCGGAGAATTTGTCTTCGCCCGAGGTCGCTGATAACGAGGAAACCCCGGAGCAGCAGTCCAAGGGCGCGCGGCGCAATTCCTTGTTCAATATCTACGGCCGCTTTGCTCCCAGTCCCGGCAGGGGGGAGATCCCGCGAACGAATCACTACACGAACGCGGTAGCACGACGGATACATAAGAGACGGCGACGAGACAAGGCGCTTGGCAGGAGGGTGCGTGTGGATGATGAGTACGAGGATGATGAGAGTGACAGGGACAGGCCCAGCAGCAGTGAAGGTCGACCAGGAAGGACGGGCAAACCCGAGAAGACACCGAATGTACAGAATGGAGGACCGGCCAAGATGTCCTTCTTCAAGCAGATGTTGACTCTGCTGGAAGAGCATCCCAACGTGCCTGCCATCCTGTCATGGTGGGCTCAGCTTGTTGTGAACTTATCCCTGTTCTCGCTTGCTGTGTGGATGGTGTTTTCGTTTGTGTCTGAGATTCGCAATGAGTTCGACGCTGTGGCTAGCAAGGAGATGGACTCGATTCTGCACAATATCGCCGAGTGCATGCAACGATACGAAGATAATAAATGCGCGGCAGGAAACCTCGTCCCGGGTCTCGTGCCTATCTGCGCAGCGGACAGAAAATGCATGGACACGGATCCAACCCATGTCAGACGGGCGATGCTATCAGCAAGAACGATGGCCCAAATCATCGACAGCTTCATTGAACCTATTTCCTGGAAAGCAATCGTCAGTCATCCCCCCTCTCTCCAATCCCTATCGAATTTCCACTAACTTTTTCACCTTATACAGATAATCTTCCTCGCTACAATCGGCACAGTAGCATGGGCCAGCAACTGGTCCTTCCGCTCCTTTAGAAACCACCGCCTCAACCAAGGCTACCCACAACACGACTATCCACCCCCACCATCCTACAATCCGAACATGCACGGCCAACCCCTCCACCTACAACAGAACCCGGCCTACGGCTTCTACGGCCAACAAGACCACCCCCGGGCCTCTCCGACAAAGAACTACGCCGAGAGAGAAGACGCGCCGCTTATGCTGGAGAATACCCGATCAATGGATTTCGTTACGGAGCGGTCCCGGGAACGAGAGGGTCATCTTCGTACGCCGAGTCCTTCGAAACGGATGCATCGACAGTTTGCTTAGTGCATGGCATTGCACCTACCATGTGTATGGATTGTACTATTTTGGGCGTCTTTTCTTTGGGGTAGTTTTCGGCTGGGCTTTGGCAGCATAATGGGTTGCATGGATTAGGATTAGGTTTGGATTGAATTCGGATTTGGACACTGGTGTTTTGACGCTTTGCACATTTCTTGTATACCATCGTTGGGTGTTTTTATTTTCTTTCGGTTCGATTCTTGTATTTTTTTTTCTACTTGTCTTGTCTTTGTTGATGACGGCTCGACGCTCTTTTCTTTTCTAAAACTACAGATAACATTGTATTACCCGTATGGGTCTCACCTGGCAAATGATATCTTTGCCAATCAACATAATGTCGCTACATAACCAATCCACGAGCTTGGAAATCGTATGCAAATGTCTTGTCAGTGTAGTTATCTTGCCCGCGGTGCCTGTCTACCATGGAATCCACTGGTTTCAGAACTCCTCGGCCAACTCCTCGGGTCTCTGCCCGAAGTTCTTAAACTGACTCTCCTGTCCACTCGGCAAACCGCGCGATACATACTTCGCCGAGACCCATAAAATTCCCCGGTCTGGCCCACTCTACGTCGCCGACGGCCGAGGCTTGGCATATTCGCCGCTTTCGAACCATCGGACAGAGTATTTTGGAGGGTTTTCATGGCGTTCACGCTTTTATGAGAAATGTTTTCCGTTGAGTCTTCAGTGTGACTGGCTAGTACGAGATGGATGTGGGTATTAATGTCGGATCTTGCTCGCGTCTCGGCTTTCAATGCCTCTATCTTGAAGTTCAACGGCGGATATTGGCCGAATGGTAGATAGAGTACCGTCAGGATTGAATCCAAGATTCAAGGTTTATTCCAGGGTATATAGAAGGTCTCAGCCTCCCGTTTAGCCCAAAAGTCGAGTTTTTGTAACTGATTTTACTTGCATTTTCATTATCTTGAACCATCTCCGTTACACTTATTCCTGAACCGTCAAAATATATATCCACCAACATCGTCAACTAAATGCACCACGAACCCAAAATCAATGCAGACACCTACCCCGAAGGCGGCCTCCGCGCCAACCTAGTCGTCCTAGGCAGTTTCAGCTCTATAATGGGCGGGCTGGGGCTTATGAACAGCATCGGCATCTACCAAGCCTGGATATCAACGCACCAACTCGCCTCCCACAGTTCCGGCCAAATAGGCTGGATCTTCGGCCTATACAACTTCCTCGTATTCTTTTGCGGAATTCAAATAGGACCCATCTTCGATGCGAATGGCCCCCGCGTTCTAATGTGGTTCGGCTCGGCACTCATCGTGTTAACATTCGTGTTAATGGGCTTTTGTACCGCGTACTGGCACTTCCTAATCGTCATCGGGATTCTGGGCGGAATGGGAACGTCCTTCATTTTTATCGTTCCTGTTGCGAGTATAGGGCATTTCTTTTGTCGGAGGCGTGGGGCTGCGACGGGTCTTGCGTTGTCTGGGGGAAGTATTGGGGGTGTTGTTTTTCCGCTTGTTTTGGAGAATCTTGCCCCCAAGGTTGGATTTGCGTGGTCGACTAGGATTATCGGGTTGATTACGCTTGTGCTGTTGATTCCGGGGTGTTTACTCGTTCGAGCGAATTTCCCCCCGAAGCCGCCCTCGCCGCCGTCCGCGAAGGTGTTTCTACCGAATTTGACGATTCTCAGGGATCCGGTTCTTGCATTGACGACGCTGGGTGTGTTCTTTATTGAATGGGGCTTTTTTATTCCGCTGGAGTATATCGCTTCGTATGCCCTTGCAAATGGTATCCCGCGTCAGCTATCGTATTTGATGGTTGTGTTTTTGAACGCGGGTTCATTTCCCGGAAGATGGTTACCAGGTATCCTTGCGGATCGAATTGGCCGGTTTAATACATTGCTCTTGACGAATATTTTGTGTCTGGTTGCTGTGTTGGCGGTCTGGATGCCTGCTGGGACGAATGTTGTCGCTGTCATTATCTTTTCGGTCGTGTTTGGTTTTGCGAGTGGAAGCAATATCAGTCTTGTCCCTGTTTGTGTTGGGGAATTATGTCCTGTGGAGAATTATGGACGGTATTATACGACTGTCTATACTATTGTCAGTTTTGGGTAAGTCTTTCCACTTGTGATGTTTTATTATACCATCTTGCTGACATTTTGATAGTGCCTTGACCGGTGTCCCCATCGCAGGAGAAATTCTACATCGTTGCGAAGGTGCATATTGGGGGTTGATTGCTTTTGCAGGATGCGCGTATGCGGCTGGAATTGTTTGTTTCGCGTTAGTCATGTGGCTGCAGAGGCGGAGAGGAAATAAGCATTAAAGTTGTGGGGAACCATGGGTTTGACAGCTGACATTCATATGATGGAATGTTTACTTCTTTATGAGTGCCACGAGGAAAAGTTACGAATAGAATTCAATGAAAAAAAGAATGTTGCATGAAAGCAATTTGTTTGGATGAATTCCATAAAAAATGGTCTCTACCTGTTCTAGACTGCACATTTTATGCCTTGCTGGGAGTTTTCTAAGAAAACTTTTGGAAAGCCATTGTGGCAAAACTACTAGTCCCATTACGTATGGACGACGAGTCCATTCAAGTACACTGCTTCGAGACTTTGTGTATGTACAAATAAGAATATCATTCCACGTTGCCAAAGTCTAGCTATGTACGACGCCAACTATGTACGAGTCACCAGTATGTACAGAACCACAGCATGTGCAATCCCTCCCACCCACCCTCCAAATGTCCAGTATGTGCATGTCCTCCTTTATGTACAAGCCAGCAGTATGTACAGGACAACAGTATGTGCGAATCAGCAGTATGTGCAAATCCTCCCACCCACCCACTCAAACAGTATGTGCAAAACCTTCTGTATGTACAGTATGTACAGGTCAGGAGTATGTGCACCCCACCCACCCACCCTCTGCAACTGTCGTATGTGCAAGTCGTCCAGTATGTACATATGTACATATCCGCCAGCGGTATGTGCGTGCCCACCAACCCACCCCACGCACCCTCCCAAAACGCTCCAAAAGGACCAAGTTGCGGAAGTCCAGCATATACAAGCCCCGCTTGTACATGTCCGCCACGGGTATGTACAGGCCATCATGTGTATGTACAGACAATCATGAGTATGTGCATGCCCGCCTACCCACCGATGCATGCTTCAAGTCGTAAGTCGTAAGTCGTCCAAGTGGTCGAGGGATGTAGAAGACCGGCTTGTACACCCTCCATGTATGTGCAGGTCAACCATCAATATGTACAAGTCAACCGAATATGTACAAAACAATCAGGTATATACTGTCCCACCCACCCGCCCTCTCCAAAATGCGCCAAAATGCCCAACTCTATCGTCTATCGTCTATCCCGTCTATCACTCTATCACTACGCAGAACGGCCCACCCTCCCAACCCAATGTGTTCTGCAAGAGATAGATAAGATAGGTGACAAACGGGAATGATGATGACTGTGACTGGTCTAGACGTGGCGACGGACCGGATTTCCGAAAGATGTAGTTGCCATCTGGGGCAAGAGGCGATGATGAACTCTCATCGATATGAGAAGCTTCCTTTGTCCTAACCTGAGCAATCTTTCTTTCATTTCTCATGACGAACGAAAGTTGAATTGATTGCAGATTTCCAGGAAAAACAAAAAAGAACGAATTTTTGGAAGCCGCCGGAGAGCAACACTTGGCGAAAAGCGAGACGAAAATTGCACGACGACATATTCGATTGAGAATGGGATTTCATGAATCGAAGCGCAACTTGATCATTGTGTCGAACAGATTGCCGTTGTCGATCAAACACGTGGATGGCACTTATCAATCGTCGATTTCGAGTGGCGGGTTGGTCACCGCATTGTCGGGGCTGACCAAGTCGACCGAATTTCGATGGTTTGGCTGGCCCGGTATCGAGGTCAAGGACAGCAAAGACAGAGAAAAAGTGTGCAAGAGCTTGAATGAGCACGATGCGACTCCGATCTTCTTGGATAGCGGGTTGGCGCACGAACATTATAATATGTTCTCGAGTAAGCCCTAACCCCGCGACCCCGCACCCCAGACCGCTGTAACCTCACAAACATCGCAGATCGAATTTTGTGGCCAATCCTCCATTATCAGTCAGGTGTGGTATATGAAGATGGACCATGGCAGGCATATCGAAGAGTCAATGAGTTGTTCGCCGATGCAGTCGCCGACGCAGCAGAGCCCGGAAGCCTGATCTGGGTGCACGACTATCATTTGATGCTGTTGCCGGAACTCCTCCGCAACCGACTCCAGGCGAAGAATAAACGTTGTGCCATCGGTTTTTTCCTCCACACACCATTCCCAGCTGGTGACTTTTGGCGGACGTTGCCAGTCAAGAAGCACTTGATCGAGGGATTGTTGTCGAGCGACTTGATCGGGTTTCACACGGACGAGTATAAGCAGAATTTCATCGACACCTGTGCCAGTAATCTGTAAGAGTCAGCCCCGCGTCCATGATGATTCCACCCCGCCATTTTAAATGTTCGAAAAAGACTGATTTTTGTCAGTGGAGCACATACCGAGATTCCAAACCAGATCCAGTATAAAGACCGGTTGATATGCGCAGGTAGATACATTGTTGGTATTGACCCGCAGAAGTTTGCAGACACCCTGCAGAAACAAGAAGTCCAAGACCGTATCAAGACCCTTGAAGAGCGGTACAAAGGGATGAACGTCATTGTGGGAGTCGATCGACTTGACTATATCAAAGGCTTGACGCAGAAGCTGAAAGGCTTTGACTCCTTCTTGGATGATCACCCGGAATTGCGGAACAAGGTTGTTCTCATCCAGGTCGCGGTCCCAAGTCGTGAAGATGTGAAAGAGTATCAAGAACTAGAAACCGAGCTTAGTACATTGGCTGGAAAGATAAACGGCAAGCACGGTATAGTAGACTTACCCATTTCACAAAGACTTGAAGCTGATTTCATGCGGCCACCCCCGAGGGAACACCGCTGTTGTACATGCATCGATCAGTGCCATTCACAGAGTTGACTGCACTTTATTCTGTTGCCGATGCATGTCTGCTGTCATCGACCCGGGATGGCATGAACCTCGTTTCATTCGAATACGTGGCTTGCCAGGACAAGAAGAACGGCGTCCTCGTACTTTCAGAGTTCGCGGGGTCAGCAACTTTCATGAGAGATGGCAGCATCCCCTTCCATCCAGCCAACACAACTGAGATGTCAGAAGCTCTGTATGCCGCACTAAACTTGGGCGCGGAGGAGCGTCAGCAAAAGCATGAGTTTTTGAGAGAGTTTGTGAGCACACATACCAGGTGAGCAAGACCTTTTCACACCAAATCTGTTCTGAAGTTTCAGAATGCTTCATGATATTTTACAAAAAAGATGAGGATGGGGTTGCTGAGATGGAGCCAGTGCGAAGTGGGGTCAAACCTTTATAGAGAAGCTGGCTCAGCGATGTCGCCAGCCCAAAGAGCCATGTTGATCACGCCCCTCGGGGGTTTCCCTCCACCAGGAGATGGATAATGATGATGAAGGGTATGAAGGGGAAGAGATGATGAAAGGAAAGGTTTGGGAGGAAGATCTTTTTTGAAATGGAGTGCTGGCCCCGCGGGGGAGGTTGAGTGGACTCCGCAGCGGATCCCACGATTAGTCGTCAACGCAACACAGTCGTTTGCCCCTCCACGAAACCGTTATGAATGAGACTGAAAGTTTGACAGGATTGAATCTTGCAATGTTTTCGCCGATGAACGAGCCATTGGCTTATCTCAACGAAGATTGCCGTCTGGGTGGTGGTTCATGTCGCCGTCATCGTCCGGGAAGATGGAGGACTCGGGAAGGACTCGGAGGTGTTATATACCACACGAAAAATAGTCAATAATAGAAAATTTTGATCCAGAGAAGGAGAAGGAGAAGGAAGAAGGAAAATCGATGGCCTTCGAGCTCTTAAATAAAAACTGGTGGGGTCTGGAAAAGGCGCTAGCGGCTTAGCGAGGACTAGCGCCTTTCTTAATTTCGTTGTATACTTCATGAACATATGCCCCGACGTTCAAGTTATGACTGTCTCGATCCAAAGTCCTCATTGCTCGATGCATCTTAAATTTTATATGTATGATAATCTATATGACCCCCGACGGCCTCGAGACTTTCAAACAGTATTTCGTTGTGGAACGTTTGAGATCAGCGTCGTGAGCAGGTTGCGTGGGTTGTCAATCCAGTCCATGTACAGTATGAGTGATAATCCCAAAATCAAACATCCAAATCAGGAAGGGAAGAATTATTCGGCTTCCTGATTGGCTCAATGGATGATTTCGTTTACGACTAGCGTGATCTTCCTGCCTCGATGTGTGATCTGGAGTTGCCAGAATAATATAAATATCTCCCCCCTCATTCCATCTTTCCCTTCTTTTTTCTTTCCCAGGTTTGGTTCTCCCTCTTCGTTAAGGCTGATATTTCTTCTACTGTAGCGCAATGATGACCGAAATACCTTGACTTTCTTTCTAAGGCCCATTCGACTGATTCAGGTCTGTGATTAGAAACTCCTTACTGGTCTGAGCCCTACGAAGAAATGTACTGTCTGTTGTGGGACATTCCTATCTACTTCATCCTCGATTCTTCTGCTCCCTCAAACCCCTTCATGTTTTGTGAGATGTCATGTATGAGGTTGAGCGGCTTCTATTTTTCAAATCCTTGTTGTATCCTGATTTACCCTGGTGACTGTCGGCGAGGTTTCTGTGATGCTGCGCCACAGGTGAGTTCCATCCTTGGGTGTGTTCGCGTTGATGATGATAAGGTATGTCTATCTCGGGACTGGAACTGTTTAGTGTGCGGGCTACCTCTTGGCTAGTTGTCATCCTCTAAGTGTGTTTTATTATATCTTGTACTTTTTCTCAAATGAAACATCCTTTTGACGCGTCGGGCAGCAGTCGAACGAGTCTTGATGATATTTGCAAACTTTCCCATGGGCATAGACGTCACCCCAGTAGTTGACCCACTTCTTGACATATCCTATGGTGAGCCTACTTTGTCTTTAAAAACCTTTTGTGTCTCTCATCTGATGTGTGCATTTTCTGTCTGTCATATCGGCTCCTTGCAGGTATTTGCATATATCTGTCGATTACAACCGGGTATGCTTTGTCTTGACATCCTTCTTTGACATGGTCTCGTTGGCTTGAGAGCAAAATCCTTACCATTGCCACTACCCCATCGTTGAGGAACCAAAATCTCTTGTCTTTTTTCTTTTTTTTTCCCAAGGTGTGTCTGTACCATCTATCATCCCATGATACCAATTCTTGATTTTTTGGCTCCTTGCTAAGGAAGACATGCTAAGGTCCTCGGGTATTCAGCGCCTCCATCATCGAGATTTAAGATTACATCTGCAGCGACTGACAAAAAGCAACACAGTGGTCCATTCCCACTTGAGGGGGTATTGGGGAGAAGAATATGGTCGTGGAGTGGACTTGGAAGTTGAGCATGGAAGGTATGTGTACATCAAATTTTCAGGATGCGATGGCTGCATCCATGGAATTTACACCACGGGCATTCTCGAATCTAGATTTGGAAACCAACCTTGTTGACCATTTTTAGCATCGAACCGTCCTGCCTGATTGTTAAAAATGGTGAGTGACGTCCGTTACAAAGGAGGGTCAACTTGAGCGTGATGATCCGACCATTTGGTCCCGCGGTTGCTTATGATTCTATGCCAAGCCATGGGCTCCGGAGGATCTTGGAAAGATCGATCGGCGCCAATTCAACCTAGCGTTTCTCATAATTTTCAGTATGTTATGCTCTGTTCTGGTCTTACAAGCTGTTTGGTGTGCTTTGCTAATGGTCAAAATCTCGCTACAGTCAATCAACCACCCTGTTCATACGATTTCCAATAAACATTTATCTCCGCGGTATGTTATGAGATGCAAGATATACCCCGACCAGCGTGTGCAATGTTCTCTTTGGTCTCTTTTCCATCCCCGCCGCAGATACGGCGCAATCCCCAATCCAGCTCATAAGCGCCGAATGATGATCAGCCATGAGCATAACAATCGCGATGACTCTAAATTCCGCTTCTGACGGCACCATCCCTTCATGGATCCATATCGCTGGAAGTGGCAGTAACTGTGGTCGTTACCTTAAGCTTGTCTCCCAGTTGACAGGCAAGGATCCAGGGGCTGTGTCAATTGGGAGGAGAGTTTTCGATAGAATCGGGTTCGGGAAGCTAAGTTCTATCTCTGAGGGTGAATGTGTCAAAGTCTGGAGTGGCTGCTAATTGATTCCAATTGATCTACAGACTCGAGACTACTTTGAAAATTGAGCGGCAAGTGCTTAGCCAAATGAATGATTCACGACTACCGCGGACTGGTGTACAGTCTTGTCTGCAATCTGGTCACCTGCTGGCCATGACTGGACTTTTGACGTTTATTTTACAGAATTTCCACCACCTCACGCGATACTTTGACAGTGCCGTTTGTTTTCCTGGCGGCAAAAGGTACGAGGACACGAATTTGAGTACTCAGCCCCTCTTCCCATCATTCTGGGAAGATTTCCGAGAAGCATTGCTGGGTACGGCAGCATGATGAAGAAGTTATGGTTCTGAAACAGTGATAATGAAAAACAAATCTTCTGATCGCCGACTCTGGTGACCCGAGTTTTGCCTTTTCTGTTTTTGGTTTCGATTTCGAGGTTCATTTTTACTGATTTGATTAAATGTCCCAATTATAGTGAGCTCGCCTGCTATGAAGATTGCCGACAGGGACTTCAATCGCAATTTACGGAATCTTCAGCAGCTAAATGGGTAAGTTGCCATTCCCGAGGTCTTTCTTGCCTTTCTGTGCATAACATGAATAGGTCGTGCGTTGCTTGAAAATGAATATTCCTGGCCATCCGCTGACAAGACACTGTCTTTCTAGATCTCCTCCTGCCCTGTGGTGATTGCAGTAGAATGGCACCACAGACTATATCTCGAGCAGCCCTGTTCAAAGTTCGAGTAGGGTATGTTTTCTCATATTGATGAGTGGCCATTCAAGATTGATCCGCACTTCTTCCACCGTCCCCCAAACATTCGCGAATTGCCCATTGAAATGACCCTATGATGACACAAGGGATTGTTGAAGTCTCTGATGATTATGAATTAACGCCAGTCTGAGGGTCTGTGGGAGTATACATGTGCCCAGAGATTTGCTTGTTCATCGGTGCCCGCAAGTGGGTTAGCTAATTCTCCTCACACATTCAGATGCTGGTGATTTTTCCTGAACAAGGATTTCCCAGTAGCACTGCAAAAGGTAGAGAAATGGAAGATCGAGAGTATGCTTGTTGCTGGTTATGGTGTCTGTTCCTTTCCCCACACTCAGTTCACGTCGTTGATCATCGGCTAACTTATTCTTTTCTCTTTCCATATAAAATGTCCCTCCGATGAAAATGGCCGAGACACGAATCGCCAGTTGCCACATCTCATACCTCGCAGTTGCCCATCTCTATCCGCCTGAATGGGGAGCTTGGGGAGAAGTTTCCCGAGCGATGCCTGAAAACGATGACCTGGGTGAAATATATACCGGACGAGTGAAGATACCGGGGGATCACCATGAGATAATACTGTGCTAGCCTTTGAAACAGTTGGAGATGTGCTGATTCACAACTCAGTGAGTGGCCGGTCCTCCAACTCCCTGTGTTGAAGCACTGGCTAGTCACGGGTGGACGGTTCTGACTCGCCGCACAGAATGGGCAAGGGGCAATCCAACAACCCTCGGAGAGTCAGCGGGCATATTTCGCAGCCGAAGTTGTGCTTACGGACGGGTTTCCTGGCTTCAAATCCGACGACGCATGGGACATCGAGATATAACGAGACACGCCCACTGGCTTTCGAGGAATCTGCAGCTACTTCACGGCACCGCATTGTCCGAATACCGGTCCGTGGTTGACTGAGATGTTCTCGTCCGGTTTTCCATTTTTCCCCTCTCGTACCTTCATCATAACGTTCAACGGGTCCCTGCATCGATGATAATATCTCATCTAGACTACGATCTGAGTTTTGATGATCTCGTCTGAGATGCACCGGACTGGGTAATTTGATTAAACAGCCAGGTGAAATTCAATTCTTGTTAGCATGCAGGTAAAGAATCAACGATCAATCCGAGAATACACTCCCACCACCTATTATTTGCTGCAATTGTTTCCATTCGGTATTTGGCTGTGCAATGGCGCCTAAGAAGTCGTTGCAGTAAGTTCCATGCCTTTGAGAGCAGCAGCAGCAAAATCGCCTTGTCGAAGGTGTTCTAATACGTTGGAGGACAGTCAATCGGAATATTGTCAGTTGTGTCCCTCAAACTTGGAGCTTCAAAGGATTTATTTACTGATGAGAACCCACTGTATGTATATAGTGCCCACACTGCCAAGACAATATCCCTGTTCAGGCAATGATCCAATCTCTAAGTTTATGGCGTGCGACCGGGAAAAGCCTTGCCAGGCACGATGCTCCACTCTACCAAAATTGGATCCACACCACGCTAGATCTGGTACCAAGATCTGATAAGTCTTGCGTGCCGCCAATTGAACAAGGAAACTATGTATGAGGGCGGCTGAGTTGAGTCCTGGACTATAAAAGCAAGTTGTGATGACACTGTTCTGTAAATTTCTTTATGTATACCATCCAGCGAAGCTCATCATAACATAGGACAGTCCCCTTCAGGCCCCGCGATCATCGCTTGCCCCCGACCGGGGCTCATCACGACATCAGCAGCAAATGAACGCCGCCCAAAATGGGTCACCGCGCTGTCACACTATGACCCACGTTTTTCTGGGCACGAGATGTTGAAATTTCTCGTTCGCGTTCTTAAAGAGTCCGGGTGAGCTTGACAGGCAATGTTCTGTTCTATCGCGCAAAACCATCACCGGAGCCTTTGCAAGTTGCGTGCCTGCCACAATGGCAGATAAAAACGACTATACCGCGACCGCATATCGGGCACCAGTCAAGGATGCAGAAAGCAACAGCTTGCGTTCGGGATGCGCGACAAATCGCAGCGACGATGAGTCTGGGGTGCAAGATCCATTCGCGGAGCCGTTGAAGCGACAGCTCAAGTCAAGGCATCTGCAAATGATTGCCATCGGAGGTTGGTTATTTACATACCAAGCCATATCCGGTCTGATATAACTGACATTCAAAATAGGAATCATCGGCCCTGGACTGCTGGTCAGCTCAGGAAATGCACTGCATGAAGGTGGTCCAGCAGGAGCTCTGATCAGTTTCTCTCTTGTCGGAATTATCGTTTTCTTCGTGATGTGAGCACTTGTCCCGCTTCTTGGCTGCTTGGCAATTTGCTCATTACAGCAGGCAATCCTTGGGCGAAATGGCGACTGTCATTCCTGTCACTGGGTCATTTACGGAGTATGCCGAGCGATTCATTGATGATTCAATTGCATTTGCGTTGGGATGGGCATATTGGTATCTTTGGGTTACGGTTAGCATCGTCTGCAGGGACACGTCTGCCATGGATTAATAAACTGACCTTTCTGGGGTGCCAAGGTCCTCGCAAATGAATATAACTCGATATCCCTCGTTATCGGCTACTGGACTGAAGCCGTACCGCAATGGGGCTGGATCCTTATTTTCTGGTTTCTCTTTCTTGGCCTGTCGAATCTCGGGATCCTGGCTTATGGAGAGATGGAATTCTGGCTTTCCTTGTGAGCACTTGTTTTCAAACTCGATTATGAAAAACAAGAAACTAACCCCGTGCACAGGATCAAGGTTATTGCTCTCGTTGTGTTCTTCATTCTTGCTATCTGCATCAGCTCTGGAGGTATTGGCCCCGAGAAAATCGGGTTCAGGTACTGGCATGATCCCGGAGCATTTGCAGATTCCATCAATGGAGTCGCCAAGACGTTTGTCGTGGCGGGAACACTATATGCAGGAACAGAAATGTCAGTGTGGATAGTCGATATTGAAGAAAACTCGGGATCTGACCAGACTGTAGGGTCGGAATCACGGCGGGAGAATCGAAGAATCCGCAAGAGGCGGTCCCTCGCGCCATCAAACAGGTCTTTTGGCGCATTTTGATTTTCTACATTGGTATGCCAAGCTCACCAGCCGATACGATTCAAACGCTAATGTCTTTCAGGTACTATCTTCTTCATTGGCATCCTCATTCCATCCAATGACCACAGACTGCTGGGATCCACGTCCAAAACTGCCAGCTCACCTCTGACCATCGCCTTGCAAGATGCCGGGATTCTCCCCGCGGCCCATCTCATCAACGCTCTGATTGTTATTAGTGTCATTTCCGCAGGAAATAGCTCTCTATATGTGGCATCTCGAACACTATTGTTCATGTCGCGAAGCGGCAAAGCTCCTAAATTCATTGGGCGCGCCAATGGAGCCGGCGTGCCTTGGGTCGGACTTATTTTCACTAACGTCTTCGCTTGCATTGTGTTCCTGGGACAGTCATCTAGTGCTGGCAAGGTTTACTCGGCTCTGATTACATTGTCGGGTGGTATGTTTATCTCGTCCGCTACCAATTATATGTTCTGCAACTAACACAAGGCACGCAGTGGCTACATTTATCGTCTGGGCCGTTATTGGCGTCTGCCACATTCGCTTCCGTCGTGCATTAGTTGCTCAAGGAGAAGACCCAGCTGCACTTCCTTACAGAGCTGCACTATATCCGTATGGAACTTATTTCTCCTTGGCTGCAAACGTCTTCCTCGTCTTCTTCCAGGGATACACGTGCTTCCTTAACCCGTTTAGTTCCACCGATTTCGTGATCAACTACATCTTGCTGCCAGTGTTTGTTCTCTTTGTTGTCGTGTACAAGCTCTGGAACAAGACTCGCTGGGTCAAACTGGAGGAAATGGATATTTGGACTGGCAGGAGAGAATTCACTGAACAAGACGCGCGTCCTAAGAAGCCTCGGCAGTGGTGGTCTCACATTAGCGATATTGTTGTGGGGTAATTCTTCATGCTGCTTATTCCTAGCAATATATCCGTTCTGCAAGACAGAAAATGAAATTTGCCGAGTCTAATCATTGTCTTCATCTTATCCAAATGCCAAGTCAAGATTAGATCAAGGGATGACCACGGGAATCCGTCGGGACGCCGGTTCTCCCTCTCAGGCGGAGGACGCCGACCCGTCTGATAGACATTCAACTCGCCCTTAGCAAGTACAGTATACTTCTTGCAACAGGATTTTGTGTTCATATCTCGCTTAGACTCTTCAATTCTCATCTTCAGCACTAACTTGCGGAACAATTCTTCAGCGCCCACCTTCCCGCCCCCAAACAACCCCACATTTGCACCCCGAAGATCCGCCAACAACTCCATTCACATCGTGCCCCCAACGGCCGCTACCCATTGGCCCGATAACAATCCCACAAAGCGACTTGGTCCACATGAGCTGTACTAAGTGACCAACAAGGGTCCACGCCCCGAAGATGTCAAACCCGGTCGATCATTTCCTTTGCACGCCCTCGGATACGGCGCTGCATGTTGCAAGAACTCCAATCACCACTCGATCACTCACGCTGTGCCGCTTCGTCCAATCATAGCAGGTTTGTACCTCGCTCGTGATGCTTCGTGTCTTCTAGCGCGGGTGTTGCAGATCGGCGGATATTCCTGTTGTAGTATGGTTCGGTGCGGGTGAGTAGGGCCGTTGATCGCTGTATCTTGGAAATGCCAATGAGATTGTGATATCGCTGAGCAGGCAGATGTAACATTGTTTGCACTCAGTGTTTCGAGATGCACACTAGGCTATGGAGGGCTCAGTACGAGGAATCAAGGTGCTCTGTCGTGTCTATATAAACTGGCTGATATCCCAGATCTACCGGACAACCAAGTCTCGGAGATCGAACCAAAAACCCCAGTGATCCACTTGAAGTTTATCAATCAACCCAACTCAAAATGCAGTACTCAAAGGTACAATCGTCCCAAACAGCGCAACTCTTCATCCATATATTAACAAAAGCCCTCCAGATCCTGGCCCTGGCCACCCTTTTCATCTCCACCACTATCGCCGCACCCCTGACAGAGCGCGCCTGCGCCTACACCTGCGGCTCAGTTTGCTACACTAGCAGCGCCGTCAGCGCCGCCCAGGCTGGCGGTTACAAGCTGCACGAGGCCGGTACCACCGACAACAGCTATCCCCACGTCTACAACAACTACGAGGGCTTCGATTTCCCCGTTTCCGGCACCTACTATGAGTTCCCGATTCTGAGCAGCGGCAAGGTGTACACTGGTGGTTCCCCCGGCGCGGACCGTGTTGTTTTCAACGGCAATGATCAGTTGGCTGGTGTGATTACCCACACTGGTGCCAGTGGTAACAACTTTGTTTCTTGCTAGATTACCCCAGGAAAGGGTAGTCGTGCTTATCGAGACGGGATGAATATGAACGAGTCATATCTACGAAACAAATATACAATTGCATTACTTGCATAATATGCAGCGGAATTGTAGTAGTGCACAAGAACACAATATAAATGTAGAAGACTGACTTTCACGTAAACACAAATGGAGAAGCATCGTGTAAACATGCTGTGTATGTCTTCTGAGTTGAATATGGGTACTTAGAGGCAAACAGCAATCGACACCCGCACAAAAGCGAAAATGTGGGAGCTTGTCGTCGCCGGGGTTAGATACCCATTGAAAAACTACGGAGATAAGATCGAAGCCACAATGTTATGAGAACCTTTTAATGTGGGGTTGACTGGGTTTGTTGCCAATCGCCGACCGCGACGTGACAGGCACATCAGCTCACATCATCGTTGTGGTTTAGACGAACGGATTCGATATCAGATTGATCGTGACCGAGTCAAGCGAGCTTCGAGAGCTGTTTGGTGTCGTTGAGTTCGGAATCATTTTAGAGACGCCTCCTGAGCTATGGAGAGGAGAAGGCAAGGAAGGGAAGATGCGGAAAAGAGGGGTTTGAGGATTTAAACAGTGTCGCACAGACGCCGTCGGAATATCTACATTCCGAACAGGGATCAGCGGGGAAGATTGCGGGGGAATTCGATCGGCATGAACATTGCTAACAAACCTCGAGGTTGAATATGAACATTCAAAAACATACCCGGTCCATGTGCCCCAGGTAACTCGGTAAGAGGGAACACGCGATCACCTTCCCGCTATCATCATGACCGCTTGTAGTCATCATCTCGCCCATGAACACCCATGACGGTGGGATGTCACCTCAAAAAGCATCATTCCAAACTCATCCGCCATTGTCACCCACCGCTTAATCCGCTCCGATGTCTTCTTGAATCCGGCCTTAGGAGACTGCCAAAATTCACCAATGACCACCATCCCATCCTGCCACTTGGCCAAATGACGGTCATACTCCGCCTCCCAGGACGCCCGATCAGACGCCTGCCACAGAGAATCGCTGTCAGGAGCCAAAACATCAGCCAACTCATTCGACACGGAATCTGACATGGCAGACGTGCTGTAGATGCTGGTGAAGAAGTACGTGGTCAGCAGGGTGCGTCTTTTTGCAGAGGCCACGATCCAAGATTCCCAGTCGGGGCGGTTCCGGGTGATCTCGTCTGGGCAGGTAAGGCCTCGTTTGGCGGAGTAGAAGGCGATTTCGTGGAGCGTGGCGATGTCCTTTTCAGGCAGGGTGTGGGTGTCGTTGATTGGGTAGAAATATGCCAGTATCATGTAGATGAGGAGAGCTTGGAATGAGCAAAGTAGGTCGAAGTCACTGATCGATTGTTTCTAGATTGTGTGTAAGCTGGCTGTATAGATTTGTGATGATGGCCCGTTTCGAGTCACTGCTTACCTCAGCCATCAATCTGGCAATCTCTGTCTTCACGGTGTCAATGACCATCTGCTCGCTACCGGCAGTGTGGCTTTTCCAAAGTCCCACGAGGGAGGAGCAGTTTGCCAGAGTTTTGAGGATCGGCTTTCGCGAAAGTTGCATTGGATGAATGAATGGTGGAAAGATACCGGCGTCGAATTTTTGACTGGGGTAAGATTGCAAAATGGCGAGAGATCCTGCGAGGTGGCCATGCGGTCTTCATCAGGCACTTCTCCGGCTCCCGTCATCAAGTTTGGCTTCAACCAGCGGCCGCGGATTTCCCCCGCATTAAGCACGGGAATCAGGGACACGCTCTCGAAGTGTAGGGTTGAATCAGTCGAAATATTTTCTACTGAAGAATTCTGTCTCGGGGCAATCTGTTGGATAGATGTGTGTATGTCTTCTGAGTTGAATATGGGTACCTTCCGACTTGATGTCCGTGGTGGGGATTGCATCCTCCACCTTTATATTGCTAACGTCGGTAAATTTGCATTCTTTGCCCTTGGTTATGCACCGCGAGCAGCTAGAATGCTTGCGCGTGCATCGCTTTTTGAAGACTCTGCATTCATCGCAAGCCGTTCTGCGAGAAGAGCCGCCGTAGTTGAGCGTGGAAGGGCCCGGTGACATCTTGGTGTTTTTGGGGACCTTGAGATGGGAGTAATGATGGGGAGGTAGTTAGTTGTGATGGTTGTGCGCAGTGGTGGTAGTGAGTAGTAAGAGTGGTGAGAAATGATCGTGGTGGGATGATGGTTTCGTGACTGTGGCGAGTAGTGATTTTGGTGCGTATGAATAGTGGTGAGAGTGTTAGTGGTGAATAGTAATTGGGGCGAGGGTGACAGTAATAGGACGTGAAAGAATTTGAGATGATCGATGAGCCAAGTTGGGAGTAGATGTAGGAAATTCGGATAAGGCAGCGGGCACGATCTATACTTTGCCTCCTAGGGTCGGTTTAATATTGAATCAAGATGCTTCTCCAAAGCATCAAGAACAGTTGTCCTAAAACTCCACTGGCCTTCGGATCGTTCTGTCTCTCTGTAACATTACTTCGAAAGTTTTGTATCTCAAGACGAATAAAGTTATCTCCATAACATACATAATAGCAACTTCTACGAGGAAGCTAAAAGATGCAGAGGGGAAAGGGAAAATTAGAGTGGTGTTACAGGCCGACAGAGCAAGACGTAGAGTCTGTAAAAACAAGTTATCTGCCAGATAGGAACGAATACCCGTCAATACATGTATGTAGCTCTATTTGATGTTATTCATTGGGGCTTGAATAGATAGATGTAAGTGGGCAATCAACTGGTGGCTTGTCAGCGACTCGGAAAGCCACCAAAAAGGAAAATCCGGAGTCTCCACTCTTATTAGGGGGCTGGTGAGCAACCTGGAGATGCTACTTCACAGCTCTCAGTCTTCCACCTGTTCAACCGCTACATGTGAAGCCAAAAAGATTTGAATGTGATTGAGGTATCACTAGAGGAAAGTCTGGAAGCGAGATGACGGTGCCAGATTAGACAGCCCTGAATTCACGGGTGGGGTTGTCGCTATCGAGGGACAAGGTGTAGAGATTGCGACGATGCTTGGAGTCGGGGTATCCGGGTTGCTGTCCGCGATGGAGGTCGAACGCTCCGCCATTGCATCACTATCGTCTGGGTATCTGCACTCCTTGCCTTGGGTCCGGCATCGCGAGCAGCTAGGGCGGTCGCGAGAGCATCCCCTTTTGGCGATTTTGCACTCCTCGCAAACTTGTCTGCGCGTAGGGCCTCCACAACTGGGCGTGGAGAGGACCGGAGCCATCTTGGTTAGAATGCTTGGGGATGCAAGGGATGGAAGAAATAATGTGATGGTGGTGAAGTGATAGTGACGGGGATGACGATAAGAAGTGATTGAGTCCAAGTTCATAAGAAAGAATTCCATGTAGGAGAGTGGGATAAGGCAGTCACGCCGGCTATACTTTGCCTCCTGGCGTTTGTTCCATATTGCTTCAGGATACTTCTCCACAACATCAAATATGCCTTCTAATTCTCCTGACTTGTAGGGTGTTCTGTTTCCAGCCCTTATTTCGAAGCTTCTATATCTCTATATCTCAAGGTAAATAAAACAATCTCAATACAATAATAAATGATGGCGTACTCTACGTTTATACACCAGATGGCCAAAGGAGACAGTCAGAAGGGGGAATCAAATGCCTCTTATAGACCGACCGATCATAGCACAAGCAAGGAATCTGCCATAACACGGGAATCTCCACCAATACAAACAGACCTACTCCGTATATTGCGATACTTAGCAGAGCTTTTACACTGTTTGCTGGGCTGGAGTAGATCGAAGTGGACCAATCAACTGGTGGCATATTCCCCACACGGAAAGCCACCCACAGGAAAAATCCGGGGTCTCCACTCTTACAAGGGGGCTGGTAACTAACCTGAAGCTAATACCTCACAACTCTCGTCGCCGACACGTTCAAAGACTGCATCAAAGTCCAATAGATGTGAATGTGATTGACGCATCACCAGGAGAGATATCACGGTCACGACCATAGCTCTCAACAATGCGGGGAATAATGTCAAGGGCGACGACTCGTCTCTTCCGCGTGCAGAGCAAGTCGCGGAGCATTCAATTAGCACCGAGGCGAGGCTTGGCGACAGCGACATCTAGGAGATCCAACCCAGTCCTCTATGGCGTTGTTGGTCTAGCTGTCGGTGCTGTCGGCACATGCGCCGCGTTCTACAGCCTTAACAGCTCGGACCCAAAGCAGAGCATACAAAAATGTATCCCGGAATATGCCGATAAACCAACAATGCTCAAGGTATGCAACCGATATTGCTCTTTTTGATTTCATTGTACTAATGAGTGATCAGGCCGCCAAAGAACTCCAAGAACTCTTCGGTGAAGACGCCGTCAGCATGGACAAGGACGATCTAGAAAGCCACAGCTACTCAGAAGCATCCACATCGAATGTCTCCACCCGCCCCGTCGCGATCATCATGCCCACCAGTACAGAAGAAGTCTCCCTCATCGCCAAGATCTGCACAAAATACAAAATTCCCATGATCCCCTTCGGCGCCGGATCAAGCGTCGAAGGCCACTTCAGCGCACCATACTCCGGCTTCAGCATCGACATGTCGCGTATGGATAGGATCATCGCCATTCACGACGAGGATATGGATGTCGTAGTGCAACCTGGCGTGAACTGGGTGAATCTCAATGATACACTGCAATCTACGGGTTTATTCTTGCCGCTGGATCCGAGTCCCACAGCTCATATCGGTGGGATGGTTGCGACTAACTGCAGTGGGACAAATGCTATGCGCTATGGTACGATGAAAGACTGGGTTGTCAATTTGACGGTTGTGCTGGCTGATGGAACTGTCATCAAGACCCGTCGGCGACCGCGGAAGACTTCCGCTGGGTATAACCTCAATGGTCTGTTCACGGGATCAGAAGGGACACTGGGAATTATCACTGAAGTGACGCTAAAGCTAGCCATCGTACCCTCGCATTTCGGCGTGGCAACAACGGCTTTTCCGTCCGTTGCAGCAGCTACGAAGGCAGCTACATCGATGATCCGTGGTGGAGTCGCTCTCGCGGCGCTGGAGTTAATGGATGATGTGCAGATGCGAGTAATCAACCAAACAGGCGGTACAGCGGGGAAAATGTGGTCCGAAAACCCGACTCTATTCATCAAATTCTCCGGCTCAGAACGAGCCGTCGAAGATAGTATCGCCGCAGCCAAGGCGATCGCGTCCGCACACGGTGGATTCAGCTTCACCGCATCTTTAGATGAAAAGACGATGACAGCACTGTGGTCCGCACGCAAACAAGCCCTGTGGGTAATTCTCTCTGTCCGTCCGGAAGGAACGCAAATCTGGTCTACGGACGTCGCAGTGCCACTCTCCAATCTAGCGGATATCGTCGAACAATCGAAAGAAGATGCGTCCAAGCTAGGGTTATTCTCGACGGTGCTGGGCCATGTTGGTGATGGAAATTTCCATCAGGCGGTTATGTATAACCCCGATATTCCGGAACAAGCGGCGGGTGTGAAGAAATGCGTTGATACTATGGTTGAGCGGGCATTGGAAATGGATGGTACTGTTTCGGGTGAACATGGTATTGGACTTGGGAAGAAGCATTGTCTGGAGAAGGAACTGGGACCTGTCACTATTGATGTGATGAGGACGTTGAAGCGGAGTTTGGATCCGCATTGGCTGTTGAATCCTGGGAAGATTTTGGATTATTGAGTTCTTCATATACCGTCATGGAGATTGCCAGCTATTGAAATCGTGTTTAAGATTGGCGTCCTCCAGATACACTCATTTGTGCAAGTCTACCAGCCTCATGTGGCATGCAGACTGGAAATTTACCTTTGTTAAATTGTTGTGGTCTGGGATGGGCAGATGTTGCGATGGAGTGGTACGAGGGTCATCCGCTTTTGTTGATAGATGCATGGCGGCTTTGCATGTGGATGGAAGACTGCGCTGACTGGATCACTAATGAACTCACTGTGAGTCAACTGCGATAAAAGCTCAAAGAAGGACACTGGAATGCGTTGGAATGCAAGAAACGTCCGATGATGCTGCTGATAGAAACCGATAACTAAATCATCGCTGCAATGCTAGAACCGATACGAGAACCCGGTCTCGAATCACGAATCCACGGTCCATATCCCGTATCCATATCAAAATCCAAATAAAACCCTTCAATCAAGCCACAAGCGCATCACCAGCCATCATCCTCATAAGACTGGTCCTCGCGACCCTCGTAGTACGCTTCCTGACGGGCCTCCTCGACTTCCTCTCTCTCGGAATCCTCATCTAAAAGGCACCCATTAGCAAAAAATCATGCCCAGCACCCAAATGCGCAAAACTTACCACGCTCATGCTCAATAAGAGCACCCGCAATACCACCCAACGCCAAACCAGCGGCACCCGCCGCAAGATACTTGCCAGCATTGCTCTTCTTCTCCTCAACTACAACAGGCGCCTGCTGCTGATATCCACCACCCTCATACGCACGCTGACCATACCCAGCAGGCGGGGGTCCCGGCGGGGCCGCATAATATCCGCCCTGGGGCTCAGGAGGAGGCACACTGCGCGAACCATCATAGTAGCCCTGTCCCTGGTAGGGAGGTTCCCACTGCGCGCGGCCGGTGCTATCTTCGACCCAGAAGGCGCGGCGCATGTTTGGCTCCCACTCTTGGTGCCAGCCGGCAGGCAAAGGGGGAGGGGGACCTGGTGGAGGGCGAGCCATTGGGGGTGGGGCGCTGTAGGCGGCGCGGTCGTAGGGGGGTCTGTTGTCGTATGGTGGGCGTTGGTCGTAGGCACCTGGAGGGGGGCCTGGGGGTGGGCGGTTGTAGGGGTCGCCTCCGTAGTAGGACATTTTGATGTGATGTGATGTGATGTGATGTGGGTTGGTTGGGGGAATGAGGGAGAGGGAGGAAAGAGAAATTAAAAGAGAAAATAGAAGGTAATCAGACGAACTGGAGGAGTGGCAGCTTTATGAATTGATGAGGAGGGGGCTGATTATTGTTGCGCTATAAAAAGCCGTCTAGGAAAGCACAAAACAGACGAAGGGTAGATTACAGATTAATATAAGTAACCTAGTGTATCCTCTTCTCTCTCCTATTCCGCTCAGGGCCGAAACCAAAACCTCCCCACACCCCCAAGACAATAAAAAGAGGAGTCATGGAGCCTCTCGGAACCCCGTTGAGGGATAAAAAACAACAATGACCGGAGCCACAATCCACCGGGCTGTGGAGCGCACAGGGTGTTTTAGCGCCGAACAAGCCTTTAGCCAGTCAATCGGAACCAGTGAACTGCCAATAGTGAATAATTACATACAATACATACGGAAAGATGTACAATACAAAAGAATTAAATCCCGGCGCCTAGTCCTGGCCCGGGCCGACTAGGCAGATGCGATTTGATGTGGCTTGGCATTGAATATTCTCCGTACAAACTATACAGTTCAGTTTCAGTACTCAGGTACTGCCCCGAAGATACAAGAGTACCGAGGATAAATTATGTCTACCTCTTAAGATGAATCCTCAACTGTTGGTTATTCTTCGTAAATTCCATGGTTTGATGAAAATACCCCTGACGAGCAGCTCGGGGGACTCATATCCACCACAGTGCTAGTACTAGAAGGCCGGGGACCCCCCATTAATACCTTAGCCATACAAGGTCAGTCACCAAGCGACGAGAGAACCCTTCCCCTGCTATTTACGGAGTAGTATGTAGCTACTTGTCCGTCGGCACACGCCAAGGTGGACTCTCCATGTGTCACCATCAGCGGGCCAAGTCTTTCAGGCTCGGCGGGCATGCCATAATGACAGTGACTCATAAATATAGATAGAAGGCAAAAAGGTGAAGCGAAGAAGTAAAATAGGTGAGGCCAGAGAGTGACATACCATACTCATCTAAAGATTTCATACTGTATCTGATAATCAGGCTGCCATATAGAACTATTCTCCAATCCGTTCAAACTATATACGCGACATAACCATAGTAATGCACGAGTCACGACAAGGCTTGGCACGATCCAACCCTTTACCCTTTACCGTCCTGATCGCCTTAACCCTGTAGGGCGAAAAACGCTCGGGGCACCTACCACCTGCATCCTGCAGCCCTTCAGCCCAACCCGCCTAGCCGAGACATCTCGCCTACTGTAGCACGGCCACGCTGTACGCAGATGGAATGGAATCAGATGGAGCGGAGAATTGAGATGACTACATATGTACCCCAGTACTCCGTACAGTAACTAGTTACAGAGTAACGCTGAGAACTTGATAGGTATGAGAAATCACGCACGTCAGGGTGAAAAAGGAGGCGGGGCTGTATAGTCACAGGAAAACGTCCATCAATACCGCCCGTAGCCCGAAAGGGGATTACAGTGGAGCAGTACACTGACAAGCACACGAGGGCCTTTGTACAGGTTCCCGAGAAGGGGAAAGGAGAACACTACCACAGTACAGAGTACTTCAAGTGTAGCGGTCTTCAAAGTACAGTACAAACCTAACTCCGAAATCCGTGAAATAAACCAGTTTTACAATAATTACAAAACCCCCTCCAAAAGCTGACAGAAGTCACGAACTAAACGTTTAGTTCGGCGGTTAGTCCGGGCGCTAGCAGGCATGCCGAGCCACGATGTGGCTCAGGTAGAACGAGACACAGCCACTCGGGGGATCACACGTGGCTGGTGCGAGTTTGGAGGGTCGGTGACTCGGTGTCAAGTGATAGGGTCAATGGCTTGGCAGGTGGAAGCGAAGTCTTTCAGCCGTATGGTTGGGATTACATGTGGGAGTAGCTAAAGAGATAATGGAGATGGAGTGAATTACAAGGAAAATGGAAATTGGTCAGTAGTTGGGGGGGGGGGGGGGGGGGGGGGTTGATGTGCAGACACCCCAGAGGAATAAATATTGAATTATTGAAGCAGCTGATTGAATGTATCCAGTCTGTGACTAGGAGAGATAGCGGAAGAGGTTGGTAAAATAGCGATACGGCCATCCTCATCATGGATTAATGGCACCGGATCCCAGCTCAGAATTGATGCACCATCAGGCAATATTGGTGGGCAAAATGCCGTGCATTTTGTACCGGGGACAACTCTCGAAACAGCAATGCAGCAAGAGGTCAGCCCTGCCCAGCAACCAGGGGTTAAGAGCCAGCCAGGTTGCTAGTCTCGTTGTTGCCCGGGTAGAAGAAAGCCGCCAAACTGGGGAAATGTTAGAAAAAATCATGATAAATAAGTGGCACGGGTGTTTGACTCACGCAATGATAATATAGGCGGCGAGCAGAAGTGCACCCTCAAGGTAGTTACTCCGGCCATCCAGGACCAAGAAGTTGACCACAAAGGCGGTGACAAAGAGACAGATGGTCTCGAACAAGGTGAAGTACAGGGACATGTCCTTATCCATGCACCAGCCCAGGATGACGACAAGCGGAGTGACGAAGATAGCTATAATATAGTGGGTTAGAATACAATAAGGTAAATGCACAGGGAAGGAAACACATACCAATTTGGATACTGCTTCCAACGGAAACACCAATAGACAGATCCATCTTGTTCTTCATAGCCACACTGACGGCTGTAACGTGCTCTGCCGCATTACCAACAATAGGTAAGATAATCAAACCGATGAATGCCTCGCTGACGGATGAATTCTCAATCATGTCAGGGATAGCATCAACCAAGAACTCGGCACAGACAGCGACCAGGCCGGTAGACAGGAGTAGCATGACAATGGCGGCGGTGCGTGACATTTCCGGTTCGACCTCTACGACAGCAGTCTCTGGTGCCACTGGATCGGTGGGACCAGCCACACGAGCAGCACCACGGGCGAATTGAACAGCATTGCCAACTGGGGGCTGGCGGCTGACACGGGCGGGAAGGGAGTTACTGCGAGAAAGACCAGGGCGTGAGGCAGCAGCCCCCAGCTGAGGAGACTGGGCGGGAGTTTGAGAACTGAAGACGGTGTTGGACAAGAGAGATGGAATAGGGCCGAAGGGGGACCGTTTCCTCTGCTCGGTTTCTCCGGCACCTGGCATACCAGCAAAGTTGGGGGTCGAGGTGAATCCTTTCATGGAAGGTCGAGAATTCTGTGCCTCCTCTTCTTGCGTGGGAGGCTGGCTGCGAGACTTCTCGGCTCTGTGCTCTCTGCGCTTCTTGCGTTCACGTTTGCGCTCCTTCTCACTGCGAGCGCTTTCCATGCGGTTCATAGCAATACCAAAGTCACGGGAGCGGAATTCGGACGGCTGGCCCACATCGTCATCGGCATCATAGCGAATCTCGTCACCGATGTCGACAGCGCATGGGTTGGCTTCATTACTGGCGATCGAGTTGCCAACCGAGTTCGGGTTCTCGTCAGTCATAACCTTCTTCTGGACTGACTGGCGCGAGGTGGTTCCCTTGGAGCTGGTACTGGACTTGCGACGGCGACGGCTCTTCATAGCCCTCTTGATGCGCTTGGCAGTGGTCCAGGAACTTGTAGTGTCGACAGATTCATCACTTGAGCTGCTCGACGAATCGGAAGAGCTGTTCATGAAGTCGGCAAGGACACCAGGGTGTGACTCCTCGTCGATAATGCGCTGAGGAATACTGGCGTAGAGGTAGGAATGGGTTCTCAGCTGGAAGAGGATGTACAGAACGTACACCAGCAAGAGGACCACACTTGTGCCACGGCTAACCTTTAGAGTTCGTCGATCGGCCTCTGCAGCATCCGAGAACGAAGCGTGGAAAGCAGTGGGGAGGAGCAGACTGGTCACAGCCAGACTGAGCATACAGGCACTCATCTGGGTGACGGTGCTGTTGTAGATCTGTTCTTGGAATCGCAAGCCACCCAGCAAGAATGCCATGCCCAGAATCAGTAGCAGGTTTGCCAGGATAGAACCCAGCAGGGAAGCCTGCACGATACGAATTTCATTCTTGACTAGGGCAATGATGAAGATGATCAGCTCGACGGCATTACCGAACGAGACGTTGATCAGGGCGCCCATGGTGTCGCCCAATCGGCTAGCCACACTCTCGGTAGCATGGCTGAGCAGACCTGCGAGAGGGATGATAGCCACAGCGTTCATGGCGAAGATCACAGCTGGGTTGAGGCCGGCAGCTTCAACGGCAATACCCACTGGCACGAAGACCAGCAGGATGTTGACCCAGCTGTGGCAGACAGCATCCTTGGTGTGGTTGTAGAACCGACCTGTTCCATTGCGCATGCGGGTGACGAGGCCGGGTTTTTGAGATTTTTCTTCCTCTGTGGACCCTGCTGTGGTAGCAGGGTCCTCGACTGGGACAGTCACTTGATCATCTTTCAAGGTGGAAGAAGACTCCGTGGAGGGATCGACTTCGGGGATCTGGCTCGTGGCCGGGGGTAGGGTGGAGGGTTGATTGGGCAGGCCGCGAGAAGAGGCGTGAGCTTTCGCCCACGAGTTAATACGGTCTGTGTCAGTGCTGGGTCAGTGGCGTGCGATTAAGAGATGGAGATATAGAGTAAGTGGAGATAAAGTGTGCCAGTCACGCGAGGAAGCTTAAGCTTGGAAATGACTTACGCATGTATTTCAGGAATCAGCAGCTGATTCAAAGCGCAAGGCAGTCAAGCCTGGAGGAATGTGAAGCAGGGGAAGATGTCTGGACAGACAAAAAGCCCGGAGAAATGAAAGCAGAAATGATCAGGGGGAGGAGGGAAGAGCGGGCCTGGCCTTATTTATCGCGAGCCTTGGCGGGAGTCTTGGCGCTGACGGTTGTGGTTCCAGAAAATCAGGTGAAGCGATTCTGACTGCATTGTTATTCTTGGACTTTCACTGACGCCAAAACATTGACAATGATTTGACAACTATGACTGGCTCATGAAGCCACCGAGGTTTCCAGACTTTACAACTCTCCACAAATTCCAGAATATGCAGCACCGAAAAAGCAAGCTGGCAGATCACCCGATGATCCACGAATGTTGACGAGTACCGCCCACAGTTGACAGGCGCATTCCTCGCGCAGAAATTGGCTTCGTCGGCATATCCCTCGCATTGACTCCATCCAGAACCCCCATGATGTCAAATGCTCGACAATACTCAATTGAAATGCGCAGTCTTCCTCCCGTGAAACGTCCAAAGGAACACGGCAAATGACGCGTACTTTAGCCTGGTCCCTATAGGGATTTGCCAAGGGTGCGCCTTCGCAGGGAATCCGGCTCCACCATGGACAATGTCCGACAGTGGCCTTGCCGTGGCTATCATGATTGGTTCGGTGGTCTCCACCCGATCGACGCTGTGTGAGAGGTCGCCCCGAATTGTGTAAAAAAGTCAAGAGTCTCACGCGGAACCAGAGAGCAAAGGGCAGAGAAGCTCACTGGGCTGGACAAGCAATCCATCCAAGCAAGGCTCAACGAGCTTGTCTAGCAATGCAGGCTGCTATAGTATTCCCCTACTGAAACGGTCTGCCGGGCGCCCGAGCTTGACCCTCATCGATAATCTGTCTTACTGCGGCAATATGTCCGACCTCCGCTCCGAATTGATTCCTCGAAACGCTCTAGTGCTTTTCGTATCATGCTGGTTGGCGATACGACCGGAGCGGACAAGTGGCAGTCTCGCTCAGGCTCTCAGCACTGCAGCAGCCAATCCAGCAACGAAGCGATTTCCTGATCCAGCCAGTGGTCCACATGATGTCATCTCTGCCGGTTTCCCCAGGAATTGACCCAGTTTTGAGTCGATTTTGACAGCTTTGCCAGTCATGGTACAGAGTATCTTATTTTAATTCTGGCCAGTCCGTTTGCATTGTTATCTATCTCCTCGGTCGCTACTGAAAAGGGTATCTCTCAACGCGACCATTTTCGAGCTCAGAGTCAAGCCGCGGTTCGTGACCCACAAGTCCACAGCTCGCTTGCACCTTCGCGTCTGTGGCGGTGTTGGTGGCTGTGTTTTCCACTGTCTTCGCCACGCTTCTAAATTGGTTTGTACGACTCATTTTTGCGTGTGCTTGTGGGAACAGTTTTGAAATCCGAGGATTTCTGACTCATTTGATATGACGATGACGATGACACAGACATCGGCTTATGCAATGCACAATTATACAAATCCGGCAACAGTTGTGGTATAGCTATGGCGGACCGTTCCGAGCTACGTCGCTTGCCGAGGACGATCCGTCAACGCAGTGAAAGTAAATCATCCAACAACAATGAGATTGTCAAAATCTAATCCTCCAAATTTCTCTATCTCAGGAGTCTTCCTGTGACTCTCTTCACGGATCTCGTCATCAAGATTTAAAATCGCCATCCTGGGAGGAACACAAAGTATCCTGGTCCACACAGTGTACCGCGTCACAAGCCAAACGACTCAACAGTCCAAATCAATCGCATCTAAACGAAGTTTCCAAGTCCATTGCAACGAGAAAGCGGGAACTCCTTCTTCGTGCACATAGTGATAGCACCCGAAACCCACTTTACACCAGCATAAGCACCCTCCTGGTAAGAGTCCGCCGAGAAGGTTCCCTTCTGAGTCTGCGAGCCCAGACAACCAGTCAGAACCCGGCCAAATCTACGAGTCTTGATCGGCTTGGTGATCATCACTCCAGAGTAGCCATTCGGAACCGTTCCCTTGATGTTGATCACGGTTTGGGTAGTCCAAGTGCGGGAGTAGTCGATGCCCACTGAAAGGCCCAGCTTGTCTTTGATTGCAGTCCAGTCAAGGCCAGCGCTAACACTAATACCGTTGCTTATGCTGTAGCCGGAACTGACGTAGACGTCCATGCCGGCTCCAGTGCCGATAACGACGGGGGACATCTGCACGTCCCAGTCGATGAAGGTCTGAGATCGGTCGGTGACGACAGCGGTGGTATACCCGCAATCGGCGCGGGTATTCAGGTGAGATTCGTTTCGGCCGCTGCTGGAGATACTCCGAGGTGTATCATCAACCTCGGGAACATCGAGTGAGATCTCCTGCGATGCGAGCAATGCGTGGTAGACACTCTCATGGACGATTTCCACTATGGCAGCCTCCTATGTTAGCCTACTCTTTGCGTGCGCTTAATTCATGACTAGAAACTTACTTCGATCCTCTCCATACAAGATGACCTCGTCGGGTTGGAGGATATGATCCGGCGTCCACATGGTACTGTTAAGACCAGACGCCGTGAACGGGGCCGCAATGGCACCCGTGGCCAAGCCAAAAACGACAAGGGCATTGAAAAGCATTGTTCTTAAGATAGATAAGGAATGCAAAAGTTGCAAAGGATCTTGATACCTGCTTCTACATCCATGCCCTGCCATGGGGCGATTTCGTGATTTATATGGATTGACAAGCTGTTACCTCGTTTGGTCCTTTTGTTATCACCATGCTCGACGACACCAGTAGGTCTAATCTCGCAAGATGGAGGCTTCTTACTTGATACGGTTATGATGTTCACCTACAGGGTCCTTGAAGTCAAAGTTCAAGACAAATGCCTCAACGCCTCTATAGACTCGATCGTACGTTTCTAAACTTCGTTGCCGGAAGGAGCCGTAACCCCCCGTTCAACACCAACGCGTGGCTCCATGAAATTCTCCCATTGCTGGAATAATCACTCTGCAGGATGGCGAATGTGAGACCTGTCCCTGAGCAGAAAGTTAGAATGTCTAATTAGATCTACGCCCCGTAGGAGATGTGCAACGGTATTCCTCTTGGCAAAACTTAGATAGATCGCTTCCGTACTTTCACCATCTCTAAAATGCTGATCTTATACTTCAGACGGCAAAGACTGACCAAGAACCAGGGGTTGAATCCCCAATCTATGACATCTTGTCTCACTTCTGGCCCCATGAACATCAATTAACCGATCCCGAAACGGCGTGGTGATTTTCCCCGAAATTTCCCCAGATTAAGGTGCCCTGCAGAAAGGGCGGGATCCTCCCGAAGATCAGCCACCCGATTCGTTATTTAGACCTCATCGGGCAATGCTGGAGTTTAAGATTAATCTCTGAGACAAGGGGATTGCTGAAATGATTACTGTATCCAGCATGCTGACCCTGTTGATCACACGTGGTGAAGAAGTAAGCAGCCACCTGCCGATCATGATCCAAGTGTTTCTCCGAGTCTCAGAGTAATCCATCTGAGATCGGGGAATAGATAGCTTGCGTGATAATCGAAAGGACATTGGTGTTATTGTGATTTCCGTCTTGAAGATAAAATACTCTCCTTGTAGCTCTCCAAGTTTGTCACTCACAGCAAATCTTCCTTAACTTTAGCACTCCCTATTCACACACAATCTTAAAATGAAACTCAACTTGATTCCCGTCTTCCTTGTTCTTACAGGAGGGTATGTGTACAATACACCGTCGAATACCTACCTCTTTAAAGAATTCTTCTGACATTCATCATAATATCTCAGCGCCCTCGCCAAATTGCACAACGTCGCAGTATGCGTGACCAACAGAGTCACCCAACCGGTCGGCGGTACACCTTTCAGCCCGAGCTACACTTGGTCCAACAATTACGAGATTCTACCGGCTGAGACCAAGTGCGCCTGCGACTATTACAGGCAGCGTCATACCGGGAGCAATCAATGGGATTCGTGTCCTGACTGCACTTTTGTATGTTTATCGTGTTAACACCGTCGCTCCAGTGAGTTTCTCGATGCTAATTGCCTCTAGGATGGTACCTATTGTAACTCTGCAGGGTGGCATATCGGTGGCGATGAGGTAAGATAGACCCCCGTTGGTGGTGGTGAAATCCTACTAATCGTGATTTAGATGACCTATTACTGTGAGAAGCAATGCCATGCTCAGGGCGCCGAGGGAAATTAGATGGACAGGGTCACCACGTGTTTCCACGGAATCTTTCAGAGCCCTACGTTTAGCCCATTCTCTGTTGGTGTCACTCGTTGAAGAGCCAAGCAACTGGGTGGTTGATTGTCGAGAATACCGCTCTTTATCTCACTATATATTTTGATACGGGTTTCCCCCTTTCACAGGTAGAAGAATTGACTGGAAGTCAGTCGGCGATCGATAATAGGTAGGCTTCAATGAGAGATTAGCGAGCGGTAGAAGAAGTGAGATGATAAAAGCAAGCTCGATAATACCTCGGATTCTTCGCTCGTCAGCTATCTCTAGGGTGAGGGTTGTCTATCCAGTTCACGGGTGAACTACGGCAGAAGTCCATTCCGCCCCACCCGCTCGTCGATAGAGAGGTCCACTCAGGGATACGTCAGTACGATGGTTCTACATACTTTCTACATATGTACTTGCTTTGCACGGACAAAGAATGAGCTGAACCAATTCGAGTCAGCGAGCAGCAACTCAAGAGAAACTAGATCTCCACCCTAAGCTCCCAACTCAAGTAGTTGCATGTCGATCACCTTCACGTGACTTCCGGATTGATCCTCCCGCCATCGAACTTTCTCCTCAAACTTTGTCCAGGGCGAGTGCTGCGGAGCAATATCACACGATTCACAGTCTTTACTGGCCTTCAAAATCGAATAGAAGGTGGAGGTGCGATCGACGCCCGATAGTTGTCGCCCCGGCGCCCCATCGGCACTTGGTTCGGTAGCGACTACACGGCAACCCGATCCGAACGCAGCCACTTATGTTCCGATAGCGCTGATCAAGTCAAGTTTTCACCTCGTTCTTTCATTGTTACCACCACAAGAAGCAGTCAGCATTTTGAATCTGCCGCCAAAGTGAAGAAAAGCCTGGAGATATCTAGATGGTCTCCCGCGAGCTTGTAATCCAACAATAGCCCGACCATGGCTCACAGCAAACCCCAGGCAGGGACGTCTGGGGGAGTCAAGTACGTAAAATGTTGGATTAGCTACGCAAGAATATTCTAACCGAGCCAAAGCAGCATTTTGAATCCGTTGACATGGTGGAAAAAGCTCGATCTCGATTCTCGAAGCTTTCTAATGATGCTAAAAGGTGCTTTGGCTCCTACGATCACAATTGCTATGTGTGTATGCTGTGACTCTCATCCCGAGTATTGCGACTAAACAGGTGTAAAGATATCAAAGTGATGCCATCTCAAACATTACCACAACGATTGGCTATCTATCAGCTTTAATTTCGGTTCTCTCGCAGGGATTGATGCCCAGGGCGAAGTTTATGAAGATCGTGTTCTTTGACTTACTATCTACTTGCGTATCAGCTTCGCTTTGCTGTCTGGCCGTCTTCTGTGCTGTCAAGGCGAGGGAGCACAATACTCCTGCTGACGCAAGCGAGGCTGTGCGCACTGGGTACAGTAGTGATGCTTGTGCGGTATCCGCCATATGGCTTGTTGTTATGATTTGGTGAGTGAGTCTTGATGAACTTGTAGTCGTTTGTGAAACTGACAATGCATCTCAAGGGGGGCGAATGCGCTGCGCGCACTGAAACCGATGGAACTACAGGACCCCATGGTCGCTTTCTCGATATTTGCTTCTGTCACTCTTACTCGCGCTGGTACATTCATAACCCTGTCAGAGGGCCTGGGATTCATTTCCAAATTGCTCAAGGGTTTTATGATTGGCTTTGCGATCGCTACCGGTGTATCTCTTCTCATTTTCCCGATCACCAGCCGAGGCAATGTCTTCCACGACATCAAAGAATATGTCTCTTACGTGGAAGGGGTTTTGCAGGCACAAACATCCTTTGCCGCAGGTAGTGCAGCCACTGGATTGTTTTCAGGAAACGGATTCCTCCGCCGGGCACGAACCGCCATGAGCACTCGAGACATGCAGAGTGAGGGCGACAATGATCTGCAGTGCAAGCAAAAACAGCTACAGGCGTCCATGAACAAACTCAATGGCCTACACAGCAAGTTGCATGCCGACCTCTTTTACTCCAAGGATGAGATTGCGTGGGGCAAGTTATCACCCGAAGACTTGAGTACGATCGCTTCGCTTTTCCGAAGCTTACTTCTTCCACTTGCTGGAATGTCAATGCTGCCAGAGATTCTGGAGAGCATAATCAAGAATGAAGGACCGCGTGACGGCGATGACGAAGCAGACAGTCTGAATGGGACAGGGGAGAATGCGCTGAAACACTCGGAGATCCAGAAAGTAGTGGAGACCCATCACGCACGGCTTATGGATGCCGCTGAACTTGTCAAGCTGGGACTGGCTCATTTCTTGCTGACCCTGGAGCTTATTTCAGCTAAGCATTTGGACAAGCAAAAAAAGCCGCATCAAAGTGGATCTCCCGCCAGGGACGAGGAAGCAAGGGGCCAAAACCTACATCCCTTTCAGTCAGATTTTGCGTCACGCTTTGAGCAGGATCTGCGCAGCTATTACTCGCGAAGGAAACACCTACCACAGGCACTAGCGTCGCTGGAGGCGTTTTCGGCTTCCGAGAAATATACTGACCAGACAGAGCCTGGGTCAGGCCACCGAATTCTCGCGGGTGACGCCGACGTACGCCAGGAATTCTTCCTCATCCTGTACATGAGCCATCTGCAGGATGATATGCTTAATGCCACATTGAATTTGGTGAAGTTTGCGGACGGAAAAGTGGCTGATGGGACGATGAAACGGTCCCGTCTGATTTTCCCAAGGCAGGGTTCTATCCGGGAGTGGTTCTCGCTGCGAGGCGAGAAGGAGAAAATGAAGGAGAATTTATCGCCCAGCAGGCAATCGTCTCATGTGGACCCTTCCAATATCCATCGTGCATCACCATTGACTGGCTTCCCGGACCCGGAGCACCTCCCGCCAGAGAATATCTGGGAGAAAGGGAGCATGGCCCTGCGGGCCATTTCGCATGTCATCAAGTCCGATCAGAGTACCTTTGGATTCCGGGTATCCGCAGCTTCGTTCTCTGTTGGAATACTTGCCTATCTGCATCAGACTCAAGACTTTTTCATTCGCCAGAGATGTATCTGGGCGATGATTGTTATCGTCATCGGCATGAGCCCGACAAGTGGCCAGACAATGTTTGGCTTCGTTGCTCGTATCATTGCAACCGTCATCTCCCTTATTCTCAGTCTCATTGTGTGGTACATTGCGGACGGGAAGACAGCAGGTGTCATTGTCTTCCTGTACATTGCCAACGTGCTATTGGTATGACCTAGACAACCGCCTCAAAGGGAGAAATTGCTAACGTAACTTGTACAGTACTACCCCTACGTTAAAATACCACAGTACTTTGGCCCATCTGTCATCGCCATTGTCACATTCAACGTGATTATCGGCTACGAACTTCAGGTATGTTTCATATCTCTCCTCGTTCAGTGCTTATCTAACACAAATGAAGGTTGCCAAACTGGGAGTCACCGCAGCCGAGGAAAATGGACAGCCATACTATCCAATCTATTTGTTCGGACCCTACAAACTCGCCGCTGTCGCCGCGGGCTGTGCGATATCATTCTTCTGGGTTATCTTCCCATACCCGATTACCGCAAAATCGCAGCTACGCAAGCTACTAGGCCGGAGTCTCTTTGTCCTCGCCAGATTCTACAGTGCCATGCACTCGACAATAGAGCTGTGGCTCGCAGGCGAACTAGGTGACACAGAAGACGAGAACTCACCGGCCCATCATCTCCAAAAGTCGCGACATAAGATCTTCAAGGAAGAGATGATGCTTCTCACTGGTCTGCGCATGCATAGTCACTTCAGTACCTTTGAGCCACCGATCGGCGGCAAATTCCCAAAGGAGATCTACGACAATATCATTTCGGAAATACAACGCATTCTGACAAGTATGTCGCTGATGGCACACACGACGCAGGACCTGGACGCTCTCTCCGTTGAAACAGAAAATTCTGAGCACGAGAGCGATGCTCCGTGGATGGCACAACTCGCAGAGATTGCTCTGAAGTCTGCCGATTTCAATTCCCATCAGATCACCTCGTTGTTATGTCACTTGTCAGCTGCGATAACTAATGCCCAGCCATTGCCACCATACCTATCAACGCCAGAAAGCTTCCCACTTGCACGGCAAATGCAAAAGATCGACGACACGTTGCTCAACATCTCACATATCGAAGACCCTTCATTCTCAGCTTTCGTCGCTCTCGAAGTGCTTAGGTCTGTCGTATCCTTCAGCTTGCAGGATCTTCTAGAGTGAGTTGGCATGCCTTCATAATTTCCTTCGTTATTGGTGTCTAACCTGTACAGTAACATGCGAAAACTTGTTGGAGAGCTGAGTTTTGATGCGTATCCGCGACGGAGCCTGCGACATGAGGAGTCGGCTCATCTCTTACAGAGACCAAGCCAGGAGGAATCGCGTTGATGTTTGTGGCATGTGCGTTGTTCGTCGTATATAGCTTTTGGAACTTCCCATAAAATCTTACCATTGTGGTTACTTCCGAAGGAATACACAGATTCTCGATAAGAGAGGCCCAGAAATAGTGGCCATTTGAACCAGAAGAGCCTTAGGAACATTTCTTCAATACAAATTTGAGGCACCTGATATGCCTTCTGGATAAACCGCAATGATGACCTAGGAGTACAAGAATCATTGGATATCAAAATTTAACCTGTCGATTCCATATATGCGCAATTTCTACCAATCAAACCACCCCAATGTAGTCTAACCTGTATGACCGAGATCTCTCTATGATGGATATCTACAAAAGCTTAAACTTTACTGCCATCCCCATGCAAATAACCATAAAAGCCACGAAGACCCCCACGATCCCAAAAAACCACGACAAACCAGGCGTATCCTGTCCGGGAACATAAACGTTCATCCCAAACATACCCGTCACCAAATGGCAGGGCACGAAAATGGTCGCCAGTACAGTAACCTTGCTCATCGCGGAATTAATGGTCAAACTAATCCGCAAATTAGTTGCGCTCAACTGCGCCAGACAATTCGCCTGAGATCGACCAATGATCTCGTCAATATGAGCCAACGTAGATAATGTGGTTACCAGGTGATCCTGCACATCGCCTAGGTACATCAGTAGATCGCCATCTGGGAAAATGGGGAGTTTGTCGGGAGCTTCGCAGCGTTTCACGAAGCCGTTCAGCACGTCAACTTTGCCGTGTAGGGAGCGGACGATGTAAGTAATTTTCTTGCGGAGGATGTCGACTTGGGGAATGAGCTCTTTCACGTCGTCAATGCGGGCGATGAAGACTTGGTCTTCGATGGCTTGGGATTCGGCCTCGACGGCTCGGGTGTAGGGCTCGAAGCTGTCGACAATGTCGTCACTGGGATATTGTTAGTTATACTCTCACTGTAGGAGGTGATCGTTTTGGTGGCTGTATACATACATCAACGCGTAGCAAATCCAATCGCTGCACAAAATGGAAGGATCATGCATCCTGCGAATCCGATTGCGGACCCGGTTCACATGGCTGCACCCACTGGGCGAGAAGGTCACAACTCCATACCGGAAAACGATGATGTACATCTCTGTGGGAGGAGGCATCCCGAACCGCTCCCCACTTCCCGTTGGACGAAAGGCAGAGGCCGGTGTCTGGAAGGAGATGAGGTAGTAGTTCTTGAAGACATCAACCTTCTCGCGGGGCTCACGAATGGCAATATCCTCGGCCGTCAGAGGATGAATGGACAAGGCCTGTGCTACGATGCCGACCTCTCGCTCAGTGGGATCACGAACATCGATCCACCAGACAGGGCGCCGGGCGTCTGGACGGGATTTCTGGTTTTCCTGGAAGATGACATCCTGGTTCCCCTCGGGAAAGAGAGATGCCCATGATGATGCATTGGTGACTTGCTGAGTGCCGGAAGAGAAAAAGCTGAATCGCGCCTGCGATGCGTTCTGCAGGAAGGCCTTTTCGGGTTGCCTCTGGGTCGTCATTTTCACGATCACAGAGCAGCGTTTCCGTGGGTGATACGATAGGTTGACTGTCGACCTAGTGCCATCGGTGGATTGACGGCGGGGCGAACAGAGGTCGTCTTTGGAGAATTGAAGATGTTGATCATCGATGGGAATAGCGTTTTCGCTCAGCCCATTCTAGTGTTGGAAATCTTGTGGGTGTCTTCGAAAATGACCACCGCAACGAGACAGCTTGGACCCTCGACTAAGCGGTCAGTCATGAACTTTCTCAATCGAAAAGCGTTTGCTATCAGGCGCAAACTGATGTCGGAGCGATAGAGGAACGCAGAGCAAGGGAAAACAGGAAATGTACCGCGAGCCCTCCCAGGCACAGGCACTAAACACGTTCCTCCGGAATTCGGCCACCCCCTGCCAGCCCTACCCGTTGACCCACGAAATGAGGGGCTAGAATGGATACTCTAGAAGGGGTTCATCCAATGGAAGATTCGATTTAGATGATCGCGAATGACCGGTTGGGTCCTGGGCGCTGTTCGGACGGATCCCGGGGCAAAGTCTGGCACCGGCAAAGGGGATCCGATTTTTGGTTCAGTCCAAAATCTCGGTGTTGGGCGTCGCGATTTCGAGGAGAAATGGGCACCAATTCAAGAATGGGTTATGCTGGCAAATCATGAAGACGTGATGCTATTGAACCAGATCCAAGAGGTTGGTCAGCCAGTTCAAGTGTGCTGAGATTCCATCAACTCGAGACCCACAAATTGTCAAGGTCCTCTCTTTAGGAACGAGGCCAATGAAGAATCAATGGAAAATGCCTAATAAATGAAGAAATTGACTCTAATGAGGTTCAGGAAGGTCTTTCCGAAGAAGAGGAAGTTGAGGCATACTGATTTGACCGCGCGTCCTGTCTCGGAATTGAGACTTGCCAACTCCGGTATAAACTCACTGGTATATCATACAAAGAAAGACGTATATAATAAAAACATGAGTATGAAAAATGATAACTGACGGCACCATCTACACCTATGCACAGGAAGCAATTATAGGCCAGAATCAGTCAATCGATTAATCTAGACATCTCTGAGGAAGCAGAACAGGCAGGGGGAAGCAGAGGCCTCTTATAGGGCGACAGATCTAGGAGCAGGGCCTGGACAAACAAGGAATCTGCAGATGGGAGGGAATCTCCATCAATAACACAGAATCTATAAACTCCACCCACATCGCATAGTGACAGATCATTAAGTCGGGGAAAAAATTCAACGTTATGCATATCCCAAGGACCCGACTCCAGCAATGCCCCCCAGCCCGGCCAAGAAAATCCCTACATTTCCATGTTAGTCACCATGAGTACGCCACGCCGATCCGATCATCCACTTACCTGGCCAGGGTGAAATCAACTCAACACATCCTTTTTATCATTTCAATCATGCTCCCTGATTTGATGGTGTTGCACCTCCTGGTCCCCGTCAATAGCATAAGACTTTCGCAGCCGTGGATAAGCCAGCACAAAAAAGATGACCACAGCTAACAGAATCAAGAAGGTTGGGAGGAACATGAATGTGAACAGAAACACGCTCAGCCCAAAGGCCATGTTCTGCCCGCGGAGAAATCGACGAGCCATGATATCGAGTATTGACGAGAATGGCATGGGCCAAGGATTAGTCTTGAACGGATAAGGTTGAACTGGAAGATGCAGGGCAATTGTCGTCGATGATGACCGCGCAGAACAAGCAGGCCCAAGAAAGCGGTTGAGAATACTCTGAATTAGTAGGTAGCTGTTCCCGGTCAAGGGTCCCCTTGTTGAATCTATTCGCTCGCCCTTGAATATATACCTACACGCCAAGGTCGCGCTGGAAACCTCGGATGTTGGGGCAGGCGCCGCCCGGATATGGTTCATGCAGGTATCTAGGCGCCGGGTGTCGAATGCTGAAGCCTACACACCGCTTAAAAATTGCTTTTCTCTATTCAATAAAATGTACTATTGGCGGAAGCTCGGATGGACAATCAAAAAATCACTTTGGTGATGCCGTCATGGACCCAGCAGAAAAGCAGTTGAAGGCTTGGCGTCAATTTTGGGTGTCGGAGACGAATTGCCGTTCTTTTTACAGTTTAACTCGTATACTGTTCTCCATATCCCATGGTAGCGCTTATTCGGGTTTGATTATTTCAAGTTCTGCATACTAGAACCAGTCCATACTGCCTTGATGTTCGTCCTTTGTTGGGACGGCGTTAGGAGTTCCGATTGAGCCGATGGGTCTGGTAATTTTAACGCCTGGTGACAAAAGAACGGAATGCCCCAGCGTGGGGCTCTTGGCAGGCGAATAGCTTCAGGCAGCAGCTTTTTTTTGGCAGTGAGAAATTTGCGGTGCGAAAAGATTACCATATCCTCTTGTTGTTCACTAGACAATGTAGCAAATTTCTAAAGCTCAAGATTCTTATTAGATCAGTTATACTCACCAATATAGCCTCGGTCAGGACACGTTTACCCTGACCCTTTCAACCTTGGACTTGGCCGACCGTGTGGGTCACGTAAGACGATGAAATATCGTTCTCGTTAGAGTCGTTACCCTGTGATTATTTAACGAACCTGTAAGGCTGGGATACAAGAATCAGCGAGGCTGCAGGGTTTCAGTGCTTCTTTGCGGGGAGTTCCGGTCAGCCCTGCAGGAAACAAGCTACTGTAAGTCGGGGTATTATTGGGATGTGGCATCAGCAGCAACAGCCACTGACAGACCTATAATACTACCTCTTTGAGGCCCTTCGAAAATAAAGAATAATTGTTATCATGCAATTTCCCTGCCGAGGTGGATGTCTGGTGGCAAACTAGGCATCATGGTGACATGATTATTCCCCGTACATTATTCCCGCTTTGCCCTGTAGGGCTGAAGCTTGGCCCGTGGATCTGTGGTTCGCTGTCAGCGCCCTTTCCTGCAAGAGTCAGAAACACTCAACTCGGGCATTACGGCATTTGCTTAAGAGTGTGAAATAGGGGTTTGACATAATCACTTTTACAAAGAGTATAAATAGAATTATTATATATGCTCGAGCCTTTTCGATCCTTTGCAAGTAGGTACTCATTCGAATCAACAACGTACAGGTTTTGACGACGGGCGATCGTAATCCAGAATTGCGGGCTCCTGCAGAGAAGTCGATGGAAACCAAGTCCGATCGGCGCTTCCTGGGAAAGTAAACAAGACAGGAGTTACAACTCATAAGGAGGTTGTCTGGTAAATACTGTACAATATTACCACCTCTCCACTCTATAATTAGGGCGAGGTATTATAGGGGTCATACGCGAACCAATAAACCCCCAATTGAACTACTCCGGTGCCTAATCAAGGAGGAAATTTGCTTTTACTTAACTGAACTCCGTGTCCTTAACCTGTACCCTGTACCCTATACGGTATTATTTTTTGTATATTTGTACTTGCATTTCTACAGGGCTGGATTTCCCCTCTCCACTGTATTTCCCCTTTCCCCTCGTTTTAGCTCCAATTATCTTTCACTTTTGTTCTCCTCATCCTAACCTCCGAGTTTCTTCACCGGCTTTTCATCCATTCTTTCGACGACACCACACACGTCTCCTGTATACAATTGGTACCCCAAAACAGACTCTAATTCATAAAGCAAGTGCCGACAATTTTGCTTGGCTACGCTGCACACAGCCCGACCAAGATGTCTTGGCTCGCGGGGCATGAGAAGCACGGTCATGATGAGAGCGATAATCTCGGTGTGGACTGGGTACTACAGTATGAGTTTGGAGATATTGGTAAGATCAATCAAAGACAAATGAGCCGCATAGATCAGCGATAGAATACCAGCTTGCTCAAGGCCTCCTTCTATGCGGCTCTGTCACCTGGGCATCCCACGCACTAAATCTGAATGATTAGACAACTGACGATCGCATAGACCAGGCCCAAGCTATATCAGAGTTCCGCACTCTTATCCACGACCTTACCGAAGCTGGTCTTCGAGTACAGGTCCGCCATGGGCATGGCTCTGCGTTACTGGTGTTTATTCGCGTACCTAGAGATTATCTAGGGAAAATGGTACACCAATCGAGGTATATTTCGCTCTATACCCCGCCCAACAATCTAGCCCCAAACAATTGTGTTTCTTTTGATCGCATAACTGAAATCTGTATAGGATAAAAGATTGGCTGTTCGGCATTATACATACTCTCCCCTCTGGCGATGAGAATACCATCGCTTCCGCTGAAACACCAGCAGAGGAAATCCGGTCTGTTTACCATGCTGTGACATGGCGGAAAGAACTCGGGGGTGCGGGAATCACGCCCAAGTTTGGCAAGTGGAAAAATATCACTGCTTCGTTTCCGTTGCATGATCGCGATGCATGTTCAGAGTTACTGAGCAAATGGAACCGCAAAACGAATTTGACTGTAGAGGATTTGGATACGATTCGCGCGTTGTTTGGTGAGAAGGTGAGAGTGATATCATGTTTCCCATACTTACTGATCGCTTGAGATGAGGGCTAACATCTTGTCTCACTGCTTGGCACAGGTTGCATTCTATTTTGCCTTCATTCATTGTTACTCACTCTTCTTGGTCGTCCCAGCCGCGATGGGAATCGTGGGATGGTGGTTCCTCGGCCCGTACTCGATCATCTACGGCAGCGCGCTGGTCGTCTGGTGCATCGTTTTCGTGGAGTTCTGGAAGATCCGCGAGACAGATCTCAGTGTGCGTTGGAACGTCAAGGGCGTGGACCAGTTGAAGGTCAACCGGTCTCAATACCAATGGGAAAAAGAAGTCAAAGATCCCATTTCAGGCCAAGTCTCACAAACTTTCCCTGGCTGGAAACAATTTCTACGACAGATGCTGCTGGTGCCATTTGCGAGTGTAGCCAGCGTGGCCTTGGGCACTTTGATCGTGGTCACGTTCGCCAGCGAGGTATTTATTTCCGAGGTGTATAATGGCCCATTGAAGGGATATTTGGAGTTTGTCCCGACGATTCTTTTCTCGTTGTCGCTGCCGGCGATTACTTCGTTTCTCACGGGGATTGCGACGCGGTTGACGGACTACGAGAACTACCGCACCCAGGATCTATATGATCTCGCCCAGACGCAGAAGACCTTTGTTATGCACTTTATTACATCTTTTCTGCCTACGATACTCACGGCATACGTCTACGTTCCATTCGGCCATGCGATCGTCCCACACCTTGATATTCTCCGTCGAGTCGGGATCAACACGGCCAGCCACAAGGACTTTGAAGTCGACACATCACGCTTCCAGGCCGAAGTCATCTACCTCTCGATGACAGCGCAAGTCTTCAGTTTCGCAGAGGAGATCGTCCTACCATACGTCAAGCACGTTCTCTGGCAGAAATGGCGTAACTACCGCGAACATAAAGCAGGACTCACCCGTCAACGCAGCTTCTCCAAAGCCACCGACCTACTCCTCATCGACGCACCCGAAGAATCTTTTTTCCTGCGACGCATCCGCGGCGAAGCCGACGCAGACGAATACAAAGTCGAAGAAGATATCCTGGAGATGTGTGTGCAATTCGGCTACCTGGCCCTCTTCGGCGTAGCCTGGCCACTCGTCCCACTCGGCTTCCTCCTAAATAACTGGCTCGAAGTACGCGGAGATTTCTTCAAACTCACGCTCGAATGCCAGCGTCCACCTCCCATACGCGCAGACTCAATCGGCCCTTGTCTCCTGGGCCTAGACTTTCTAGCCTGGATGGGCACGCTTTCCACAGCAGCAATCGTCCACCTCTACCGAGGACCCATGGCCGAAGTCCACCTCTCCTACCTACTCCTCACCGTCTTCATCGCCGAACAAGTCTACCTCGGCATACGCTTCACCGCCTCGACAGCGCTCCAAAAAATCTTCAGCGACACGCTCCGCCGCGAAGAAGCTAGTCGCTACGCGGTCCGCAAATCATTCCTGGAAATAAACCAGTCACGACACGGCGGTCCGGATTCGCCGTCTCGAGTTCGACAGCGCGTCCGGTTCCATGAGCGGGTTAATGTGTATAGTAGTGATACTGCGTCACCGGATGGATCGCCGTCGCCGACGAGTGAGCAGCCGCAGGATGAGGTGTTGAGGGGATCGGATCGGGAGGCGGAGTTTTGGGAGATGAGGGAGTGCGATACGGCTGATGCGGGCGTCAAGCTGATTCGTGCTTTGAGTGGTGGGAAGGGTGGGGGTGAGATTAAGGAGGTTAAACATGCATAGCTTGTGTGTTGATTGGTTTTGTTCTTATTATCATCATAGCTTTTGTTATTTTTGAAGCTGGACTTTGATCTACATTGGCATTTTGAAGGCGTTTTTGAATGTATAGACTGCATTTTGGAGCTTTTTGCTTTTTTTTTTTGGCTGCATCGTGATCCATTCTCCTGATTCTTGGGCTTTGGTCGAGTTGCTCTGACGGATCCCTAGAACTGTGATATAAAAAATGCTTGTATGGCTTCGAGGATTGGTAAGTTCAATATGCTAAAGGAATGGACGAAATGACTTCCTGGTGATGTATTAGAATAAAGTGACGTAGCCATAATCAGAGGTTGAATCAATAGTCTGCAATACTATGCTAGCTGCTTCTATCATTACTGATGCCTGTTGTTATTGCGTAGTTTCCGGTGGGACTGGGCGGGTCGGGTCCAGTTTGCTGGGATGCTGATGTGGTGGCGAGTGTAATAAACTCTCGAGAATCGGAGAGGTCTCGAAAGGCCCCGTATGAGAGGTTTTGAAATTATCATCCAGGCGTAAGAAATTCCCTCATTAATTTGAATCATAATTATCATGATCACTAGTGTACTAATGACTAAAGGTATACCTAAAATAGGTATGAACCCCTTCAGCCCTACAGGGCGATGCCAAGGCGATCCACTCTACTGAAAAGTAAAACTGGGGCTCAACTGGCCAGTCAACGCCCTGGAACTGTCCTGCCCGCTTGCGTCTCCCCCATTTCTCCCTTTCCCCGTCCTCCCCATTGTTCATACTTTTCCACTTGTACTCTCCCCGTGTTTTGTCCTCTCTTCCATTCATTTCTCGACCTGATCTCCAATTGCATCCAGGCTTGGCTACAGGGCACCTCTCGTCTCGGCAGGGAACTGCCTGCGTACAGCACGCATGATCATAGTCCATTCGCTATCTGATCAACCACGCCGACCACACACACCATGGCAACACCGGGGGCTTCCTCCGACACCCTCATCGCTCCGTCTCTGAATTTACATCCACACCGCTCCTCTAATCTACACACCATGCCCATAAGGCCCGCAGACCCGGAAGGACAAGCCGACTCCGACCTCGAGCTAGCAGTGCTAGAGTCCGCACCACCCGTCGTCCCCAAACTCCTCCGTGAAGCGAGTGATATCACATGGCAGGAATCACTGGAGACAAGCAAAGATACTGTGACACTCGTCCGTCGCCGTGGCCGATTCCACCTGCTACACCAGCAACAATTCAGGAATAGTCTGCTCGCAAGCGTGGGTTACCTCGAGCTGGCGAATGCTGCGGATTTCGCAGCCAACGTGTGGAATCAGATCCCTGTGCCGACCTTTGCGGCTGTACTCATGGGTATCGGCGGTACGTGTGCCTTGGGCATGGTATTCGTTGCGATGCAGGATTTCCGGCTGAGTATGCGGAACGTGAAGCTGCTTAGGACGGAGCGGGACAATCTAAAACAGCTGCGACAGTATCACAGTAAGAATACGGAGGTGGTGCAACTTCTTGAGAGTAGACTCGGTGTCAGTGATCGTGAGATGGGTACTGAGATCGTTGACCGCATTGTGATGGATCTTCTGATGGGGTTTGGGTCAGTGCTAGTTGGTGTCGGCACGCTGATGGCCATCGGAGGCGCCAATCCACGAGTCTTCAAGGCTAGCAATCTGCTTTCGGGATATATTGGTAACGGCCTTGCTGCGATGTTCGGCCTTGTCAATGCTGTCTGGTCCGGCTACCTCATCCGTCGCTTCCATAAACACCTCAAAGCCGTCCGAGCCTCGCAGCCAGGCGACGATATCCGGCGGCGCTTGCACAATCGTATCCGCCGGTTCCAGTGGCACTCCTTCATCAACGGACTTAATGGTCTCGTCGCCGGTGCTGGGTCTATGGTCACTGCTGAGCGGTGGTGGGGATATGTCGTGCTGATTCCGTGTATCATTTCATTGATCGCTGTGAATTTCTTTTGGCGCAAGAAGCTTGGCTACGATAGGCCTCTTCTAACGGATGTTTCGTTGCCTCGGATGCAACTTACCCCGTTGCTTGAGGACTTGGAATATGCGATCGTCATGCAGCGAGGTCTTGCAGAGCCCGATACAAATTTGCCACAATCGCTTGTGCAGATGGACTCGCTGGATTCAATGCTCCGGTTTATTGTGCAAAATCGCATGTTGGAAAGATACTGCGAGTCTCTGGCTCGCGACAAACAAACTCGAGGTCTTCTCAAGGATTTTCCCCCAACTGCCACCACACCACACGAAATCACCATCTCAATGGACGCCTTGTTCCGCCTTTCAAACTTTTCTACAGCGAATAGGGAGATCCTTCGTGCCCATACTAAGCGTTTCTTACAAAAAGACGGAGTCCTCATTTTCACATATCGCGAGCGTCATCTACTTGAATTACTTGCTTACGCTGTCTGGCAGGACCAGACCACTACCACAGCCCAGGCGATTGGCGATAGCGCCGGTGCTACTGCTACTACTCCGGAAGCAACAATAGAAACCAAGTAATTTTTTGGGTCTTTGATACGAACAGCGGGTCCACTTTGTTTCATTTTGTCTGCTGGTTTCTGAGCGACTGGTCGCCAGATGCGATTTGTGGTGATGCATAGCATGGCGGATCATTGTTCATTATTAAGATCTGAGGTTTTGGCTACCTTGGACGTGTACCGAGTGCTTCGTTCTCCATTCCAGGGCCAGTCAAGGTTCTGATGTATGTACATATCATAGTTGTCTGAATGCAAAGAGCTCAACATTAAGATGTCTTCCAAATCCATGTCTCTCATCAGCTCTCTAACAAAATGCTATCCACATGTAAGCAAACTGCGCTCAACGTAGCAGTGCGTTCCCACGTCCAATTCTCCTCTCAATCAGAACTATCCATCTAGCTATCCAAACCAGGGCAGTTCTCACTCGTCTCAGCCGTAATAGTAGTATATGGCGACGGATCAGTCCAAATAATGTTGTAACTAACACCCAATTAGCCCATGCACTTCTATCCCATTACTCCGGACTCCATATCGGTCTTCCACATACCTATCATCAGGATAATCGGGTGCATTCTTATCACCAAGGTCACTAACAATATCCGTCAGAGCATCATGCTCCCAGCAAATCAAAATATTGCCAGAACCAGTATACCCATCAACAACATCCTTGACACAGCCCGGGTCATCGCGATCACAGGAAACATCAACCGTGAGACCAAGGTCCTCGGCCAAGGGTTCGACAGTGTCGTATGGGCGTTGACGTTTTCCACCTGTATGGAGAAAGAGAAAGTGGATTAGAAACCTGTCGTGCCGAGCCATGCATGGCTCTTTCGTTCTAAGGATATGACGTGACGTACTGCTCAGCGGCGTCTGCGCCATAATATGCCCAATGTTATACTCCGAACTGGCACCAAACACAGTACGCAGACATTGTGCGCGCTCGAGGCCCTGCGTGCTCAATCCATTGCCGGAATCGGGCTTCTCGCCGTGGCGGATCAGATAGACTGTTGGCTTTGCGATGGCTACGCTGGCGAGGGCCAGGGTGGCGAGGGACATGAGCTTGACCATGGTGTATAGTGAAGACTGGAGTATACCTCAAGCTTTTTTTTTTGCAAAAGCCAGAGTTACCCACCCTGAACGGGGCTATATATACCTCTACCAGGGAACTAAATCCGTCCATCCCGCAGATCGCATCCATCCATCTACGTACTTCCCCACTTCCATTAGATCCCAGGTCCTACACCACCCCCTCGGCACCAACCGCATCCGCAAAACCCAAACCCCAATCCAATCCGAATACCACCTCGTTCCTGCGCTTCTGCATAAATCGGAATCCTCCGATCGGGCGGGCAACCACACACCGTCTTGATCGGCAAGACATGCTCGGTGCGGCGGGTTTGATTCGCTTGCTGATCCGGGCGCTAGCTAAGATAGGAAATTGGAGAAGATGGTGCCTTGCGCCCCGCCGGATCTCTTCATCTTTGTTAGTGCTTAGTGTTGGTTTTGGTGCTGATAGGGGCGGGCAGGGGTGAGGAGATTGGCGTGATGCTTGGTTTTTTTCGTTTCGGGTTTGGGTTTGGGTGGGAGTTATGCCTGTGGTAAGGTGTTGATTTTGGGTTGGATCGAGGGAGGAGGTAGCTAGGGTAGCATGGCTGGTTATCATTTTGTGGGAGTGTGATTGAGTTTGGATAGACGGCGGAGGATATTATCTGATGGTGTGGTGGATCTAGATTCGTGGGTTAACAATGATCCTAGCGACTTGTGAAGATCGACGGGAATATGCATGCATGCTCGCTTATCTGCGCCCATATGCTGATAGTGAGTGCTGTACCTACATTCTCGCTTTCGTATTTATAGCCCACGTGTAGCAGTTATCATTCTCCAGAGGACTGTTTCGCAGCGGAAATCTCGGCTACCTTGGGGGAAACCAAGACTTGAAGGATTCGAGTGTCGTATTCGCATCTGCACGACGAGTGGACTCGGAGGATATGCTTCTCGAAGCCCGACATCGGCAATTGGGCTCTCTTCTAGACAGTTGATGGAAGCCTTGGAACAGCAAGGAGGTCTGAAAGCATATTCCATGTCTCATTGTAACCCAAGAATTTCGACTAGATTAAATCTAATCCACATAGTATTGATCTAGAAGCTGAACAATCCACTCCGTCGTTTCCCAAATGGATACACACAAAGCGCCGCGATGAACAAACCGATGGTAATTCCAATCGCTACCTGAATCATTCCAAAACCCAAGCTAAACACCGAGCTACTTGACGCCAATCCTGCTCCAGGCGTCGAGCTCGCCGGTCCATGAGATGAGACATTCTGCTTGATCTGGTCTGCGGACTGTACGCCCGAGATCAAAGAACCTGTTGCGGCAAGGCCAGACGGGACTAGGATGAAGATGGCCGGCAAAATCGCGGTGGCAGCATGTCCATGCCATAGACGACTATACAGATTTCCCATGATTCCGACAGTAAATGCACCAACGGTATTCGCGACCTGCGAGTTCGAACCCAGCTTCTTGGTGCTGAAGTAGTTGCTGATATAACCTGCCAACGCTATGATTGTCATTGGCGGGAGTTGCTTCCATTTTCCCTGGTTGATAATCAAGAGCCAGACAGTCATGATAGTCACGAATGGGAAGCGCTGCACGTATGGATTTTTGAAAGCGCCTGTTTGGGGACATTGAATGTCCGAAACTGCATGGTTATCCATGAGACCGTAAATCGTAGTGCCAACTGTGATGCCGTAACCCAGGAACAGCGAGAATATGATCGCATATACCATTCGTATCGAGCCGGCGATGATCTGGTGAGACTGTAGTTCGAGACTGCTGCATAGAACGAGAAATCCAGGCAAGATCAATGCGATCGAAGATTGTGCAATGGCTGAGAAACAGAAAAGATATTGGGGCTTGCCGTCGATAATCGTTCTTGGAATACTACCGAAAGCGCGAGCCAGGAAAGATGTTACCACAGTCGATGTGACTTCGAAAACATTCGAGTATAGAACGGATCGAGGCGCCGCCAAGTGTTGCATTAGCCCTACCAGTAGTCCATTGATGAAGATGATTGGTATATCGATCGGGCGAGCGCTGAATGCAAATGGACCAACGGTGGCAGTCGCCAAGCCATACACTAACACGACCACCCACTTTGGATATCGAGGCTTTTTCTTCATAATGTCGTCCAATTCCTGTACAGCTTCCTCGATTCCAATTACGTCGTGGATGACGTTTTTGTATATGAGATGGGTATCAGAGAGCCGAGCAAGGTCAATTCCTTGTCCTACTCGAACGAGTTTCACCTCTGTTGTTCGTGTGGACGGATCATCAAATGACATGATCATGCAACCCGGAAGATACAGAAACTGGCTGTCAACTTCCAGCACTTTCGCGGTCATTTGCATATATTCCTCCAGTCTGTGGGTCGGAGCACCGAATAGCATCAGTGCTCGGCATAGTTGCATGATATATCGCTGTCGACAGATGATTTCCGCAATGTGAACCGTCACTCTGATTTCATCTTCCAGATTCATCTTGCGCTCAGCCTGCTGGCCTCGACGCTGTGATGCAGCAGATAGCACCTCGCTTGAGACCGGCGTACTTGCTCCGCTAAGATCACCCGACGCCCCAACTAGCGTGGATGTCGACGTGTTGGGGGGTCTTTTATACCATTTCGGCGATTTCCCTTTTTTCCCAGGCCCAGGCGTCTGCCTTCCAGGCTCTGAATCTGATCGAGAATCCGGTCCAGACAAAGACGACTGACTCGGAGTCCGCGATGGCATACCTCCCCTCCCCTGCTGATTACCACCGTTTAGCTTTATGAGCTGCGAAAGGATCCCGCCACCACCAGAACGATATCGCAGCCCGGATTCCAGCGCTGATTCATCTTCACCCCCAATATAGGTCATGTCCCCATGCGGGTGTGGTTTCGGCCGTGTTTTGCGCCGCTTGCCGGAATGACTCTGGGTTAAGTCGCGCACCAGCCGATGTGCCTCGGAGCTACTTTGTGCCTGGTTTTGTCGCTTCTCTTCATCAGTCTTGTGTGGATTGTCCGTTATGTCTGACACCGGTGGTTGACTCCCGGATGCCCAGTCGGCGTGGTACACACCGGGATGTAGATCATCTCCATCCGCTGTTGGCCGGCCCAGCCGTTCGCCGAGTTGGGAAGCCTTTTGCTTTAATTTCTCAATCGCTGGACGGATTCTGCTCTTTGCATATTGGAAACTCAAAGTTTCTGGCCCAGCCTCCTCTGGAGGTGGTTGTTCAGGTTGTGCTTTCTCCGGTTGTGTTTCCTTAGCGGCCTCGGCCTTTTGATCGCCTTCTCGATCTTGCAGAGGGGTATCCGCTATATCCGCCGACTCATGATAGTACGGCATCGATGGTCGATGTGGCACAGCGAGTCTTTGTGATTTTTCCCATTCTGCGCGAGGGTCTTCACGTGGCTGTTCGCGTTCAGCTTCCTGTGCCAGGTTGGCCTGGGATCGAAAGTGGATATGTCGAGATGCTTGTGGCCCGCCCTCAGGGACTTCTCGTCTCTGCTTTGATTCCTCCTGCTCCCTATTTTGTCCCTGACCCTGCTTCTCTAGCCTTTCAGGTGAAACAGATCGTTGATCGTCTCCGCTGTTGTTGGTGTCGTTGCCATAGGAAGAGGAATAGCTATTCCTTCTTTCCGGCTCGGCCATGATGACCGGCAATGCTTTCCGCGCTATAGGCAACTATAGGTTCACAATAACGGCATTAATAAACACGAACAAGAATCTGTTAGTCTTGTCAGGTCAGTTCGACTGCCATGCAAGCCTCACATACCACATACCTTGCAGACTTACGATACACTGTTTTTGCACACGTCAATAGCAGCGACCTTGGCTATCAATGTGGCCCCTAGGTCAATTGATTGAAAAGAACTGGAATGATAGTTCCGTGTCTCACTAGAATGCAAGTTGTAGGGTAGGTTGCGAGTGGCTATTTCGGGTCCTCGTATGAGCTCATGGCGGCGCTTTTCGGGCATATTCCCGCTTGCCAGGGCTCACCACGCATCCCAATCAACCCTTGGGCCAATCACAGTCAATAGAAGAACATCAGGGGATCCAGACATGTTTTGAGCTTTGTCCGTCGATTTAGACTTCTGAGCTTTCTTCAACGTCATCCCGTCGGAATACTTGTCCGACCATCCCAACCATCCCCCATATTGAGCTTGAAAGATTCATCAACATATAATCAGCTGATTCGGTCCCATTGCTGCGAGGTCCCTACCGGTTTTATACAGCGGGCTAGGGATACCCAGTGTAAACCCAGTTCATCGGCTCGGCAACACCAAAGTCGAATTGATTTTGTTGGCTCTTGAATTCATGTTAGCAAATGGACACTGGCTCTCTCACGGCATCCAAATTTACCAAGAAGCCCCAGTCACTTATAAGTTCCGGTAGGGAATACGAGGCGAGATCAGTCATTTCATCCAGACTGGTCCCGATCTCATCCGAACCTTCACTCATCATCTCCTCGAATATTTCAATGCAATTTGCCAGCGCCTCCTCGGCACTCGTGACAAGCATCGGGCTCAACTGCTCCTTGCGAAGCCCACTTTTGAGCCCATCCAACAAGGTTGACACCATTTCGAGGAACATGTAACCCTTGGCATTTGTTTCACCGGCCCTTAAGGCATCCAAAGACCATGACTTGCAATCGGTTATCGCTGACAGTAGATCCGGTCTGAGTGTTATAGGACCAAGACCTTCGTCCTCTTCTAGTTGTGTTCTGAGATCAGCAGCGATTAGAAAACATGCTTGGGCGGCGCACGTCCTCAGACCTCCATTCCCACAAAGCGCCAATCGCCAGAAATCATGGTTTTCAGGCCTGCCTCCCTCAACACATCCAGCAGACATCGCTGTGGATGGATTGTAGAAGACGCAGTTCCAAATCTTGAGTGAGCTTTCGACAATGACCTTCCTTGAGTATGCGTAAGTACTTTCATGCTGAGATGCGCGAAAGTAAGGTGTATGCAGTGCAACGAGATAGCGACGCAGGGTGAAGTCAAGTAATCTCTTCTGGAATTCTGATGGCGAGGCTGCACTTTCACTGCTTTGGGCTTGTAGGTGCTTGCAGGCATTTTTGTAAGATGCCCGGAGTTCGGCGTCCAATCGAAGAGTTTCTGTGTATCCACTGTGATCACTGATTCCATTCAATCGTTTCGCAATAGCCAGTCGAATGGAAAACATTTTTCGGAGAGCAAGTGCAATTGACATATGCGTGTACGAAGTTTCTGGGTTCAGTATTGGATTTTCGGGCATGATCTGTTCATCGTCTAAATTCTGTGGCAAATCGGTATCGAAGTCCTCGAGAGAGAGAAGGGGATTTCCACCAGACTCCATACTCGAATAGAGTGAGAGTTCCAAGATGGTATTCCATATTCTTCGACGAAATTCCGCCACGAAGGTTGTCCCCTTGGGGAGGTGTTCCGGATCTCGGTGAAGGCCCATGTACATGGCGTTTCGAATAAGATCCCCTGCCGAAATCCAGATGAAACTTCCTTCAACGCCAACAATTTCACGTGCGAGGAGTAGTAATATCTGAGTCTGCAAAATTTGGATATTTAACCTGGATTTGAACTCGGGTTCTGAAACCCATGTCTGTGCCTCGTAGATCCACCGAATGGCAGAAAGTCGTAGCGTGAATCGGTCATCGTACATTGTGGCACCAATAGCCAAAACCAACTTCAATTGAACAAGAAACGCAGTATCGGGTGATGCTCCAGGAGCCCAGACAGCATCATAGTCCCGTCTAAATGTTGGAATGTGAAAGACTCGATAGAAAGTTTCCATCGTTCGCAAGTAAATGTCCACTAGTGTGTCGGCCATTTCTTTGGGGGGCAAATCTGAGGTCAGAGGTGTAGGCCAGGGGGGCTGTCGTCGTTCTTTGATGATTTTGCCCAAAGTTTTACATTTTTGCATGTCGAGTATTACTTTTGAAGTCTCATCGCTGGCAATAGGATCAATCATCCGAAGTATGTCCCCAAACTAGGCCAGAGTAAGTGTTGGTGCTTCAATGGGTAAGCCACGTGTGTATGAAGAGAGCCTACCTGAGCGACACCGGACATCCAATGACTCTGTCCAAAAATACGGGTCTTATGCATCATAAATCGTGATATAGGTTGCGCAATGCCATCTGCCGGTGTTTCATGGTTCATGTGGAATGTCCCGGCAAGACGTGACGAAGTTGTCACTGTTTGGCTATCAACATTAGGGGTCTTCGGAGTGGAAGTTGTCGATTTGTTTGTTACTTTGGACAGCTGCTCTTCGAGCTGTTTGATCTGCCTTCTTAGCAATTCGGCTTCTCGAGTTGATCCGAGGCTAGCTGATGTCGAGGGGCTTGTTGACGATGCTGCTGTCGCCGAGATTGGTGGCCGACCGAGGAAAGTATTTCCTGAGCATATCATGTGTGGCAGTTCAGGAGAAATCGAGGATTCAGACCCGTTGGATTCGGGCAACCATCGAAGATCAGCCGCCTGGCTAGCTGTGGTTCGCCTAGGCGGCGGCGACAGAGACGCATACTCGCAGTTCGAGTTTTTAGAACGAATGCAGTTGCTGCATGGAGATTCCCGATTGCATTTTATTTTGCGTCTTCGACACAGTGTGCATGAGCTGCATTGCTAAAAGTCAGCAGGTGGTGATTGACCAGCCAATTTACGAGGCATTGCGTACACAGCTGGCCTCCTCCGTCGGCGTTCGGGTTCGGCCATGGGGAAGGCACGCGTCGCGAACGGCTTAATCTTCAATCAAACGCAACACAGCAATTTCCCTTGCTCTTTAGGCTGCTGCGGTCGGTGTTGCTCATGAATCCTTTCCAAAAGAAAGAAAGATGTTTCTCAAAGCAGATGAGCAGATGGCGAGGCTGTCAGCACGGCGTTCGGCAACTGCGTTTTTGGTCCGTCTCGTCTACCATTTCCCGAGTCCGAGTCCGTCGATTAATCTATACACCGGCCATAAATTATTTCTGGCATAGAGTCAGTTCTATATAAACACTAGATGTCTGCTCTATCTTAATTCCAGTTACAATAAGATCTTATCTCATTTGACACTGATCATCTTCCCTCAACCTTCAAAAAATCTCTCCTTGCACCCAGCACTAACCAACTCCTCGCAATATATATTCTTGCTATGCCTTCCTCCGACCCTGAGCGTGACGCATCTTCAGCGTCGAAGGAGGTACATTCCACAACCGACAAGGTTAATCCGGAGATTATTCCGGCCGCCCCAGATGGTGGTCTCAGAGCTTGGCTTGCTGCAGCTGGAGGCTCTTGCATCTTCTTTTCCGCTTTGGGGTTTGCAAATGCATTCGGTGTTTTTGAAGAGTACTATCTATCCCACCAGCTCAACGGCAAATCTGCAGACGATGTGGCATGGATAGGATCCTTGGCTTCTTGTCTTCAATTCATGTCTGGTGCAATTGGAGGACCATTATTTGATAGATATGGTGGCTGGGTACGTTTTCGCTTTGATGGAAGAGCGAGACAGCTCTGCTAACATCACTATAGGTTATTCGGCCTGCCGCTGTTTTGTATATCTTCGCAATTATGATGACCAGCCTGTGCAAGGAATATTGGCAGTTCATTCTCGCGCAAGGGATTCTAACAGGCACTGCTATGGGTCTGATTCAATTCCCAGCTATGGCAGCGGTCACTCAGTACTTCGATAAAAAGCGAGCCGCTGCTCTAGGAGCAGTGGTAGCAGGATCCTCGATTGGAGGTGTGGTGATGCCGATTGCGCTTTCAAAGATGCTGAACAGTACTTCATTGGGATATGGCTGGTCAGTACGAATCATTGGGTTTATACTCATTCCCATGCTTGCTTTCTCATGTGTCACTGTTACGGCCCGCCTCCCACCAAGGAAATCTGCATTTTTCTTGGCCGCGCCCTTCAAGAGCTTGAAATACTGTCTGATTACTGCCGCCATGTTTTTCATGTTCATTGGAATGTTTGCTCCACTGTTCTATATTCCGACCTACGCGGTCTCTCGAGGCATGGAAACTACGCTTGCCTCATATATGCTCGCAATTCTCAACGCAGCCTCAACATTTGGCCGGGTAATCCCGGGTGTGTTAGCTGACAAGTTTGGCCGGTTAAATGTCTTTACAATTGGTGGCTTTGCGACAGGCATAGTCATATTTTGCTTTGACAAAGCTGAATCTACCGCTGCATTGGTGATCTACTCTATCGCAGTTGGATTCGCATCGGGAACGATCATCTCCGGTGGAACTGCAGCTCTCACTATCTGCGTTGAGAACCCCCAGGAATTTGGAACATACCTGGGGATGGCCATGGGATGCGCCTCCATTGCAGCGCTTATTGGGCCCCCCGTGAATGGAGCATTGATCAACCAACATGGGTTCGCTGAGATGTCATATTTCAGTGGCTCCATGACAATTGTCGGTGGATTCATTGGGCTTGCGGCTAAAGCTGTGACCCCCCAGGGAATTTTTGGAAGAGTATAGGGCCGGTCCTTTCGAAAGTACAGGTAATCAAAGCACTAAGAGGTTTCACCACGGATTTTGTAAACCAGTTTGCATGGGCGGTTCCTTTATGATCATTTGTCATGTTGCCTAAGTTCCACTCTCACTCACATTGATTCATATAGAACTAGACTAGCCGCAAGACCTAGATTTCACAATAAACGAAAAATGATGATTGATTAATTATCCTGCAAACTAGTTCTACCCCAGTCTATCAAAAGCAGCAAGACAGAGACACATTGTATGGCAGCCAGAGAAACAACAAACAGCCATCTTCCGCCTCTACCCCGTTCTCAAACCCCCTCATGGGTAGTCAAGCTTAGAACTGCAGAGTGCCATCGTAATCGCAGCGAATTCTAATGTTTTCCGAAGGATTGTTCACACAGATCCACTTAGTTCCAGGGGCACCTCCATTGGCGTTCGAACTAAGCAGGATCTGGCGGTCCTCAGCAATCGTTCCATTCACTCGCTCTAGCTCGAGAGTGAACAGGTTGTAGTCGGGAGCACCCTGAGGGAACTTGATGTAGTACTCCCCATTGTTGCACCGGGCGCTCTGTTTCGGCAAGTGACCGTAAGTCCTGCGTAAAATTAGCAATGTAGTTCTATACCAAGAGAGTAGAATAACCATACCAGATCAAGTTGCAGTCCGTGGGGGTATCATTGGGGTAGTTGGGATCAGTGAGAACGAAGTGCATAGAAGCGCTGTCTTCTGGATAAGCTGCGATGGCCCAGAAGTCGGTGACCTGGAAATTGGTGGAACGCTTGACTGCTGTAGGGACGGCGAATGCCGAGCTGGCGGCCAGAATAATGGTAGCGATGACGGACTTCATTTTGGGTGGACTTTGTGTGAGGATGCTTCGGTGTCAAGGTATTTGAGGGTTCGAGATGATGTTTGCTGCTGAGGGATGTCTCCTGAAGTTGCTGGTTGATGGAGAGAAAACTGAACTGGCGAAGCTCGATACTTATACACTTTTAAACCATTGCTGGAGTCCTGAAGTCCATAGAATTTGTTTTCGTCAGGCATCCAGCCATGAGATAAAAATTACTTTGCCGTGTAACCCCGGATAGATGATCATTGAATGAATGAGACATGCTGTGTCAGTCTCGATTCTCACCTACCCCAGGATTGGAAAATTGCGAAGCTCATTAGGAAGCGCATGCAAATTACAGCGCCACAATAAGCCTCCCGCAGCCATGTGTGTGAACGCCTGTTTGTAGATCCTATCATGATCTCTGTTCTATTTTCGGGGCTGGCGTGGCCGATGACCATCTTTAAGGCCACCCAATCAGCGCATGTCCCAGGCCAGCAGCTTGTGGTCTTACCTGATGATCCTTACTATTCAGGTAAATTGTCTCGCTAAACCTAGAATTTGAGGCCTGGACTTGCGCGTTGAGTCTTAGAGATTGGTTGTATGTCAATGCTGGCCTCTAGATAGTGGGTTGAGTGAACGGGGCATCTATAGGCATCCTGACGACCTAGCTTGTTCCTACATAACGATAAGGCGAGGCACACCGTCTACTAGGAGCTGGAAACCTCATCAACATCAATGTCTAATGTTCATGGATTCATCGAGTAATAGGGAATTCACAGCTTGCCTGCATTCAGAGCTGGGCGACGCAAGAGACGAAAGCTTTGCGCTACAGCCTTTTCATTTCCGCTCCCCTCCCAACCGATTTCCACCTGACCGTACAATGAGGATACTACATCGTGGTCTACCGGTCACCTTGTAGGCATCGGACCAGGATGGAAATTGATGTTGTGTAGTCGCTAAGAACAGAAACTCGCAAATTGCGTACGCTTGGGAGGGGTCAATGTGATTTCACAGTCAGCGACGCGTCACCTTACAGTTGTATTCATTGAAATCTGGAAGCAATCAAGAATTTTTGGGTTACTGCTGTCAGGTGCCATACATAGTAGCCCTGCGCGGTATGTCGCTAGCAACCAAGCCGAGACAACAAAATATCACGAACGCAAGGGATGGCTCGACGGCAACCAAAGCCGAGATTTAGCCGATGCTATGTACTCCCATAGCTTTCTATATTCATAAAAGTGACTGAGAACTGGAGACTTATTGTTATATCGCTAAGTATAGAAAATGATATTTGAAACGTATCAAGCTCAGAGTTTCGCGGGCTACAAAGCGATGCTAGCCGTTCGACGAATGGCAGAGCCAAAAGGTGACCAAAAGAAAAAGGAGTTTGCTTTTAGATGAACTTTTTGTGTGTGTCATATCACTCTGGTTGCTAGCAAGCATATTTCATGGCATTTATCATTTTCTGGCGGCTATAAGATGTTTCTTCAACTTCAGTCCTTAACCATTCGCTATCCAAAATACTAGCGAGGACGCCCCATTCTGCACTATATTTTGGCTACAAAGACAGGGCTCTATCTTGAATTGGGGCTACTAATTCAGGCTGTATTTTTAACAAGAGGAATCAGAGTGATTGCACTCAAGCGAAATCTACCTGGTACATACTGTCCACACGTTCCGAATCGGGTAAAATCAAAACTTCGGCTCATCAACGACAGCCATGCAACGCCAAAGTATAGCAATCTCGACTTGACAACTCTCCAGAGCTCTAGCACTACTTCACGAATGGCCATGTTGTTCGGCTCTAATATCCCGGTCGGTGACGCTCTTCGAGCTCCTGGTCGTGCAAGGGATGTCGATGCGGACCGAGCAACCGCGGTGCCGTCAACCCGCATTCTTGATGGGAGAAATCCCCACGCCGGCATACCAGTTCAAATGGATGCCGCACAACCGGCGTGTGTGTTGCTATGTGACTGGAATCTGGGCCCTAGATCTTTTATTTGTTCCATTCCGTAGTCCATGTTCTCTTTCTTCATCATTTTCTCCTCTCTGCGGTGCGTTGAGTGTGAGATCGAGATCTATGAAAGATGCGGGGACAGTATTCTCTTGTTGCGGTGGCAGCTTTGGCACGTGCAGTGTCTGGTGCAACTATTCCAGTTGCAGAAGTTCGCGCCAGTGCTGGCGGGGTTGTGGAAGCACCCAGAATAAGTGTGCCGCCATGGTTTTTGAGTTTGGCAGCTGAGTATGTGATTTGAGCATGAATAGGGTGAGATTATATGATACTGACAATGACTTTGCAGGCTTGACGCGATAGCCCCGACATATACCAGCTCTCTTCTTGTGCCATCGAGCAACATCAATTCGGACGCTTCTTCCCCATTGCCAACACCAATTGAATCATCCCCACCTGTTCAATCATCTCCGCCCGTCGAGTCCACTGCACCTATCCAGTCACCTCCACCAGCTCCAGACACATCATCCGAGCCTCCTACCTTGAGCAGCTCCACCGAAATTGCCCACCCGAGTAGTGCTGGCCCTACACCCCCTGCAAGCCCATCGGATGCTCCTACGGTGAAGACATGCCCCGGACCTGCACAGCAGTCGACCGATGTATACTGGCTTCATTCTCAAGATCATAATGGCGAGGGTGCGGGATATGCACCATTAACTACTGACCCCAAGCGGTATCCTGTCTTCCGAAATGTCATGGATTACTTTGTTGTCAACGACGGCTCAGGTGACCAAACAGCTAGATTGCAAAAGGCAATCGATAATGACGGGAATGGAGGCAGTCGCAAGGGACGTGGTGTCACTCGCAATCCGGCCGAAGTCTTCCTTCCTGGCGGTACTTATCAACTTGGCAGCACGCTCACTCTCACTGTGGGCACCATTATTGTTGGCGATCCAACTAACCCACCCATCATCAAGGCTGGGCCTAATTTCCAAGGGGAGTTCCTTATGATGGGCTATGACAAGATGAACGGCAACCCGGAGACTAGCTTTATGATGCTGGTCAAAAACGTTATTCTGGACACAACTGCTGTGTCACCGAGTCAATCGATTACTGCATTGCAATGGGGTGTGGCTCAAGGTGCTGGTCTAACCAATATCCAAGTCCGCATGCCAAAGGGGCCGAGTCGACACACGGGTATTAATATTGTGGCCGGCTCAACGATCGCAGTCACGGATGTGGTAAGTATCACCTGATTCCAATTTCATTTTCAAAATATTCACTAACAATCACAGACTATTATCGGTGGCGCGACCGGCATAATCAACTCGAACCAGCAAGTCAACTTCAAGAATGTTCACTTTATCGCCTGTGGCACCGCATTCGAAGCGTCCGGTGGATGGACTGTGCTCTTGCAGGGAGCCGTCTTCGAATCATGCGGTACAGGCATCAACATGACAACCAACGCTCTTGGTAGCCTGGTGATTCTGGACTCAGTATCCACAAACTCTGGTCCCTTGATTCGATTCTACGATTCCTCGCATGATGCTGGCTATCAGAACAGTCAGTTCCTGATCCAGAACCTCGATTATAACTCCACGGAGCCAATCGCAGTCGATACCAATGGCCACACTCGATTAGAGGCCACGGCACATGTCGACACCTGGGTCTGGGGAACCATGGTACCTGGAGCATATGCGCCTGGAGGAGCGTGGAATACACACAGGTCTCCCCAGCTCCTGGTCGACGGGAAGTATTTCACCAAGGCTCAACCCACGTATGCTGGATTTAGTGGTCAGGATATTGTTAACGTGAAGACTGTTCCTGGGCGTGTAGTCAAGGGCGATGGAGTCACTGACGATACCGTGGCGCTCAACGCGATCTTGGCTCAGAATGCAGCAAACTGCAAGATCACCTATATTCCATTTGGAGTGTACAGAGTCTCGGACACATTACTTATCCCGGTGGGCTCTCGAATCATCGGTGAGGCATGGTCTGTTATCTCTGGATACGGTGATGCCTTCAGGAATTCAAACAGTCCTAGAGCCGTCGTCCGAGTTGGTAATCCTGGAGACGTGGGCACCATCGAGATCCAGGATATGAGATTCTCCGTGGCCGAGGTTCTTCCTGGCGCAAAGGTGCTTGAGATCAATGCGGCCGGTCAGCAACCTGGCGATGTGGGACTATGGAACACCATGGTCATGGTTGGGGGCACTGCTGAAACCAGCATATCCACCACGTGCACATCGCAAGATCCGAAGGATTGCATGGCTGCCTATATGGTCATGCATCTTACTGAAACCTCCTCTGCGTATATCGAAAATTTCTGGGGATGGACGGCGGATCATAATTTGGACAGCAAATCACTCTTTACCATCATCTCCACTGGCCGTGGCATTCTCGTCGAATCGACTAAGGGGACTTGGCTCACTGGAACGGGCTCCGAGCACCATTGGCTCTACAACTACAACTTTCACAAGGCATCGAACGTTTTCGCAGGCTTGCTGCAAAGCGAGTCCCCATATATGCAAGGATCGGGCGAGTTCGAGAAAGCACCAGCTCCTTGGACCGTAGATCCCCAAATCGGGGATCCCGACTTCTCATGGTGCGGACCGAACGATGACAAATGCCGAACAGCATTAGCAACCAACGTGGATGGAGGATCGAACATTGCTCTCTATAATTCAGCCGCATGGGCCTTCTTCGACGGCTCCTGGAACGGTCTGTATAATGAGCCTTGCCAAGGCAAATGTCAAGCGAATATGATGCGGGTGACGGGTGCACCGCAGAATCTCATTTGGTATTCGATAAGCACGCGCATGACGGAGGTCATTGTGTTGGATGGCAAGACTAATCCGCGAGAGGATAATCATGCTGGGGGATGGGAGGGTATCATTCAAGCTTACGGGGAATTTGCGGGTTAGGATGGTTGATTTTTGGGTGTTGATCTTGGTGTTTTGGCGTATGTATAGCATTGCATCTGAACATATCGCATGGCATGAATAAAACTTTTAGATACCAATAATATTAGTGAAAATCGACATACTCCAATCACTCCATGAGTCCCAATCTCGATTTGAGACTCGGTGTATTGTTCGCTCGCATCCTTCAACCTAACCATTGCCTGATACGGCCGTAGCCTGTAGGAGCTCATCGCAGGCTAACTACTGCACCAGATTATTGGGACCAGCGATCTAAGCTCAGCCATCTAGTCATGCGTCCATTATGGAGTCCAGGCCTGCCAATAGCTAGCAGCTTGTTCATTCGAGATTGGAAGGATCGGGTGCTGAGTCTGCTGACTGCATGCTGCAGAGACGGAATTACTGCTTAGTCAAATGCATGGTGCACCAATTGGATGTCAACAAGTCTAAATTGCTATAAAGCCCCTAGGTTATCTGGTAATTTATGCGGGCATAATAATGACTAATACATGCGGTCTAATACTATCTCCGGAGCTCCGGTATCCACTGCTGCTTCTGTTCCGACATGCAGATAGAGCCTGATAATTTAGGTGTCAGTTCTGTTTTTAGAAACACGTGACCGTGGCTGTGGAAGTGATGCCTGAGGCCAAAACATCCGACAGGTTCCGAAGTGCTTCGCCTCTCAGTGGCGTCCGGAGGAGATCCAGCCCAACGGCTGCAACCTCTCAAACCCTCTCCTGTTTCGCTGTGCGACCCGCCAAAAGGAAACGTCATCCAAGGCTTTTGGGCTCTTGGCCTATTTCATCGGAAATTGAGCCTGATGCAGGAAAACGGAGCGCCCATCTACCCCGAACATGGAGACCTTTTGCTCATTTTGTTTAGGAACATGGCATTGGCTGACACGAAACACGGCAACAGGTCCACTGGGGTAAGAATCAATCACAGTCCCGCCTCATCACTTTTATTCCCAAGGCAGTGGCAGATTTCCATCAGTGGCTGATCGGTGGAGATCTTCCCCAGTGGGCTTCATCTCCACCTCAGGGGGTGAATTATTGGAGGCTGTGATGGGCAACACATGCGGTGGGTTCCGGCCGCAACAGATTTGTTGGGAACTTTGGAGATCCAGAAGGCAGCAGAATATCCAGCAGTTGCTCGTTTCTAAAATCAGTACTGACAACCAGGCTGTGTCGACGAGTTGTCCCAGCTCATGTGCAGGACGACGCGTTCATGCAATAGGAGACAAGCACGAGATCCGACCTGCAGGGCTTGGATCTCGCAGGTCTCTCGGCCCGCAGTCTTGAGTCTTGGGGGCTCGAATAATATTGAAACAAATCATCGGCCGCACCGACGTCGCAAGTGGAGCCATGAAATGACGATTGGCTTAACCAAGTTTCTACGGCCGTCTCGTTATTTGGGAACAACTCGGCGCAGCCCAGCTGGTGCAGATCGTTCATAGGGAATTGCTCCGTTTCGCTTCCCCAAACGGCTGAGGTCATGTTGCCACTGCCAAACCCGCAGCCTAGTGACTGAACTCTCCTGTTTCTATCTATATTCGGGTGGAGATTGGCACTTCCTTTCGGTCGATATAAAGATCTCCCAGGGCCCAGTTCCAGTGTGTCCCTTTTGTACAAATCATCCCACGCTAATAAACAATCTTCCTTCCGCCTCAGCCTCATACATACCCCCTCAACTCAGGACATCCTCCAATAAACTCAATTCACAATGAAGTTCACCATCCTCACCTCCGCACTCTTCCTCGCCAGCGCTGCCCTGGCCAACCCCGACGGCATTGACGTGAACTCGATCGTCTCCGCCGCTGAGAGCGTCGCCTCTGCCGCTGCCTCGGGCGGCCAGTCCATTGGCTCCGACATCGTTGCCGAAGCTACATCCCTCGCGAACGCTGCTTCCACCGGTGGTGCCGCTGCCGTTAGCTCCATCACTAAGGAAGCTGCCTCCATTGCCTCTGCCGCCGAGACTGCCGGTTCCTCTATCAAGTCTGCCGGCGAGTCCATTGGCTCCGATGCTGCTAGCCGTGCTTCCACTTGGGTCAGCCAGTTCACTACCACCAATTCCAACGGCCAGACTACCACCGTTGCCTCCACAATCACTACTGCTCCTTCCTCTACTACCGGCACTGCTACCTCCTCCAGTGCTTCCTCTACTAGCACTGGTGGTGCTATGGCCCGTCCTGAGGCTATGGGTGCTGCCTTTGCTGGCATGGCTGGTATGCTCGGTGTTATGGTTGCCCTGTAAAAAGGGATCAGCCTTGTATGATGTCTCTTGTGATCCGCTCCAAGTAAATATTATGGCGGTGACGCTTTTTCACGACTTTTTTCAATTTGTTTATAAAATTTCGGCTTGCATTGGCTAGAAATATGGATTACAATTCTGGCGTTGGCTGTATATATAGTGCAATACTCAATTTCTCTTCAATCGAATGACATTTTGTCAATTTTATCACTACCTATGCAATTGCAATGTTCTCAAATTCCTAGACAGTGGTTGCATCATCTACTTATCGATTCGTCGATGCCGATGCAAATCATAATCACATTCTCAACGACTCTCCCAGAACTGCGCATCCATAGCCACCAATCTGTTGAACAGCATATTTCGCGACCTCATGCCCGTGAGGTGGAACGACTGTCCTTCCTCCTTCCCAATAACCACCAGGCCATCGGCTGCCTCTTTGCTACCAGCCGTCAGCTCTACAATCAACTTGCCCTTCCACCCCAGACCCTCAGTCTTCTTCAATTCCTGGATCTCCGTCACAGGAATCTGGAATAAAACAGAATTCTTCTTGCGAGCCTCAATGCTTAGATCATCCAGTGCGGAGGACTGATAAGTCGTAAAGTAAAGGATGGGTGGCTCCTTTGTTGAGTCTATCACTGCTGCGCCTCTCTTTTTCATGAATTTGGCGTCGAACTTGAGAGGCCCAAATGGCTTGGACGAGAAATGCTTCTTTTGGAGCATTGTAATCAAGTTCTTTGTGTGGGCTGAACCGGCAATTGCCATGGCGCGGTCAAAGGCGATATGTCCCCGAATGGCTGTTGCGATTGTCCGACGAACGAACTTCATGAGCTTGTAAAAGAATCGTTTCTTTGGCTTGGGTGGCGCAAGAGACTCATTGGTACTCGCCTCGGGACTGAGCGAAGGGTCAAGATTGCTCCCTTGCGTCAAAAGCTTCGCTTGGGACTTCTTGCGGCGAATTGGCCACGATGGCTCATTGTCGCCAGAGTTTGGTGGCGGTGGTAACGGAGAGGAGTTAATTTCTCCAATTCGGAAAAGCGTCAGGGTCAACTGTGCGTTCGTGGGAACACCCTCTAACAGTGTCCTAGCTTCGTGTTAGCAGTGTATCAGGTACCTTCACAATGATGATCATACTTTTGGATGTCCATTTGGTCCTTCCAGTTGGGTATTGTCCGATTCAACAATGCCATTCCCAATGTGAAGAGTGGATCACCGAAGAATCCAAGTCCAAGAATAAATCCCACCGCCTTGATGATAGAATGACTTGAAATGAACGGAAATACTAAGCAAATGAAGCCCAAGATACCGGAGAGACGTAGTCGTGGCGTGACGAGGAGGAATGGTGGGGTGGGAGACAAGAGACTATTTCTTGCGTTAGCAGAGGACTTTGAACCTAATATCAGGCAATGTTTAACTCACTTTCCGAATTGTTCATAGATGTCTGTGATATCACTGATTGCGCGCATGGCCTTGTCAGTGCCCCGAGCCACTTTGGTCCTCACGGGCTTCTTTGTCTTGTCTTCTCCAAGATCCCCTGGCACGGCATCCTCAGGATCATTCGCAACATCAATTCCCTCGGACTCGGGGGGTACTTCGTCGAGGTCTTGAGGCACAGCCTGGCCATACTTTCCGGCTGCACTTTCCATAGCAATCGTTGCGACACTGTCGATCATATTCTTGGCTTCTTGTTCAGCTGTCTCGCCCTTGTGGGTTTCTGGCGCTCCAGTCAGACTATCCTGCGATTCAGGTTGCCCATTTCCGCCAGCTGGTGAGTTTGGGTCTTTCACAGCTGGAGTACTGGGGAAGAGAATTGGTCGAATCGGTGGAAACATGATCAAGGCCATCATGACACTTAGTAGGGTGGGAACCAGTAAATTCATGTACCATGAAAGAAAATAAACCTTACACCGTAAGTATATCCACCATCACACAATATACCAGCAAGAGGTAACATACCAATGTAAAGGCAGAAGTCCGCCCGGGCTCTCTCCAAGATCTCAGTCGCCCAACATGTCGAACGAACTCAATCACACCAACAATAACCGACGTGTAGAATCGCTCGATGGTCATGCGCACCTTCTCAGGCGGGAACTGTTCATCTTCCACTCGATTCAAATCTAGCTTCTGACTGGTCGAATCTTGAACAGCTTTCACATGGTATATTTGCTGATCACATGTTAGCTCCGGCGACATGGAAGCTAGTCTCTGTGCATACCTTGTTGAATCGCCGGATCAACAGCCAGAGATCCTCATTGGAGAGTCCCTCAGCTAGTGTCTCTTCGACCGTCCGTGACGAAGGCTTCCATTGGATGCTCTGTTGTGATCGGTTCACTGATTCTGTTGAGCCCCTGGTCGGGGGTTGGGGAAAGTCATAGCTATCGCTGTCTTCCAACTCTCCTGGACCCTCATGATCTTGACTCATGATAGTGATCGAAGGTTGAATGCAAGGGTGTTTTCTACAGTTGAACCTAAGCTTGAAGCCAAGTAATCCTGTGTCAACGTTGCTGAGTTTAAGGATCCCCTGGCTTGGGATTGAGGGGAAGAGTGGGGGTTCGACGTCATCTTGGCCCCCTATTTTTAGCGAAAGATCCACTCTCCGCACGAGCGAGCTCTAGCCATAAAGAATCATTGAGGTGCTAATCTAACAAACATCTAGATAGTATTGCGGGATGTTCCCTCTCTCTTACATGGATGCGTCTTAATCGACAGCCAAAATTCTAGGAAAGCCCCTTGACAGACAATCGAAATCATGATAACGCTAATTGGACGGATATATAATTCCGGGGGTATCCAGCAATCACATACCTATTCAGGGCACAGCACGAGAGTAAAAAAACAGGTTAGGTCCCTACATTTCCCAGTAGCCGGAAAATCATTCTTCTTTTGGCGTGCGTGAGCTATTCAAGACGGAGGTGACAGGAGTGCTTTCCGAACCAATCGAACTGCCTTCGTCGACTGTCATTCGTGGGCCAGTGAACCAATGCTTGGCAAAGAGGAAGTAGTAGACCATGCAACCAATCCAGACAAAGGCATTGATAACAACGGTGTAGTTCATATCGGGTGCTACATGAATCTCACAGTCAGCACAACACAGGTCAAAGAACGGAAAAGGGAATGAGTATGTACGGCTTGGATTCGGACCCGCGGTCGGGAACATGGATAGAACCACACCAAAAAGTAGGTAGACGACAGCGACCCACGCAATTGGCTTGCTAAATCGGCCAGTATAGAACTCGCCAGGCTGGAATCGACTTTCACCCCAGAATACTCGACAGAAGATCGGCATGCCCCAAGAGAGATAGTTGCTGGCAACAAACAGGGAGAACAAGGCATTCGTGGCAGCATTGTTGATTAGACACAACAGACCCAAGATGAGACATACCACAATAAGGCCGCAGATCATGCGAATAGGCTGGTATTGAATTCGTTTGCTAATATGGCGGAAGAAGTTTGAGAATGGAAACGCGCCATCACGCGAAAACGCCCATGCTTGGCGTGATGTAGCAACGAGCTAGTTAATCAGTATACCGATGGGCCTTTTGTTATGAGATACCAAGACTCACCAAGCTAAGACCTATCAGATATTGGACAATACATAGCACAATCATGAAACCCAGAGCACCATCTCTGCCAAGTGCATCGTAGTATATCTGCAGGGAATTAGCTTCTTCACTCCAAAAATTGAAAGAAAGGTACTTTCCTACCTGTGCCATTGGCTGGCCAAACTTCGTACTGAGAGTTTGTGACACATCTGGGTTCATGGTAGCAGCCATGACAGACAGGACTAAGAAGCCGAAGACAAGAGCCGAGCCAGCCGAGAACATGATACCCATCGGAACAGCTTTGGCGGCATGCAAAGCCTCTTCGCTCATATGCACACAGGAATCAAATGAGCCAATAGACCAAATTGGAGCAAGCCATGAAAGCATGAAGCCCCACCCAGTTGGCCATCCTGTTTGATTTTCAACATGGCCAAAAACGTACTTCCCCGAATTTAGCGATCCCCCTCGAGCGACTTTTCCGACGGGCAAAGCAATCACTGTAGCGATTACCAGACCGATATTAATATAAATGCAGGCTGTCTGAATCTTTGGCATAATACGGCCAGTGACGACAGCAGAAACTCCATGAATGAGAATCAAAGCCACATAAACAGCGTAGATTTCGCCACGCGATGGTGTCCAGTCTGACTCGCCGACGATGGAGACACAGGAAAGAATCATGAGAGCAAGTGTATCTAGAATGACCAACGTTAGATCTATTCGCTTGCAGACTACAACGATCGACTCACAGTCGACTGAGCATATGCCGCCGATCAGACCTAGTGTGTTGGTATATCCAATCAAAAAGCTCAAAGGGTTCTTGTACTTGTCGCCAGCGAAATAATGGGTCCACCAATATAGACCACCGGCCGTGGGCATTGCGGATGCTAGATCTGACTGGAAACTTGTCAACAATATTCGATTTCATAATTCATAGGGATATTCGACATACCATAGCCAATGCAACGATAAAAATGAAGATGCTAGCCGTAAACCATCCCTATCCCGATCGCGAATCAGCGACCGAACACCCCGATGATTAGTATTACGACGCGGCCACAAACTCACCCAAACCATGCCAACAGGACCCGCTGGAAGCGAGAACGCGATAGTCGAGGCGATCGACGGTACAAGACCCATAATACTAAACGCGATCGCGAACATCTGCATCGTGGAGTATTGTCGTTTCAATTCCTGCTTATACCCCATTTTGGCTTGGCACGGATAAACAAACATGAGCATGCGACCGGACGATGTACTCTCCACGATTATCAAACTCACCCAGCAACTGCGAATCACTTGCATTCGTAAGTTCGGGCGTAACGGCAACGCCGCCGGCCTCCGAATCCCGTTCATCTCCCGTTGATGGCTTGGAATGCATGTCGAGGCGCGAATTAGACTCGGTCGGGAAGATCGATGCACATGGTTGAGGGGCTGCTTTATGTTTATGTAGGAGCCGGCAGGTATCGAGCCTAGAAACCCAGCTGAGCCTGTCTTTGATAATCAGTGCATGAAGGGATGCTCGTAAAGCCGCGAGATTGGACAATTGGTGGATCTGCAAATCCTCGATTCGTCTAGTGGGTTGAGCTACTGTAGAAGAGGCCGGGGTACAAACCCCTGTCTTCCAGTAAGCGGGTGAGATCCGAGGCGGTTTTGCACGTTGAGGTCGATGTCTCTGCAGGTCGAGCTCTAGGAGGTGAGTTTTCGCGTTTAACTGAAAGTTCTGACACTCGTCGTGGCCTTTTCATCAACCCCCTTGATCCTCGAGGTACCACTTTTGCTTGTTTTGCGCGACTGCAAGGCTGATGGTGGCTGGGTGGGGACTGGACTGGTGAGTGGCTTGTCGAATGCGCGTTAACGACTGTTTTTCCCACACCCCTTTTCCTACATACCGCAGTTATCCTGGGGCGCTGAATTGGTTTTCAAGATGGCATCGCTTAGGAGGCAGGGTCTGGCGGAAATTTCCAGGCGAATTGCCTTTCTTGTGTGCTCTTTGATGCTACCACGGCTGGCATGATGCAGGTTTGCCCGCGCTACTGTAGGAAGGATGCAGCGTACTGAAGCGAGTGTTACAGTACGGCTACAGTATCTTGGTATAATCATTGTGTATAAATGAACTTCTCAGTATATGTTTTTTACAATCTTGTGCGTATTGCTGACTGGGGTCACACAAACACTCAATGCTATCCCGTGAATCAAATTTTGCAGGCTCCCTTAGATAAAACAAAGAGATACATCGAAACAGTTGACGGCTTGGCAAATATGCTACCATCTTAAACATCGAATCCGATTTTCTAGCATTCCTTTAGCGGAAAATCCTGACCAATCCCTTATCGTAAACGATCACTGTGGCGCAAGATGCCGCCCGAAGTTACACAAAGCCAAGTCGGAACCTCGCCCTTGCCCTTGCAATTTATGGTATTTATAGACGAGAGTGAAAAAGTCTCAAGTGACAGAATCATTGCCAAGACAAACGCCACATACCGGACCGCACTAGGTGCATCTTTCTCTACTTTAGCGATATGGCGTTTCAACTTCGAGTATTCAGTCAATCCCAGGGTAAAAGATGAGAATTAAATAATTAATATACTAGATTTCGACTTCAAGGAAAAGAAAAAGAACAATGGATGGATATACAGCGTGGTGACAAAAGTAGATCGCATCTGCGTTCCCTTCCATCACAACATAACCTCGACAACAGCTCCAAACATACGCAAAAACCCTCGAAGGGTAATTTTTTCCTGCCTCAACCATAAACCCAACTGGATATGCACCATCCCGCCAGTGTGCTATCCGTGTCGGTATTAAACCTGCTGCTCGGGAGCGGTCTCAGAAGTTGGGGGACGCGCAAAGCCATTGGTAGTATCGCCGTTGCTCATGTAAGTATTATTGCCATTGTGGACAGGATCGGTCATAGTGTTCTCTGAGGCAACCATAGAATTCTTCCGAGCCTTGGTCTCCCACTCATTGTAGTCCTGACCGGGGTTGATGTTCTCCCAGCGAACAAAGCAGAGGAGGTGGTAGAAGCCAGATGCCAGCAGCGAGCCGAGAAGAGGACCGACCCAGTAGATCCAGTGGTATCCGGGGAAGCTGCGGTTGATGACGTCCGGACCCAGAGATCGAGCGGGGTTCAAAGAACCGCCGGTGTAAAAGTCACCTACGAGAGAAGTTTAGTTAGATGATGAAGAGAAGATTGGAAAATGCTGAAAACATACCGATCAATTCGCAGACGAAGAAAGCAAGACCAATGCCGACAGGAGCCAGGTAGGTTGACTTGTGCTTAACAACAGCCAACATGATGATGACAAGCACGAGCTGAGCAGTCAAGAACATCTCGATGAAGAGACCCTGCGAGATAGAGGTACCGCCACCCAATCGAGTCGCACAGTTTAGAGGGCCGGGGAACAGGGCGCTTACAACACCAGCGGCAGCAATTCCGGCGACGAGTTGGGCAGGGAAGACCATCAGACCGCGAAGTGCAGGCATGCCACCGGTCAAGCAGAGAGCAAGGGTCACCTTTTTATGGTCAGCCTCCTATCTTCTGTATTCGAATTCAAGAAACTGCTTACTGCAGGATTGAAAAGACCACCGGTGACTCGGAAGAAAGCCCAGACATTGACAGTCAAAGAAAAACCGAAAGACAAAGCCGAGTACAAGAGATTGGAGGTATTCGGGTACGATCCAGGTTCCGGTAATGGTGTGTTGGCTACTTGAGCTCCAGCGAAAGAGAAGAAGAGAAACATGAATGTGCCAACGAACTCGCCAAACATGCATAGGAAGTTGAAACGCATCTTGTCTGGCATCTGGAGCATAGGCAGCTGGCCACGGCCTCCGGGGCCAGGAGGCCCCGCCAGGGTAGAGACCTGCGATGGCTCACGCTTGTGGAACTTCATCTTTTCGGAATGAGTGTCTTCAACGAGGGTCTTCGTAGTTTTGAGGTTCGGGCTCTTTATTTTCGAAGAATAGCGATTCTTCTTCGATTCAGATCAGTCAAATCCAACATCGATCTACATTATGTCTTTTCAAGTCAGTTCTGAGATATTTATTCAATCTCCCTACCCATCGCCGACGTCACTTTTGACACCCCTGCCCTGCAATTACCAAATGCAAGTATCATCGACACGGCTTTTAAAGCGGAGACGATACGAGAATCAGCTAACCAAGCGATCTCATCGTTAAAGAATAGCCTTTTTACCTAGAAGTGCAATACCCATATTGGGCCTTATACTCGTAAACGGTCGAATCGCAATTTATTTATAGCGAGTGATGAGGTCAATATCAACGGTTGTCCCATGTTTATGTGTTGTGAGGCCCCGTATTGGTCTTGAGTGGGGAGGAGCCCTGTTCCCGCAAACGGAAAGGCCTGGACTGCTAATGACCACTATGCGAGTCTGTTGTATGGATTCCCACTAAATGATCATCTCTATATGGACAATTGACAGGTGGGTCGTGAATTATCATTGGTTAATCGGAGATTTACTTTTATCCTATCAATGATGGCCATCTCGATCAAGGGTTCATTGAAAAATGTGTCATTTCCTTGATGGGTGCTCCTGAATTATTAGAACTAACAAGACCATATTGGATCATTTGAGACAGAGAAATCATACTAGGTTTCTAGACTAGTTCATCTACTACAATCAAAGGATAATCACTGAGATTCAATGCTACTCCGCGGAGCTTGCGGAACCAGATGCTTCCAAGAGATCATAGCAATAGAATGCTGGAAGATCCTGGTCCTCCGATAAGAAAATTTCCAACTTCTGCCGCTCGCATGGTCTCAAGAATTAGAAGTTGTCAAGAAACGGCACAAAACACATGCATTTCCACCCAATTCTCAAGACGCGATTGGTCTTACCCCGCCATCCTGATAGAGATGCAGCATCAAAGATAAGGTTCTTGAATATGTGTTGCTGCGAACTGGTAATCAGCGTCGGGCTTTAAACACACTACCGGCAGACCCGGGCAGTTTCCTGCGTGCTAATCCAAAGACTCTTATTGGGTGGAAAAACCTTTATGGCATATTTGTTGCGGGTCCATGGCATTGGCTGGTGTGAAATTTGAATGGCACATTATTCTGCCCGACCCGGCCACTCACTGATCTATCACGTGATGGCACTGAGCAGCTTAATGAGTCTAACTAACTTTAAGCCTCACCAAAACAGCGGCAACTCGGCACAGGAAATATGGTATGTACGTGTAGTTACCGAAGAATTCTCGTCGAGTGGGCTGACGGTCGGCGGAGAGCGGTCTCCGCGTGACAAACAGAAAATCATCGATTTGTTGGCTCGGGGAGGACGCGACGGCTCACTCCCGAGAGGCAAACGGGGTTTAGTCCTATTTGAGTAAGTTGGAAATAGGATGGAGTATGTACAACATCAGGAGTGTAAAAATGTATAGAGATGTAGGGAAATGTAGTAGTCAGAAGCATAGCGAATACATAGTATAGATTGTAAATGTACTATCGTTCTTACCACGTCATTATCGACAGTAGGATGCGCTTTGACAGGATACGGTAGGAAGACTGGAAGATAGCAGTGATATGATGGGCAAAAAGTACGAACCATGACCTATGATATCGGGAATATGATATCTCTCAAGTATCATAATCCAATAAGCTACTATGGAAAATAGCTTGTTGAGAGAAAGCCCCCATAAATAACATCGTAAGCCCTCACCAAGAATGATCATTCCGGTCGCTTGGGAAAATCTATTCCGTTCTTCATACTTTTGTCTAGTATTCCCCCGAATTGCCGTGCGGTGTCACCAAAAATGGAGCCCGTGTACGGGAGCCGAGAAAACTCCAGCCGGGCGAAAGAGCCATCAAACCACAACTCAGCCTCTGCCTACTACTGCCACCGCTTTATCAAGCCTCCTCCGCTCCTCCGCGGAGATGTTTATTTTTCTCGGGTCAAATCGTCTTCAACCACACCGAACCACAGCACACCTGATTCCTGTACCTGGACAGGAACAGACTTTCTCGTCCTTTCTAGACGCCCAGCGGGTACACCGATGAGTCGATGGCGGTTTCGCTAGCATCGGCCGGGCTTTGCTCGCGTTGCGCGCCGCGAGAAGAAGCCTTCATTGGGGTGGGGATAAATAGCTGGCCATCTGCCCGTTGTAGATGAGTTATATTTCTTACAAGCAGATTACTTCATACCAGAGTGGAGACACGCAAAGATCCGACTCTTGTATAAATTGAGCAGTCCTTCGACAACTGTTTCGATTATTTCATACATCCGTCAACACATCAATATCAAACAACCATCATGGGTTCTGTCGCCGGATTGACCCCGAACCAACTCCAACTCATCAAGGCTACCGTGCCGGTCCTTGTTGAGCATGGTCAAGCCATCACGACAGTGTTCTACAAGAACATGCTCGCCGCCCATCCGGAGCTGAACAACGTTTTCAACGTCCCCAACCAGCGCAATGGCCACCAGCCCCGCGCTTTGGCTGGCGCTCTCTTCGCCTATGCTGCCAACATTGACAACCTGGGAGCATTGGGACCAGCCGTGGAGCTGATTTGCCACAAACACGCTTCTCTGTACATCCAGCCTGCACAGTATGAGATCGTTGGCGAATTCCTCCTCGAGGCCATGGGCGAGGTCCTCGGAGATGCTCTCACCCCCGAGATCAAGGAGGCCTGGGGAGTCGCTTACTGGCAGCTCGCTGATATCATGATCGGCCGGGAGAAGCAGATCTACCAGGAAAGCAAGGGCTGGACCGACTGGCGGGAGTTCAAGATCACCGACAAGGTGCAGGAGTCGGAGGAGATCACCTCTTTCTACCTGGCTCCCATTGATGGCCAGCCCCTGCCAGCTTTCCAGCCCGGCCAGTATATCTCTGTGCAGATCAATGTGCCAGAGCTTGAGTGCCTGCAACCCCGTCAGTACTCGCTTAGCGACCAGCACTCCCAGGACTACTACCGCATCAGTGTCAAGAAGGAGAAGGGATTGCCTGCCACCGACGCTGCGGCCGCAACTCACCCCGGCTATGTGTCCAACCTCTTGCACGACAAGTACAACAAGGGTGACATCATCAAGGTCTCTCACCCCTGTGGTGACTTCTTCTTGTCCGCCACTGCTGTGGAACCCACTACCCCAGTAGTGCTCCTCTCTGCTGGTGTCGGTTTGACCCCTATGACCTCCATCCTGAACACCCTGACTTCCAAATCCGCCTCTGCCGAGCGCAAGTTGCACTTTATCCACGGCGCCCGTACCTCCGGAGCCCGCGCGTTCAAAGATCACATCGCCCAGCTGAAGAAGAGCCACGCCAACCTCCAGGCCACCTTCTTCACCAGCCACCCCGCCGAAAGCGAGCAGCAGGGTGTCGACTTCGACCACGTCGGCCGTGTGGACCTGAGCAAGCTGGACGCCAGCAAAGATCTCTTTGTCGATGCTCCTACCACGGAATACTACATCTGCGGTCCCGAAAAGTTCATGACTGACGTGCAGGCCGCTCTCAAGGAGAAGGGCGTGAGCGCCGACCGCATCAAGATGGAACTTTTCGGTACTGGCGGTATCAACTAGAAGAGGCTCCTTTTCCCTCTTGCATTTTCATTGGTTAGATATGGCGTTTTTGTATGATACCTCTCATCTCCATCTCCTTAAATATTAGAATCGAATCCATCCACGAATTATGAATTTCATCACGCGAGATAGCACTTCATCAGGCTAGTTCAGATCATCCAGGTGAGCAGCAGCTACGCTAGAATAGAATAGACTTGATAATGCGAGCAGTCCCCAGGTTTCAGCCCCATCGCCAAGAGTCCAAATTCTCCGCTAGTCACCCTTACGAGGGCGTTGTAACCATGCAGGGGCTATTTTTGGGCTGTCCGCCCGGGCTTGGCTGGATCCGCGGCCTGCCAAGTCTCGTATTGCTGACGATCGCATCTTAACGAGTACTGTTAATACAACAATCCTGATATATGAGCAGCAAAATGCGACTACAGATGGACTTGAAGAGGGATGTTGGTATACGAGGCTCGGCAAGGCTCGTATAATCCTTGTGCGCTTCAACATCTACCGAATCTCCTATCCTATATATATTGGTGGTCAACCCCTCTGTCCTTTGCAAGTTGAACAACAAACAATCAACCGACAAGATGCGGTACTCTTCTCTCTTCCACTTGACGGGAGTTCTCCTCTCCTTCTCCCTCCCAGCGACCTTCGCAGCAGACTCCCGATACTGCATGAACAAAAATGTCATCGCTGCCAAAGACTTCACCCTCCAGGAATCCGCCGACAACCCCCACCTCGCAGCCCTAGCAAAACACTTCGAAAGCACTGGCAAGAACGTCAGTGTCTCCACCGTTCTCAACTCCGCGAACCGGGACCTGAACCAAGGCCATCCATCCGTCGGAACCGGATCTCCCAATGAAGCTTGGGCATGGAACTCGGGCGACTACAAGACCACCAAGTGGACGCCGCAGGGTATCACCAGCTCCGCCGACGCACTTGGCACTGGCAAGTGGAATGACCATGAAGCGTGGATTGTCAGCTGGTATCAACAAGGTGACAGTGTGCGGGTGAGCTTTGTTGATCGTAAGACACACAAGTATCGCCATGTTCTTCTTGTGTATCCATCTGCAGATGATGATTTCAAGTCAATCGCTATTCACGCCGGTGGTATTATGTGGTATGGCAACCTGCTGTATGTTGTCGATACCAACAATGGTATTCGTGCCTTTGATCTGGATAATATTTGGGAGGTCGAGACTGCCGATGGCGTTGGGAAGATGAAGGATGGAAAGGGATACTCGGCGGATGGCTATCAATATGTTCTTCCGCAAGTTCGGTGCGTTCCATTAACAGAACTTCTTTTCTCCAAATGCCTTGACTAACAGTTGTACAGCTGGTACAAGTGGACACCCGGATCTAAATCTCCCTTCCGCTTCTCCTGGATCTCCCTTGATCGCAGCGACAAGCCCGACACCCTGCTCGTTGGCGAATTCGTCCGCGACGGCGAAGTCGACACTGACAAAGATCCCGTCCCGATTCGACTGGTCAAGTACCAGCTGGACTCGACGACTCGCCGACTACGCACGAACAGCGAAGGCTTGGCTACTGCCAGCTGGGCTCATTGCGTGGACATTCTCAAAATGCAAGGAGGTGTCTCTTACGATGGAAAATTCTATCTCTCGCGAAGCAATGGTCGTGATCCTAACGCTGGTGATCTTTTCACTTGGAAAGAGGGTAATACTGCTACCAAGTTCCCTGGCTGGTTCATGGCCGGCAATGAGGACTTGAGCTATAATCCTGTGCGCAAGGAGTATTATACTGTCACAGAGTACGATAACGGGCGGTTCATTCTGTCTTACAAGGTCTGATGATGTCATTTTTTGGAATGATTTCAAGTGGGGCTTCAAGATTCATCGAGTCGGCTGTCGACTTATTTTTGGTTGTTTGAAGGGATATTTGTACAGAGTGAGAATACTCAAATTGAACAGACTTTCTATTGTACAACCCGAAGTTACAGTAAGAGGCTTTTGTATAAATCCGAGGAGTATTTCCGGTCTCCAGACAAAACCAACCGTCTTCGGTGGCCGATATACCCGACCGAAGGGAGCCATTTATAATCAATTGCTGATCAATCGTAAGTCGCCAAGAAACAGGAATTCGCAACATAGTCATAATAATTGAAATGATTGACTTGAAGAATTCAACAATTCACACAAAACGTCAATCATATCTTAACTGTCTCAGAACCCATCCTAACATCTAGGATTCGCCCGTCCAATCTCTGCTCAATCTCTTCAAAATGGCCCCTAGAATTGGAGTCTTCCCCGCCTCTGGTGGTCTCGGAACAAGCATCGTCAATCACCTTGCGAAACTTGTCTCGGTGACTCAATTAGTCTTGATTGCACGTAGCCCGGACAAGTGGACAAACCTGGGCCAAGCTGGTGCCACACTGCGATCTGCAGACTATGACCAGCCGGCCACACTTGATAATGCATTTAATGGGGTGGATATTCTGATGCTCATCTCATATGCTTCTTTCGAGATCGAGCACCGAATCCAAGTAAGAATTCTCACGTCATGTAATCGAGCTATACTGACCATCTCAGGCCCACCGAACCGCCATCCAAGCTGCAATCAAAAGCGGCGTGAAACACGTCTTCTACTCATCCCTGGGATTCGCTGGCGACCTCACAAACCACAGTGTAGCCCATGTCATGGGCGCACACCTCGAAACCGAACAGTATCTCGCCGGACTCACAGATAAGGTCACCTACACCTCCATCCGTGAAGGAATATACTCAGAATCATTTCCGATTTACACAGCATGGCTAGACCCAGCCAACCCTCCCACCGAAATCACCATTCCTCACTCCGGAACTGGACCAGGAGTCTCATGGGTGAAGCGTGACGAGCTTGGCGAAGCGACAGCCAAACTAATCACTTCTTACATCGATCACCCCGAGAGTTTCCAGTATTTAAACAGCAAGGTATTGCTCACTGGTCGACGGGAAATCTCCCTCGCCGAGACTGTCGATATTCTGGGCCGTGCGATTGGGAAGCCCCTGAAGATCCGTGAGATTTCTATCGACGAGTACGTGACTCTTCCGCAAGTTGGGGACAAACATACATATCATGGGGTGGACCTTTCGAGGGAGTGGGCTACGGCCTGGGAGGCTATTAGGCAAGGAGAGACGGCTGTTGTATCACTGGCGATGAAAGAAATTCTTGGACGGGAGCCGGAAAGCTATGAAACTACTATGCAAGCTCTGCTTGGTTGAGAATCTCACCATCCAAATTGTGTATCTTGTACTCGATTTGACGCGAGGTAGAGCTCCCAAGTCTGGCGGCATGGAAAATCCAACTGAATGCCCGGAAATGCGGATATTCAAATAAGAAGCGGTCCCGAAAACTACACACATTTTCAACTTCATGTATCAACTTTCGATTCAGAGTCTAGATCACAACCTGTGTACAACAAGCTTGAAGAGGCGGGGCTCCTCAAGTGCGTTCCTGTTGTCAACATGCCAAGGTCCCTTGGCAGACGTGACCAATATCGGTGATCCGTGAGTCCGCGGTTCGGATTCGGAAGAGCAAGAAAAGAATTCACGAACTACCTAACCTGACTGCACTAACCTTTCCTGGGAGTTGAAACCCCTGTATGATTCATACGGATACTTCCGGATCGGCGATTAATATAAGTAGTCCTACAATACTGTAATCAGGACTTAACGGAAAGCTATGTACATCTGGTAAATTTAACGGGGCTAAGTTACAACTACCCCGGCCCCCGGGTCCCCGTTCACGAAACGGAGCATTTAAGCGATAAAAGAGGCCAAAGCCTCCACGATCTTTATATCGAGAACCAGACTTAGACGACAGTTATTACTGACTGTACATGTGAATGATTTCCGTAGACTACGGTGACCTATGGCTGATGAGTTAATGATCTACTATCATTAACGTTCCCATGGTACACCATCCTTGTACGATGCCTAATAAGCTAATAAGTCGGGTAATAAGCTTTCTGTCCTGAAACACATCAAGTTCTATGCAAATTACGGAATTTGGATGGGCTCATATTGTTTTGCCGAGACCTTTTCCACATCGCTGGCGTTAGCGTCAACTCATCAATCCAATCACCGGTCCCACGGCATTTTCCTCTCAGCATCATCCCGGCATTCATTCCGGAACTACAGTGTGTCAACGGCTATTATCTCCCAATGCAGACGAGAAGTCTAGAGCAGAACTTCGCGCGACGTTACCGGACTCTCATGAGGGGGGTTTCATCTCTGCTGAAGAAGTTGGCTTACGCCGGTTGCGTGGAGAGTGCGGGGCTCCACGGGGATGCGGGGAATTGGCTAACCCTGGCAAATGATTCGAGTTCCACAACGTGCCATCTTCTAGACGAGGCTGCCGTCTTACAAACGAGGCCTAAAGAGGCAGAAAAGACGCTTGGTGCCTAATTCTACACGAATGCTTAGTTGATACCCCTGCATTAACCTAACCTGGCCCTCCTCCGTGCCCCGCTCTATTGGTCTGAAAATCCGTTCCAGGGCCAAGGGCCCCCATTCTTCAGCCATCGGAGCTGCAGAATGCAGGGCAAGCTTATGGCTTCGGAGGGGCTTCTTCGAACATATGAGATGGTGTTTCCCTCAACGCGGAATATCGCTTTGAGCGCAAATGAGAATGTACCTGACAGGATCGCGGCCGACATCAGGCCATCAAGTCTTTGCGCACAGGGTCGACAAAGAATCTTGGGAATAGGAAGGGAAATCTGGAATTCTCTTCTTTTTCTAGAAGAAGAAGGAAGAAGAAGAAACAATCTAGAACAACAGGCTCCTCGTACCTAGCCAGGGAGAACAAGGAAAGATCAACAGAACATCCTCCCTGCAGGAATCTAATCTACCGGTCGGAGACCTGCAAGAAAGACAACAAGCAACATCCGACACAAACCAAACCCCACACGGGAATAAACATCCACAGCAATCGGCGTCGAAGGCACCGAGTCCGCACAGTCTCCATCAGTACCTGCATAAATCCTAGGGTTGATGATAGTTGCCAAAGCTCTTGGGGATTTTTTGCCGAGGGGATTGTTCAATCAGAGATCAGTATAATCTAAAGGGCGGAGTGTCGGAGACTCTGCAACGGCCATTACGATGAGGCGTTCGGACAACTTCTCCTCTCTGGACAGTCTCACTGTCTTTAAAGGAGCCTTACACTTCCCCATTGTGTCCATTGCCCACCCTCCACGAGCAATTGATCTTTACACTTGCCAATCGTGTTCACTGCCGAGTTTCCGCGAGCAATTGATCTTTACACTTGCCAATCGTGTTCACTGCCGAGTTTCCGCGAGCAATTGAGGCTATGTAGTTCATTATTCGCTGGTCTAGATTTGAGTGGTAGCTTGTAAGTCTTCACGGCTCCCAGGATGGATATAAAAGGCTGGGGAGGCCTTGCAAACTTGTATGCTCTCATCTTGCAAGGCACATCCAAGTCTAGTGTTACTGTCAGTAACTCAAGATGAAGTTCGCCACAGCGGCTCTGGTCTCTCTGGGACTGTCTGGTGCCTATGCGCTTGTGGACATCCCTGCTGTGAGCAGCGTGGTCAGCTCTGCTCTCTCGGAGTACTCCATCTACGTGACTCACGCACTCGATCCAACCGCAGCGGCGACTAGCACTCCTGCTCAGGCGGCGGACAAGGCTAATATCCATGCTCGTGGAGCTGTGTCAGACCCAGCCTACTGGTTGGCCGGTATCAGCCATCGTGGTGTTGCTGCATTCAACAGTAATCCGTCTACCTACACCGTCTTTCGAAATGTCAAGGACTATGGCGCAAAGGGTATGTCTCCAATAAAAACAGTTTGCAAGAATTGCGTTCTGATCATAAACACTCGCAGGTGATGGTGCGACTGACGACACCGCGGCCATTAACGCGGCCATTAGCGCCGGAGGCCGGATTGGACCATCGAACGGTCAAACTTCTACAACCACTCCTGCCATTGTCTATTTCCCGTCTGGAACTTACATCGTCTCTTCATCTATCATTGATTACTATTTCACTCAGCTGATTGGTAACCCGAACGATCTCCCCGTCCTCAAGGCCAGCGCTAACTTTCCCGCAACCTGGATCATCGATGGAGATCAGTACCAAAGCACCGGAAATGAGGGATGGGGATCCACGAACGTCTTCTATCGTCAAATCCGCAACTTGGTCATTGACCTTACTGCGGTGCCGCCTAGCGTGGGTGCCACCGGTATTCATTGGCCAACTGCCCAGGCGACCAGCCTTCAGAACGTCAAAATTCTGATGAGCTCGGCGTCCGGCACTCAGCACCAAGGCGTGTTCATTGAAAACGGTATGGCAGCTATCTATCTTGATGTAGTGTTGATGCTAATAATGAGAAGGCTCTGGCGGTTTCATGTCCGATGTGACAACGGTTGGAGGTGCCTATGGACTCAATATTGGCAGCCAGCAGTTCACTATGCGTGGCTTGACGATCTCTAACGCAGTGGTGGGTATCAACCAGATTTGGAACTGGGGTTGGACCTACCAAGGACTGAACATCAATAACTGCGGCACTGCTATCTCGATCTCTAATGGTGGAATCGACAATCAGGCGGTGGGATCAGTTGTCATCCTCGACAGTACGATTCAAAATACCCCCAAGTTCGTGGAAACGGCATACACCAGCACTACCTATAGCAACGGCAGTCTTTGGCTTGAGAACATTCAGCTCAGCAATGTGGCCACGGCAGTACATGATAATAGCAACGCTGTCTTGGCCGGGTCCTCTGGCTCCATGACGATTAGCGGATGGGGTCAAGGTCACAGTTATTCTCCAAGTGGTCCTCGGAAATTCCAAGGACCCATGGCACCGGCCTCACGACCTAGCGCTCTTTTGGCCAGTGGAACTTCTAACTATCTTACCCAGAGCAAGCCTCAGTATGAAGCTTCCCCTGTGGCCTCCTTTTTGAGTGTTCGCGCCGCTGGAGCAAAGGGAGATGGTCAGACAGACGACACAGCAGCCTTAAATGCTGCCCTGCAATCCGCTGCGGCATCCAACCAGATTCTATACATCGACCAGGGAACCTACGTTATTTCCGATACACTCATGGTCCCAGCGGGCTCGCGCATCGTTGGCGAGGCCTATCCTGTTCTCCTCGCAACTGGCAGTAACTTCGCAAACATCAATCAACCAAAGGCAGTTGTGCAAATCGGCAATGCCGGTGACACCGGCCTTTTACAGTGGTCGGATACCATCGTTGGAACTCGTGGCTCGACTCCCGGTGCGATCTTGGTTGAGTGGAATCTGGCTGCTACCGCAGGTTCTGGCATGTGGGATGTCCATGCCCGTATTGGTGGTTTCGCTGGATCAAACCTTCAAGTTCAGCAGTGCCCGACAACCGCTGGGGTCTCTTCCTCATGCGAAGCCGCTTATATGGCTCTTTGGGTCCGATCAAGCGCCAAGAATGTGTACCTGGAAAATGTTTGGCTGTGGACAGCAGACCATGACATGGATAGTGCGGCCAACACTCAAATCTCCGTGTACACAGGTCGTGGTCTCCTCGTCGAAGGAAGCAATGTCTGGCTGTGAGTTACTGATGTCCCAATACCCGTGGAAACATACTACCCAATACCCGTGGAAACATACTAACCCAATCACTGCAGCTATGGAACCGCTGTTGAGCACCATTCCTTGTACCAATATCAATTCTCTGGTGCATCCAACATTGTTGCAGGCTTCATCCAAACCGAGACGCCGTATTGGCAGCCAAACCCCGACGCTGCCCATGGACCTTATCCAGTCAGCTCCTCTCTTCGGGATCCTGTCTACACCGGTGGTGATGCGTATGGCCTCCGTATCCTCGATACTCAACAGATCAGCATCTACGGCGCTGGCTTGTACAGCTTCTTCAATAACTACATCGGCACATGCTCAGCTTATCCAACTCCCGAGAACTGTCAGGCCGCCATTTTCAGCATTGAGGGCAGCACCAGCGGCTTGAAGGTCTTCGCGTTGAGCACTGTTGGTACGATCAACCAAGTGATCCAAGATGGTGTGGTGTTGGCCTTGGCAAGCGACAATCTCGCGGCTTATGCTGAGACCATCGCCTACCTCGCTCCTGCTGCAGGAACCGCCTCAAACAGCACGACTACCTCATTGACCCCATCCATGTCTTCCACCCAGACCATTGCCGGTTCGACAACTCTCGCCACATCGGTTTCTTCCAAATCGGCCACATCTACCGCTCCAGTTACTACTGGGTGGACACTAGTCGGTTGCTACACTGACAACGTGTCTACGCGCGCCCTCCCTAGCGGGATCCCTGCACCCGGTGGAGCATCAAAGATGACTGTGGAGGCCTGCCAGGCTGGTTGCCAGGCTCTTGGCTTCACTCTTGCTGGTGTGGAGTATGCGGATGAGTGCTATTGTGGTAACCAGGTGCAGGGTGGAAATGGTCCTGCCCCTGATGGCAATGCCCAGTGCAACATGGCTTGCTCTGGTGATTCGACCGAGACTTGTGGAGGGCCGAACAGACTGGGCTTATACACATACGGCAGCCAAACCGCCACGACACCGGCTACGATTACTGCCACGGCAAGCTCGACAGTATCAACCGTCTCAGCTACTTCCGCCACTGCTTCGGCCACGTCTACTTCGGGAACAACTGGATGGATTTCGCTTGGTTGCTACTCCGACAACGTCTCTGGACGTGCCCTCCCTAGCGGGATCCCTGTGCCCGGCGGAGCATCGCAGATGACTGTGGAGGCCTGCCAGGCTGGTTGCCAGGCCCTTGGCTTCACCCTTGCTGGTGTGGAGTATGCCGATGAGTGCTATTGTGGTAACCAGGTGCAGGGCGGAAATGGTCCTGCCCCTGACGGCAATGCTCAGTGCAACATGGCTTGTACCGGTGCTTCGAGTGAAACTTGTGGAGGTCCTAACAGATTGAACCTCTATCAGTACACTTCATCGTCTACTGCAGTTGCTAAGCGTGGTCTCGCGTACAATGACAACAACCCGCAAGGTAACGCAATGTATACGACCTTCTTCGCCGGCAATAGCAAGATCTCCTGGGGCTATGATTGGGGATTCCCATCCAACGGTCTACCGTCTTCTTGGGAATTGTAAGTTGCGCATGTCTTCATAATGAAGGAACCTCGAGCTGACTATTTTCCCTTTCCAGTGTTCCTATGCTCTGGGGCCTCCCCAGTGGCGCCGACCCAGACTGGACTGCTGCCGTCAAGACCGCCGGCACCAAGCACATTCTTGGCTTCAATGAGCCTGACCTTACATATTCCGCCTCTTCTAACATTCAGCCTGCGGCAGCTGCGCAGGGCTATATGACTTACATGCAGCCGTTTGCTGGGTCTGTTAAGATCGGCATGCCGAGTGTCCTGTGGAACAACGTCGGGTCATCCTCCGGTGGCAACTATAACACCAAGCAGTGGACGAACTACTTCCTTGGCAACTGTACTAGCTGTACTTTGGACTTCGGGGCGATTCACTGGTATCAGGACTGCAACGCTGCGTGGTTCAAGGGCAATGTCACCGATGCCCACGCAACTCTGAACCTGCCCATCTGGGTTACCGAGTTCCAGTGCTACGGTACTGATGCTCAGCAGATTGCATTCTTGCAAGATGTTTTGCCCTGGATGGACAGCCAGCCCTACATTGAGCGATATGCCTATTTCGGAGTCTTCCCAGGCTATCTCCTTAACAGTGACGGAACTGCTTTGTCAGATATCGGAAAGGCATATGCCAGCGCCTGAATGACTCCTCTCTCTGAGTGGGAGAGGATTGTGGGTGGGAGGGAAAGCGATATCGCGAAGATGTCGTGAGAGAAGGAGAGTGTTTTCGTCTACGCATATTTTTTTCATTGTCAGACTTGAAGATTTGTCGTGGGAAAAGGGGTGATAACTTACTACTACAATGTTCTGGGTCGTGACCAATCCACTTTTGTATGTACTTTAGTTTGCGTTCTTACTACTATTTTATGTTTTACATATTCGCGGCCCTCGGCAGCTTTCACTTTCATCCCGAGGTCCTGCTCCACCAGGCAAGGAGACCTCGGCATGCCCCTTCGCCTCCTTCCACGGATTTTTCCGTCTTCAGTCAATCGATTCTTTTCTCTGATCTTTGTATCAATTGATTCCGTTTCTCCCATTCGTCAATAGTGCATACCAGCCAATTTGTATCTCATAAATTCTCGGCCATTCATAAAGCATCTATTCCAAAGGAAAGATCATTTCGCTCCTTGATTGCGTATATAAACATGGTCAGATGTTGTGTCAAAGATCTAAAGGTCAGCAGAGGACGCAAACTTCCCAACCAAGCTAATCGCGTTCTGATGAGAGACTTGCAAGAAGAAATTCAAGGCGTTCGGTTGAAGGCCCTGAACGGGCTGAAGAGTGAAGCAGTAGGAGTACGGTATAGATCCAATGAATTCTATCCAACCAACAAGGGAGAAAACGAAACGAAACAAAGAAAACAAAAACATACAACAGCCAGGATTCGCATGTGGTCACCCACCATACTACTAACTGGCCGGCGTGTGGCTTAAGTACGGCTGAGCGGACGGGAAGCCCTGTTCTCCACACCCTATGGTCGTATGTACCGATAGTGCCGTTTTCATGAGCTATAGACTATGGATGCATTGAGAATTCTTTTGACTTTAATAAAAAGCCTGTTGATGAAATCAAAATTTGGTGATGTGATGATACCCAAGGAGAGCTACATTTCAATGGAGGCTTGCAACATGTATCTACTGAATCAACAACTCAGGCGCATCTAGCAGCCCTTGCACTCCTTGACCCAAAGGTTGATGCTACCATACTCGGCGTTATGGGCACCATACCAGAAGATCTCCTTGGCAGTCTTATCCTCTCCGTAGCCGTCAATAGCAAACCAGGCGTTGGCATTGTGGGTGAAGTAGCCATCGTCATTGACGCCAAAGCCAGTGGTGCTGGCACCATCGGGGACGGCTCCGGAGTGAGGACGAGTCAGGCCAACGGGGGCAACCTCGTTCTCGACAATGTAAAGGCTTTGGAAGCCAGTGGGAGTCTCAGACTTGGAGGTGAAAGGGACGGGGCTGTTTTCGCCGCTAGCACGGACTAGGGGGTGTGATTGTTAGCAAGCTTGATATGCTCGGATGATGAAATTCTGACTTACGGATCAGGATTTCGTTGGTAGTGCTGTTCACACCAACCCAAGCATTTTCTATCTAGATCCTCGGATTAGAAAATTAGCTTTCAAAATCGGGTTTAGGGTAATGATACTTACCGCCGTCGGTCAGAACGGTGCGACCACCATCAGCGACAAGAGTGAAAGCAGCAGGAAGGCTAGCAGCAGCAGTGGCACTGGCAAGACCAGCAATGGCCGCAATAGGGAACTTCATTTTCAATGATGGAAGGGATTATTTCAAGGAATTTGATGTTGATGGATGATCTGAGTCAATCATACTGTAGCATCTGCGAACCCCTGGGGCTTTATAAACATTCTTCAAAGAACCCGCGCGGACTGGGACGGAACTGCGCCACCGGGAACTAAGACATGCTTAACCTAGATTGAGCTCATAGATTCCCGGATCGTTCCATTCACAATCATAGTGGCTACCCATTCGGGACTAATCCGGTTTATTGGTCGATCATCTGGAGAAGTCGAAACATGTCTTGGAACCCCTCATGGCAATGAGATGTATAAACGAACACCGTTTGCTTTCATTGACGTCGATAAAGGAAATTTGAGGTCATTTATTTGGTGGTTCTGAAAAAGGTAGTTCGAGGTTGGAGTGTGACCGATGGTATCAGGGCCCGTCATGAAGATTAGAAGAAGCTCAACCACGCTCAAAAGCCGTTGGAACTTCCTTCAAGGCCAAAAGACCGTGAATGGGAAAGTTGGTTAAATTTTAGGAGTCGGTCAATCCAAAATATGGGGCCCACTTGTTGGGGTAACGCCATTGCCGATCCCACCTTATCTTGCGGATATTATTCGGGGGATTTCCGTTCTTGCTCCACGTGCTATTATTGGGCACGCATGTTAAGCCGAATAAGTAAGGAACGCTGTTGACTGAAATTGTGAATTTGAAACAGATTTCATTATTCGTATGATTGTCGTGGCTCTTACAAATGTGCCCCTCACTGCGGGCTGTCATGGGCAATGTCGATGGTTTGGATTGATGTGCGTCGAATCCCAGTAAGCCGTCGATCTCTCAATAGTGTCTATACTAAACGAATATCAATTTTTCAATCAGAATAATAGGAACTGACAGGTCGCAAGCAAGCTACAGATTTGCATTCACTTTTATTCCATAACATACTCCATACTGGACAGTAACATGAATAGTGCATTCAATATTGATAGACATCTTTCCATGGAGAGCGATGACATCATCGTTCAACTTGTTTGTCTCAGTCAATAACGACACTGCAGTACAATCCATTGCAGAAATTGGAAAAGATAGCAAGCGAAGCCTGATCCACCATGCTGGACCAATCATGCCGAATGGCTTTGAATCGGGGAAGCATGACATATGTCTGCAGACCAGCCAAGCACCACTCTTCGGATTTAATCAGGTCACGCAAGATTTCCCCTTTGTTACTCTCGCTTAAAAGTAAACTACTGTTCCTTGAATACTCTTCGCATTCATCGCCCCCGCAATAAAATCATCGTTCACGTATCTGAAGTGATCGGTAATGGCATGAACGTCGTAGACCAGAGCAGTCGAAACAACACTACGAAACTCAATTTGGCGAAGCTAGAATATATCACTTTCATCGGCCGAAGCCTACGGCCACCGAATCCAACGCCCGACAGAGCTAGCCCAGTTCACGATGCAGGTAAATCGAATACTTACACAAGCGTGACCCTACGATTCATCACATTCTCGGGACCCGTCATCCTTCTCTACCATGATCGGGTCAACGTCCTCGGTTGATCGGAATGTCTTGCCAGCCCAGTGCACGCTCTTGAAGTGCTGCGTAGCCGGGTAATTTGTGTCAACGCAGCCGCCGAGCCAGGTGCGGATGAAATACTCAGGCTTGATGGGTTTGAGTTTACCGAAAACGGCGCTGACTTCGCCGCTAGTGAGATTCGCGAGGAACTCCTGCTCCGGGGTTCTTTGAACAGAATATGGTTAGTGAAATAGACGACGAGTTTGAATCAGATGTGAGGTTGGTATACGAAGACATGATCGCGGATGAGATGAATGAAAATGGTTGAATGTAAAGACAGAGATGCGGTCGAGGTTGAGGCAGGGTCAAGGCAGGAGGTTATAAAGACTGTCAAGAACCTCGAATCTAGAATCTCGGCAAGCACCATATGAAGGCCGGTCTCGATCCTTCGCAAAAAGCTGTTCAAATCCCTGGAGAACCTTGGAAGGCTGAAAAAGTCTTGGCTCATCTACGCTTGATCTGTGTTGGTACAGCACTTCCCCCCAAGATATATATTCCGACGTACACGCCTGCTCAAGTCACCCACAAATTACGGCTCCTCTCGTGCTGTATCTCTCATTTTAAGCTGATGGCCATTTTCAATATTCATTTTAATATTAGAGGAGAGATTTCTCGTAGTAAACATGGACTCGCGCAGGCCTGGGGACTTTTCGGCTCGTCAAGCTCGGCCCGTGGGCCAGATCTGTGAACATGATAACCTCAACATAAGGTTTATGCACACAAGTCAACTAAGTTTATTCAAGAAGTGGGGAATATGTAAAAGGGTGCATGCTTTGCTCATACTGGATTTGTGAATTATGCTTCGCAACACATACCTCCAGAGGGCGTAGCGCGGGGCATGACCAGGTTTAAACTAAGGATCTTCGCAATCGTAGTACCTCAATGGCTAGGCTATCATCACCCGGCTTCAATAGCGATGGATGAACATGGCAGTCATAAGATAAAAGGCGTAGTGCCCTATCTCACACCCAGCGCTCATGACAGTGGTGCTGCATGTGTGCAGTTAAGATGGGTTCGTTCGGCCGATCGGCCGAGCCCAAAGTTGGAGGGGCTATCGGTCCCGGCGGACAAGCATTGCATAACATTCCGAGCGTGGAATTATGTATATAGCGATGCGGCTCCGATTCTGACTAGGCTTCACAACACAGACATTCTGACTGTGAAAAATGGAAAAAAATACTTCAGCGTGGTCTCATTCGGTCGCTCACAGCGTGCAAAAGACAGACGAGTAATATTCCCCACCGCTTCTATGGTAAGCCTAGAAGGTCATCGCTAACACGAATCCGGGGAAGTATGTTTACCGTAGATGTGCAGTGCGGGGCTGATCCGATCGGTCGGGTTGTCTGTTCGTAGTACGTCGATCTTATCGCGCAAGGATGCATCGATCTTGGGGACCAAGTCGTTGATCGAGCAGATATTACTGCTATGATTTTCTCCATGCTCATAGGATACAGCTGATAGATTTATGCTCGGGTACGTTGACGTTGTAGTACGATCGATGGTGACTTAAGAGGATGGCCGCGGGGCGTTCATATTGTGAGTTGCGGCACAATTTTGGATAACATGACGCAACTTCGCATCAACAAGAGCTGTTTTATGTTGTGTGTGGAAGGCAAATAAACCGACGCCCTAAGTCGATCACTATAAAATTCTTCTCATCGTCAGTCTCACTCGTGCTTTGGTTCAAAACAGAAACCTCTTACTATGCAGACCTGTCGTGAACCAATCATCATGATTTCGACAATGAATCGACTCGCTGATGTCGTATTTCTCACGAAAAGCGAGCAGATCATTCGGCAATTCAGACCAACATCAATCCGATCTTACCCCTGCACATCGAGAGGCCTCTATCGTGCAACCGACTTCACCGACTTCACCGACTTACTAGACTGAGCCCGCCCTGAAGAAAAACGATAACCAAGGTCTAAGCCAGCCTGACATCACAGCGGTAATAACATTATCCCCCCATAAACACCCTCAAATAGACCACGTCCCAATAGCTGCCGACGCAGATCCCGCCACGGAAGCCATAATCCGGGGAAACCTGCCTGAAGTCGGCAGTGCGATCCATTCTCGATCCGTGGTTGCAGCTGCTAGCTGACGATTTGACACGATTCAATTTAGGGCCCGACAATGACAGCTCCCCACCCGGTCCGACAGCTTGCCGCGTGGACTGACCCTAGCAGTGCTCAGAAAAATCAATAATGGGCCGGGAAAAAAAAGAAAAGGGGGGTCGATGACAGCAGTGGCATTGGGGCTAGGGCAACGGTCAGCTTGCAGGAGGGACTCGTTAGTTTGACGGCCTTGCTCTACCCGGGTCGGTGCCGGGGCCGGCTGTTTGGGGCGGCTGGGTAAGATAGTGTAGGTAGGTTGGCGATGATTGTAGATCTGGTGAGGCTGTTAGGATTTTTGGGATTGGAAGGACTTGCCGGTGTAGAAATGTGTAGCATGATAGGGACATCATTCACAATCATCAGGTAGAATCAATTGGCCGTGCCAAGCTCAATGGAATATTCCTTCGTATCATGTCGACCACACTCACCATCCCAATATCACGGAAACCAAATCGCGATACAAATTCCTACCTCAATCGCTCCCATCAGGAGACCACCACGACAAACAACAATTCTCAACATTTCCAACACAACATCCAAAACCATTCACCGAGAAATCTATATCCTCCCACTCTAAACTTGCCATCCCGAATTCACTTCGTGTCTTCAACAGAAACACCTGTCACGAGGGCATCAAAATACTCGATCCCACATAAAACCAGGAAAAACTCGGTGGACATCGGGCACAAAGACCCCGTTTTGCAACGCCCACATTCAAAGGAAACAAAACATCCGGATCACCCCACGACCCAAAGTGGCAAAACCACGGGAGAGGTGTAAATACTAGTTTCTAGTTCGAGGCCTTTGGGTGCCCCAGGGCTGGTGTCAGCGGGAATTAGGAGTGCTGGGAGTGGTCCGTTGAATGGGTTCCACTGCGGACGGATGGACGGGGGGTGCACTAGACTGCGCCTAATCGGTGTTGATGGGATACTGTACCGAGATTGGGGATGAGCCTAGGGAAATTTTGGATTTGGGCTATACAGTGTACGGAGTACATTGTGTGAAGTGAGTGTAAAGGGTATAGTGTACGGAGAGAGTTGCCCCCACTTGTTTCTAGTTTCCGCCGGGTGAGATGCACGGGCTCGGAATTGGGTCCGCAGGTACTGGTAGATCCCGCAAATGCTGGTACAGCAGTAGATGTACTGTGACAGCGGAGGGCGGTTGTGGAGGGACGTACAGTATGTGCATGGTTTATTAGGGGGTACTTGGTATAGTAACAGAAATAGACTCTGGTACTGAGAGATTGAAGCAGGGACAAGGGAATTGGTACGGATGAATGGGATATCTCTCGTACGAATAAATGGCATACCCTCGGAGTTTCATCCTTCTCGCACGAATCCTTGATTTCGCCACGGTAGGCGTCTACAGTCATTTGTCGGGTTCCCGAGGTTTGACAGGGTACTGTTTAGCGAGAACCACAATCACAACTACTACGCCTACAATTGCAAGGTATATTCCATGAATTCGATAGATTGAAGCATTAAGCGAATATTGCGCCCTGCACAAACCCTGTCCAAGTATGATGAGAGTGGCTTTTCCGCCAAAAAGACTGTTCCTGCTGAAACGGACGATCGGGTACACTACAACCTAGGTACAGTACAAAGTATACCAGCATCTTGCATTTCTGCATCTGCACTCGACGAAAATCCCTGTCGAGTCGAGTCCAGACTAATCTGCAGCACAGCAAAGTTTGTGTTAGTTAGTACTAGGTAGCACGCGTTTTGCATTATGCAGTATGTATGCATCGAGGATTATTTTGCATGGTTTGCTTTTGCTATTCCCCGTGTTCTTGTTGCTCCTACCAAAATACTGTACATGATTGCATCCCGGGCAACCGCAGAAGGTCTGCTTTATTCTGTAACGGGCCTAACGGCCATGGGTGTCCAACTGAATATGCATGTGTCATATTTGACCTGACAGGTTGAGGTGCAGCGGATCGCCCGCGTCATGCAGGGTTACCGGGCGAGTCAGCGGTTGGAATTGGAATTGAGTGTAGAGTACCTAGGTAACTGTGTAGTGAGGCAGGAAATGAATTTTTCCGGCCAGGAGGAGGATACAAGCGAGCCAATTGGGAAATGGTGATTGGTTCATTGGGTACAGAGTACTGTGTCTGTACTCTAGGCCTCAAAAATGTGCACGTACAGTATACTACTTCCTAATGCTCTAGACAAAGGCCACGACTTGGAATAACCGTTGGGCAGTCGGGCCCGAGACTCGGCCGGAACACAGTCTTGGCACTTGTCCAATAAGCGGATCCAGTGGTTCTTCGCGGGTTTTCGGCCCCACCCGGTGACATTTGCGCCCCCCGTTAACTAACGTAGTAGTGACTTTCCATTTCTCTAACTATGGAGAGAGTTGCAGTACAAACCAATGTATACGTGAACAGGTTTCAGTTTCGCAATGAACACGGGACCTCCTACGCTCAACACTCGGAGTTGATTACGGCTGATCTGCCTTTCGGAGCCGGCCGAGGGCCTGGTCAATATGCTTTCAGATGGCTAAGGTGATCTCGGCTCGATTGCACCGAGCGAATCGCATTCTCCAAAATGATCATCTTGACTTCTAGCCTCTAGTCTAGCTTGCCCAAAACACCTACGCCATTTATGGCCGGGAGGAGACAGGGTCTGGTCTCTAACTAGTAACTTGTAGTAACTACTGGACTAGCCCAGTGGGTTCTTTCTCTGTCTACTTAATCCATTAATCAATTAATCAATTATCATTTTCTTTTCCAATCGGGTCTATTATGTTTTCGGCCTGCCAGAAAACCTGACATCACAAGTCAATTCTTCTCGGCTGTCAGGCTCGGTCAACCCAAAGAACAAAGAACAAGAGACGAATTGAGTCGTCATCCGGTCCGGCTTCTTCCCCCTGCTCCGTTCCTTTTTTTTCCCTGTCCATTTTCGATCTTGTCTTGTCGAGAAAAATCGGACGGTATATAACGGTCCTGACGCGGCCGATGGGAAACGGGATTCCCTTTTTGTTTCCATGGTTCATCATCCAAAACATTATCGTCTTCGATCCTCATTCTTATCCTCTGTGATACTATATATTCTTCCCCCCCGACTCCCGCCACCCAACTCCATCTCCAGTCTACAATCACGCCAAACATTCAACAGCCAACCTACAGCCTAACATTGACATCCCTCGGACTCGTGCCTCCGATATTTATATCCTGTCACTCGCCCCGCCATTGCTATCCTGCCACTATCTTCCGTGCATGATCGCAACATCCTATCAACCTGTTCCAACCATGGCATTCAATCGCACCGCCTTATCCAATCTCTCCCTCGAAGACGAGCGATACCTCAACCAACAATTAAGTCCACAGTCGAGCCCCATGGAGCTATTCCCCACGACTAAAGCCTCCGACCCTCTACCCGGCAATTGGTCCTACGACAGCGCCATTGACCTGTTCTCATTGAACCCGGCCGACATGAACCCCGTTTCCTTCGACTTCGCCGATAGCTTGACCAATGCCGACTCCAAAGATCTCTTCATGGATCCATTCAGCACACCAACTGCCATCAGCGGGTTCAGTATGCCCACAGCCGAAGACACCGTCTCGCTCTCTTCAGTATGGCATCACCCCAATTATACCACATCCGAACATCCAAAAATCCAGTACTAACCTGATCACTCAGGATCTCGACAGCGACGACCAATCCTGGTCAATGAGTGCCCGCCCCTCAATCGACATGACCATGACTTCTCCCACATCCACAAAACCCACCACCCGCGCCTCCATCACCAGCACATCCCCATCAACATCATCAACCCGCTGGTCCTCCAGCCCCGAAATCAAACCCCAAGTCTACAACCCCCCAACAACCCGCACCGACAAACGCCGCAAAACCCGCAGTCTCTCCGACGAATCCAACACCTCCTCCTCCTCCTCCGCCCAACAACCCGCCCAAGACCCCCAAGGCCGCAACGCTGCCAAACGCGCCGCCCACAACATCATCGAAAAGCGCTACCGCACAAACATGAACGCCAAGTTCCTCGCGCTGGAAAAAGCCATTTCACCAGCTGGCGTGCAGAAATCTTCTCGTGCGGGGGGCATCGGAGGGGGAGCGGGGTCGTTGAAGAAATCCGAGATTCTGAGTAATGCGTTGGCGTATATTGAACGTATTCAGCAGGAGAATCTTGCGGTGCAGAAGGAGTTGGCGATGTTTAAGCAGGGGATTGTTCCTGGTGGGATGTGGAGGGGTTCGAAGCATGGTCGGTCGTGAGATTGCATGAGGCTCTGGGTCGACATTGTCCTGTTGTGCCCTGGTTTCTTAACTGGGGCCGACGTGGCACAATTTCCTTGCTGATCTTGCACATTTTGCACTATTTAGTTTTCTTTTCTTCTTCCTTTTGCTGGTGCTCATGACCGTGACGTGCGATATATAACTAGAGGTTCTTGGAATCCCCGCTGGCGGACGGAGTTTTTCTCTTGGTTTCTGGTTCAGGCGATCGCGTTCAGGTCATGGTCATGAAGACAGTTGTATTTCTGCCCCTCTACTGGGTCCTGTTTGTGTTTTGGATTGGTTTGGCGTTCGGAGAGACGTGGACAAGTCTCGTGGATTCGGTGTTTCATTCGGATTATGCTTATGCTTATGCATTTTGGTCGTTCGGCCACTCTCCCATCATCATCATCATCATTGTGATATTGTGTCATGCTCGGGTCCTGGTGACAGCAGCAACAACAAAAGTGTGCCTGTGTTTATGCTTGTGCTTTGACTTTCTGTGTTCGAGATTCCCCTACTTGACTTGTCATTCTTCAGTCGGTGTTTCCGATAGTGGTTCAAGCATTAATATAATTACCAAGACTCGGATGATTCATACCAACCTCTTCACCTCGTGCAATTCTTTACACCTGTGAATAGACTGCTTGGGGGAGGTCGTATGGGTAAGGCGGCGATGAAACGATTCAAAGCGGTGCCGTTGACTGACTAACGTGCCCAGCATGGGCAGAGCTGAGATGGCATGATGCTAGCGAGGTGAGTGGGGATTGATCACGAATTTTTCACGTTAGTTGACTCAGTCGAGGTGATTCGAGCTTTTTTTCACACGTGCTGCCGGCCTTCCTGATTGGGAAATAGTCGCGCCGGGCAGCCTCGAGAGGATTCGACGCATAAGAAGCATCATAAGTCCTTTCGATCCGCTATTTCATTTGAAATTCACTGACAGGTCATTCATCGAGTTGCAGAGTTCTTTTTCACAAGAGCAGCTGCTCGTTATGTTCCAATGAAGTCGAGTCCTGACCAACGTCGTCCACTCTCGTCTTTGACCTCGCTCCAGGCCAACTCAGTTTAGTACAGCAAAGCAGTGCCAGAAGTCTCCCCTAAGCGGCAATAAATCTCCGAGACTGATGCTGTGTCATGTTAATGGTTACGCAGAGCCCATTCTTTCATGCACGACGGGTGTGCAACAACATCATACAAGGAAGCAGGCCAAGCCGGCCTACTAAAGCATCCTCCCGCTAGGGAACTCACTTTCTCACTTCGCCCAGGTACTCGGCGAGATCCGTACATCGGCGTCGGCGAAGCTATCAATTAGTCACAGCAAACACCCCTGCATTCATTTCCATTGCTAATACCCCGGATTGATAGAAGTGCCGGCAGGGAAAATCAACCATCCAACAAGCGCCACATCACACAACGCAAAAACAACGCATCAAATGACAGAGATCTCCCCGGAACAATCTCACCGTAAGTGTTCAATGTGATTCATGGCCATGACTCAAGATATTCGGAGATCAAAACAAGGTCTCCCAACAGACGCTGGTGGCTCGGGGCTCAGGCCTCCAGCGCGGGTATCGGCTCGGACAGTTCAAACTCAGAGGCTGATCTGGCTATACATGCCTAAACGGGTTTGGCATGGCTGCATGGTGCCTGACTATCGTCGGCACGGCAAAAGCCTCAAGGGTTAATCGTGAAGAAGACACAACGTGCATTATCGGGGAATATCGTGAGGATACAGAGTTGACAGACATAATATTGACTCTTTGACGAAAATGCTACGAGGGTATTCCCCTCACCCCGCATTCCATCCCCATCGATCCCGAGTCTATCTCAACTCCATCGGGATACACCACAGACGAAAACCAAATATCGATTCGACAGCTTCCCAAAAGGGGAAAGAGCAGGAGAAATCCTCAAGACCGAGCGGCGACTCAGACCAATGATGAGACAGCAGCAGATCTGGATAGCCTCCGGCGCCAATGTCCCGGATCGACCAGCTCCAAGCGTGGATTCGGAATAGGTTTATGCTATGTAATAATCAACATAGCCCGCGGCCAAGCTCATGCTGATCGTTCCGCCACGTTCAATGGATAAGTGCCTCTATCCCGGTTTAGGCCCCTCTTGAAGGTCTGAAGTGGATCCCTTTCCATCTAGGTGCCCCAGATATCTCGGCAACCAAGGTATCAATACCGGTGCCTGACTGGTTGAATCGCTTGAATTACATCGTTTGGTCGTTCCCCGGTGTCTTGGCTGGGTCAAATTTCCCCCGGAAAACCAAATCGTCACGCGATCGGGTCTTCACGATTCTGAATTCATGGCTAGGTGTTTGGTGTGGACGAACAGCCTAACACTAGCTAGAACTCGGCTGCACCTAGGAGGAGTTGAGTTTGCGGTCCTTGGACATACTCTATATGGACGTTGGGCTGTGATCTGTGATCCGGCATCGGGATATATCGACTCCACTGACTATGGAGATTTGTCTGGATATCCCGATACTCGATTGACTGTTTGATAGGCATGATATCGGTTTTGTGTCTGCCTTTGTCCACAGTGTCTGTCATGTCGGTTCTCATAGATCCCAGCGGACTTTTTGCCGCTGCGGCGATAACGGGGCTTATCGATCCGCATGGACTTGCTGTTTTGGGATTGGCATTGCCACTGAGGACCCGGCGATGTTTGCATGGCTGATGGGCGGCTGCAGGGTTTTGGAGGCGTATACATGCGATTATAGGGCAGGGACTAATGTTGTAGGTGAACGTGCAGTTTCTCTTGACATCGAGGAACTGATGAGTGTGTCCGTTGGGGAATATGGACTTCCTAGGCTCCCTGCCCGGGCGCATTCACACAGTTACTTGCAACTATACAAACTGAACAAAATACATCGCTCGCACTATACCATATCTCCCTTCAATCCAATACCATCCACTCTCTTCCTCGATAATGACTATCCAACTCCAAGTTATATCGCCTATCACCAGTCTTATCAAAGTGGATCACCACCCAAGATGCATTAACTGGGTCCTCGGCCCACTGCAGGAGGTCCTGCCGAGGGCGGAACGCAACGCCCCCGCAAAAAAAAATTCCAGTCGACACGCGATGAACATTTCCATTACCAACAGTTCACAAGTCCATGACCAATCTCTGCTAATTCGACTATTGACCCCGTGAATTCTTGTCTCAGGAGCCATTCTCATTGGTCCATCCCTCCCCAGCTTTATCTGTGCCGCCCCCGTATTTTCCCTGGGGCACAACCCAGTGACAGATACCAGCAACCACGACCCAGGGCCTGGTCTCCCGCTTAGCCCAGACTTCTTTTCTTAGTTTTTTCCCTACTGGAAGGTCCATTCATTCTGGTGGAGGAAAGTGACTACTCAGAGAGAGAACCTACACACGGACAGCAAGAAAAAAGAGGGGGTCGATCAATCGTGGTTCCCAAGCTATATAGAAACGCGGCTTAGTCCCCCCATCCCATCTCTCTCTCCCCTTCTCTGTCTCCCCCACAACCTTGCAGGCAGAAAATGGGCGCGCGGCTTACTGTCTTGCCCCGTGAATCGATCTTTATTACCTCCGGCTGAAGGAAGTCTCACCAAGTTATGGACGTGGAATCAAACTCGCCTCCCCTTAAGGTGCCGCTCGACAATGATCAGGATGTGCAGGATGCTACCGACCTCGCGGGTATGGGCCATGCCCAGGCGTTGACCCGCAAATTTAATATGTGGAGCATGCTTGCACTGGCTTTCTGTGTTCTAGGTATGTGGCGAGTGTGTATAGGGGAGTTGGGTTACGACAGCTGGACAACTCACTAACTCCTTGATTCTCCCGATAGGAACCTACTCTACTTTTGCCCAGGATCTCAGCAGCGGTCTTACAAATGGCGGTCCCATCACTATCCTCTGGGGCCTGGTGCTGGTCACTGGCTGCAATTTATGTGTTGCGCTCTCGTTGGGCGAATTGACTAGCAGCATGCCCACGGCCCTCGGCCAGGCATACTGGGTATATCGACTGTGGAGCACACCTCTGGGCCGCTTCGTCTCGTACATGTGTGCTTGGATCAACACCTTTGGATGGTGGACGCTCACAGCGTCGCAGGTTGCTTTCATGACCGAGTTCATTCTCGGCATGCGAACGATGTTCAACCCAGACTGGACAGGTAATAGCCAGGGCTGGCTCAACTTTGTCGTCTTCATCGCCGTCGTCTTCCTCCTCACCCTGATCAACGTGGTCAGCTGTCGTCGCGAGCAGATCCTCCCGTGGATCAACAACTTCGTCGGCGTCTGGTTCGCCGGTCTCTTCGTCGTCATGTCCATAGTCATGCTGATCTGCGTCGGCGTCAAGAGCGACCTTTCCTTCCAATCGGGCAAGTTCGTCTTCGGCACCTGGATCAACCAAACCGGCTGGCCCGACGGTGTCACCTGGTTCACCGGTCTCGTCCAAGCCGCCTACGGTTTGACCGCATTTGACTCCGTCATCCACATGGTCGAAGAAATCCCCAACCCCCGCCGCAACGCACCCCGCGTAATCTGGATGGCCGTCCTCTTCGGCGCCATCACCGGTTTCATCTTCATGGTGGTCTGCCTCTTCTGCATCCAGAACGTGGACGACGTTACAAATGCCGACCTCCCGTTCATGGAACTTATGCTCGAAACCGTCGGCCTCAAGGGCGGCACCACCCTCCTCGCCCTCTTCATCTTCAACGGCGTCGGTCAAGGCATCGGCATCCTCACCACCGCCTCCCGTCTGACCTGGGGATTCGCCCGCGACGGCGGTCTCCCCTTCAGCCGGTACTTCAGCCACGTCGATCCCGTCTGGCAAGTCCCCGTCCGCTCCCTCTGGGGCCAGGGCGTGGTCATTGCCATCGTCGGCGTCCTCTACCTCTTCGCCAACACCGTCCTCACAGCCATTCTCTCCGTCAGCACCATCGCGCTAACAGTCTCCTACGCCATGCCCATCATGGCCCTGCTCGTCGTCGGCCGCGATAAGTTGCCCGATGGCGGCTCCGCGGGTCTCGGTCGCTGGGGCCCCTGGCTAAACTGGACCAGTATCGTGTACTGCGTCATCACAACTGTTTTCTTCCTCTTCCCTGGTGGTCCGAACCCGGCTCCTAGTGATATGAACTACGCTATTGCTGTGTTTGGTGTTATGTTGGTGATTGCGGTTGCGTTTTGGTTTATTCAGGGTAGTCGGACTTATCTCCAGACTGATGATGCTATTGCGCAGATGTTCTATGCGCAGCATTTGGAGAATGAGGAGGAGACTGTTGAGCCCAGGTCTGATGCGGGTTCGAAGTAGAGTTGGTGTTGGTGTGGTTTGGTTAGATGGATTAGGTTGTTGGGATAGATGCGGTGGTGTTAGTGTCTCGGCTCAGGCTGGGACGTACAGTATTCGGAGAGGCGTGAGGCCTTTTGTATATAAGATGTGCTTATTGTTGATATCGTCGTACAGTAATTATCAGTCACTTTGATCTCTCACTCCTTGGACTTGATTTCCGAAAAGTAAATCCAAACTGCGCTCATCCCATTGATGGCCACCGCTCTATGGGCTGGGTAGAACTGTGGTGGTAATGTACGCCATCAAAGGACGCATTATAATAAACCTTACTGTAACCATGCATCGAAATCCCTATACTTGTTTCCCACGAAGAGACACAGTAATACACACAGGTTGTAAACATCTACTGCACTAATGACCGAACCTGTATATCCGACCTGGTTAATGAGCCACAGAATGTCCGCACATGCTAGTACCGAAGGAGCTGACCGGAAGAGTTCATTCAAGAACTATCACGGAGATCGCTGTTAAGAGCGTCTCATAGCCTGGGAGCCTATCTACAACGCATGTATTCCAAGTTGACTCAGTCACCATACAAAAATACATGAAGGGGTCAGGACTGGGTGGTTGCCAATGTTTGGTGGTAAAATAAGGGCACCCAGCTCAGCGGGACCCAAAAAAAGTTCAGCAGGACCCAAAAAGTGCTGACTAATCTTGGACTAATCTTGGGTCCTGTTGAGGTACCAGACTCAGGGCTCAAAATCACAGTATATTGTTCAATACAACAACATTTTGTAAGGATTTTGGTTTTGACATTTAGTGATTCCCTATATAATCATGATATTTACAGACGAGAGTAATTTTTATAACTCATTAAGACGTAGAAAATTTTGGGTCCCGCTGAGCTTCCCTACCTCAGCGGGACCCAAAATATCATAAAAAGGTTTTGGGTCCTGTTGAACTTTTTTTGGGTCCTGCTGAGCTGGAACCCGGTAAAATAATACCAGTCAGCTCGACACTGGTAAAACATGGAATTTTCTAACTATCTCTATTGGCAGACAGTTCCGATACGCTGATGATCCTAAGGGTTATGTAAGTAACGTTCCTCTTAGGGAAAAAATGACTTATAGCCAGTTCGTACCTCGGTATAAATATCGATATTTCTGTTCTAAAATCTGCTGTTAGTATTCTGATTATCTCCCCGTTTATGTTGTAATTCTGTATTGAATTGCCGTCGCAATTTGCAATTGTTGTCCAGCGAAACCAGTCAAGATTCCCAGGTGGATATCCCTCTATGTGAGAAATGCATAACTGTGTACTGTTGATCATATCAATGCCATGATGCGTACCACATCTCAAAGTCCAAAATGGTAGTCAGGAAAGACTCTTGACTGCAAAAGAGCATGTTTAAAGCTATTGCGTGTAGGTGCGTTTAGCTTGGTTTGGTAGGTGGGCAACAAACACATGCTCAGCGGGATGTACAACGCAGCCTTGACGGGGGCAAGTACGGAATAGTAATGGCAGTATGCGGAGTAATGGGGCTACGAATCAACCACATTTACGAGTGGCGCTTTTCAAAATAGCGCAGAGTCCCTGACCTTGAAAAACTTTCAGAGAACTGACCTGAGACCGAGCTGAATAATGGAAACTTCGAGATTTCACGATCGCCTTGGCGTTAAGGTTTGAGATAATACTAGATATCTAACTAGGCCGTACAAGCCATGAAAGCCAATTCCGAATACCTACACTAGACTATGTACATATATTAGGCAACTACTCAGCCCCCATTCTCTTGCTCAGGTACAAGTGCCTTTCTCACCATTCAGTTCATGAAACGCGGCTCGCCCGCGACCGTGGCTGCCAAACTTGCATCCTCACTGGTTGGTGGTACATTGAATACGAGCGATCTGCATGCCCAGACCCCAGATTTGGCATAACGAGGAGTCAAGAACAACACAAAAGGTTAAGAGGCTCTTGGGCAATTCCGCATTAAAAAGGGAGAACGCCCCGCTGAACCAGACGATCTTCGTGTTTGTTTTTGCGATCTCCCTCCTTGGTTGCTTCCTCTCCACCAAAAAAAGCTCCCTACTGCGACAATTCTACACGATACACCACTAAAATGAAGTCATCAACTCTCCTCGCCCTGGCAGCCTCTGTCGCCCCCCTCGCAGCTGCATGGGAAATCACATGGAACGATGCCGATGGCAATGACCACACTAAGTCTGGCCGTGGTCCCAATGATTGCATCAAGATCGATAACCCGAAGGGTCATCTATTCAAAATCGACGCACAGGGCGAAACGGATATCAACATGCTTCTTTTCACCAACAGCGCCTGCTCCGGTGACGCGGCGGGCATGGCCACCGATGTTTTCTCCAAGGACGCTTCCAAAGATCTTCTCGGCTTCAAGGTCGTGACTCTTTCGTCTACGGCTTCAGGAAATTCTACTACCACATCCGGGGGATCTACGGCTACCGGCCACAATGCTACGACGACGGGAACGACGGCGACAAGCAAGACCAGCGGTTCGAGCCACGCTTCATCTACAGGCGGAAGCACTAGCGCTGGGCCGAAGTCTACTCAGACGACTGTTGTGACAAGTGCGGCTGCAACCACGAGCTCTCAAGCCTCGAACAGCGCATCTTCCACAAGCTCAAGTGCAACTAGTGCGAGCACATCCAATGCGGCTGTTCGGATGACAGGTTCCAATGGGGATATCATGAAGGGAGTTATGGGTGGTATTGTTGGGCTGGCGGCATGGATGATCTAGATCTAAGCCCAGATCTTTATCTCTTTGGTGCTATGTTCCTGCAACTTTATGTCATTCATGTTCCTTGTTTTGTTTTGACCGACTCAAGCCTAATGCCACCTATAACTATTACTTATGCATAATATCCCTTCCTTCTGTGTGAAAGAAAAAAATCCAAGGGTTCGCTGCTGTTGAAATGAGATGTATCTCTATATTTTACTAAAGTAGGGGTTATCTTCGCTTCTCCTCGAGCTACCCCGTTCCTGCCGGGTTGCTCTTGGTTAGCCACCGATTATCCAGTATTTCTAATTGCTCTCACCGTTGGATTGGCTGGAGTCTATAAGTCTGGACAAGGCCCAGGGCCTCGATCTTGCGGCTTTCGGGCAAATCGTGGAGGGGAGTCCTGTGGCGTCGACATATTCCCGAGGATATTTCAGTCGGCATGATTCTCAACCGAAATTGGCCTCCACAGTACTCAGTGAAGGATTGTGATAGTAGCACGCAGCTCATTTGGTCTGCTGCCATTTCGGCAAACATAATGTCACCACTCCTAGATGGGTGGGAAGTCGTACGCGCAGGCGATGCAGGTGGGCCTAGGCGAAGGAGATGGCTGCAATTGCTAAACAGATTGGAAGTCCGTGTGTGGTTTTTCTTGTTCTCATTCATTCCTTTTGTTCCTTTTTTCTCCTCTTCTGAGATACATAGACCATACATATTGCTGTAGATAGATACGGGGTGAATCTGATCCCGTCCAGATTCAAATCATGGAAATTTTATTTATGTATTCCAAGAAAAAGAAAATTTTCACCTAGAACAACACACGGAGAAGGGAACTTAAGAGGAAAGCATCTAGGCCGGCGCACGAACAGATTTGAATACCGTTAAGTAACGGTAGTTTAACGGTAACTTAACTATTTGATTAAATACCGTAGTCAGCGGAATACTAAGTTTTTGATGATATTGATTTTCTATACTATAGTTAGAAAAAGTATATTGTTTAGAAACAATAACGGTATTTCAATAGAAATATATTATTTAAATTAAATATTGTATTTAAATTAAATATTGTATTTAATCAGAATTTAGTATTTGGATAGAATATAGTATTTAGGCTGAATTTAATACAGTAGAATCTAGTATCTAGGTAGAATCTAGTACTAAACGATCCGTGGCCATGTGCATGAAAGTCTCAAATACTAATCCTAGTCTTAGGACCCTTCCCGTCTGAATATTGACCCGAATGAAGAATTACATTATTCCAGCGGCATTTGATAATTATTGCACATAGTAAGTAGATCTTGAGCTCGTCCTGGTCCTCGCTAAATTGTCTGCCATTCCCCAATTCGACCATGCTTTCAACGCCCGGATAGTTCATACCTGTTGGATGCCAGCCCACCAGCTTCATGTACCTGTTTATCTGGCCCTCCCATCTCGTAAGCCCGCTCCGTATACCCTGTTTCATAGATTGGTTTCCCCTGAGCTTCCTTCCTATCTGCTGGGGGCACCTCGTAAGCCCGCTCCGTATACCTTGATTCATGAATCGGTTTCCCCTGAGCTTCCGATGTCCTATCCGCTGACGGCACAGCATACATCGGCCCTGGAGGAGGAGTGCCATACTGAGGAGCGCCATGCTGAGGAGGGGCTCGTTTTGAGCGATTGCACTTCAGAATAAGATAAATAGCCCCGAGTGCGATCAGCAAGGCGACTACCACGCCAGCGACAATCCCCCCAATAGCACCACCTGACAAAGAGGTGTGGGGCCCAGTGGCCACCCTGCCGGTGCTCTGGCTATCTGTCTGAGCAGTCGATGCAGTGGTTCCAGTACTAGTGGTAGAAATGGAGGACGCCATCGTGGCACCCAATTTCGCGGGGTCGAAAGTGTAGCTGCTCGCAGAAGGCGAAGCGGAGGCCAGGGACGAGTACGTCGCATTAAGTGCATCGGCGCTGAGGCCAAAAAGAACGTCAGAAGCTTTGCTCAGGCACACGTTATATCGGCCAGTGGCGTTGATGCAGCTCTCTCTATGCGTGTATAAGAATACAGTCAGCTCATCGCGGAGAGTTGATGAAGCTTAGCCCAACGGCAGATGGTTAGACAGGAAAGGGACTGACATTCCATTCACACAACACCAGGTTTGACCTGCATTACTACAGCCGAGGGTGCTGCCATCATTTGCGCATCCTATCGAAATGGTCCAGCATAGATCATTATCGGACTGACCACAACAATAGATCCTCCCGGCGTTGATATCGTGTGCGCAGGCATTTGGGGGCGGGCAGAGCCAATTGCTGTAGAATGTCGGACAAACAAAGCCTGACCGACTAGAGGTGAAGGCAAAGTTGCTCAGAGCAGTCGCCATGGGGGCGTTGTAACGATTGCAAAATCAAGTAGTGTGTTGTGCCAAGGGCGGAAGTGGGTGGGGGGGGGGGGGGCTTTTTGCATGCAACTTAAAGATTGAGGGCTTTTGGGGGGGCACAAGGTAGTCCCGAAGAAAGAAAAGGGCGTTGAGACAAATAAGATCCAGACGGGTCAATGCGCTTGACATTGATCGACGGTCAAGTGTTCTGAATACGAGATCCTTCCCTAGCGCCTATAACTGCATCCGATACCGAAGCGAGGCTGACAAGGCAGTCTTTTGTGCGCCTCGCACAGCGACAACGCAAATCATGACATACGGGCTCTAAGAACCGAGTCTTATTTTTGAGGACAACAAGGGAGCCTTCAGATGATAGGCCGCTCCTGTCATCCGAGTTCTCAACCCATGTCAAGGAGCGCCATGTCAGCGCTCGTATAGCCCCTGAAAGAACAATTTCAAGCATTTTAATTTCGCCCGTCAAGACACTTTATTCTATCTTGAAACATCAAATAGCAAACCACTCACTCGGGAAGGAATATAAAGAAGGTATAAAAACCCCCAAAAACATACAACAGCCATACTATGGCGATGCTCACCTAGCGCCTATCGTTCGAAGCTAGGCGACTCGCCGCTTTATCTAGGTGGCCTTTGGGCGGCAGTTCACCTAACTAAGTATTGTTCATTCGAAAGCCGGCTAGGATGAAGGGCTGGCTAGCAAAAGGCGCTTTTGCATATTTGTGAGAATATAACTACTCTACAAGTCAGGGTAGAGGCCCGCCAATCATGTAACTAGGTGAAAAGAACTTAGTCAGATGGTTCGAAGACTGTTTATTGAAGAGTGAAAGAACTCCCCTCCATGACTCGATTTATATACAGTCTCATCGTTCAAAATAGGGAGGAGATATACCCTTGAGAAAGAGAAGAGGAGCGTGGTGAACACGAGGCTGACCTTCGCCAGGAAGGAAGATTCCTGGCGGGAGGTTCACACACGTGTTGACCTCTACGAACCAGCGATCCCCCCGCCGGAACCTCACCGCCTCGCCCGGAGCCTGTTAGCCTCAGGCATCAACATTTGTGAATAACCTCATATTAGAGTATATCATACCACATACCTACATATCAGGACGTCATAGTGGTGATAGAGATTGTAGTATTGCAAGAAAATAGAGGATAACGTGCAGATAATGAAGCAATAAAAGTAGCGTTGAGCGCATAAAGATGCTGGTGAAACCCTACAACCCTAAGCCAAGACGACCGAGTCCGAAGAAAGCGACAATAATGCCGTTTCAGGGCATATGGTAAACCTCAACAGAATATTCTAGGCGGAGTTCCAAAATATCTTGATCCATGCTGGCCTATCGCTCTTTCTTTTTCATCCACGGCCTGTTTCCTCCATTTCTTCCTTGACAAAGGCCTTGCTGCTTCCACTTGTTTCTGGCGTCTGCCTATACCCAGTCCCGCCTGGGAATCTGACGCGCATCTCTAGGACTTCAATTGTGTGTGAATATAAGTGAAAGCCCGAATGACGCTAATTACGTACCAGCCTCAAGAACTCGAACAATGTCACAGGATTACACTATGCCCCAACCCTGAAATACCTCCACAGCCCCTATAATACGCGATGTAGCTATAGTCACTCCCTGTCTATCCTCCTTGATGATGAGCCCAATTCCGCAAGCCGATTAGACCAAATAGCTTGCCGCTTCTCAAGGACTGAGTGAGGAAAGAAGAGGTCTACGACAAGTATCCACCAAGCTATATCTATTGCTTCATATAATGGCAGGTCATCCTTGCTACCAGGATTTTAGTGACCAATACGGAAGAGGACTTGGTCTTAAGTTCCCACTGGGAAATAATTTTGAAAATGCTAAGCCCTGCTCGCAAGATAGTCTTCTAGAACAAGATGCCAACGACCCACTGGTCTACACCAAGGACAGCGCAGGAATAGAAGAAATGTTATGATTACATTCACTTACTCAGATTAGTAACAGGGCACTCATCTGGTAATGTGTGCCTTCATATCCTCCCTTCTTAAACTACAGTTTGGAATGCGTGACCTTATTCCTGGGATGCTAGAATGTAACTCGTTTTCTTTTTCGGCACGGATGACTGACTAATATGTCAGTCAACTAAGTTATGTAGGGCGTTTGATATGTGCCAAATAACATCGGCAAAACATTCCGGGAATGGGAATTGAGCGACTTGGTGTCTAATTAGGGCTTCCTCAGCATGTATGCATGCACCTAAACATATCCCGAGAAACGCCAAACTATGAGACTTCGTGTTTGTACAGTCCTGGGCGTGCTATGTTCCGCTACCATGGTACCAGCAAAAATGCTAGCAGTGCATCTGAACAGAATCATCTGTGAAATGGTCTTTGCGAATCTAAAGAGACCCGTAGACAGTGTCACGCTAAACAACCAATAGACGGCTTGCGCCCGATTCGATCGGCTGCTCGCCCCTGGTGTACAGTGGCACCGCAAAAGTCTTTGACCCCCAAAGTACCTTTCTTTACCGCCTCTTTATAAGGGACATACCGCCCGCTAATAATAGTTTGTGAGTGGTACGGACGTTAATTGCCGGCATAATATTAGCGCGATACTTGAGGGTCACAGACTTTTACGGTGCCACTGTATCATAACAATAGCCTGCGTAAGAGAGTACAGCGATTCAATATCTTTCAAATCAATATTGAGAATGAGAGACATAAAGAGCAGATTATGAAGAGACGGTAAGTTTGATTCCATCATATACATCAGCATACTTATTCTTCTTTTCCTACCGCAGCCTTCATCAAGCGAGGAGTATGGCTTGATTTAGTCCACCTATGTCACGGATTATGTATTTACCAAAAGATATTGGATGCAAATTGTCCTATGGCATATCGTAGAATAAAACATACTCACGGTCAAGCGTGCCCGATCGTTGCATAAGATTCTCAAATGTTTCCTCTGGGGGTTTTAGTGGTTGTCATGCAGCACAGCTTAATTCAGCTTCACCAAGCTCTAACTGAGCAAGGAAAACATTGCGTTAATTCTGTCATTGCGTAACTATTTCTACTTGCAGGTTGCGCAGAATCAGATCTCGAAGGATTCCGTCCTCTAGCGAAGAGCTGAGAAGGCCACACCCTTCTTTACTATTATACATCCTTTTTCTAATGTCATAATTTATACGCCTGATCACTTCGTCACGTGTAAACAGAATATTTTCGGGCCAATAGTACTGGCTACTAATTGCCCGCTTCGTTCAATCCTCCCTGTGTCTCTGTACCTAATTCATACCTTTTAGAATGTCACCATGCCACAAATGCATTCCGACGATGGCACGCTATCCTTAATGGAATGTGTTACCTGTCAACTTAAGCTCTGACGAGGATTGCTGCCCCTGTCGTGTAATGAGGCTTGTGTGCCAGGCATGGTCCAGCGGTGATTCACATGCCGTGGGATAAATAAGGTTGCAGCTGTGCTTGGTAGCCGCACTGTGTTTATATATGCATTATAAAATGTTGATGGTTGGTACGAACTTCCAACGGCAAGATCACATTCAATTACAATTTGATCCGCAAGTCCAAGTATCAGCAGAAATGACCGCCAATACAGTAGCCTCGATACTTTTACCACGCACTCGCGCTACGCGCCACAAAAAAAAGGTCTTTCTCGCCCTCATCAGTTCAACATTCTGTAGCAATGTGTATGCCAACCCACAACACTACCGCACTTCCTGGCCGGCTGCGGTCCAGAACCGTTGGGCAATGTTACGGGATGAACGTGTGTCACAGGGTCACCCATTGATCACCACCATGCCGGACGGTAATGAAGGCGTGCAATGCGGAACGCCCGACGAAGGTCAGCCGATGTGGTTCACTCAGGGTGGTTGCAGCCTTGCAAGCCAAGACCTCACCTATGTCGACATGAGCGGTAATACCACTGTTATTCGCACAGCCGCAAAGGGGGATCTCATCAAATTGACTTGCGACGACGTGTATTGCCCCATACCAGCTCGACTCGACTGTTATGAACAGCCCGGTATCTGCTCATCCGATGAATGGTGCATGATCGACATCCACGAGAGATGGGGTCCGTGGGCTATGGACCGTGATGGATCTACTCCTCAATGGGAATACTGCTACGGTGCCGCCGATTTCGTCGCGAACTCAACTGATGAGGCGTTGATCGCCAGCTACAATGCTGACTGTGTTGCCAGCACCGTTGGCGATTACGGCATCAAACTTGGACCCAAAACGGAAGCCTGGAAACCTATTAGAGGTAGATGCGTCGCATTTCGAAAAGCTGAGGAGAGCTGCATTGGTAACCCTCTCGAGTTTGGCCCTTTTGAAGACGAATTTGGTCTGAACTATGCCCGGGAACAGAATGGTTGGCCATTCCCTCGCCCGCTCGTTTGCGGTCCCGGACTTACCTGCACGGGTGCTGATTTTGAAGTCCGGCCATCGACTTGTGTTATCCAACGCCCCCCTAACACATGCTTTGATGGTCCATGGTGGGACTCCACCGAGTGTCCGAGAACAGAATCAGATGCACCAAAAGGCGGCTTGACCATGAATCAGGTGGTAGAAGCTCTTCGTCGGGCTATCCTGTTGTACCCGGGCGAGATTGCCTCTCCTGGGGAGTGTGCCTATTGGAATCGCACTAGTAACGTTGGCGTGAGTGTACTTGCTACACAGCATCGGATCTACAACATTGCCGCTGCCCTGTGGCCCACCCAACTCTTCGATGAAATACCCAGTTTCGATGAAGTTATGCGACTGATTCCGGATCCCAATCTTTTCGGAAGCCCCTCAGATTGCGTCGCTCAAGCCGACCTCCCTGGCTCGGACATAAACAAAGCTCTCGCCAGTGCGGCCACGCTTTCCTCGCAGCCTAACCAAGTCTGGTCGCTCGTTCACTTCCTGATGCACAACCAAGTAGCTCCTCTGAGTGCTAAACGTGTTGCTGCCTCACGATCGCTCGCCGCTCATCTTTCGGAAAGCTTTTGGTGTGACGACTGTCGGGGCTTCTTCTCAGTTGGCGTTATTGAGGTATACGGGCTCCCACCTCTAAGCACAAATCCTGAAGATCATGCTCACTGGTGGTGGTACGGTCACAATGTCGCTTCAGAGCACGTTGCGACGACGCGTGGTGGCCATCCATGGATCCATGAATTGGGGGAGCGAGACGTAGCTTCGTTTCAAAACCCCTTCTTCATGACCTGGAAAGATGCAGTGGACATGTGGACATACAACAATCATTAAACCAATTACTATCCGGGCGATGTTCATCATTAGATCTCAATTGATTCCTCCTGCAACAGATAAAACTGTGCTGGCATGGACGTGGGAGACATGGTGTTCACCATGGGTGGATGCGTTCAATCCAGAGGATGGATAGAACGTTACCTCGGCCAATCGCCGCTCCTATTTATAATGCAGATGATTCTCCACTGATTGACATATCACGAATAAGCTCGGGCTTTGATGTAGTTAGGTTAGGAGTCATCCTAGATTAACCACTTATGATTGATTGTCCTAATACTGAAAGTTATTACTTTTTTCTATAGTCCATCCCATACTAAGACCGCCATTTCATCGAGATCGAGATATGAGACCAGGTTTCTCAAGTAGGTGATCGCAGAGCGCTCCTAGCATCTGTGGTGTTATGCTTCGTCTCCGACAAATATGTTCGGGGAAGGGGGGGGGGGGGGGGGCAAACTGTCTTAAGTTCCTACGGATTTTTCCATTGTCCATTCACTGCACTCTCCTTTTTTAGGGGGTAGGGCTCGGGGCCATGTGTGCAGACTGTTATGCAACAACAATATTACAGTGCGCTACTTTATATATTGGCTCCCGCATCATATGCGCTGGTCGCGGATCTAGTGGTCTTTTTGGCTTATATGGAGTATCAGATGACCCAGGCTGATCTCTTATCATAGACCCTCTTGGTAAACTTGAGATGATGGTTATTGACAAAAAGAACTTGTCAAACTTGGAATATTGACAGCCAAAGAGGGATAGCGGTACGTATTAGGGGTACACATAGTATGCAGTATTATACGTCACACTCGCTTCTAGGAAAGCGGAAAAGTGTACTCCGTATTCTTAGAGACATTGTAACTCACAGCTAATCCAAAAGAGACTATATCATGTTATGATACTGTATAAGAAAGAAAGGGTCAGTATCCATAGGGGAATCTGTTTTCGATTCCGACTATAACCAAGATCAGACGAGACGATTGTGCTAGCCACCATGGATCTATTTCCCGCTAGTTGCTCCGATCAGTATCAATTCAGGCTGTTACGCTCAAGCACGAGAGTGATATTGATCAAGCAACATGGTAGCATTCAACAAAAATAACTAAGCATGAGAAAGGAAAGAAGAAGAAAAGGTGGTAGGAGAGCTATCTAAATACACTGAAGGAATCAGGTGGCTATATAGTGATGCCTTAGCAACCAGGCATTCGTCACACTGGCCACCAAAAATAGGGACTGGACATGAGCGAAGAGGGGGAGTGGGAGGGAGGGAAAGTTTAGCCGAGAGGGCACGTCAGTGCTTCAGGGGTGTTCGAAGCGTTCAGGTGGAGGGGCTGAAAAATAAACCAGCAAGAAAAAGAAAAACAAAAACATACAACAGCCAGACTATGGCGATGCTCACCTAGCGCCCACTGTTCGGTCGTGGGCGGCTCGCCGCTTTACCCAGGTGGCCTTCAGGCGGCTTCAGGCGGCAGTTCACCCACCTGAATATTCTTCACCCAGAAGGGTGAACCCCTGCCCCAAAATGTGCCTTTGTACATTTTGATCAAGGGAAAGATTTCGCGATGCGGGAGCAGACACCATGTTCTTGCCTTTGGTGCAGTTGCCGCCAGTTGCCCTCACTCTCTTCTCTCCCTCACCCTCTTCCACACTCTCTTCCACTTTACTCCTACGCCTCTGCCATTTTCCTCTTGCTTCAACTCGACAGCAATCATAGCGAAGAAGGATCCACTGCTGTCTTACACCTGCAATGTGGTAAACCTAAGCCACTTCGATAACTCTAAAATCAGAAAGGTAGTCCTACCGCGTACAGAGAGCGACTATAAGCGTGCACTAATAATCTTTAACAAGTTAGTGTGTAGTTCCGTATAGAATTCTATAGATTAACTATCTTCTAGATTCCTTAAGCTTTATCCCGAAGCTAAAAACCCTCCCGACCTCTAGACCTGCAAAGGTTTCCTTGTCTAGGTTGCCAAAGGGAAACTAGGCCGAATCGAGCCTCTGCCCACTCTAGAAACGATGCAGGGATTTCGGAGGGACTTTCAAGCTAGGATATCACGTATACGAGATATCGAATTTTCCGCGGAATTTTCCACTATACTTAAAGAGGTTTAAAGCACAATACGCGATATAATGCCTCTAGTAGTACATGCTCTAATCCGTCTACTTAGTTTATTATAGGGGATCTTCGGAAGGAAGTTCTGTCAGACTTAAAAAGTGTGTGCTTAAGTCCTGATAGTGCACTATATTGTAGTGCACGGTAGGAGGCACTATGATCTTATTTGGACCACAGGGTGAGTGTGCGCTATGATCTTGTTTGGATCATAGGGTAAGTGGATCGTGCGATCTAATAGAAGAAGAAGATCCACGATGGTGGAAGAGTAACTTGATATGAGAATCAAAAGAGTGTTAAACTTATTCAATTTAGCTATGGAAAACATGCAGTATTTAACATGGTGGAATAGCACAGGAAAAGAATGATAAGAATGCGAAATAATCATGAGGGCATACGAGAGTTTTAGGAAACTCGTTGCATTTTCAATATGTCGTGATAGTTGATATCGGACATTCGGAGATTAACCGGTCTGGTTTAGTATGCATATGGCTATGCACACACATGGTAAGGGATATTGCCCACACATATGTTGACACCTCCGCCTGTAGGAGAAAAGGGTTTCTTTCTGCATGTTGACCTAATTCTCATTAGAGTTAGGTGGCTTGCTTAATTAGGTAGCTCTCAACCTCTTAAGCTCCTCTTTATAAAGCCGCTGCTTGTTACTATATGCGAGCTTTTGCTTAATTTGAATACTACATCTTTCCTTAGGAGTCGTAGTAGTTAATAGTCGTGCACTTAGAGAACGCATTTCTTCGTCGAGAGCCCTAATATCACTTCGGTCTAGGAACTCGAACTCTACCTTCGCAGGAAGAGATTAGAAAAGGTATGAATTCTGATATATTCCTATTCCACGGCGGTTTTCAATATGCTCACTTCGACTTGCAATTCCGAGGTAGTTTGCTAGTCTATCTATTTCACTAACAGGATAGGCATAGAATCTCCCGTAAGTATCTCGATTGTTCTGCCCCGCAAATCTTATCCTTGCTGTGAAGGGCTGAAGCAAGACTTGATTCAATCTAACTAGGCCAACATGCTGTTTACAAAAAACTTAAGGAGAGTAAGTCAATCCTGTGCGTTCCCCACGTTAACATGCTAAGGTCCCGTGAAACACGTGACCCATATCGGGCATTAGCCCGTGACAATACCCCCCTCCTAATCTCGAGCTCACTAGTAGCACGACAACGTGGGTTTCGGTGTCGATTTGCTGGCGAATCACCTCCGGAACGGCGCCGTGCTGCTCTTCAAAGGTATCTAGAGCGCTGAAGTCCTGCACTGAATCCATTAGTTCCCACGTTTGCTCCGCCTATCCTTTCTACTTCACGAGTGCTTCGTCGCGATACCCTCGCCTAATCTTCTTCCGTCGCATAGCTAGGATCTGTTCGACCTTATGCTCCTCTTCTCTATTAACTAGTAGTGGCGGTGGCTGTGAGTCGTCTACTAGCTGAGATAGGAATAGGTCCGTTGCTGCTAGGCGAACTAACTTAATATGAAACACTAGGTGTATACTAGTAGGCACATCAAGTTGGACGGTGAACGGTGACGGAATATCTACTACTCGGTATCTGTTATGATATAACTAATGTGAGGTTATTCCCGGATGTTGATGCCTGAGGCTCATGATTAGTTGCCTGAGGCTTATATCCCTCTACCGGAGCGGCAAGCTCCCACTGATGGATCGGTGGTTATTCGCTATCTATTCATGAAGGATCCCCTACAGGGGAGATTGATGCAAAGGTTACACGAAGCCTTATGTTCTCCCGTTCCCCTCTCTCCTTCTAAGGATGCATCTCCTTCCTGTTCTAGATGATAAGAATGTATATATTCCACGCTCTAAGAGGAGGTTCTACGCTCCTCAAGAAACAGTCTTTGACCTTCCTAAACAACTTGATTTGGTTCCTCTCTGCTATTCCACTATGTTAAATACTGCATGTTTTCCATAGCTAAATTGAACAAGTTTAACACTCTTTTGATTCTTATATCAAGTTACTCTTCCACCATCGTGGATCTTCTTCTTCTATTAGATCGCACGATCTACTTACCCTATGATCCGAATAAGATCATAGCGCACACTCACCCTGTAGTCTAAATAAGATCATAGTGCCTCCTACCGTGCACTACAATATAGTGCACTATCAGGACTTAAGCACACACTTCTTAAGTCTGACAAATATTATAAACAACGCGATGCGCGCCCACGCTATTCGCGTTCATGGGGTTTCGTAGGCTATATTAGGTAGGCGGTGTTGACTAGCGGTCAGGGGGGTGGTCGGAGACTTTTGCGGCGCCACTGTATAGTAGAACACATAGTACGTTGGATTTGTTTTCGCTTGTAAATTCAATACATCCCACACCTCCATACCCCACCTCCAAAACAGCCTCCTGAGGGAGGGGTATCCTAACTATCAATCACGAGTGGTCGAACCAAGATGGCCCCAAACCTAGCTCCTTCAAAGCTTGAGCTTATTTATGACATGATCCACAGTGCGGAACTCTCTATATCGCAAACAAGACTACCATCCTGAGAATCTCTTCCAATATATAACGAATTCCGAAAACAGACTCCCCCCCAGACACAGACGATTTCTTTCCCAGCGCCCCATTATGATTGCGCTAAGCTAATTCTGGCTAAATGATGCCCCCTCCACGAGGTCTGACGCCATATCATTGGCGGCAGGAGAATCTAGAACCCGGCAAATCCGGACTAGGCGTTAAAGTGGGTCTTTGGAAGAGAAAACGTGTGTCTGGGGGTAAACTGTTTTCGAAATCCACTGTACGGATGTTTGGCAGCGTCAAAGCACCGCCTAACAATGGTGGACGACCCCGTAGCATCACTCCAGCTTTGTGCGATCACCTGCGTGGGCCCGATCGCGATGCCCCCACCCCTGACCGAGGGGAGAGAAGGCAGGCTTTCTCGATTCTAGAAGGACGATCAATCGATCGATCCGATCGTGACTCGTCTCTCTCCCCCTCCTATAATATATATATGCGTGTTTTCTGTGAACGCGTCGCTATCGATACATGTCGGCTCTGTCTAACTAGCCTAAGCTATATACTACCGCCTTACTATACTAGAAGATTCCCTGATCCATAATGCCTTAAAGGACCTAGGTTAGGCTCCGACTTCTTTATGCGCTCATTGGTCCTGGACCAGCACGGGACCTACCTCCCTGTCGCTTGGACGGAAACTATGGCGCGACGCGTCTGTTGTTTGTTCTTGATCTTATGCAAATGCACGAAATGAATTTGAAATAATCAAAATCCTATTGATGTCTTTCCAGTTCGATGACTTGTATTACCTTCCTTATGTAGTCCTGAGATCAGTTCGATGCTAGCGAGAAAGCGAATCTGCTAGTGATCCCCTGAGGCGATCGTCCTCCGTCCCCAAGCCTCATCCGGTCAGTTACAGGAGCGGGAATGGAGCAATTTTGTTATCTTGCAGAATATAACGTGCTGATTTGCAAGCCATGTGGGCGTGCGGTGGCACCCACCCATCTCCACACCCATCTCAAAGGTCATAGCAAGCCCAAAACCCAAAAGAAAGTCCAAATCCAAGACCCAAGTCCCAGCAAGGATCAAAAACTCCTACGGAAAGACCTCCACTACGTCACAAAGAGCGTGAGACATCCTGCACATATCCGGCTCACGAAACCTATGGCGGTTTTAAGCCCCACAAGGCTGGCCGAGCAAGACGCTCACTGTATTGCTGTCCGTATTTGCAGCCACGATATCGAGGTGACTATCTCCGTTGAAGTCGCCTACTGCAACACCGTACGGACCGGACCCTACGCTGAATTGGGACTGCGCCTGGAAGCTCCCTGATCCAGTCCCGAGCAAGACGCTCACTGTATCGCTGGCCCCATTCGTGGCCACGATATCGAGGTGACCATCTCCGTTAAAGTCGCCGACTGCAACGCCCGGCGGAGCGGACCCTACGCTGTATTGGGTCTGCTCCTGGAAGATCCCAGATCCAGTCCCGAGCAAGACGCTCACTGTATTGCCGTTAAAATTCGCAGCCACGATATCGAGATGACCGTCTCCGTTGAAGTCGCCCACTGCAACACCAATTGGCCCAGACCCCACGCTGAACTGGGTCTGCGCTTGGAAGCTCCCTGATCCAGTCCCGAGCAAGACGCTCACTGTATCGCCGTTCCCATTCGCAGCCACGATATCGAGATGACCGTCTCCGTTGAAGTCACCCACTGCAACCCTTTGCGGAGTGGACCCTACGCTGAATTGGGTTTGCTCCTGGAAGCTCCCTGATCCAGTCCCGAGCAAGACGCCCACGGTATTGCTGCCCGCATTTGCAGCCACGATATCGAGGTGACCATCTCCGTTAAAGTCGCCTACTGCAACACCTTGTGGACGGGACCCCGTGGACCCCACGGAGAAAGCCTGCGCCTGGAAGCTTCCTGATCCAGTACCGAGCAAGACGCTCACTGTACCGACGTCATTATTCGCAGTCACAATATCGAGGTGACCATCTCCGTTGAAGTCGCCCACTGCAACACCACGTGGGTAGGCTTCCACGTCGAATTGGGTCTGCGCCAGGAAGCTCCCTGATCCAGTCCCGAGCAAGATGCTCACTGTATAGGGGCCTCTATTCGTGGCCACGATATCGAGATGACCATCTCCGTTGAAGTCTCCCACTGCAACATCTTGCGGAGCCCCCCCCACGCCGAATTGGGCCTGCGCGCCGAATTTGGCCTGCGACTGGGAGCCGGTGCACATGCAGGTGCCTGACGAGCAAGTCGATCCAGCAGGGCACTATAGAAGCGTGAGCATTGATCACCTTATCTTGGTAAGAAGAACAGTGCCCTAACTTACAACGTTGCCACATGTCCCACAATTATTGCCATCCGAGCTAAGGTCAGGACAAGCGCCATTGCAAAGACCTAGACCAGAATTCGTGCATTTACAGGCGCCTGACGAGCAGGTCGATCCAGTAGGGCACTAAAGAACGATGAGCATTAACCGCCTTAGTAGTAAGAACATCATCCTAACTTACAACATTGCCACACTTCCCGCAATTTTTGTTGTCTGAGCTAAGAGAAGGACAGGCGCCATTGCAGGGAGCGAGACCAGAGTTCGTACATATGCAGGCTCCTGATTCACAGGTCGATCCAGTAGGACACTAAAGAACGATGAACATTGTTCTATCGCCTTAGCGATGAGAAAAGTGCTCGGACTTACAACATTGCCACATTTCCCGCAATTTTTATTATCAGTATTGGTTTGAGCACAAGAACCAGAGCATAGCTGTTCGGTTGGGCTAGACTTGTGAGGTCCACAGATATAACAAGGTCCCGTTCCGAGTGCTGCAAGCCCAATACACGAGAGGGCTTCGCGTGCGAGATTCTGTGTACACCACTGAATACAAAGATCCCTGCCCTGAGCCAAGCCCGGAGCTACCATGTGTAGGATTTATCAGCGTGAGCTCATGTTCATATTGCGGGAAGGCATACCGAAGGATGTTAGGACGAGAAGGGCGAGCAGGAGCGGAGCCATCGGATATGCTGGTTTATCAATCTGCTAATGTTGCAACAATCTGGTAGTGCGTGGAAAAGTTTCGTGAAAAGAATTGAGGACGTAAAAGTAATCAGGTAGACAGGTTCGTGGCTTTTATTTGACCGAAGTCTTTGCATGTACTGCGTATGTGTCCCTGGTATGGTGGCTTACAACTCGACAAATATCTGCTGTCTGGTATCCCACAAAGAATGTGGCTATCAACCCAAGAGGCATTACATTTAACGAAAATAACCTACGGTGGTGATGCTGCACTGCGTGTCTGACATTTATGTGTACATTTCTCCGGCAGGGTGGCTTGCAACCAGACAAATATCAGCCTCGTCTGGTATCCCACCAAGAATGTGGCTGTCAACACAAGACATCAAATTCAGAGAAAATAAGCGTGGCTAGCCCTACACATCCAGCATCTAGAGTAATGTAAGTCAGTATTTGCAATGTCTGCTGGTACTGAGCAAGCCCCCCAGACAGTCACTTAGAAATGGGAAGTGGTAAAGATGAAAGTGACCTCGCCAGATTCTCGAGGCCCTCTCAGGCCCTACTAAGGGGTTTGACTTGTTTGCATTACTATGGAAAATTCTAGCTGCCTTGGATCGCTAATTCAGTTACAAGACCGAGCAATGTATTATATTTAAAGTAAATCACAGTAATGATACTGACACAGGAATATTGATATTCCGGGTCTATTCCTAATATAGATTGGTTGGTCCTGGCAGCGGGCTTCCGAGAAACATTGCAAGAGTGTAGGTTGTGGCACCGGTTTCGAGACGCACTGTAATCAAGATTTTTGGACAGTTCATGTTAGCTTGCGGGTGAGCTAGATTAGATTTAAAGCCGGTAAAGAAGCGTAAGCACACCCTTTTGTGTGATGACTGGCAGGCGTACAGAGACACACGACGGCTGTGCTGCCTAAGGGAAAAATGAGGGGAAGTGGCACCCTTAGACCTGGTGGGAAGGCGCAAAGCAGCCGGACGATCTTGCCCGGTCGCCAGATCTACCAAGCGGTTCCAGGGGATTCGATGTATCATTACAGGATATTACAATACGTCGTTGAAAGACTTACTGTCATTACCACCATATTTCTGCCCAGCTGATAGAGCGGTGACCCTAAACAGGATTAGCGTATTTCGGATTTATCTTCCGGGAATCAAGTCTAAAGAATGCAAGGTCAAACTGATTTCGAAAATTACTGTAACCCTCATCCGTTGTTTCTGATATTTGACTTTACATTACGCCGCGTCAAGATATCATAAATTCCTACAATAGGAACCCAAGAGCCATCTAAAGACACCCAGAAAAGATCATAGAGTGACCAACCTCCACTGAATTACGCATCTGTACTTCTTATAAGCAAAAAAATGAAGAATAAGCCCAATGTATGTTTCTCTATCTCCCGCCTCCTGAAGTGAAAACTTTCCTTATCCTCTATAGGAAGAAAACACCTGTTCAACGCCAGCGAAAACCGTACTAGATGATTTTCATCAAACCAGCAACCGAGACGTATTAATACGAGCCCTCAACAATGAACATCTACAGCACGTGGAGCTTGCTGGTACCTTGAGTCAGTCAAACCAGAAGGCAATCAGACTGGTTGAGGAGTTACAGAGCAGCATTAAAAATATAGAGAACATCAACTAGAAGCAAATAGAGATTGTCAACGCGCTTTGCGGTGGGAGGCCATTAACGTGAGAAAGGATTGTATATCTGGTGCAGGATCGCTAAGTCCGTGTTATTTTTAGGTTTTATATGTTAGTCAATTATCGCATTTTAATCTGTTATGATATAACCAATGTGAGGTTATTCCCGGATATTGATGCCTGAGGCTTATATCCCTCTACCGGAGCGGCACGCTCCCACCGATGGATCGGCGGTTGTTCGCCATCTATTCATGGAGGATCCCCTACAAGGGAGATCCGTGCAAAGGTTACACGAAGCCTCGTGTTTTCCCGTTCCCCTCTCTCCTTCCAAGGATGCATCTCCTTCCTGTTCTAGATGATGAGAATGTATATATTCCACGCTCTAAGAGGAGGTTCTACGCTCCTCAAGAAACAGTCTTGGACCTTGCTGAACAACTTGATTTGGTTCCTCTCTCCTACCTGATTGACAGGCCTCTATCCTGACTTGTAGAGTATATTCTTACATAATCCTTAACAACTGCACCTTTAAGCGACAGAAATGCGCTTATCGCTTTTCAACCTTTCAGCTTCATTAATATAAACCCCCCCCCCCCCGGCTAGCTAGCCTAGTAGGATATACTCACTATATCGACTAAGATAGACGCCTGTAAGCACCTTAATTAGATTCGTGTCACTAACAATCATAGCCCCGAAAAGATCGTATTCAAGACTACGTATCGCCTCCGCACCCTCGTCTAAGAAATACCCAACTTCGCGCTTTAGACTCTATAGCTTGCATTCTTCCTAGGAGGAGCGACGAAAAACGAAGCCCTAAAACACATTTTCTCCCGCAATAACATTAGTCGCCGCGGGGGAAAGGGAAATATCGATCTTCGAATAGATACTAAATCTATAAACAGCGACCATCCGCTATTATTTGCAGATAGCAATCCACTAGAGAAGAAGCAACCGGATCACGTTAATGTTTAGTGCTATAAGACGAAAGCGCATTCTGCACCCTAGCATATTAATCCTCTACAATTAGAAACAGACTTTGTCTACTCGCGATTAATATTTTTCTTTAGTAATGTTATTTACTTATTTATTAATAACTTTCTAACTCTTGAAGCTATTTGTTACGCGTGGCCGACTGGTCACTGTGAATTAGAATGTCCACGGGTTATACTTGCCTGATTCTAACTGCGGATCCTAAGAGTATCTCTCAATCGTACCGTTGCTTCGCAAAGCCTTACTGCGGGTTAGATCCTGTTGAGTATCTTGCAGAACGTGCTAGAAGTGCGCGCTAAGTAAGTTAATCACTAAGTGTTACTACTAGGCGAATCCCCTACTTGTAGGTTAGGTTGTCTTAAAGGTGAACTGTGAAGTGCAAAGTACTACTAGTAGTAACTAAGTAATAATATAAGATTGATCGCGAAGAACTAAATACATAATGGTAAAGGAGTGTTCTTATATATCTAGTCCCCCGCGGTTATAGTCTATAGTTAGGAATATGGAGTGGTATACTGGACTAGTAGTTCCTATAGTCCGTGTAGTATACCTAACTATATACCCTGAGGTCACGTGTCTAGAGCGGCTAGTTCCTGCGTCGCGCTAACCGTTCTATTCACTAATAGAGTATTGGTTGTGACGGTTAGCTGCAGGCCGTTTCTGGCTCCTTCCAAGTATTTGTCTTGGGACCCCCCTTAGGCATGCCTAAGTATACCGAAACGCACGTGATAACGCTACTCCTTAGCGTTCGTGGAATGATTGGTTCACGGTTGCCCCTCAAATAGCTGCGGCCCCCGCGCCTCTTTGAGGTCCGTAACAGAAAGCCTCTTTCTACGTAGTTTTACTTCTCGTTAGAAGGATACACCCCTAGAACTAGATTTTCTAATAAGGTCTTTATAGGCCTTCTACACTATTAGGTGGTCCGAACGGGGCTAGTAAGGGACTTTAAGTAAAAACTTTATCACTAGCTAGCTCCGATCGCGGGCGGGGCTCTTAACCGATTTTTTAGGGTTAGAGCTATCGCTCACTTTCAGACGCTTTTAAAAGCGTTTTCGGCCTTCTTCTTCTAGATCTCTTCGACGTACTAAGGGCGGCCGTCCTATCGGCTTCGTCGGATTTCTAAAACCTATATATCTTAGGAACCGCGCTATAAGATCGTCGAGGAGTTCTAGAATATAAGCTTCTAGCTTCGTTTTGCCCTCCTCTTGATTAAGGGGGGTCGATTTTACTAGGAGGGCCCTAAATAGGACGTAAGCTTCCTCCTAGTAAGTAGCCGCGGAGGGTCTGCTCCGTTTAAGGGTTTGCTACTATATATGATCTAAGATAGGGGTAAAGGATGCATAAAGTTCTATTAGTTTCCTATAGACGTTGGAATATATAACATGTTGGTAGGGTCAGGTCACGTGCACGGAAGCGGCAGAACGGGAGAGACCGCTTCCTCTATAAGGTAGAGAGGCCTTACAAAGAAAAAAGATCCCTATATCACAGTTGAAAGATAATAGATAGGAAAATAGTAGGTAGGTAGTTAAGAAAATAAATTCAGAACTTAGATTCAAAATTATTTTATAGGATTCGAGAGGGTATTTATCCTTAATTTTTTAGCAGGAAAAAGTGGCAATAATAATAAGTGATGATCTTATTATAGAATCATAGACATTCTATAATTCTATATGATTCTATCTGAATCTATCTAATTCTATTAGAATCTATAGGTTTTTATAGATTTTTATAGAATTCTATCTGGTTCTATTCTATCTATATACGATAGCACGATATCAAAATACGAACCTATACCTAGTCTAGTGGTTTATAATCCAACTTAGGAGGGGTTAGGGTAAATAACTCCTATATATACTAGACCCTCGTATAGGATATGAGAACCCACCGCCTAATAGGCCTAGAGCGTGGATCCTTTCTAAATATAGAGCCCCTAGCCCTTCACATAGCAGTCCATCTAGGAGAAAAAAAGGTTGTCGCTAGTTTAGTTCAGTTTTAATTGTTGAAGCATCTATGCGTTCGGCCACGGGAGATCTCTTTAATTGTTGTTATTTCTATAGGAGCGAGCTATTCGTTTCTGCACCTCGTCTTTGGTCAGAATCTTCACTGCGTCCTTAGAGAAGAGATAACCAAGACTAGACTAGACGGTTATAATAGCCACGGTGAATCTATTTTCCGTGATCAGCTCTAATCAGTTCAGGCCACCAAAAAGGAAAGACGGGACTAGGACGCGGACAGGAAGGGGGGTAGGAGGGAGGGCAAGTTTAGCCGAGAGGCCACGTCATCGCCTTCAGGGGTGTTCAGGGTGTTCGGGTGAAGAATAGAGGGCCTTCAGGGCGTTCAGGTGAAGCGGACGGCCTGAAGGAGCTGAAGGGTAAAGCGGCAAGAGCCAATGTCCTGACGAATGGCAAAAAACGGGTAAGCACCGACATACAACAGCCAGGATTCGCATGTGGTCACCCACCATACTACTAACTGGCCGGCGTGTGGCTTAAGTACGGCTGAGCGGACGGGAAGCCCTGTTCTCCACACCCTATGGTCGTATGTGCTGGAATCGACAGATGAACAAAATCTATACACAGTAAGAAGGTATATCGCCGACTCATTATTTAGTCTATTACCATTCGACCAAGTCTGGGTATTGAAATATGACGACTACCTGAGGTCGTATTAGATCCTGCGGTAGGTACTTACGATAACCAGAAGCACCCATCAAGGTTGTTTGGCTGCCGTTGACCAGATATATCGTTGCATCAGCGGCATTCATTACACTCGACTCAATAGCCCACTCAATCAGCGTGGTCGCATAATCGGATGGTGAACCAGAGGGGCAATGTAGATACCCCGGAGGAAGTTCTTCCATCGAACTCAAGAATAAGGGACACTCACCGAGAGTACAATCGTTCTCGAAATCGGCTTGACCGATACACACACTGAGAAACTCTTTCCCGGCCCTACTGGAAAGACCTTAGCGCAGATGATTTATTGAGCGAGCCGCATCAAACTGAGGGGCTCAGTAAAATGCGGCCCCGGTATAGCGGTATGGTACAAAATAAGTGACCTCTGTGCCCCTCGTTTATGTAACTTCATGTTGTGGCATGGTTCATCCTAACTATCCATAACCAATCTTGATTTAAAGATGTTATGTAACTATAACTAGGATATTTAAATGCATTTATGTCCACCTATGCTCTCTCTAGAGTTCATATAGCCATCGCCGTCACTTTCTTCGTGCAGTGGTACCAATACATTATATATCGTGGTCCATTTGCGAAGCCGCCGATCAACCCCGGAATCTAAGCGTTGCGAGGCTCGCGGTCGGCGAGGTGTTAGTGAGTTTTTGTAGGCATTCATAATGTCTGGCAGGTCTATATTTCGGAAGTGTTCGCCCGGGATCTCGGGGAATGATGTTCTCTCCGTAGTATTAAAACCCGAATCTTCCATGTTAGTGTGCGCCTTTGCAGCCATGGTATAACTGGCTAGGTTGAAAAGCATAGCTACTTTGCGTCTTCCTCCTGTGTTAGAAACAGACTGAGTGGTCCTATCGTTAAGATTGGCTCTGCTCCATTCTATGGGTTGTTGGTGAGGTGTTGACAGTTGCAGAGTATTTGACGAGATATCATGCGATGATTGAGAAGAAGATGATTGGCGAGTCATACGAAAAAGCCGCTGAATACCTGCGGGAAAACATGGACAGCATACCACTGACAATGCAAGCCAGTAAGAGACTTGAGCGTCTCCAGGTGTGTCTGGACTGAGATCTCTTAAGGATCAGTAGTTTGGTGACCGGTGTCAACGGAGCTATCGGAATTCTCACTGTAAACACTTTATAACTAATATATGGCCAATATGCTTCCCGGGGTTAGGAAAGGGGTATTGATCCTTTTGGGTATTTCTTGCTATTAAGGTTTCTTTTTGCCAACAACGCAGCGATTATTGACTATCTACATTAAGCCGACCGTGCGACTTCCCCGCTATTATCACTTTCACAGTACGTGGGACACAGCAGTCCGTACATACTCGATTGACGGAGCACAGTTTGCAACATTGAAATTTGTCCATTCGCATAGTCAGACCAAGGTGCCATTCCGTCTTCGGTCACACTACACAGTTCGGAAGGCCATGGAACCGACACCTCGACTGCGGATAGGTAGGACTAGAGATGGCGCAATACAAACTGGACGGTGCAGAAAGGTAATTTGCGCCCAGCAATTCCTTTCCCAGCGTCCGAGATAACGAGTTCTTCACCTTCGAATGGACGATGATCGTGGCTGTCGGAGGAACGCTTATCCAGCCACAGCCGTTAATGAGGCGCTACACGATCGAATAATTGGCGGGGCAGGTGACCCTGGCGGCATCCTTCAGATCTCCACGGAGCGATGAGCCAGCCTTCTTGCAATGACCTGACCACAGAGACGACGACCCCGGTTGACACGACTTCATGCTACCGAGGCAAATGAGGTTACTCGCCTATCTCATATCGCTCAATCATTCGTCCATTGCGATGCACAATCGGCCAATTTTATCGCGTGTCACCGATACAACTTTTGTGGAGCAGTGACTGGTGATTGGCCTGCCAGCTTTGCGATCACTCGCCCGATCACTACGCCAAGTGGATGCGATCTTGGCAGGGCCCCCGCGATGCTGGCATTCCATTGTCCGTTATAATGACATTATCAACTGGCTTAAAGCGACAGAGCAAACAATAAACATGCGACTGGTATCGAACTTTGAGCCCCCAATCGCCAGTTCAATTGGCTCGTCTCATATCACCTTCCGGGCCCAGTCCCTCTGGATCCTTCACGCAGGCCCCCGGCCCCTCGCTTTTCGTTGTCGTGCCAAGCGGGTGGATCCTTCTCCCCTGCCGATCATCGCGACACCGTAAAACCGGGGGGCCGGGGGCTTCGCTGCCACCTCCTATTGCTGCGCGACCACGCAGGAGGGTCACAAATGTCTCAAACAGCCGACAGGAAAGGAGAGGGGGCAGGGCTATCATCATAATTCCCCCCTCTCGATGGCATGACCGGCTATACCCCCGAAAGCATCATTTCCCAACGGGTACGACGATGCAACGAGACCTTGAACCTGTGGTGACGAGCGGCAAGCCGCCGCAGCACCGCAGGCTGCAAGATGAACGATTGGGTAGGGACCGTTGGGCCCTGAATCTCGCATCGCCCCCGACGGGCATCCGCGTCGGTCAGGGTCCACCGATGTCTGTCCGATGAGACTCTGCACGGCCAAGAAGAGGAGGTCCGGCTGGGCAGCCTTGGGGTCCACTGGCTTGACTTAAAGCTTGCCAAATTGGCCTGGCTTGGCTGCGAGTTTGAGGACTTTCATTGCACCACATTCCTGGTCCACTCTTGTTCATTCCCCCTCCGCCAATGCAACCATAAACTGATCATAATAAATACTCCTTGGCGGTTCTACCCCTCTCTCGCGCGTCCGTCATTCCGGGACCCATTTGGTTGTTTATATTTTGGCCCTTCGCTGCAGATTATCCCTGTGGTGTAGTCAAGACAAGTCGGGAGTCGTGTGCCTTCATTTCGTGCCTTGTCTCCAAATATGCTTGCGTCTCTGTTGAACCGAGGCGCCTTGTCGCTGGCGGTGGTGTCGCTGTTGGCGTCTACTGCTGCAGCTGAAGTATTCGACAAGCTCGCCGCTGTTCCTGAAGGTAAGTTACTGGACTTGCTTGCATAGTACTTTCTCATCTTGGTGACATGGCTAACCGGTTGCTCTTCTTATAGGATGGCGCTATTCCCGAACTCCCCGCGGGGACCAACCCATCAAGTTGCAGGTTGCCCTCACCCAGGGTGACGTTGCCGGATTCGAGCAAGCCGTGCTGGACATGTCGACGCCCGATCACCCGAACTATGGCCAGCACTTCCGCACTCATGATGAGATGAAGCGCATGTTGCAGCCTACTGCTTCCTCCGTGGATGCAGTCCTCCAATGGCTCAAAGAGGCTGGAATCACCGATGTTCAACAAGATGCCGACTGGATGTCCTTCCAGACGACCGTGGAGACGGCCAATCACTTGCTTGAGGCCAACTTCCAGTATTATGTCAACCGCTACAAGCATATTGAGCGCCTCCGTACCCTGGAATACTCGATCCCTGACTCCCTTACCTCCCATGTCAACCTTGTTACACCTACCACTCGTTTCGGCCAGCTCCACCCTAACCGCATCACCCTGCACGGGAAGGCCAAGGCTGCTGATGAGACCTTTCGAAAGGCTGTGCAGTCTGCCAGCACCGATTGCAACAGTGCTATTACCCCCCAGTGTCTTAAGGACTTGTACAAGGTCGGCGACTACCAGGCTGATGATTCAAATGGCAACAAGGTAGCTTTCGCTAGCTACTTGGAGCAATATGCGCGGTACTCGGATCTTGCCCTTTTTGAGCAGGATATCGCCCCCTATGCCCAGGGCTTGAACTTCACCGTGATCGAGTATCACGGCGGTCTCAATGACCAGAACTCCAAGTCTGACAGCAGCGAGGCCAACCTGGATCTGCAGTACATCGTTGGTGTCAGCGCTCCCGTCCCCGTCACCGAGTTCAGCACTGGTGGTCGTGCACCCCTTGTTCCTGATCTGGACCAGCCTGACCCGAACAACAACAACAATGAGCCCTACTTGGACTTCCTGCAGAACGTCGTCAAGATGGAGGACAAGGACCTGCCCCAAGTTATCTCTACCTCCTATGGCGAGGATGAGCAGGTAAGAACCAGCTAACAAACCAATCATCCACTTTCACTGCTAACACCACTCACAGAGCGTCCCCGCAAGCTACGCTCGCAGCGTCTGCAACCTGATCGCCCAACTCGGCAGCCGCGGTGTCTCCGTGATCTTCTCCTCCGGCGACTCCGGCGTCGGCGCAGCCTGCCAAAGCAACGACGGCAAGAACACGACTCACTTCCCCCCTCAATTCCCCGCCGCCTGCCCCTGGGTCACCGCCGTCGGTGCAACCACCCACACATCCCCCGAGAAGGCCGTCTACTTCTCATCCGGCGGATTCTCCGACCTCTGGGAGCGACCCGACTGGCAAAACGACGCCGTCAGCACCTATCTCAACAAGCTCGGTAACCGCCAGGCTGGTCTATTCAATGCCAACGGCCGTGCTTTCCCCGACGTCGCCGCCCAGGGCCAGAACTACGCTATCTACGAGAAGGGCCGCCTCACCAAGGTTGACGGTACATCGTGCTCGGCACCTGCCTTCGCTGGTGTTATCGCTCTGCTCAATGATGCCCGTATCAAGGCTGGCCAGCCTACTATGGGTTTCTTGAACCCGTGGTTGTACTCGAACACTGCTGTGTTGAATGATATTACTACCGGTGGAAGCACCGGCTGCGATGGTAACGGACGCTTCGGTGGTCCTTCGAACGGTGGTCCCGTTGTCCCTTATGCTAGCTGGAATGCTACCGCGGGCTGGGATCCTGTTACTGGACTCGGAACACCTAACTTTGAGAGCATGGTTAAGGCTGCCACTGGGCAGTAGATGCATTGGCATCTGCGTTCCATTTATGTGAAATTTGACATTTCATGGTTCCTCTGGGGCTGGTGATGCCTTGCCATTAAGGACAGTCCTGGATGCTTGATGCGTGTATATAAACTCACATTGTGCTATTTCGCTTCTGATATATAATGCATCTTTTTTGTGTATTCTCGGACATCCCTCACAAGGTCTTCGCCAGTACAGGTCACAATTTATTGAGGTCGCTCTATTTGTGGGAATGTGTTTCACCTAGTATTATTCGGGGAGAGCATCCCGACTGGTACGTCTCATCTCCGGGCCCTCGGTGTTACGAGTTAAGGGGTACGGGCAGTACGTAGACAAGATAACGGGACTTGTAGTGCAAGCTGGAGGGTGAGAATGCGCAGCCTGAGTATGTTACTTTTCCAAACTGCCATGTATTCATAGTGATCTGCATGTTATGGAATAGTAGCTAGTGATGCCATTGTAATTCATATCTCGTTGCTAGGAGTATCCCTTCGTTCAATCGTTATCGTAATCCGTGATCCATCATCAGTCTCCTTCTGACTCCCATAGAGGCGTAGTGTAACCAGAATCGCTGCGTGCGTACAACAAGCCCTTACGGCCGATCCCGTCGGTACACAATTCGACGGGTCATCGTAGGGGACGTAGGAGGTCAGCGTCATTCAGTGTGGCAGACCAGTGGTCAAGGTCCTTTATCGAAATCAGCACTCATAAATCCAAAGAATATTCCTCGGGGGAGTACCAACTTATGACCCGGCTTATGAAGCGACTCCCTCCGTTGTTTCTTCAGCCTGTGCTCCGTATCCATCAATACATTCTGAAGAGTTCGTCCAGCTTTCGACCCCAGTCCCACTCTCTCATCATTGAGAAGTTCCGTCGAAGCCGTCTGGAGTTGGCGACTGTAAGACCCTTCGTCTTCTTTCGCCTTCTCCCCCGAGTTCGATCCGTTGGAGTCTTCCTGGGGCGAAGAGTACGATGCAGATCGTGTGACTGGGGCTGCTGTGTGGGGAGTTGGGACTTTGTTGGTTGAGGCGGCTTTTTGGGTGACGGAGGGTCGGCGTTCCATTTTGGAGATGGATGCTTGATTGTGGGTGGATGCTTGGGGGGTTGGAAATGTGAAATAGGAAGATGGTAAGATGAGGAATATGTTTAGAGGTGCGAGTGCCGGTGCTGTGATAAATATTGAATGTCCAACGCGACTTCCTCGAATGGTAGTTGCCAGGTCGATGCAGATTGGCGGGTTCTCCAGTATATCAAACTTCGGACTTCGCACTCATCATGACGTTGAAACATAAGTGGCGCTGTCATGAGGCTTGGCGAAGGCGCAATCACTACACGCTCTATGGACGGATAGGGAGCTTGTTACACGCCGGCCCGATATTTGGTCTGGATATAAACATGCAAATTGACAGGGAAATACCCTGGGCAGGCTGTTCATGCCTCTCAAAAACATGGTACTGGATTGAAGCTGGGATCAAGTAGTATTTGAATAGATCTTCGTTGAGAATGATATTATTTGTACACAAATGCTATGCTATAGCGATGTAGAGTTTATTTCGAATCTTCCTTCGCTTCCTCCGCAATCTTCTCGACCTGTTCCTTTCTCTTCTTCAAGACTTCCTGAATTTCCTCAAACGTCTCCTTGAGGACCTTCTCAGCCTCACCACCCTTCTTCTGTGCAACAGTCTGCAGCGTCTGCAATTGAGGAAGAATATTGGAACCACCAGGAATAGCCTTCAACCACTTATCCAAATCACCAAACCCGCCGCTCTTCACTTGATCAACCTTCTCCTTGACATACTTCTCCACCTTCTCCGTCTTCCCAGAAGAAGCGCTGTCCTTCAACAGACCCCACAGGTCCTGGAAATTGCCCTTCTTAAGTGCATCGGCATTTTCATCGACAAGCGACTTCAGCTTCGGATTCTTGTCGAGGAATTGGCGAGATTCGTCGAGACCTTTCTGCCAAGCCTCATCGCCCAGCTTCTGCAGCTTCTCCGTCTTCTCGTCGATCAATTTCTTGATCTCTGCGACCGCGTCCAGGCTTGCGCCGCGCTTCACAATGTCCGTGACTTGGCTCCATGTCTTGTTCACCTCTTCCTTAGCCTGAGGTCCATACGCATCGCCCATCTGCTTGAGCTGATCGAAGCTACCGCCAAGCTTCTCCTTGATCTTGGGGTGATTATCCAAGATATCCTCGCCCACATCACCAGCGAGATCAAGCAGACGATCAAGATGTTTCTGCAGAACATGGAATGCCGCGAAAGCCGTATCGCTATTGAAACCACCATTCTTCGAGACATCGGCCAACTCCTTGTATGCTTCCTGGATAACCTTGTCAAATTCCTCTCCGTGCTTGTCCTTGATCTTTTCCAGATCCTTGAACGCGGTATCGACGTATTCGCGGGCACCGGGGATGAACACAGCGTAGCGGGTCACGGTCTTCTTGAACCAGGCGTATGACTCGCTGGGCTCGGGGGCGGCCTCGGAGATCTTTTGCTTCGCTTGCTCGAGGTATTGCTTGGCTTGCTTGTTGGTGTCGACCAGTGTCTTTGCACCGGAGAAGGAGTACCAGGCGTATCCGGCGGCGGCAGCAAAGGCACCACCAGCGACGCCCCCGATCAGGGCGGAATTGGCGCCGGACGAGGCCGAGCCTGACGAGGTAGATTGGAAACGGGCATTGGTGACACGAGGTTTGACCTGGCAGCGAACACGACCGATGACGCGCACCGCGGGTCTTTGAGTCTGGCCGAGCATCGTGGATCACGTGGTGATAAGGCTGAGGAGGAAAGGAGAATGAAGAAGATGAAGAAGAGTTAATTCGATGGATTTGGTAAATAATAGGTTGTGAAAAGTGCCATTGATGCAGAAATGACACTCCTTATGTACTTTGCCAAACCCGGAGATGCTACATCAAGGAAATGGCCGGACTTGTTGGTTCTATGGCCAAGTTTAGGAATGTTGCCAAGGATGAATTGAAGATTGCGTCATGATTGTGACAGCATCCGGAGCTGCCAAGCCTAACCTGGTGCCTTCTTTCTCAGGCCTATACATGTGCGAAGTAGACAATCTAGGCTGATCTGAAATCATTGTAGCAAACGACGAATCCCACCATGCTGACGTTCTCATACCATCTAGCCCTCTCTCGCCGTTGACTCCGTTGGACACAGTGCCGCCCGTTTTTGCCTTCCTTATCCGGAAACATAGAAATACTCTTTCAAACCCTACCACGTGATACGCTAAACCCAATATAGGTTTCGTGTAAATTACTGACTTTGTAGAGTACAGTGGCAGCGCATAAGTTTGAAACTATTTCCTTAATGCCAAGGCTTTTCTGCCAGCCAAAATTCTATCGAAGAAGAGTGATTTCATCCCAAACAACGTTATATTTTGTATGTCACTCTTCTACCTCTATAAACCCTTGTACCCTGTGAGGCATCGCACCTATATCGGCTAATAAATAACGCGTCTTGCGAAAGAGGTAGACTGTAATAGGAGGTGTTCAAAGGCGGTGAAAACGGGCGGTAAACAGGAAATAGTTTCAAACTTTTGCACTACCACTGTACATTCCCTCCTTATCGGTATGAATACAAGACTCGAGGGCGGGAAGCTTACGACAAAGGAGGATCCATGCAAACCGAGAAAACTAGGCGACTGTTGATGATCCGTCAACTTCCCTACTCTATCCCTCAGTTGCTTCACTGAGAGGCTCTGGCGCTGCCTTTGCTGACCTGGGGTTAAGTTGAGAGGCAAGGCTTGACAGTATGATTTTTTTTTCGTGGTCTCGCCATGTACTGTAGCAGCTTCGGCTTATTGAGCCCAAGACATTCATAGCCAACCCTTTACAACTCTTCGCTAGCCCTCCCCGGCGGGCGTCATAGCTTTCTTATCCCGTGTCACCTAACGCTTAGGCTGCATGCACTTATACTAAAGCAGAATAAATCGCCCACTACTTGGCACTAGAGTGGCTTAGTGAGCTTGGTATCTTTACCCACAAATCGCGCAAGCACAGCACAGCACTGGCCGCGTTATTTCACCTATGAATATAGCCTCATTGGACAGCTTGATCCCTAAAGGAGTTACGCTTCGGTAATATCCCGCTAGCTAGTACGCTTTACCCCGCCCACTAAGTTCCTGAACAAATATAAATATGGACCAAGTCATTTCATTCTAATTTCCGCTCAAATCACCATGTCCACATCTTGCGGGTATAACTGTTCACATTCGGCACCCTATCGCAACAATGATATTAGCGGAGTTGGGGTAATATACCCCTAAACGCAAAAGCAATCTCGATCTAACGGATATAGGCGGTTGTTAATTATATTGCCAGTGCTGGCATTGCCGTTATTATAATTCACATTTACTATGCCTTTGTTTATAAACAGTGCGAAGATCCATCTGAAACAACCGATCAAAGCTCCCCGTTATTGCGTTTGAATCCGGTGGACAAATTATACCTAGGATGGCTACGATTCTGGCCAAAACGCATACTAGATTGGGGTGAGCTTCGCATAGTGAAGTCGCAATTCCGTGGTCGACTTGAAAAGATTTCTATAAAGGTCAGCCGTTGCCACGTGTATCTTCTAGAAAATGGACCTTTTGACGATTAGGTACGGAAGTGCTTTTTAGCAATGAGCGATCTCCAACTCGTGACTGGCTTCTCGATCTTGATCAGTGGACTTTCCCAGCTTCGATGCGGCCTGACGACATTTTACTGGAGGCTTATTGTGGAAATGGCCTGGCTATCCTGTTTCACTCACTTAGTGTGTTTGACGATGTTACGCGAATATCTCTACAACCATCCATCAGAACGCCTGTGGCGAGTGATTGCTATGGGTGCCCTAGCAGCCTTCGTGGTCATCGGGCTCTTCTGCGAATTCTTTTGGTTGGATAAAAGTCATCATAACTCGACTCCTGCCATTTGCTTCTTAGAGCCGCCTCTGAGAATGCACTTCGATGGATATGACGCCCAGGAAGCGATGTTCTCCGCAATCGTCATCATTCTCGGATTTGTCTCTCGAGTTGTCATATTATACAGAGAGTTCTCGGTCAAAGTATTTGGCCAGCCGAGGTCGTGGGTCAGCTTACGAGCACAAAAGGTGCTAGAAACTATTTTCCAGATATGTTGTAAGAACCACAAACCCAAAAGCCTTCGAAGGTCGCTATTCTATCGCCCGCTCTTTGTCGCCTTTTTAAGTATGCGTTTTCTTCTCGGATTTTTGACGTCGTTGTATTTTGAAGTAAGATACCAACTCTATGCAATATAGGATGCAGCTGAAGACTCGAAACCAGGTGACTTGGTTGGGCATCGCCTTTGCATGGGGCACGTTCAACTTGGTAGGGACCTTCAGTAACCTATCCACCGACCCTAAGTTCGAGATTGACAGCTCTGGCGGACCCGCGGAAGTCCAATCCGGCAACAACGACTAGACCTTCGGCCAAGTCATGTCCGTTGTCTTGTTGGTCGCGCCGCTTCTCACAATCATTGAGTATTTTAATCCAAGTAAGTCTAGCTTACTACACACTGCGCCTGTGGTAAATCCTGAATCAGTTCTGATTTGCCTAGATTTCGAAGAACAAAATGAGTCCACAGCAGGGGACTTGTCAATCCAGCCAGCAGTTCCTGTGCACCAAGCTCCGCTCAATCCCTACCCCGTCTCAATGGACGACGGGCTCGATGATCTTGAAAGCCCGAGTTTGAATTGGGGTCATCGTTCACATACTTTCAGAGTAGCATTTTCCTACGCATTCTTGACATGTTATGTGATGACGTGTTTTGCCTGGATCAGCGGAGGCGAGCCATTGCGTTTTTTGATCTGGCATTGGAAAGCATTACCCATGGCATTGGCTGGATTATATGGGGTAATCCTTTTCTCGCTATTCCTTGAAATAGCAATTTCAAAAAGGCTCCACTGGCTTAACAATGCTCTGCAAGTTGTGAATGTAACGTTTTTCTTATTCAGTTGGAGTATTGCTTTTGCTGAGGTCTATTGGCCCAATCTCTATTGGTGGCCCTTGTGCTTTGCTTTTGCGCTTTACATTTTCTGTGCTGCTCTGTACAGGATTTTTGGCTGATAAAGTGTCATATGGGAGAACAAATACTTTACGTATTCTTGCCGACCACAGCTACGATGTTATGGAATAAGAATCCCGGCAGATTAGATACTTATCATGTATTGGATGCCATTCCTGGAGAGCAAAAGATTGGTCCCTGGAGCCTATTATATTTCTAGACGATTATCCTAAGGTGTGCGGCTCGCGAAGAATAGCGCCTCCCTCGTCAATTCGTTTCGGCTGTTTAGTCGGCTGGGTAGCAAACTGGCTTATTCATGGTTTACGTCTCTCGGTAGACAGGAGGAGTGACCATTCAACTTTTCTCTCAGTTCTTCGGATGTTTCCATGCGCAGTTCTTTGACGATAAGAGATTGGGATACAAATCGAAAGCAACCTCGAATGGTGAGTAGTAACACTGGAAATAGACCGTTCATAAGTGGTTTGTTTGACTGATGAAAACGGGTGAAACCCAAATGGTGATATCCTCCCCGCTCTGCGTAACTTGCCAATGCCGCTTATGTTCCATCCTAGTAGGATCAGTGATAGTTGGGTACGGAAGCGTCTAATGAATGAATGCTCAGCGTTTGCCGCAAGTTTGGCCACGGGTAGCTGTATTCGACTTCGAATACAGCTACCCGTGGCAAGAGCACATGGAGTGTAGTCGGACCTTCGGTTACAGTACCGTTACTTAGTCTTATAGTTTGATTCGATCCTTTGCGCTGATTGTAACTGGAATAGATCCAAATCGGCGTCGGTTGCGATTTTCCGTAACTTTAAGCGCGCTATGACCGTGTAGCTATAGCTCTTCGTCCTCCCGCTAGGCCCGTCATCTTCGACTATTACCTCATGAAAGAAAAATGACCTAGTTTCTATTTCGTGGGATTTCCTATGTATCCTTCTAAGTAAAACATTCTAAAGCGTCGACTTCGCATAATATATCTTTTTATTAACGATCCTCAGTCTTCTACCCGCGCTAAACTAGCTTCACTGATAGTGATCGGTGAGTGTGAAGCTTAATCTCCAGGATCTGAAAACTATTATACCATGATGAATGCCTTTAGATGAAGGAACCAATCTTCAAATAGCACGAAAATATCCTATTTCTAGGAGATTGGCCGTAGCTTGCTACTTTGATTGAATTTGAGTCACTTAAAGACAGCAAATACATTGGTTTTCCGCACAATCTTTGTCATTCTTAAAATTTAGAATAAAAGACCTTCTCCGTGATGTTATAAAATGAACGTCCCTCTGCCAGACCATGGATATGTTCAGCTACTCGATGGCCCCTCGCTCGTCGCTTCTCAATAGATTCTCTGATCCTAGTCAATTTTTCATCCTCTGACGCCTTGTAGCGAGAAGTATGTGCAACATCGCTGCCCTGTTGAGGTAGAAGACCACAGTCACTCAGGAATTGAGGGGGAGAAACCGTCATTCGTCCATGCTTAAAGACAATTTTCGCTATTCCCGTAGCCAGAACAACGGATTGAGAATCTGCTTCATGATTAAAAATCCGCGAATCTCCAAGCTCTTCAAGGTTCGTCTCTAGATCATGGTGTGGTTGCTGTTGATCACTAAAATATGCATGGTCGCAGGCTCCTTCCTCCACGAAATGTGATATCAGGTGTAGCCATTTCTCGTCCCATGAAAGAACACGAGTGTATATATCATACTTCTGCATAGGCCGAATGGGTTTATGAAATGTGAAGCCCACTCCAGCTAGTGCCACGTAGAATAGCTGGTTGCTCTGCTCCTTGCGTGTTTGGGGGCTCAAGAAAGATACTTTATCACCCCAGACCTTAAGGCCTGTACGGAAAAGTGAGCATATGTGGTAGTTCCGGGCCACATCAAAATCCGTGAAGTAAGTCGAATTAGACTTGTGGCCCATGACGTCTATCTCTCCTAGCGGGGTGGTGGACGTCCATATTGTGGGCTGGAAAATGGTTATTGCTGGCGGCGCAGTGAGAGGAACTGGGCGATTATTCAGCTTGTACTGAATTATGAATGAGTAGTAGTTTCTCGCCTGAATGTGAGTTAGCAGGTGAATCAAAATAAAAGATTACAATGATTCCGTTCTTACGTGCCAGGCCAAAGGGAACACTTTGAAGCTCAATATAAAAAGCAAGAAGTCAATCATTTTCCTTAGATAGTGTACCATGTGTGTCATCACTCGTTTACCCAATTTCCAGGCAGCTTTCATGGTCGTAATGTCATAGAGAGAAATGCTCAAATTGAGAAATCTTTGGCTTGCTGTGTATGACATCTCCAAGGAAAAGGTAAAAGTTGGCTTTCACATATTAGCTGGAATTACAGCAGCTAGATTTATAATTTTGACTGCTATAATCTTTCGTTCTATCCCTGGTATTGTGGTAGATACAGGGTTGGATTATGGAATTATTGTGTAAGAGAAAAGATTGCATGGTGACTAGATAAAGCTGGATACCAATTGGCTAGTTATGATTTTCTGTCCCTGAGTTGTCCACTCATATGGTATTCGAAATGAGTCTGACCCAGCGAGAGGATCAATAGAGCTTCCTAGACATACAAACAGCGCAGTTCTATCATATGCAGTGTTTTTCTCGACATATGATTCCCTAAAATGTGCGATAATGATCGGCGTTGCATAGGATCGGCGTTACATAGGATCGGCGTTACATAGGATCGGCTGTTACACAATTGGGAGCAGTGCCGTGTTTTTACGGAGGATCGCACCGAGCCTAGATTAACGAACGCAAGGCAGGATTGATTCTAAGAAACCTTTACAAACTTCTTGAGGCAAATTTGGTTTACAAATCGCGGCAGGACTAAAAGTGACTGTACCAGCGCTGGAGGTTAAATGTTGTGAAAGCACGGTAGAACTGGAGAAAAGATGAACAACAAGCAGGTAGAAATAGCAACCTAGGAGGAAGATAATTATGGTCACTTGAAAATAACACCGGTAAGGCGGAATCAACATGGTTTTTTGGCATCTTCCTTGTACGGAATGACTACCGACACTGCTACTTGTATAAAATGCATATCAGAATACCCAAAATGAGTCATCGAAGTATAAAATGAGACCTGGACGGGTCCGCATTTTCAAAGCTTTGCCTTGACCTTCTTCTCCCACACTTCTACTGCCTGCAAACTCCTTTTCTGCATAGCTTCTTTCTTTTCCTCCAATTGTTCTCGCCTCGCTAGGTTCCCAGCATGATCATCAAGGGAAATCAGAACCCTTGCATACATTTCCTCCTTCATAATACCATAGATGCCTGTTGCAGCTTTATTTAACAATTTTCGGCCGCGAATAAATCCTAGAACCTCATCCAGTCCACCCACCGCATCGACAATTCCCGCTTGTAGCGAGTCCTTCCCACCGAATCGGCGCGCTTCCAAAACCACATTGCGGAAGGTGGTTGGGGTCAGTTTCTCACGAAAAATTTGCATCATGGGGGTTTGGAGCGGCACCCCAAGTTCCAGTTCGTTGACGCACAGGAATCCCCGTTCTGGATTTTGGATCCGGTAGTCATGGTACATGGCCAGTATGAATCCACCTGCGAAAGCGTGGCCATTCAAAAGGCATATAGATGGCATAGGATATCTGAAATGAAGTCCTAAGTTTAGCTTTTGGCTATTTTAACAGCAATAAGGATGGAGACGTACGTCAAAAGCCGTCGGAACAAGGGCCACATCCACTTTTCGAGGAATCCCTCCGTACTAACTGCGAGTTCCAGATCCAGCCCGTTACTGTAGAACTTGGCGATACCGCTGGTGGTGACAACAACACCCTTAGGATAGTGGTGTTCAATGATGTCCAGTGATAGTAATAGCGAATCGATTAGTGTTGGGGTCAACCGGTTATCCTTCGGTGAAGTGATCGTCAATACGTATATATTCTCCTGCGCTTGACTCTTGTGGGGTGCTGGGATTGAGCAAACAATGGAGCCGCCAGTCGAAGCGATCGGGACAGAGAAAATGGTGACCATGCTGGTGGTGATAGTGAGTCTGAGAAGTATTGTCAAGGAAAGCCACTTTATATCTTTATTTTACTGCACACTGTGTCGACTCTCAGTCCATACCTTCAATATAATTGTTAGAGTAGCTTGTCCCGAAGAAATGTCCAACATGTGGCAGAGAGAAGGCAGGAGAGAAAGCGATAGTGCGAAGATCTAACCAGAAGATGGGTTACACAGGTAATGCGCGATACACTGAAAGTGCGTTAAACACATCATGCGTCAGTATTTGCATACTTGGAAAGCTTAAACGGATAAGAGGGCTTGTGGGCAATTATAAGCTTTGCGAAAAGCTGTATTCATGAGTGTAAGGGAATAGTACTTTGACGAAATATATCATAATGGGGACATCCTAATTTAAGTGTAACATTCATTAGACAAGGATCTTTATGATCATTGATGTTCCTTTTGGGCTTCAAACCCGCCACCAAATCAAACAATCACCAAGGCCAGCAAACCATGATTATGGCAGCTCTCATATTACCCCAGTAGAGCATAAAAACGGGTTGGGGTCACTCGGTTACGGTGGTATCAGAATCCGTAAATCCTCGAGGACTAAAGCCAGAGAAGACGGTGGTAGAAATGGCGGAAAACATAGGCCATGAAGATCTACATGCAGTCAGCTGCTACTCACAGGGTTTGCAAGAGCTAGCGGCTAGCTCCACCCCAATCTCCTGTGGTTGTTACACATATCTTATCGCTACGATTACTCCCTTATTCCAGACAGTCTTTTATTAAGTTTATCTTGATCGACGGTTTCGCGACGTCGGCTTCCCTTGCGAAAGTCCCTCAGTGTCAATCCTCGGCCTATTGACTGATTTTTACTTATAGCTATTTGGTCCCCATATTCCCGACCAGTAATTGCTCTGGTGCAATCTGAATCAAATCGCATTCCAAAAGAACTCAACAGGCGAGATGAGAATACTGTGTCTTCATGGTTATGGGACAAGCCCCGATGTCATGAGATACCAGTTGTCATCGGTGATGAAATTGTGTGATCCCAGCTGGGAATTTCATTTTCTGGCAGGAAGATTAAATTGCCCTATAACTCCAGGTCGGTTAAATGATTACACCTTTTCTGAGTCGTGTTAAGTTGATATTAAATCAACCATATTGATGATAGGAATCGCACCAGCCGTTCCTAGACCCTACCTCTGCTATTCGGCAGACCTTGATCCTGCCAGCATGAGGGCTGCTCATTCTTTGGTCAAAGAAGAATTTGACAGCCAAGGTCCTTTCGACGGAGTCTTTGGCTTTAGCCAAGGGGCCGCGGTTTTACTTGCTTATCTGCTCGAGCAGATCGCTATATATCCAGAAAAGCCTTTGCCTGTTCGTTTTGGGATTTTTTGCTCACCAGTACCGATACTGGCCACCGACCCAGATTACTACAAACCCGTGCTTGGTCTGCTCTCTCCTGAGGATGAGAAGCGTCTTCGCTCCGCTCGAGACGACCAGTTGGACCAGCTCACAGGACCAGCCCGGGTTGCAATTAAGGCGTTAGTCGGAGCTATTGATGCAATGGAGTCAGTCACCCGCCGGCCCCGTACGAACTTTCTCAATCGCCAGCCTTTAGATGTCCCATGTGTGCTACATCCGGCTCTGTACAAGCCACGTCTGCCTATTCCAACCCTTCACGTTCGCGGAAGAAATGATCCACCAGCATTGAAAGAATGCTCATTGCTGGCGGAGTCTTTTTGTCTTCCAAAATGGCGACGGACTTTCGAACATAGCGCCATACATAGCTTTCCACGTTCTACCGCAGAAATAAAGGAGATGGTGTCTTCCATGGAATGGATAATTTCACGAAGTCAACAATCGAAGTTATGAGAACCGTCCACCTCGCTTTTGGAGACCTATGATTACTTCGGTAATTTAGCTCATCATTTTGGACATCAAAAGCTTGGAATTCCTTGAGTTTTGAACTGAAATAAATCGAAGCGTCTATCCTGATACTTCCACAGAAATAGGCACAGAAAACAAAACCCTAATGAATAATAAATAATTCCTTGTATAGAGCATTGGAAGATCTAGGCTTTGGGCCTTGGATTTAATTAGGAGATTGTAGCCTCCCGCCGGCTTATTTTTGGCAGCCAACAGCGTTTAGATACGGCCATTGAAGAAGCCGAACGGATCTTCCAAAGTGTTGGAAATTAGTTCAAACAATCATGGTTTTCGACATGAGATGGATGTAACACAGAGCTCTGCACGGCAACAAATATGATATCATTAGACCCCGCTTACAAGATGGTATCATATGTGCACGTCGACCGTTTCATAAGAAATGTTTCTGTCATTTTGGCCCTATCATGCGCCGCAAAGTACCTTGGATTTTGTTTTCTAGTTGAATTATGTTGTAATTTCCCCCACATTTCCGTCATCCGATCGCGAAATCGCATGATAAGGCTCTAGGAAAACCAGCGCATACTCTTGGCTGTACAGAAGCAGCTGCCCAGGCCGAATTGCCATCAACCTCGTTTGCCTATCATGTTCCTTATCCGTGCTGCCGTGCTCAATAGTTCCTGATCTACCACTCTTTCGCTGTCTTCGTGTATTTGATATGATCTGCAATTGACACATCTGTTCTCTCACCCCGCTAGGCTACCTAACAGCATCTCCTGCCTACGATAGATACTATTGGTTATCTCCTTAAGTCTACTCCGTGGTTCTGTGCGAGATTCCGGGAAAAGTTACGGAAGACCGTATTTTATTGAGGACTGTATTTATGTTTCCGACGGGCCGCTTTCTGATGAAAGAGAGCAAACTGTGCCGCTGGACATTACCTAAAGCTTTGTCGCTATTTTTGGCCCTCCCTTACCTCGGCGGCCACTATCTGCCGAAACACTGGAAATTCAAAATTTAATCCCACAAGACGACTTCAGTGATCCTAAAGGACTAAGCTAGATATGCAACGAAGATGGACAAGACATACGTGCCCATTGTCACGTAGCTGTTTGATAATTAAGACACTGATGAGCAGCAGCTGTTGCATGAGTTCCATACCTCTTGCTATTCCATTTTCAATGAATGCAGTTTTCTGAATCGATTGGGTACACAAACCTGGTCTTAGCATGACCCGTGGCTTAAGAACCTATTGCTTACCCTCACTTCGATTGCACTAATAAACGAAGTGCGCCTTGCAGCTATCATTTCAGTGGCCTTTTTTCTGATTTCTATTTAGAGGAATAAGCAGTTCCTTGGCCCTGCTACTACTGTGAAAGTTGTAAGCTCCACCATTCGTCTTGATCTAGGTTCTACGCACATTAGAGTGACCTTCATCTCATCTTGAGTTGCGGTCAAAGCATACATACTCTTAACATACGGTTCTGAGTTGGTGAAGTTTATATCCTCTATTTATATTCTCTCCCTTTAAATGCACAGGTATATTATTTCTTGGTAAAATCGAAGAAGAGAGCAAGCTTCCTAGAGAACTTTGCATCCATCTATCTACCAGATCACTCCTTTGATGAGTCAATAATCTATACCCCTAATATTTGGCCCGTCTTAATTACCTCCATAGTTTTCCTGCACGAAGAGAAACGAACCTAATACGATAGTACCAGAGGTTCTTGCAAAGCAGGCAACCAAAAAATAATCAATAAGGTATTACTTTACCAGTAGCCAGTTTTGATTATGCGCGTGCTCGATTTATCGAACGTTCGCCAAGCTCTGTGTAACGTGGACGATCTTTGACACAAGTACAACCGATCTGTGTTCTTGGCAGTGTGTCAAAGCGAGCTGAATTGGTATGGAATAGTGTGCATAAGGACGAATTAGAACTACTGAAATCATCAGAAGAAAGACTGATTGATTGAAGAAAAGGACCAACTCAAACGAATGGGAACAGGGATAGGTTGAGCTGCCCCATGGCGGTGTAACCGGGTATTCAAGAGTGACAATACCGATCTCAAGGTGTTACCCACATATTACATACAACCACATAGGTAAACTGGGTTGGATATTGACCAATCCCATGTCACCGTAATAAAACTCTCCACCTTTCCACGACAGTTGTATAAGAAAGTGCTTAGCTTAGTAGTGTTTTACTAGGTTTAATGGTTTAAAGTCAAACTTTTCTAGGTTGTCATTGGTCCTGAACGCAGCAGTAATATTTCAGTTAATGCCTATAGATATCTCATCTTCGCTCGATCTCTTCTTTCAACTCATTCTTCCAGCGCGCATTAATACTCCACCTACCACGCTGAATTTTATTGTCCATAGAAACTTCACTCCTATCATATTTGGACGCGCAGAGTTCCTGGCTCCCTATTTGTCTCGTTAAGTGCTTCGATTTGCAAATATTACTGCCATGCCACCCCAGCCAGACAAAGATGGGTTGTTCACAAACCCACCCTCGCCGGGGCCTGTCGCTGGGGCTGACGCTTGTGAAGCTAAGAATTCGACACTAGAACAGCCAATGACTATTTTCACACCACCGAACGGAGGATTGCTCGCCTGGCTCCAGGTAGCAGGAGCTTTTTTTCTTTTCTTTAATTCTTGGTACGCCTTTCATAACCCTGCAGTATCAGTCATTACATAATCTCTAACATGAGAATGTAGGGGAGTGGTCAATACATTCGGCGTTTTCCAAACCTACTATCAAGATAGTCTTCTCCCCAGCTATTCGGCATCCTCTATCTCTTGGATTGGCACTGTGCAAGGCTTCCTTCTCTTCCTCGTCGGAGTATTTGTCGGTCCTATATTCGACAAGGGCTATCTCAAAACCCTCATAGCTATAGGCTCGTTCCTTGTAGTATTTGGTCTGATGATGACGTCTCTGTCAACAAAATACTACCAGGTCTTTCTGGTCCACGGACTAGCAGTGGGAACTGGCTGCGCCTTTCTGTTTCTTCCGAGCATAGCTATTGTGGCCACATACTTCACATCACGGCGCGCGATTGCGACCGGTATTACGGCTTGTGGGGGTAGTATTGGTAAATCCACTGGTCCGAAAGCCGCCCACGAAATTCGCTAATGATCCACAGGGTCTGTGATTTACCCTGTTATGTTTCATAAACTGATCGATCCCCTTGGATTCGGCTGGACAGTTCGCATTATTGCCTTCGTTGCCTTGGTGGGGCTATCTTTCTCGTTGGCTGTGATGAAAATGGATTCCTCTCATCAGCAGACTAGATCTCCGCTTTCCTTGACGACGTTCCGAGACCCGCCGTATCTCATTTTGAATTGCGGCTTCTTCTTTGCCTTCGTAGGCTTATACTTCCCATTTTTCTATCTCCCAACTTACTTTCTAACCTTCCTCCACTCCGACGCCGATATTGGGTTCTATAGCCTCGCTATTCTGAACGCGGCCTCTGTATTCGGCCGGATCATGCCTGGTCTCCTCGCAGACCGTTTTGGCTCCCTGAATGTCATTGTTCCAATCAGCTTCATCACCTCGATCCTGGCATTTATATGGATTGGCGTACGGAATGTGGCTGGCGCAGTTGTGTTTGCCAGTCTCTATGGATATGGTTCAGGGGCGATTGTTTCATTGCCGCCCACTATTGTTGCGCGACTGACTCCCGATATGAGTATTATGGGGACCCGAATTGGAATATCATTCGTCTTTGCGGGTACAGGGCTGCTTATTGGTAACCCTATTGCGGGGGCTTTGTTGGACCTGGACCATGCAGTATTCTGGAAAGCACAGCTTTTCAGTGCTATCATGTTGACAGCAGCGGCTATCTTTTTCATGTGGGTGCGACTACTTATACAGGTAGAAGGATGGAAAATTTGAGTTAGGACAATAGGAACAGGTTTATCAAGAATTTAAAGGCGACAGCTAGTAATTGAATGGTTCGCACGTCATAGTTATGTTCACATTCATCCTTTTATTTATGCTATACCATCGCGCATATTTATACACGATCAATTCCCTGAAGATCTGTCGAGTTACTTGGCCCAAAAACTATGAAGGTAGATTTCTCGTCAGTTAGATTTCTACTGATCCTTCTGTTGGGCGGCCTTGTTAGACCATCCTTTAGATATGAGAGCCCTTCTAATAGTGGAGGTGGTCGTTAGTATTCTGAATTCATCCTAAAGGATGACAACCAGCTCTTCGAGGTTCAGGCCCGGCTTTTGCGGCAAATATCACAGACCGCTGCTAGCATCGGCGGTGTTGCAGCTATTTTCGAAAACAGATATCCCAACAAGATACACACATTCTCTTTCCCACGACCCACTACCGATCCAGACGTAAATCGTCGAATTTCATACCATTTTAGCCAACCATACAGCGTGACTCTGCTTAAAGCGGCCTAGTTTCTACAGCATCTGGTTTAAAAAGATTGGAGTGGGGCGGTGGGAAAGAAAGCTTGTGTGTCTAGAAGGGAAACTGCTTTTTAAATTCTCTATATTATCTAAAACTGCTCGGCATATATGGTCCTATATAAACATACTCGCCCAATCCTTACATCCTACCCGGCACTTTGGTATGCAACTTGGTATACTTATAATTGGCTGATCCTTGTGGACATGCATGTGAACCTTTCCGCTGCCTTATCAAAACCAATCGTTCAAATTTCATAGTTCAATCAACTACACTTCCATTTTCGTACTTGTTTCGTTTCAGGGCCACGGCGTGCGATAGCGCGCGTCACCAGTCCCTTTTAACGGATTTAGCCATATTGGGCTTAGCGTATCCCGTGACTAGGGTTTGAAAGAGAATCTCTATATTTCTGGATATAGAAGGCAATTACGGTCGACACTGTACAAAAATCAAGATAAGACGACGAGTCCCTCTTGATGCGCACAGGGAAGAGGATGCGGCTTGAAAAGCTTCCTAGAGATTAGGAAACCGGTGGTAGAGCAAAGCTGCAAAATAAGGTGTGTGTGTGGATGCCCCAGTTTTGAGGCAGCAAAGACGGAGACAAGTGCTGCAGTGGTTGGGCTTGTTCATGTTCAATAATAATAATACAATGTCGTGATCTTCTGCAAGTGGACATCGGCTCGATGGCCACTGTCGGCTGCCGGATCTCAGCTGCCAAGAGATTCACCCAGAACCTGTATCCACATTGGGAAGGTGCTTTTTTTTTTCCGGCGCTGGAGGTCACTAATAATGGGAGACGCCAAAGTCTCGATGTTCAAGTAAAGTGTTGCATCTGAGAGTCCGTCTCTTAGTAGGCCGAGTTCTAGCAGTGCTGTGGCCATTTTTTGGAACCCAAAACTTCATAAATGGACTGGGTGCTATCTACGAGTCCTTAGATTTCCAATCGGGCGGCCTCCTGGCGTCGAAGGCACCCGGAGATCTGCAGAGTGACTATTTCGCTAGTACCGAACACCGGCCAGCCATACAAATCGATGATTGGACCCGCCCCCCTTAAACCCCATTCCTGGTGCCTGATTATCTAAAGTTGTTCGCACTTTTTTAGTGCTGATCTGTGGTGACTACTGGACTGCTCGTGGGAATTTTATCTTATATAGGCGAGACTGCCTTTCTGATGAGAGATCGTCCGATCACCGAGTCTAGAGGTCCAGGACCGGAACTATCACCAAAAAGATGCACGCGAATCGACTCTTTTCCCGGGGGCTAATGGCAGTGATGCTCACTGGCCTATCCATTGCGTATGTCAAAAATGCGTATCTATGACAAAAATAGACTTGAAACGTCAAGAAGACACGCTCATATACTGACAAGTTCCAGCAATCATCATCCGGATCCAGCATTTAATGCCTCGGTACTTCGCTGGGAATGGGAACCTAAGCTAGAACCCCTTTCCAATGGAGATGTTGGTCAATATCTGAATCTCTCCTCTGGTGTTGATATTTGGTACTCAACAATGGGCCCAAAGGAGTCAAGACATACACCTGTGCTCATCCTGCACGGCGGCATCGGGAATAGCAACCAGATGTATCAACAAGCAAACATGCTGGCCAAGACTCGACAGGTGATTCTACAGGAGTAGGTTCATCCCTCGAGGAGATGCGCGAGACATGGCGACCTAATCTAATGTTTTTGACAGCACTCGAGGTCAAGGTCGCAGCCCATACGCCAACTTTACCGGATTCCACTACGACGATTTCACACGCGACGCTATCGCCTTACTTGATCACCTCGACATCCCACGCGTTGCAGTCCTGGGCTGGAGTGATGGCGCCATTACCGGACTCGACCTAGCAATGAACTACTCCTCTCGTGTTGAACGCGTGTTTGCCCACGGAGCCAACATACAAGCAAATCAGAGCGTCCCCGGCAAAAAAGACCCAATTATAAACTCGAAATCTGGAAGTTTTGACGCCGACTTTTCTACAAACGGTACGACGTTTTCTACGGATTCCTCCCGCCTACGCAAGCGTGATGATTCCGACCCGTACAGCTGCGAGGCACTCAGTCCTTTACCTTCTCGTTGCGCAGCTATGTACGATGGTATCAGCCTGTAAGCAATCTTTCAAACCAGAGATGGAAAGAGAGGAAACTAACAAGATACTGTAATTCTAGTTTGTGGGTAACTGAGCCCAGTTGGGGCCGGAAGGAAATGGCCAAGATCAAGTGCCCCGTCTGGATCGTCGATGGAGACCATGATCTTGAAGTACAGAGAAATCAAGCTGACGCTATGGCTGCATGGATCCCTTATGCTGGTCAGTTGATTTTGCCGCAGGTCGGTCATGAGGCTCTCCTTCAGGATCATGTTTTCTTCAACTTTGCGGTTCAGTACTTCATGGATATGAAATTCCAAGGTACCGCCCCTGTATATTAGGCGAGTTGGTACATTATCCTTTCTTCATTGAAGCTACTCGACACCGGGGGAAATTTTCGTGGGTCGATTGTGTCACTGCCGAGGATATAGACTAGACCTAGCACATTCGGGGCGTAAGAAAAATAGTTGAGTAATAATATATGATGGGATTAAAAATATCAGTGAGGCAATGATTCCGAGAAGGGATATTGCTTTATATCATGGCTCGATAAGCTGTCTCACTAAAAACCTCTCGCTGGAGCTTACGTGATGGGTTAAAGGGACCGTGGCTTTAGTGAGGTTCTTCTCGCTCGTTCATTGTTTTCTCATCCTATTCTCCTCCCATCTCTAGGCAGACAAGCGAACCTCGCAGAAGATGGCACAACTCATTCCAGACTGGCTGAGACAGTGCGTCGAACCATATCTATCTACGCATCCAAGGCAGAAGACTGACTCCTATCAAGGTTAGAATTATCATCCTACTTAGCGGGGCCTCGTACCTGCCTCAGCTGCACCGCATCTGGGTGCGCGAGGATTTTCAAGGCATTTCACTTGGCTACCAGTTGCTGAACCTCATCAGTGTAACCGAGAGATCTACGCTTGAGTTCTTCTTCTTAGTAAATAACACAGAAAGGGCGGATTTTCTTATCGAAACCCCGCCGACGATCGGCGATTGGTTGAACCAGGCCCAGTTCACCGTTGTCTGGGCCTCACATCTCCTCCTGTGAGTCTCTCTACCCTAATATCTAGACTCTATGACATTCGAAAAGTCGACCGTATAAAATCCCTAACAGGAACAGCTTCATACTGTGTCTGTGGTTCCCATCTGACAACCGCATCGGTTACAAACATTGGCTCTTGACCGTTTATATCTGCTTAGCAGCCATCTCAATCATGCCCCTCTTTATCGACGCCATCGATAATGACTTCTTCGGTCCCCGAGACGACAGGTACCGCAAATGGGGCGAAGATTTCTTCAGCAGCTGGCACTTGCTTTTCGTGAACCCGATCGTCACGATACTGGCCTTCGCCGCATACCCCCGCCAAGCGCGGACGATCCGTACCCTGCCCGTCGGGAACCTGAAATCACTCAGTCTCCTGGGTCTCCTGAACCAGGGCGTGGTCTTTATCGTGGTAGCTGTCTCGTGGACGACGCGGGTCAAGTTCCTGGACTTTTCTTTTGATGATGTAATTTCTCGCGGAGCATTCTTCAGCTGGTACCAGATGGTCGGGTGGGCGGTGGTGGACAATGCGATATTTGCGATGCAGATATTGTTGTTCTTGTTGGCGAGGAATTGGGAGGTGGCGAAGACGGCGGACAGAGAGAGAGCGAACCTCTGCTAAGGGTTGCGCTCGAGTGATACTACTTAATATGTAGTACTTGGAATGACAATATCATGATAACAAAGGATAGAGATTCAAATATCTCATTTAGAGCTAGCTAAGGTAAAGTCTGCCACACTTGACGCTGGGATAACTGATGTTTGCACATCCCATTATCAGCCCTTTCAACCACTTATCCAGATATTCGGGACGATAAAGTCACCCTTGTGTTGGTATGACCACCTTCCGCGACAAACAGCAGTGCACGTAGCTCACGGACGACAGAAACTTTAAAATCAACCACTCTAGCCCAGTAGGTATACACAATCCTTGGCAGTGAAACGTTGAATCAATATTGAAAGTCTCCGAAAGCCAAGAATTGACGAGATATACTAGCGATGACCCTCGAAAACCCAAACCACCTCAAGATGGGAATCTAATCAAAGACCCTGAATCCCACAAAGTCCGCACCCCAAGACTGGAAGACATCACTGCCAGCCTCATTCGCAACGACAACCTCATTATCACCATTCTTCCACCCATCAACCAAAACACCCAAGGACGAGGTATCCCACCAACCAAGTCCAGGTCCGAAAAGCTCACTATGGCGTCCAGACAACGGCACTTCAAGTCGAACCGGACTTCCACCATTCACCGAGACGGTGATGTTACGCGAATTCGCACCAAGGCCCCAAGATGTCGAGAAAGCGACGTCGTTGTTGATATAGTCCAACTCGACGTACTTGGCCGAGGTGGTGTTGGAAACCGTCGCGGGGACTGTTATCTTGGCGGTGTTTGTGCTATCGAGGTAACCAATCTTTGATCCCACGGGCTGGCAGTATCCTGAGCCGCACTGGGTGAGGGTTGCTGAGCCTGCTAGTGTAAATGCGGTGGAAGGGTAGTAAGTGCCGGTTGGAGATTGGATTTGGATGGAATCAATGGCGAGGCTTGAGCTGATGGTAATTGTGTTTGCAGAGCCAGCGGATAGCGAGATGGAACTTGAGCCTGTCTTGCTGGATGCTGGAACGGTGATTGTGCGCTTTGCTTGAGTTGACGAGGATTGGATAGTAATGCTGGTTGCTTTATTCGATGGCTTCGAGAACGTGATCAAGACATTGTGACTGGCACTAGTTGTGTTGGCATAGATGGAGCTGAAGGTGACCGAGTTTCTATTAAGTATTAGTAACTATTGCCGTATAAGCGACATGGACCGTGGATATACTCACCCCTTCGACGTGCCGAACTTGGCAGTTGAGTACGTGCTAGCTGGAGTCGTATCACTTAACTCCACGAGCATCACACCATGAGCGGCTATTGTAGCAGTATAGGAGCTCTTGACATTGCTGACTGTCTTCCCAGCCCAGATATCCTTCAATGTACCAGCAGACTGGATTCCTACGTCCGGGAGGTTCAATGTCAACTCTCGTGAAGTATCAGCCCAATTGATCAAAGCTGCAACAGTCCTACCACCAGACAGCGGTCCACTCCAGACTTCATACCCTTCCTCGGACCACCGACGGTTCAGAGTAGCACTGACACCAAGCGAATCCTGGTTGAAGGAGACAACATCCTTGTTTGATAGGATTGCTAAGGAGGCAGCATTCATAGAAGTGGTGTCATCCTTCAACGCACCGCCAATAACCAATGGACTCTTCAGTATAGCCCAGAGGGAGAAGTGAGTCTGCTCCTCCGCGGTTGTCAGAATGTTATTTCCAACTTCCAACATATCCAGATCCGGCCATTGACCAGGCCCTGCGAAGGATGTCTGCGGAACTGCTTGGTTCAAGGTACGGTAGATAGCTCGCCAGGCTGGGATGATATCGTTGCCGATACGCCATGTATGGCCAAGAGCTGGTGCCCACAGCGCTGGGAAATCGACACCCCATTCGCAGATCTGGAAGAGCACAGAGCGACCCTGCGCAGCCAAAGCTTTAGTCATATTTGCATATCGAGCACTAGGCGAAGTGCTTGGTGCATAGTTCACGTTGGGATAACCAGTCGCGGCGTCGGAAAAGCAATTATCATCTGTTGGTCATTAGCTGGAGTGCTGTCGTGCATGGTAAAAGTGCACTTACATTTCAGCGCGTCGACCTTCCAAGATGCAAAAAGCGCAGCGTCTTGGGCCTCGTGGTCTGGAATAATCGTCAACACATGATACCTCACAAGACGATTGATCCTTTTCGAGACGTACACAAACTACCGGCTTGCTCCATGTCCGTCTGACAAGATCTAATTCCTGCATCTTCATAGACGCCAAACAGCAACCCCAGCCCATGGATATACTCCCCAAGAGCCGGAAACCCACTCGGAAACAGCGTTTCATTCCAGGTCAATTGTCCATCCGCAGTGCGATTGGCGACCGTCCAGCCACAATCAGTCGTGACATAGCGATATCCCAGTTTTGCCAGGCCAAGGTCAACTAAGGCTTTCGCATTAGACTTGATAATATTCTCGGTAGGTGCGCAAGAGTAGTGGTTGTACGAATTCCACCTGTATACAGTTATTATGGTCCAAGAATGAGGCAGCACAGCACAAGCTCACCCCATTGGAGGTGTCTTTGCGACACCATTGTCAAGTCGGGGTCTCAAGGCAGCCCCGAGGGCGAGAGGCGCCACCACCAGAGCTTGCAGAACAATTGTCGTGCTGTACATCTTGTGTGACTGCTGAATGACACTACTTCTCCGTCAATTCTTCTTTATTTATACAGATCTTACCTCCACATTTTCCGGTCCCTGAATGCCCTGCAGCGGGGTAAAGTGGGCAAGATTCTTGCAGTGCCGGAAAATTTCCTAATCGGGTGCTGTCGAAGGTGTGGGGAGACGATGATCTGCAGGTCATAGATTAGTCTGTCCACGATACAAGTTGATAGGCTAGAACATGGGATGTTTTCGGGGAATTCGATGGAGATATTAGTTCATTATGTAGTGCGGAAGTACTTGTACAGGAAGAAAGAAAAAGAAAAGCAATCCCATAACCATATTTGCGTAGCCCGGTGAAGGATCACGGGCGCATAGTGTTTTTCCGTCTCCCATGTGGTCCTGCAATGATCGGATTGCAGCTCAAAATTGCGAGGCAGATCTGGATCGGATTTCATGCCGGTCGCGGAGTTCCATTCGGCTTCATATCAGGACGACCCCGCATCCAGTATCCTCAACTCCGGTCCATTTAGGCGACAACACCCATGAGCGCAGAGCAGAACATCATAGCGATAACACCAAGACCAGTCTTCGAAATAGGCTGATTGACCACAGCGGCGCCAGAACTAGTGCTCGCCGCACTAGTGCCCGTCGAGGTACCGGTAGAAGTAGCCTTGGTGGTAGTCGCAGCAGCGGTCGCGGTCGCGTTACCGCGCTTGTTGCAGAAGATGGAGTATGTGCCGCTCTTTTGCTCAAGACATTTGGTCAACTGGTCGACGGTCTGCTCTTGGGCCAGACAGTAGATGCCGCAGTCGTTCTCGTACTTGACGGGCGAGTTGCCCTTGCAGCAAGAGTCGAAGGCGCGGGTGACGTTGCCGGAGATTGGGGCACCGCAGGCTGCGTCGGTGACGTTGGGGAGGACGTAGACGTTGCCGGTGCAGTTCGAGATGGCGGCCATTTTGGTGTTGGGAGGGTTCAGCAGAGCTGGAGAGCGTAAGGAAGACGAGAACCTTGTCTTTGGTAGGTTTATTGTCGGCGGATGTGTTGTAGGAGGAGGAAGGAGAAGAAGAGGGAAGCAAGTGCAAAGATATCAGAAATCAAGGCAGCAGCTTCAAGCCATAAACAAGAATAAGAAAAAAAGTCATTCGACCTGAAACGAATTGTCCCACCACTTCAGCCCCGTACCCAGATGTCGTACAGCTCACACTCATAAACCAGTCAATTAATCAATCACAAGCACCCACAGGTTCAAGTAAGACAAACCAGGCCGCAGTTACCCAGCCCCATATCGTATTAGCAGTTTATTGGCTGGTGATTCTCAGGTTTCAGCCTTCCAGGTTGGTACCCGAGCCAAGCAGGACGCCCATTTGTGGGGAAGTTCAATAAAGACCCACCCAGTACTATATTTATCATTTATGCAGTCATTGATGATTGGAATAGGATCTCTATTCGAGACTGGCGAAACTTACTGGGAGAGACCTACTCCATGAGGATGAGGCACGTTGTTTACCTGGATATGTCTTATGTTGCCTAGCTATCCATGGTCAGACCAGCAGCCTCTACAACGCTCAGTCGGTTGTATGACGAGTCAGATGTTGGTACATAGTCGCACTTGCCTCGGCCTTGTGTGATGGGTACCATGCGGGACGAGCGTCATTTGCATGACAGATCGGCTATTGCCGCAGATTATCTAGGTCTACGGCACATCGAGCTCACCACGCAGTATTACGGAGATAATTGCGCTTCGTTTCTTAATCTCGAGATAGGAGTATATTCGAAATGAACAACTGGCTAGACAAAAAATGGGTTTAGTCTAGATGGGAGGCGCCCAGAATATTGTCGGGATGTTGTGAGAAAAGTGATATTGGAGTATTCCACATGGGCCTTCATGTCAGTAGATTAAGTAAGGAGCAGTGTATGAACTTGGACAGAGCGCCTCCTTACATCCATGACCAGCCCAGAAATGATGCCGCCCAACAAATTCACTGACCGCTACAATAGCCAGTGCGCACCAAAGGCATCAGGACACCTACATCCGCTTCACACCCTCATCTTCACGCTGATACTCCTCACTATGCGAAACCTCCTCAATCTTCTTCTCGCTGTCAGGACTCTCAACACCCACGAGCGCCAACAGTCCAATCTCTCTCTCGATACGCGTCTTACGGGCAGTATCAGCAGCAGCCATACCAGATGATCCAAAGAGCTCGTCCATCTCTTCGAGCGTGCGACCACGAGTCTCAGGGACAAAGAAGATCACGTAGAAAATGCCGATGGTAGTAATGCAGCCAAAGAAGATAAATGCACCGAGTGCGCTTTGACTGAGGAATGGCGACGTGGCAGTTGCGACGGCGAAGTTGTTCAGCTATAATTTTGGTAAGCGAAGATTCAAAAGATGATTGAGCGACATTGAATGGAACTTGAACATACCCAATTACTACTGCCACCGATACTGACGCCCTTGGCACGCATGCTGAGCGGGAAGACTTCCGAGGTGACGATCCATGCGACGGGACCTGTAAGAGAAAGTAGGTAATCAGTTAGCATGGCACCTTGAGACTTTCAAAATCAATTTCGAAGATAGGGACAATACATACCCCATGAATAGGCAAAATTGATCACAAAGATCCACACAAACACAATTACAGTCCATCCTGCCGCGCGATGTTCACCGAACTCATGCTGATACGCGCCAATGATACCCGCCACGATGAAGTGACAGATAGCCATGCCAGCTGCACCAGCAATGAGGATCTTCTTGCGACCAATCTGGTCGACCCACAGCACGGCAGGGATAGTGAAGAGGAATTCGACGATGCCAACCACACCGGTCGCCAGAAGAGTGGTTGTGTTTCCTGGAAGTTCCATGTCCTGGAAGATGAAGGGACTGATCGATGTTAGTCTGTGAATGGAGATCGTCTAAGAAGGTGGAGTACATACGCATAATAGTTAATGGCGTTGATTCCATTCCACTGCTGGAAGACCATGATCATGCACTAATTCCCCAGTCAGCACAAGGTCATCACGAGGCGCGGAACCAATACGTACTGCAACAGTAGTCCGCTTAAACAACGAAGGATTCGTAATGAGCGACATATAATCATGCAATCCAATCTGGAAGCGACTCTTGAATGACCCATCCTGCCATTGAGGATACTTTTCGGCCGCGGTCTCTTTCTCGAATAGATGCAGACTCTTGATCTCGAGGTACTCGATTCGGACGAGAAGATCGTCGGTGGATGTACCACGCAGACGCGCCAGTGTCTGCAGACACTCTTCGTCGCGGCCAGTATTCATGAGGTGGCGTGGTGACTGAGGCATGAATAGCATCATACCCGCAGCCAGGATGACGGCAGGCAGGATCTGGATGCAGATAGGGACCAGCCAGGCCGCGTTAGATTGAGTGTCCCCTGTACCACCGATGTAGTTTGTTCCATAGCCGATCTGCCTGAGTTAGTCATGTGCTTTGTAAGGCAGTGAAGGTGGACGGACGGTCTTACCCAGAAGGAAACCATGATACCAAATGTAATCGCCAATTGCTGCACAGCGACAAGCGATCCACGAATCTCGGGCGGGGCCTTCTCATTCATCAGCATCGATTCTCAGTACATTCAATATTGGAAATGTTCCTCACCAGCTCAGCGTTATACAGCGGCACAACCATACTCAAACTACCCACTCCCAGACCAGTCACGAACCGACCCGCAAAGACGTAGTCCTTGTTCTGTGTACACGCCTGGACAATGACACCCACGCAGAAAACGACGACGGCAATCAACACAGTCAATCGACGACCGGCAGCGTCGGCAAGATAACCGTTAAACAAAGTTCCAACCCAAGCACCCAGCTCCAAGATCGATGTCAACATGCCTTGCTGGATACTCGTTGTTGCTGCGTATCCTTGTGTCTACAGGCCGTTAGATTTTCTCGGGTTTCTGCAAGATACTCTCGGACCAGGGTACGTACGGCTTTCGTAAAAGAGTTCATGGTCAAAACCTGCGCGAACATTCCCTGGTTGTCTGGTGATCGAGTCAGTCAGAGAGCTGACTCACAGCTGCCACTAGTAAAGTGATCAAAACGTACACCCATATACCAGACCACCCAATGAGGCAAACAGTCCAATCGCAGAGGTCTTCTTGTTACTCAAGAGGCCCAATATTCCACCTTTGCCTGCGAGCTCGGCGCGCTTGGCCGAGATGGCCGTCTCACCAGGAAGCGGAGCAACCATAGTGATTTGTGAGATATTCTGTGGTCCCGGATGCCTATGCTAAAACAATTTTCAAATGGAAATAAGGATGGGATGGAAAAAGTAAAAGAAGCTTGATCAACGAAGACGCGCCCGCTACATGGCCCTGGGATCTGCGCGTTATTTATTGACCAAGCCCGCAGAACGGTCCGCAAGGTCGACTGGCTAAATTTCCCCGACTTTATCCCCATGGGGGCCAGTTCCCATTCCAGTCTTTGTGTGGTTCGACCGGATGGGCCAGGATACAGGGGAGTCACACCACGTTCAATCAATGCTCGTTAGGATGGAAGGGATATCCACCGAGCGAGCCGAAGCACCGCGTGTTCCAAGCAGGAACCTGGTCATTCACTGCCGTCAGTGGCTGCATTGAGACGTTAGGCCGAGATGGTGCTATGTGGGACGCGGGGATTTATCCGGGTGAACACTGGGTAAATTGCAATTTCTTCTCGGAGAGCCGGGCTGATGCCGAGGTGTTTGGCTTCGGGATCACGGCTCGGGTGGCTTGATATCAGTGTTGAGAATCCCGAGTCTGGTGTCCGAATCACTGTCAACTCAAAAAACCATTCACTCACGACGATGAACGTACTCGGGTTCAAATGTTGGGGCAATTCAAGAGTCACAACCAGCTTGTCGGCATCGCCCGCGTTCTGGACGGGGGAGGGCCGAGAACGTGGGCTCATTGGCGAAGCCGAAGGTCGGGTCCACCGAAACTGCGGATACTCCCCGGGACAACCAGGATGGAGATGGAGAAGAGGACGCAAATGGGGGATTGAGAACATGGAGTAATTCTTATCACGCAGCAATTGATCATGTCGAGCGCTATCTCTAAGTATTGTCAGCCTCGTCATCGATCTATATCCATGTCAGTAACAACATCCTATACAAGCCAGCCGAGTCAAGCAAATTATTGTATCATCCTTATTCACCTCTTACTAACCTAACCCCATAACAGATCCCCACATCCCACATTCTCCCACATTGTGAACGGAAGAAGTCGAACCCCAATTTAGCCGGTTGACACGTTCGTCACCCTGCACCCTCGGACACGCCATCGATGCCCCTACTGCACGCCTCACCCGCCGCCCAGACTCTAGCGTCCTGCAAATCGGCTTCGGGCGGAACGAAAGCCACCCGGGAAAAAACCTGGTAAGTGGGCAGGCATCCCGGTAAATTTGCAGTGCTTTCGGGATGAATTATGATACGGACTTTTTGTTGATGGCTAAAGTGCAATGGTCTGGGGTATTAGGCGGGATGTACAATGGGTATTTTGGCCATTATGGCACGGATTGAGCCGGTGCCTGGAGGGTCGGCATAGATCTCTGTACGGGGTCGGGGATTATTCGGCAGTGACGATAGTTGGCAAGGAGTAGAAGTTGAACGGGGCTAGCGTCTTGTAAGAAGTAACTTAGATTTACTGGTGCTTCTTTTTCTGGCGAGGGATACATTCAAACAACTATTCTTCTACAGTATAAGTACGAGACAAATTCATGGCTTCGGCAAAGCCTTATTTAGAAACCCCGAGTACACTCCATAGTCTGAACTAGCGGCCACTACTACACGTATTTGAATCTTGACGCGTAACATGTATCCCTTGATCTAACTGAGCCATTGGGCGTGAAGATCCAAAAAGATTTCCTTGTGCTAGAGAAATATCCGAAATGAGAAGCCCGTATTCACATTGCCCATTGTAGTGACCGTCTGGCACAAAGCCAAACCTAGGCCAACCTCCGTGTTTGCGGTGACCTTGAAACTGCGCTTAGAGAATATCTGGCAACGCCCATCCATCCACATCCTCTGGTGTTGACGACAAGGTCTCAATGTCCCGCAACAGCCGTCTTTTCGCCCGAGCCACCATCTCGTCCAACCAACCGTTCAATCGTTGCGGCAGTACACGCGCCGAGTTCGCATGGTCTTCCGCAAACTCTGGGCCCATCCAACCATACTTCAAGGACAACAAGATAGCATCCTTGAGCATCCATGCTCCAATTCCAGCACCACGATGACCCCGCTTCACAGTCCATGCGCGAATAATTGCTTTGCAGTTAGGCAAGAGCGCCAGAATCTTCCGGCACCGCTTCTCAGAGCTGTTTGATTGACTTCCCGGCTTAGAAAAGTGCGTGATGGGAATAATCCTGAGAACGATGGTACCGATGATTTCATCAGATTGGTCAAGTCGGGCGACAAGGACGAGATCGCGCTTCTGAGGACCTTTCCGCGGCCGGACATGCTTGCAGTTGCATTCCTCCATCGTCAAATGTAATGGATCGTGTCCTCGTACCTTCTTCGTAGTGGCTTCTTCGAGACCGTACAACCACCTCCATGTGCCCACTTTCTCGGCTGCATCCAGGTATCCTGACACAGACCGTTTCATGAGGCTCACAAATGCCGTGAGCACTGCAACAGTAATGAAAGCCAAGGTCGGTAGGTTGACGTGTCCTTTGTATGCGGAATACTGAATCGCGGCTACCACAGGTACTATCAAGGCCCAGAAGAAAGGGTTGAGCAAGATGGCGAGTGCGGCGAGCTGTTGCTGCTGTGCAACAGAGTCCGCGACAAGACGTAAAGCAGCGATATGCTCGCTAGCTGTGTTGGCAATCCGAGTGATGCGGATATCTTCGTCGGGCATGACAATGAGTTTGGGATCACTGGAGTCTAGGGTATGACCATGGGTCGTAGACATCGGTTCTTTCATCGAGGATCGATTATTGAGGATGGCGTTTGCTTGGCTGGCTCCTGCAAAGGCTTGTCCATGAATGGGAACGCCTGGTGGTATGGTCGATGGACTTATCAAAGTCTCATCTTCGTCGCTGGAGTAAAACATATCCTCATAGCCATACTGTGGCATTTGTAGGGGGTTCGTGTGATACAGCACCATGTTGGGCTGGCCAGTCAGTGGACGGTGCCCGAATGGTGGAAGTCGGGTGGCGCAGAATAAAAGCAGTGATCGTCGCTTCTCAGTTGAGATCGAAGGTGAGTGATAGGAAAGCTGGAGCAGGGAAGGATGTGAAAGAATCGGATGGGTGGTGTCACCAAGAGTTTGCGATCCCTTCGGGGCTGGTGGGAAAAATCTCTCTCACTCCGCGTTGGATTGAAGAGAAAAGAAAATGGCGAGCGAGATGGAACCAACTTTTGTGAAGATTATGCCAGGTTACGACTCAAAGAGGGACGCCTGGGAATGCCTGGGTAGGCACCACTAACTCTAAAATGAGAAGGTTCCGCGACCCCACAATCTTATTTGGACATGTACATCAAATTTTCTTCTGCACATCGGGGGTCAGTGCTAGGCTGGGCACTATTCGGATAATTTTGATCCGGTCCTTAATAAACTCCTGATACCACTGGATATGGATCTCGATCAGAGTACAGTTGCAACGGAGCAACTGCGTTTTATTAAGAGCATCACTGCTATGCTGAGGTACATGAAGAATTGGAGAACATGGATAGCTATTGGAAATACCTTCTCTGTTCCAACGGGAAATAGTCAAGTGAGTCTGGATGATGTGCCTTTGGAGGTATGCTGCGTCTTTTGTCTCTTTGTCACGGTGCGGAGGGGAAGATATCCATGTTTACGCGGGATGATCCCGTCGGACGTATGATGCCGCTGGAAATAATATATATCTGGATTGCGATAACTCGCTTTCATGGAAAACACCTATGGATGATAGCTCCGGCTCGTTCTACTTAAATATCCCGGTTCTGGATGGAACTTGCAGGACACCCAGCAAGTCCTAACGATCCATCGACATAGCGACAAAGCGCCCTGCCTGGCCTCACAGTGGTGTGAGCAACTTCGAAGACACTCACAACTTTGGACTGTGTGGGGAGCAAAGAATGTCCGCATCTGGAGATGCCATTGTTATTATAGGGACATAGGATAGCGATAGTGCGCTGTCAATCGTTGGTAGGACTTGAATGAATGGGTCCTTGTTGCCCGGGATGTGGTAGGATAAGATGCGGAACTCGGCAGGACGCCATTTTGCCAGCAACCCAGCCAGACGCGTGCTCGGAGGTACGAGAAAGTCTTCATCAGCCAGTAAGGCTTTGGACAGGCATTTAATTGTCCTTGCCACTGTCGAGGTACGTGCACTGTTCCCGATCATTGTGGTGTGCCTCCGTCTCGTGATCTAACCAACAAGCTCATCACATCAAGTGAACAAGTCCAATACTCGTATTTGTCACCGAAAGTGGCCAACAGAATGCCAGAATCCACCATACTAGAGAGGCTCTCGCGTATCGACACCTACACGGTGTCCGATGCCTTCGACTTCCTCAAGCTTCAAGGTGCCCTAGAAGGCCTTCGCCCCACTCTGGGACTGCCCAGAGATTGTTGGACGCGCCAGCACAGTTTAACTTGGCCCAAAGACAGATGCTGCTCCGACCACTCATTTGATCACACCTGCCATCAGTGCTGTAACAACGGATGGCCGTATTCTGGTCATTGCTGGCGACCTGGAAGGGGTTTCATGCTCGACCTAGGATTATTCCGCCTTTTGATGCATCCACTTCCGAGGCGAACCCCATGAAAGCACACCCCGAGGATGAGGAGCTGGTAGCCCTTCTTGCTGCTTCAGACACACCGGGTGTTTCCGATGCCCTCGACAAACTCGGCATTCCTGGACAGGCAATCAACATCCCTGACCGACTTCAAGAAAGTGACGGTTGTTCCAGCTCTCACCGTGCGTTACGTCCCCTCAGTAACCCACCCGCAAGTGTGGGTGATTTCATCGACGACGTCGCCGTGGCCGATGTGGTTGTCGTCGATAACGGCAGTCGCACGGATTGCACAGTCTGGGGCGATAGAATGACCCAGTATACCGGTCTTCGGGACATTGCTGGAACCGTTATTGGCAGTGCCTGCGGTGATTTGAACCTCGCAATCGACGATAACGACCCTCTCTTCATTGCCGGACGTTGGATTCGAGGTGATAAAGATCGTTTGCAGGTAGGAGGCGTTAATGAACCGGTCGGCATTGGCAAGGTGCGAGTCGAACTTGATGTGAACGGTGTCGTGATTGTGCCGAGAGCCCGCGCCAGTGAGGTAGCTGAAGTTGCACGAAAGATTGAGAAGAGCGAAGTTGGTATTCCTGAAATGATTTCTAAGGGAGCTACAACTTCCGAGGCACGGGAGAAGCTTGGTTATCATAACTTGCACCGCAAGGATTAGAATATGTCTATGAATTCATCCCAGGATATGGACAGAATATCCCTGTGACAGTCGCCAGACAACAAGTGTCCATTGCAATGGGGGCTCATGTCAAACCAGCCATCGCATACTCGTAGATCATCAGAAAAAAAACAGACAATCATGGTATATGCTGCCGTATGATGGGAGCGCATCAAAATGAACTGGATTTGACTAGGATCGACTTGGTTTAAGTATTAAGTATTTGGCAAATAATTCTGTCAACTGGTCGGGTTATGAGGCCAGATGTCAGATCTAGGTCGCAAGCAAAACTTTTGCCGAACCGCACACTTTGCCTCCTCTGTCCTGGAAGCCCACACATAGGGAGGCATCATCACATCCGTCCTTGTAACGGAGATCCTTTTTCACATAGCCGGGTTTTTGAAGATTTCTCAGGAAGTGAGTGACTAAGCGCGGAAGTCTAAGCTGCAATAAAGAATCTGTTCCCCAGATATATATTTTCACGTCCAAAGGTGTTCGTGGTGGTCACTATGGACCGTATCCTTATCTGCGCGAGCATCATTACCTAGCATCAAACCAGTTTGCACCAGGCCCATTGATCTGGTTCGTATACTCTCACTGACTTTTCAGGTCATCAACTCACTGCGACCTAGGACTATTCCGCCTTTTTCAAACAAAAAGAAACTGCCCTGCAATAGCACCGATTACGACAAGAACTAGTGGGGTGAACTTGTTGGTAAATTTGTACAGCGCCGCTAGTGCAATAACATAGAGCACGGCAGCTGAAGCACTCTCGGACGCTACCGCCGAGGCACTTTGGACATCAGCTGTTGGGTTGCCATTGGTCATCTTGAGACTTGACTGTAGCATCTGTAGCGCAATGATGGCAATTACACCAATGACAGCACCGCAGAGTCCATCGAAGAAGTCGGAGAGGAACTATGGAGTGTCAGATTGAACGGCAGAATTTCGAAGATTTGACTTACACTATTGCGAACAAGTTTTTCCAGTAGATCATGACCAGCAATTGTGAACAGGAAGCATGGGAAGAACATGCCAAGAGTGGTGAGAATCGCACCGGCAAAAGCAGTCCCAACGCCACCATCCGCCAATCCACCTTGATAACCCACGAATGTTGCGAAGATCACAAGTGGCGCGGGAAGGATGTTGCCGATCGCAATTCCATCCAGAAAAATGTGTGCAGGAAGCCACCCACCCTTCAGCACGGCTTCAACTTGAACGAATGGTATGGCGGTATATGCGCCGCCGAAAGAGAGACTCCCGGCTACTAGGCCCAGCGCAAATAGATTCGGAAGAAAGGGGGTCTTTGCTATTCCAAGAGCAAGGGAGACTGGCGATGGGACACCTCGAAAAACGACATAGATGGCGTATACGACATACTGTAGGATGAAGAGGGATAGGGCGATAATCCGTTTGCCGCGGGTTATGAAGCTGTATATGATTCCGTAGAGACCGAGAGAGATGAAACTATATCGATCCCATCTGTTTGAACACGCAAAAGAGTCGAGTTCTGGTTGGATGCATAACTAACATATTGATGCGCAGAGCACTGTTAAGCGCTGTGCAAAGGCCAGCAATCACCAGATAAGGGTTCGTCCTCTGGGTATTGTGGTCGACCACAGAGTGGTCCGCAATCTTGTGCGTCGCCCGAAGAATCTAGTCATTGTCAGTAGACAATACTTTGAGCGGCTCGGAACACCACTCACCATGGCAGACACTATCGGCTGAATAGCTCGGAATGATGCGTTGAAGTATTTATTTTCCAAACCAGCCAGTGAATAGAGGTAAGATGCAAGGAGCATCAACAGGAACCCTGGTAAGATGAAAGCAACTCCGGCAACAATCCCACCTAGTCGACCAGCAGAGAGACACCCAAAGAACATACATAGCTCCGCTGCTTCTGGCCCTGGAAGAATCTGATAAACCGCAAAGACTCGTTGGAATCGCGGAAGACTTATCCATTTGTCTTGAAGGACCAGTTTGTCTTTGATCAGAGAGATCTGTGCCACAGGGCCGCCCCAGGCAAATAAGCCAAAGTTGTAGAAGAAGAACCAAAATAGCCGCAGGAGTGGAAGGTGAGGAACATTGGAGTTATCATCTAGGCCAGGATCTAAGCTTTCTTCCAGCTGAGACGATGTCGATTGAGTCGCTTCCTCTGAATGGGGTGTAGCTTTTTGTGATTCAAGATCGTTCCCATGTTTCTGAAAATCGGCGCTATTGGCGTTGCTGACTTGTACTGGAGTTGAGCCGCCCAGTGACTCGACTTTGGTGGTCATGACTACGGGAAAATTCCGCGGAGGATGAAAAAAATTCTGGCTCTCTCTTTAGGCATAACTATATCCGTCATCGAGTTGGCCACCTTTTATGGTATACTGCTAGGACGGACACACTCAACGTGATTGGCACAGACACAAGGGACGGACAGCTGCATGATGATTGGATGGCGATGTCTCACCCTTCAACCGTAAAAAGGGTCACGATAAGAGAGCATTTAAGCTTCTAGTGGGCCACTTAAATTGAGATTGATTGGCTGCAGGATATGTCGTCATTTGAACACCAACCAATCACTGGTGGCCTGTCCGTCTCACCCCAGAAAATTGAGCTCTGCGCGCTGTCTGATTATGTATTTTGCTTGTGGTGAACTACGACAGTTTGATCCGGTGCCTCCTTTGCTACGGGAAATCGAGGTCACGTAACTTTAGCATGAAAAAGAGGGGCTGCACGGGGAACTCATATTCTTCATCCTCTCTCCTCACACAATCTACGCCGAAACTCGCTCAGTCAGACCCTGAATTTCCCCAATCGGATCAGGGGCTTTGATCATCCTTTTATCATGTCGTGCGATAAGGTAATCCACTCAAGCTCTTGCATAGACTGCAAACTAAGTGGGGACCTAGGAAACCGAACGCACCCTGCGCTTGCGAGAAAATAAACGTCGCAACAGAGCACGCCAAAAAGAGTACACCGCTGATCTCGAACGAAGACTTCGAGAATTCGAACAAGATGGTATCCGAGCAACTATTGAGGTTCAATCTGCAGCGAAAAAGGTCGCAGAGGAGAATACCTACCTGCGAGAGCTACTGCTGGCGCTCGGCTTAGATCAGTCAGCGATCAACGAGTGGGTGACTGCCAGGAGAAGGTGCTCTGGCGATGCAATGGAGAGTACCAGAAAGCGGTGCCGTAAACGCGCAACACGAGAGAAGACTTGCAACAAGGCCCAGGAAGGGGAATCTTCTGGCGGTCCATCATCACAGCCGCGATGCTCGGCCTCCTGCACAACGAATCCTCGAGCGAACACTTCGCTGTCTGATGAAACCGTTGCCAAATTCGCCGATCGGTTAGATGTCACCAAACAAAGTCAAGTTCACGACCAAATCTCGCTACTGAAGGAGGATGTATGTAGCTCGGACAACACACAGGAAAATATCAATCATGAAGTACCGTCACCGAGAGAATCGATCAATTCCGAAGAAGGCCCCTCGCAACCGCAATCTGCTCCCTGCAAACTCCTGGCTCGTTTCGCCGCCGATCCTGGCTCCGATGTCTCACAGATCCTGGCCGGTTCGGAGATTGGGTCAAAATCCGACGGCACAGACGGTGCACTGCCCTGCGAAAGCGCATACAAGCTCTTAATGCAGTATGCTACAAGTGAAGAGAAACTGGAAGCTCTTGCCCGGACTCTCGAGGGAGGTTGTGTTCCTAATGCGGATGGTGGATGTCAGGTCAAGAATGAGACAGTATCACAGGCCCTCCTGGATATTTGTCTTTGAGTGGAATCTTTGCTTCGGTGATAGTTTCTGTGAGGCTCTGGGCATACCACACGGCCAGCCATTATACAAAATCTTGAAAGTCTCATGCATCAATTTGTCTACGCGAGATGACCCGTATCCAGAAGGAACAAGATTATCCAAAGACTTTCCCAAATACACTCTATTATCAGAGCACTCTCAGTTAATTTTTGACGTGATGCTGTAGCGCGACTGTTCCATGAAACTTGAGTGTCAACTAGTTCCATCCGCCCCAGGTCCACCAGGCCGCAGCAACTACGCGCGAAGTATGGTTAGTGTAGTATCTTGCCTGAAACCAGTCCAAGCCCGGTATAATGTACATACGGTATGAAACTGTCGATACATTGAATACCCTCCCCGCCAGGCATCCCAACACCTAATCCCTGTCGGACCCTGTCAACCTTACCCCGCCCCCTGATCAGGCTCGCCAAGTCTTAATCGAACACACAAAAGACAATTCGGAATCTAGTCTCTGCAATCTTTCCTTCCAAACAGAATCAGGCACTTCCTTTTTGAGTTGAATACACGAACACCCTAAAGCCATGTCTCAACAACCAGGTGGCAGGCTGTATGCCTCACCTGCCATCCCTCTGCCATTGTACCTCCTCATTCCGCTTGGGCTCGTTCTCTTTCCTGTCGGGATGGCCATAATCTACTGGGAGGAGGGCGGCGAGAAAGTTCGCGATTGGAAGGAGAAGAGGAAGCAGAAGAAAGCCCAAAAGCGAAAGGCAACCGAGAAGGAGATTAAGCTATCTGCGAACGACTCCCAATATACGCTGTGATGCGGCGATTCTTTGAACTGTCACCTCTTGGCTGTGGAATACGAGGAAGGAATATCGGGTATGGTCGATGCGTTCAGACGAATACCGAATTGATGAAGTCGAGGGGTAGGAGGGCGTTCCTTGACTCTATCCAACTAACCCCTAAAACCCACGGCTTTAACTCCTCTCTACGAGTATCTCTGCCATTGGTCACAGCCTCGTCAGGCTGCAACGACAACGCGCGATATGTGTGGAAGCACTCTGAATCAAGACCATTTGTCCCAATAGTATCATAAACAATCAATGATGTTTCTCACCAAATAACCTTACACCCCCGTCACACCAGTCAGCCTTGCCCCGCCCCAAGTAGATACCTACCTCCAGCCATCACTCAACCGTCTCAGCCTCACCAAAATTCGCAATCGAACAGAAACATACATATACAAACCCCAAGAAAACTCAACCTCGCAGGACCAAGAGAGAATCCACGTTTATCACAATTCTACATCATCGAAAGTAAAACAGACCACACCCCCTCAAACCCACCATGTCCGAACCAACCCCCCAAACCGACGGCAAACGCTCTTGCAACCCCCCTCCGATACCGTGGTACATCCTCGTTCCGTTAGTGATCGTTGTGTCCGTCATGATCGCATATAAAACGAGCAAAGACACGGTCATCGAATTGAGAGACAAAGTGAAGGAGAATATCAAGGATAAGAAGGAAAAGAGAATCCAGCAGAGAAAGGCCACTGAGAAGGAGATGCTTATAGCTGCGTATGACGATGAGAATATGCTTTGATTGGATTTATCTCTGGACACACACTCTAGTGTATCAGATAGAAGACATTAGAGATGAGATACCAATCCGATTACTACATTCGCCTTCTACACGGAAGGCACATTTGACGTTTGACCACGGGGAGGAGGGAGTGATAATTCCGACTAGTCGAGGAACTTGAGTGTACATAAGCAGTACATCTACTCGAGTATATCTGACAGGATGTACTTAAATCGGGTATGATAGGGGCTGACAAGGAAGAATATTCATCGCTACAAGGATGGGACTGTGTACTTAGGTTACACCCGGGGCATAGGACTTCATTCTACGTTCAAGCTCATGGCGACAGTGGGGTACAGCATACTACTGGATTTTGAGCATCGGAGTACATGACGATTCGTACATCAAAAATCCGACCATACATCTTCCTTATTCGAGAAATGGGTCTAACAGAACCTTAACGACATATTCTCTGCATAAACAAAGTGCGTACCTACTAACCATTATTCTGATCGGGTATCTCATTCCAGTATACAGACATGGATCACGTACTCCGAATCTATATAATGATAGGTCCGAACCCACAATTGTAATCACGAGCACAAAGATAAACGCACACGGACAGGAAGAATGGATGTCCACTTACACAATCAACATGTGCAATCTCACGTGGTAGTATGGTAGTATCCCACCCTCACACAAGTTCAACGGAAAAGCTCCGAATTAGCAGTCCGGTGACGTTGTCTGCGATACCCCTTTTCGATCGCAGTATATGCCCATTCCAGACAATGAATAACGTACAGACTTTACAAGGTAGCCTACAGAAGATACATGAAGTTTAATTAAACATTTTTGATTAAATTAGCGAATTAATCCAGTACCACTGTATTAGCTATCTTGCATAGCAAGCAAGCCCGCATATGGATACTATGGTAAACGAAATGTATCTGCAGGCAGCGATCCCAGGCCTGAGATATCAGAAAACATTCCCCCAGCACAATTGTGAGAAAATCTAAAACAAAACGTAGACTCAATCCCGCTTGTTGATCGCATGACATTCCCACCAAACCACCCATTAAACATCCTCATTGCGAAAATGTCATTTGCCATTGCGATCAAACTTGTCCTTTGCGACGTGCGGACGAGTTCAGTGTTGCGTTACACCACACCCTTACTCACCCTGCACGGTGGTGGTAGCAGGAACCTGCTTGGGCTCGTTGCCCTCCTCAGGCTTCTCGGTGGGGTGGGTAGTGAGGCTTTCATGGATGGAGCCGTGATCCTCACCAGACAGCTCCTCGAGAGTGCGACGCTTGGTCTCGGGAATCAGCCAGGTAGTAAGCACGCCACAGAACATGAAACCACCGAAAATCTGCATAACATGGTTGAGCCAGGGCGAAGCGCCAGAGCCAGGCTTGGCACCCTTGTGGACCAGGGGACCGAAGACACACTGTGCGATGATGGCACCAACCTTGCCGGAGGCTGCGCTGATTCCATGAGAGGTGGAGCGGTAGCGAGTTGGGAAGCATTCGCCGGGCACGATGAAGGTAGTCGCATTGGGGCCAAAGTTAAAGAAGAACTGGGCCAGCACATACAGTGCCAACAAGCCACCATTGTGCTTCTTCAGGGAATCGTATGCACCACCGATGACGAAGAAGATGATCGTCAGGATAATGAAGCCGGCCATTTGAATTGGCTTGCGGCCGATAGTGTCCACGGTGCCGACAGTGAACCAGTAGCCAGGAATAGCACCGGCACAGACCAAGATCAAGTTTCCGACAGCATTGCGGTAGAAAGTCTCGTACACGTTCTTTCCACCAGTCCAACCAATCGCGCTTAGGATGATGGAGTTGTTGAGACCGAGGCCGTAGAAAGCTATAGAGAAGAAGATAAAATTAGATCAGTTCTGCCAAACAATAGTGTGTTGGAATTGGTGGATCAAGCTTACCAACATCGAGGAAGAACCAGGAACCCGCAGTACCCAGAAGAATCTTAGAGTTCTTCCACTGACCGTAGTGCTTTCTAAAGTCCGCCCAGCTTGCCTTGGGAGCCAGGTACTCGATGCTCTCGTTGCGCAGAACGCGGATCCGCTGAATCTCATCAGGGTGACCTTCCGGATGGCCCTTGATGTACGCACGAATGTCTTCGTCGGCCTTGAGGATGTCGCGGGTCACATCGAAGGTGTACCGAGGGGTCTCGGGGATGGTCAGACGGTAATAGAGAGCAAAGCAGGCTGGAACTGCGCCGAAGCCGATGACGGTACGCCACATCTTGTCAACTGCCAGCTGGCAGACACCACTACAGTGGGCGACGTCCTTAGCAGTGAGGAGGGATTCCTTGAAACCCGCGGTGACGATGAGAGCGACAATAGCTGCGGCAAATTGGCCGATTCCCTGCATCGCGAACACAGCACCCATCATGGCACCGCGCCACTTGGTGGTAGCAAACCTAGGTCCAAGTTAGTAAGATGAAAAACGTAGCGAGGTATGATAGATCGCTAGGAGACGTAGGGGGAACTTACTCTGACGTAATGATGGACGAGAGTGGATAATCACCACCGATACCAACACCCATGATGACGCGCCAGAAGATCAACACACCGACGATGGACATGCCAGGGGAATCCGAGGATAGCGACTGAGCCAGGGTAGCCAAGATGATGATCATGAGCTCGATACCGTACATGCGCTTTCGGCCAATGCGGTCAGCCAGCCATCCAAAGAACAGCTGGCCGATGACCGTACCGCCAGAGGTAGCGACCTTGATAGCAGTGTCGGCGCTGGATGGCAGCTTGCCAGCACCAGACTTGGCATCCTGCCAGTAAACGACACCGAGCATGGAGACGGCCAGGTTGATCGCGAAGATATCGTAGGAATCAGTGAAGAAGCCGACACCAGCAACGATGACAGCCCGGACGTGGTGCCAGCCGAACTTGGCCTCGTCGATGCGAGCCAAGGCAGCGCGACGACGTTCGTTCGGGTCCATGACGGACGAGAGCTCGCTGTCAGTGGCAGGAGCCGCCTCGACGTCGTGGTCAACGGCGTGCGAGGTCATGATGATGGATCCTTGAAGGCTGATGCAGTGGAAACGAGGGTGAGGAGGGTGAGCTGGGTGGTAGAGAAGAGGAAGAGAGAAGGTTGGAGGAGGGCGGAGGAAGAAAGAGAGGAGTGAAGAAAGAGAGGGCGGAGGGTAAGCGAGTGAGAGTGAGATATGACGGTTACACCGTTGCCGGGGCCAAAAGGAGGAAGGTGCCAATCTTGAGACACACAAACAAGAGATGTTGTGTTGATGATTCTGGTTGTATCTCCATGTATTGTGGTGTCACTGGGTGGGTAACGAAGGTGAAGAGCCGCCAAACTTTCGAGATGGACTCGAGGCTCATACTTCTGAACTGGCCAATCAGAGGTTACGATTCGAGCACGGGTGCGAGGTGCAAATCCCAAGAAAGGCAAGCGCGATAGAGAGGCGTTCCTGCCTCCCGCGGTGGCACCTGTCAGCTAACAAAGCTTATCAATGAGCTTAATTATGTATACAGGCATCAGATCATGACTCTCATCAGTCTTTGTGCTTATGGACTTGTTTACATTCTATGTTTTAGAACATTCGTTCGTCTTGTCGTATGATAACAGAGAGGAGGTATGCCCACAACAACGCCATATACTCGCCATTTCTTCGACAAGATTCCAAATATGATTTCACTACTCATATGCCAAAGCCGTTTTAGCTGACATCATTCATCAGTGAAGCTCATAGATCCATTTAACTCCATATTGCCGCCGAACCCAAGCGTCACCTCATATGAGCCACTTCATATCAATATCATACCTCTATCGATCTATTCCATGCCGGTCTAGAAGCATCGCCTTCTGCCACAGTGGACCACCATCGTCGAAAGATCTTCAACTACTATCCTTCACCCGTTCATCCTCTTTCCACGGATCCCAAACATCCAAGATGAACATGTCATCCCATCATCACCACCACGTCAACCTCCGCCTCCACTCTGGCCACACGTGGCGCACCAAATCAAATACTTAAACCAACCCATTCGTCCACCAAGCCCTCCCCATCGAAAAACAGGGGTTATCGTGACCAAAACCACAAAATACAAAAACACAAAAGTGAAGGTTTACTCCAAACCATCCCGATCACCATCAAACATGGGCCGCAACACTAGTGGTAGCCAAGAAAACAAGCTGCGGGGTTACAAGGCGTAAGCCTCCCTCCACTTCCCTTCTCAACCCATCTCCACCCCAATACTTTGATACTAACCACTCCTCTCGCATCGACAGAGCATCCCATAACCCCCGCGTCTCAGAGCAAGCCCGGGAGCACGCCCAGCAAGAAGCCGACAAGCTGTCCAACTACGGGAGCGACGAGGAGCGTCACGAGGAGAATGTCAAGCGTGGACTGAAAGCGTACGTACACCAGCCCTCCCAAGCCGAAAAACTGGTCTTCCGCGAAAAGATCCCCAAACAGAACGTCTACTGATCGCACTAGTGCCATGCATAACCCTCGTGTCAGTGAGGGGGGTCGTCGCGGTGCCAAGGATAAGCTCAATGAGATGGGTGAGCCGGCCGAGTAAGGTCGGTGATAGTGTTGGTAGTAGCTACCGGGACTATCCAGTACAGTCTCGAGCTTAATATTGTATACTAGGGGATGTAGTTTTGGATTGGAGAGTATTAAGAATGAATTGAATAAGATTGGAGTCTCCCGAACAAATACTTCCCGTTCCATTCGTTAATTTGTCTGAAGACAGGTCTATCAGTAGAGACTATATGTAAAAATCAAAATACAAAATTCGAGCACCAAATTTTCCAAATGGGGGGCTGCGGACAAAGTGTCCGGCCGCTTTCCTTGCAGAGGCAAATTGTAGATGGAGTAGATGTAGCATCATCATCATGCTTCTCAACATCTCACGCCAATCCCCGTTTCATCTTCCACCGCATAATAAAGCTAGCAACGGGGAAGAACGCAATAGAAACCGCAATCCAAATAAACAAAATCGCAAAATCAAGTCCAATCCGCGAATGCGTACCAAACAAGATAGTCCGGAGTGCCTCGACAACTAAAAACCACAATGATGATTAGCATGTGTATCTCCAACCACAAAATCCGGTCCATCCAATAGAGACGCAATCACAATAACTTACTCCGATGCAAAGGCCAAGCATACCCCCACCGATAAAACACACTCGCCAACTCCATCGCATAAAACCCCGTCGCCACATTCGTAATCACCCAAAAGATCAAGAAAAATGAACTCCACGGGAACCCCAACACCATCGCCATATTCTCACACGGCAACCCCAAAGCCGTCATACCGACCCAATTCAGCATCCAAAAGACCACGAACGAACCCTTTCCATAAGCATTGGGGTTATTTGCAGGCAGCGTATCCGGAGCTGGCGAATTCGAAAACGGAATTCCAAACGCCAGGCTGACCAGACTGTAGAAGAAACTCAGGAAGAAGTAAGCGGCGATGTTGGAGCAGATGCGCCAGATAAGCCATTGGGGGATTTTCAGGGGTGGGTTTCCCGCGGCGGGCTTGATTAGTTGGGCGTGGATGGGCATTAGGAAGGGGAAGTTGAAGAAGGCGATGATTATTAGGTAGATGAGGCCGATTGTGACGGCTGGGGCGGCGACGGCGGGGGTGAATGGGCGGAGGTCGATGTTTGTGAAGCCGATGGCTGGGTTTATGGCTTGTGGGGGGATGATGGTGAGGTTTGTTCTGCTGGTGGTGAGAGTTTGGATCCATTGTGGACCGAATGAGTCGAGGACGGCGCTTTGGAATGTTGTCAGGTCTGGCAGGACGTAGCTGTAGTAGGTGTTTTCGTCGCGGGCGGAGATGATGATCGTCTGGATGGAGCCGGTGGGATCGTAACTGGTGTTTTGTTGGCTGACTGCAGCTCGCAGGAGAGATGTTGCGTTGGGGTTGATGATGACTGCGGCGTAGGCATGTTCGTCGTAGACTGCTTGGCGGACGGCCCAGGGGTCGTTGTCGAAGGTACTGGCGTTCTTGATGATGTAGCCTAGATGGAGAGCAGGCGAGTCGATGAACTCCTGTGCGGTATTGACAACAGCGGGTCCGATGAGAGGAGTGCTTGTTCGATAGTCGTCTGTTTGACCATCAAAGTCGACGACCCAGACTTTGAGCTCGGTATATTTGCTTTCGGTGCTATATTGCGAACCCCAGAAGATTGACAGCACGGTCAGCACGAAGATGCAGAGAATGGACACTATCACACGTTAGCTTGGGACTAGTCCATATCTTCACAACTCTCCAGAATTAACCAAAGATTTATATCTCAACATACAAGTGCGACACCATTGATAGTACACCCGTCGTCGAACTTGCTTCAGCGCAGGGTCGAAAAACGACACAGCCGTTACAGTCTCAACCTCCGCTTTTTCCGACATCGCATTAAACATGTCTTTTTTCCCTTGTGCTACAAAATCCTGCGCAACGCATCCATTTTAAACCGGCAAATATCAGAATCATGTCATCGATAGCCGTTTCCGGCGAGTCAAGGGATGCTCCGAGAACTGCCGTTTCGGGCCAGACCCTGAGTTAACCCCGAGCGCTGACAACACTAGGCAACGTTGATGGGTCATGCTCAACCAATGATCGTTTATGGAGAAGTGTATGAATATCCTTTCTCGTTGATATCGAGGACAAGACTTGTGCCGGGTTGTCTACAAAGTCCTTAAGTGGTAGGTGCTGACTGATGGCTGACGGACCAGCCCTGAGATTTAGAGTAGCTTTCTACACCAGGAGATATTTCCATATATCCGAACCTAGGCGATTGACGGTTGACTTTTTCTCGTACAACTTAGATTATTTTGCATCCTCGGCGAGAGAGTTGAGTCACTTCCGACTTACATTACCCGGTCGGCTATGATGGATTAATTGGACGGGAGTTGAGTACTTCACATTCTAGCCAGTGTTTCTCGCCGAAAGAAGTGGCCGAAATACGGCACATGAGCGTGAAGTACGGAATATGAGACTGCCACTAGGGGTATCAGATTATTAGTAGTCAAAGTTTGCTTCAGACAAATTGTCCTTCTATCCCATAGACTGGAATCGGCATCTATCTCCCTCCCTGCATAGCGGCGACAGACGCGGATGTATCCTCCGCGCAATTGTCTCTAACCATAGCCAAATTAGCCGATCGTGATGTCGACGCAGAAACCAGGTATTCACCTGCACTTCGTACACTCTACGCGTTTCAAATTCAATACATCCAATTTCAACACAATTAAGGGCACTAAGACGAAATAGGGCGTTGCATTTCACGAAACTCAACCCCTCCTGCAGGATGTTCCATCGCGATCATCCCGGTCATACTTCAAGCCCTGATTGGTGGATGGACGCGGGGCGAGTCTCAGATTGTTCGGTGTTACCCAGTCCTCGCCAATCACAATGACTGCTAGGTATACGATGTGATGGATAGATGGATTTACATTGCGATCATTTACCTGAAAAGTGAAATGGCCTCGTATACTGCGTGCATGATTTGAGGGAAAATTGAGTCTATGTATCATATTGAGAACTAAATACTCTCGGTAATCACGCCATGGAGGGGATCAAAATGTAAAAACATTCAACCCAGTTCACAAAATCTATCCCAGTAATCATAAAATTGTCTATCGCTAACAGTAATCCCCAGGAACCAGCCCGAGGATATCAAATCGTATCATATCATATCCTCCCAAATGGTTCACCTTTCCCAAACAACCAAAACGCCAAAATCAGAGCCGTAAACCCCTAGACCCAAATTCAAATGCATATCCATCTCCGTTTCCGAGTTCATTCTCAGACTTCAATCTTCTCACAAGTAACCTGATACGAAGCATACCGGCGCTGCAAATTAGGCACCCGACAGGTCTGTGTAGTGGTCATCGGCCCCGCGAGATCAGAAATCTCGTTTCCATCGCACATGGTGTTATCGTAGAACTCGATGCGACATCCATCCGCGACCGTGTTGAGTGTGTAAGCTGAGGCGATGCTGTCCAAATGCGCGCGACAGCCGGTACTTCCACTGCCGGCGTGGAGTTCACCGGTGCCGTTGCAGGCTTGTGTTGGGTAGAGGTCGAAGGACCATTGGATGTCTCTCGGGAAGAGAGGGAAGGCGGTTGTTGTGGTTGTGAAGAGGAATGCGGCGGTCGCGAGAGTGCGGAGAAAGAAGGAGGACATTTCGGTGGTTGCAATGGTCGTTGTGTTTTTAATGGGATTTGTGTAGTAGCAAGAGATGACTCTGTAGAACAAGAGTATAGTAACGAAGGCAGACCTGTCAGGATATTATTAGCGACATTCAGAAAATTCAGTTTCTCATCATAATAGACAAGGGAACATACCAAGACCACTGCGCGAGAAGCAATAAGATCCAAGTAAATGAATATTCGAGGATACAAATCCAGGGTCTCTCCCAGATACAAGAAGAATCGAGAATCTGCCAACGAGACACAAAAAAGTGGACTGACAGCAGCCAAGCCCCAGTTTAATAACTTGGCTTCTTCAGTGGCGGGGATCAACAATCCAGCACCGACCACCACCCCCAACCTCTCCGTGCTGGACTCCTGGACTCCGAGTCCCTAGCCACCATGTTTCAGCGACCAGCCGGCGATCGTCAGCCCGCCAAGCCGCGCAGCCAGTTCCTGCAGGTCTACGTATACTTGGGCTTGGCGGTTCTTCCACACAGCTAAAACACGTACACTCGCCACGCTGAGGTGAGAGACACTCGAATAGCACAAGACATTCCCAAATTTAACAACGTGATATGAGTATGAAAATGACTGACGGCATTTCACAGCCTTCAACTCTGTTGAAATTCACTCTTCACCCTGCCAACGGCCATTCCGATGAGATCATACGCGGTGATCGTCGCGGGTACCATTCGAGGTTGGTGGGGCTGGCCCCTCGATGCTCCGCTTCTTACGCGTACAGGGCGTACGTATCCTTCAAGCACGCCGTTGAATGGAAGTTTGAGGCGATCGCCATCAGGGTCTTCGGACTCCGGTGGGGTTGAGATGGTTCGTCGAGAACTCAAGAGATCAAGAGACGAAGTTTGAATGTGAGGAATAATATTGAGTTTCGGGTTCCTGGCTGGAGTTGTGATCAATTTGTTTCTATATTTGTTGTGGCGGTGGAGACCGGTCGGACAGTCTACGAATGATATACGAGATGTTTGCCACGAGTTGAGTTTTGGTGTGTGAAGTACGATCACTCAGATTCTGAGCATGGCACATGTATGAATGGACATATTTGAAAGATTTCTCGATAACTGATTCTATCCTTCGTGTCATGCCTACGCACAAAATTCTATCGATTGCTCTTCCGGACATGTCTGTGCGACTCAACATTCGAAGTAGGCACCAAGATGCTCGAGAGGTAGTCATCAGAATTCACACCACCGTACTACATCATTGAGAGGACTCTAATGTTACATCGCAATCTAATACCATCGAATTGCTGTTCATTAAGTATACGAAGTTCACAAGTCAGCACAGTCCGAAGAAAGCCATTCGTATTCAGCTCGATGTAAAGCGTTCTGATTGGATGACTGGACCATGAGTAATAAAGAGTCAGACATCGAGCTACAAAGTTGAAAGGTCTTAATTTACAACTCAGGCCACAATCCAGTCGCTATATATCAACTTATTTGACAAGTACTATTTCCAACACTGAACCATCTTCTACAGTCAGAAAACAAACCATTGTCCCGATAGCGCAGCATATGGATGGAGATGGATGGGCAACTATCCACCCACGGCGAGAGCTATGCTTATACCAGTCCCTACTGGGCTGAGTGTTACGACATGTGGGTTGAAGATATCGTCGGGCCAACTGCACTGGCAAAAGACGACGACTTTTTCTTCAGCTTGCTATCCCCATTCCTACCGAATACCAGTTCCAAGCAGGAACCACTGCGAGTTGTGGACATGGCGACAGGCACGGGACGAGTCATTCGTGGACTATTGCGAAAGATGGAATCGCATGCACAAAAAAAGACACCCCTCGAGAATCAAGACAGAATCGAGATATGGGGTATCGATCATAGTCAAGCAATGATTGAGGGCGCCAAGAGCCTTCTGGAAAACAAATTGCAACCATCGACAACTGTGAAATGGCGCAATACCACGGCAGCAAACTTCGTTGATGAAAATCCCGAACTCCAAAAGGCAGTGGACTTGATCATTTTCGCAGCGGGCAGTATTGGTCATTTGACAGCGCCAGGAGAAAGAAAGAGATTCCTACAACAAGTTGTGAAAGCGCTCCGAAAAACAGATCATTCACGGACAAATCACTCGGTCGCTGCAATTTCTATCTTGAAGGAGGAAGTTAGCTTGAATTCTACAGGGCAAGACATCCCTGACTTACAAGTCTCCCAAGCCTCTGAGATGCGAAAGACTTCTCAGCGATGGCCGCATCTGGAGTATCATAAGTCTCCGATAACAACTTTGCGAAACGAGGACGGATTAGTCGACTCGTTCAAGTTGAGCGTTATCGAGACCGCAACTGAGAAGATCATATCTCAGGAGACGCACTCCTGGATTTTGAAATTGTTCAATGAGGATGAATGGGAAAGGGAATTAGCTGGCTGCGGCTTGAACATCCGCGACAAAATTGAAACGAAAAGCAAAATGGCTACCGAAACTTGGTATCTTCTATATCTTACAGAGGAGAAAGACTTTGTTGTATAGCAAAAGTCAAGAAGATTCGTGAGCTTGCTTAGGAAGCCCCTGTCCTACAAGGCTGAGTCCGTTCACTTGATCAAGTAACTCATATTCCGATCACCTCACCTCTATGTTTCTACATGATGTTCCAAAATTAAACTACAAACCCAGATAATAAATGGAGTCAATGCCACTAAGTTCACGAATAAGCCCAGGGCGTAAAACAAGTCTACATAGTTTTCCGGCCGAAGGAGTATAATGTGCCGGTTTCCCAAGTGCCGCGCCACGCTCCACATGGTGCGACTCCACACTGTAGATCCTGTCCAGTTCAGTCGAACGCCAGCCATCTTGCCCAGCAATTGGCATCATGGAAGAAATTGTGCTGTAAGTCAAATTTCTTGAATCCGTCACCATGGGCCTCAGCAGAAAATCAAGGGGGCTTGTAGTAGAGAACAGAGCTTTAATTGTGTCTTACGTTATGCGCATGCTTCCCAGTCGTCCCAAGATTTCAGATTTGGGATCCATGTTTTCAACTTCACGAACCCTAAAATGAGCCCTAATCACCTTTTAGCCTAACAATCTCCGTGACTCATGATATTAGAAAAAGCAAGTGCCCGCGTGAGCCAGTGGTATTTTGGGACGAAAAATAGCACTCGGAGCAAACGATCATAAACCCAATCTTTGGTAGTATAAACTGGGTTGAGCCTTTTTCGCACGACACGCTATCCCCAAATATCCTTCAAGTTTGTGTTTTCCGAAAGGTCTGTCTAATTGTCTTTTGAACCACCATTCTCAGTGGCCTGGATTTCTTGTCAGTCTATCGTTCAAAATCGTGACCGGTAAGATGGTTTTGAAAATCTCTCCGGGCTCCAAACTCATAGCACCTTCCAACAAGACTCGATCGTATAAGGCAAAGGGCTCGATATTCATTCTCTTGTATTATCTGAAATGTGAATAGCGTGTTATGCGACAACTCTCGAACTATAAACTGAGAAATACATCCATATAATTCATGGTCCTCTTGACTCGGCTCCCTCGACAACCCGGAAACCCTGCCACACTTCAAGTCATCGCCACAGCTATCTCTCTCAAGATAAAACGGAGGCGTCCTACTCATTACTATTTCATTTTATACGCCTTTCACCATCAGTGAAAGGTACTCAAGCCATCACTCACTATCAGAACTCTGGCTCCGCACTTCCAGGGCGTAGGGTGCGGAAGGGCGTCAAATGTGGGGCATACAGTATGAGTAATAGATGTGAGTAGCCTACACGCAGCTGTATAAAAGGCATAAAGCGTATCAAGATAGATTCCCTCAATTCCTTTAATTTCCACAAAACACTCACCATGTCTCCAAGCGACCACATCACGCAATGCCCAGGACTCGCAGGGTTCAACGCATACATCCGCCCCCTCACCACTGCCGACGTCAAGTCCTGCGTCGCAGTCGAAAGTACATTCCCCGAACAAGAGCGTTGCTCTGAAGAAAAGGTACAGCACCCATCAAACCGCTACAAATCCCCCCAAAATCAGCGACTTCCACTAAGCGCTTCACAGTTCAAATACCGCCTCACAGCCTGCCCATCCCTAAGCGTCGGCCTCTTCATAAAGACCCAAACCGGCATCGACCAACAAATCGGCCACGTAATCGGCGCAAGAACATCCTCAAACACCATCACAGAGGCCTCGATGGGTATGCCTGAGAACTGGGAATCACTACCTAGTGATGAAGCCGTCGTTGTCGATGGACAGGTCGTCGGGAATGATCCCATGGGTGAGAATGTTGCTATTCACTCTGTTGTTACGATTCCGCAGTTTCAAGGGAGAGGGGTTGGGAAGGCTTTGGTTAGGACGTATATTGAGTATATCAAGGAGACGCAGAGGGGGAGTGATTTCAGGAGCATTGTGTTGATTGCGCATGATTATTTAGTCAAGTTTTATGGGCAGGGCGGGTTTGAGAATCAGGGGGTTAGTGAGTGTCGGTTTGCGGGGGGTGTTTGGATTGATTTGGTATGTGAATTCGATAACTATGCTTTATGTGATGAGTGCTGATTTTTGCAAAGGTTTGTGATCTTTGAATGAGGAGATACTGTCTTGCATTTCGATCCTCGACCTACCCATTGGTAACATGACTCATTGTTCCCGTAAATGTCTGACATGACGATTTATTCCAATCCAAGCTCCAAAAATGCAAATTCCTTTACCAATGTAACCAATGTAATCATTCTATATCCCAAATCAACCATTAGACCCCTCCTCTCCATTCTCACAATGTAACCGCCGAAACGAAGACAACCACTGCGGATTATCCGCAATAGTCTGATCCCACTCATCCCCACAATCAAAAACCACTCTTCTCGCCTCCTGCTGAAACATCTCATCCGTAGGAATAACCCCACTCTGCATCTGCTGTCTGGCAAACTGACCCAAATGGCGTGTGAAATTGCCCAGGAAATTATCAAATTGTAACTTCGTAGCATCCGCGGCACCGGCACCAGCTCCAGCAGATTCTTGTCCGGCCTTTGAGGCCTCCACTCGAGCAGACATTTGCGCGTAGTGGTCGCGGACAGCTGCATTGGTTGAGGAGAATGGGATCATGCTTTCGGACTCGGTGCCGATGAGATAGGGTGGGAATGCGTTTCTAAGTTGTGCTGTGATGGAGGGTGGGAAGCCGTGATCGCCTTGCCAGTCTTTCATAGTTAATCCGGAGCGGAAGTGATCGCCTATGTGCTCGATGCGTTCGTCCCAGTCCAGTAGTTTTTGATCGCAAAATCCACACCTTGATGTGATATTCTTCGATTCAGTCTTCCATTCGTCGATGAGCGGGACGGTGTTGACTTGGTGTACGTGACGAAGATGCTGCACGAGATGATCCTTTCGTCGGAATGACCGCGATGCCTTGGAGAGGTTCTGGCATTCTTCATAATTATGCTCCTCGATCAGGTGTTCACGAGACGGGTTCGGGGTATTGCAGTACGCGCAGTGTTCTTGACCGGTCGTCTCGGAGAATACGGCGGGACCTTGAGGGGCGCAATACCAGGTCTCCAAGTTCAAGTGTAGAGACTTCTCATGCCGTACCCAGTCGTATTTGCTCCGGAAGCGGTCGCAGCAAAAGGTACAACAAAATATCCGCGGCTTTGTATCGTTCCACGGCTTCGCTTTGTTCTTGGCGACACGTCCCTTTGACCTGCGGCTGCGACTGCTCTGAGGTGTCGATCGTCCGGCCGATGAACATGCCGAGTCAGCAGAAGAGGCACTGAATTCTCCACTGGTGATTGACGCAGATTGACGGTAGTGTTTGAAGGCATTGGTCGGTCTGGTACCATGCGCTTGTCCAGGACTGCGATTGCCTGGCATCTCGTCCATGGCATTCATGATTGCAGTGAATGAAGCCGGTTCATCCTCGGGCGGGGACTCCTGCCATCGTTGCATGGGATCCATCTCTTTCGCTCCAGGGACTTGAATAGGAGGAGTCCTTTGGATTGGCTGCGTGACGAGATACCGACTTCTGCGTCGCGGCAGGCTGCTTCTGGTACGGGGCGCACGAGCAGGTCTTTGTTGCGACAGAGATGCTGGAGCTGGTTGTTCGACTGGTTCCGAAGCCGGAATCGGATCGGTGAGACCAGGGCTTGATTCCCAGTTCCATGAGAAGCCATCCAACAGTTGAGTATTAGGCGTGTCTTGCAGTAGACCATTTCCAGGGCTCGTTGTACCGGAGTAGACATTCATCATATCCGAAAAACCATCCAGAGACGATACCGAAGCAGGAAAGCTGTCGGTTCCCAATTCATGTCCCATGCCCAGTTCATGTCCCATGAAAGGAATTGCAGGTACTGTGTTAGTGGCATCATATGGATTTTCGATGAAGCATAGATCGGAAACATCCAATGACTGGGGGTGAATCAGACCCCCTGCATGAAAGCCAGAGCCATTCAAATCGAAACTATCCGCTGTAAAGATGTCAGCTGGTCCGACGTCTTGGTCGTATGACCAGTTCTGATCATTTGGTAAGAGCTCATTTGGCTCCAGATAATGGGGTTGTTCTGCTTGGCTGTCTGGTGGCATAACTGTGTCTTATCGGTCGGTGATAGATGTAGTCGGGAAGTTGTTAGATTTCCCCAGAGAAGAGAGGGGCCCGGACCGGGAATCGTCTCCAATCGCGGGTCCGCCGAATTTGCAATCGGATAACGTAATCCCGGTCTTTTTTATGGGGTTCAACTCTTTGAACTATCCGAAGTTCGAAGTAACAAGAATTCGCATCGGCTTTAAGTTCGTGTGATCTAGAAACATAGATTGCTAGGCAAGAAATGTTAGGGACAGTTGCGGATTGTTTCAGTCGGCCGGACGGGAAACCTTCTTCCTTGACACCTAGGTACCTGATAGACGTAAGTGAACACCATGTCAACCATACCGATATATATTTACAGCTTGAACAACGGCATGATATGGAGCCATTCCCAAGTGTCGAGTTACCCCAGGCCAACCTAAGGTTGGAGTGGAAGATGTTCAAAAACTGAGATTAATAAATCCTCCACCTGCATGAATCGAGCCCTCAACCTTGTCCTCCCCTATATACATCGCCTTGTTACTGCAGCGCCATCCGCGAACACCCAACAACATCACTAGTCCCCAGTGCCGCCTGATACAGCGATTTACACCTCCCAATATCATGAAAAAGGCCATCAAAGGATTAGAAATAATGCAATGCAACAGTGTTCAATAAATTCAATAAATCTTTCTATCAAAAAAATCAGAAAAAAAAAGAACTCCTCCCTCCTAGGGGTGTGCCCGGCCGTCCGTGGAGCTTATAGCTTCAACACTGGCCAAGTACTTAGGCTTCTTCTTTTGTTTGCCTTTTCCTCCAGGGCACACCAATGGTTCACCAATTTATGGTGGATACCAACTAGGCCATTGGAAGGGGGAGGAGTTGGTTGTTTGACCTGGAATCCGGTCAAAACCCTGGTTATTGCCTAATTGGGATTCCAATCCTAACCTTCTCAATAAAAGAGGATATCCGTCCCCTACAAAACTTTGCACCTACATACCTACTCGGTGTATAGTATATCTTCGGGTACGTACCAACTCCACAGAGTGTACTACTAGAGGAGCTCGTTTGCGAATCAGATGAACCTTACAGTTCAGAGAGGACTTCAATCACCCACATGAGTGATTGGGAAGGGCCAGAACTACAGTTTTTGATGAGAAGAATTATGGAAACATTCCAAAGGAATTCATTCATCTCTATAGGATATCAAAGAGGAAAAGGTCATCATCAGCCAACCCGTGTACCAGGCCAGCCTCAATCTATAATCTAAGCGAAAGCCTTAACCTCGCCATCCTTCAGCTTACCAGCCTCAACGAGACGCTGAGACTCAGCAGCCCAAGCAGCCTTGACGGCACCGCTGTCCTTGCCAGCGACGGTCAAACGGGAGGCCAGCTCAGCAAGCTCATCGACATCGATCTTGCTCATGACAAGGTCAACATCACCGAGGACGGTGTCAACCTGGGCGGGGGAAGCCTCGCCGTCAGCGAAGTAGTTGACGTCCTTGACGGAGCTCTTGAGAACACGCTTGTTCTTCTTAGCAGCGTTCTTAGCAGCCTCCTTGGCCTTCTTCTTCTCCTCACGCTCAGCCTTGGCAGTCTCCTCGGCGTTCTTCTTGCGCTCCTCCTCCTCAGCCTTGGCGCGCTCGCGCTCCTCAATCAAACGCTTAGCCTCGTCCTCCTTGGCCTTGCGCTTGGCGTCCTTGCCGGCACGGGCCTGCTGCTTGAACTTCTTGATACGCTCATCCAGGGCGAGACACTCATCGACCATCTCGCGCAGGCGGGCGATATCCTCGGACTTGCGCTTGCGGCGGGCGTTGGCGTTCTTCTTCTCAGTGTGACGCTTCTGGTCACGACCCTCACCATCGTCGGGAATATCCTCGTCCAGGTACTCGAACGAGCGCCAGCTGTCGAAGTTGTACCAGAAGTTGTAGAAGGTCTCGACCTCCTCCTGGGTGGAGTTCTCGTCGCCGAGCTGGGGAACGGGCTGCTTGTTGGAGAAGCGACCCTCAGCCTTGAAAACGGGTCCCCAGAGCTTGTAGAAGTTGCCCTTCTGGACATCCTTCTTGCTGGGAGGCTCGCGATCGGCGGCCTCGTCGACAGAGTCGAATTGGCGGCGGCGGACGGGGTCCAGGAGCAGCTCGGTGGCCTTCTGGATGCACTTGAAGAAGTTGTCGTTCTCGTCACGCTGGCCCATGGCGGCCTTCTTATCGGGGTGGTGGCGGAGGACCTTCTTGCGGTGGGCACGCTTGATCTGCTCGGGGGTAGCGCGCCAGCGGTACTTGGTCAGGCCGAGAACGGCGTAGTGATCCTGGGCCTGGAGGGGAATTAGTATGAGAATGTAAGGCAGTTTCAGAGCAAGGTGATAGAACCGACCTTCCAGTCCTTGGCATCACGGGCGAGCATCATGGGGTCCTCATCCTCGGAGATGTCCTCATCCTCCTCATCCTCGGTCTTCTTGACGTTCTGCTGAGCCTGGATGCGCTCATCCTCGGAGAAAGTGCGAGCGTGGCGCTTCTATAAGATTGTTAGAAGAGAAATTCATCGCTGCCCGCATCAACGGGGATTCATTCCATGGTGAACACATACTCTGCGAGCGTGGGCAAGGAAGTGCGGGCCCACAGGCTCAATGTTGCGCTGAATAGCAGCAGAGAGGCCACCGACAGCCTTGAAGTCCTTGTCGGCAGTCCAGCCCGAAGGCAAGGAGGGGAGGGAAACGTTGACAACCTGCACAGAAGCCATTGTAGAGAGAGTGTGATGGGGAGGGTCTCGAACGTTTGTGGGAGGAGTAGTTGGGTTTTTTTGCTTGTCTTTTTTTTCTGCCACCGATGGCCGCCCGCCAATCACAACTCGGATAATCCCGTTATGCTTCATTGTTTCATGACACTGCGTCTTTGAATCAACTGCGTCGGATTCAGCCTACAACGTACCGGAATTGATTTTTGGTGATTGTTTCCATATTTCAAGATGTCTGCCCCCAGTCTTTCTGCTCTGAGTGCCTACCGGCAAATCCTGCGCGCTACCCGGGTCGCATTTAGAGGTTGGTTCCGAATCACCCTGCGCTATACATGTTACTCTGTCGAAGATGAGTACTCACAAATTATACCTAGATGATGCCCGTGTGATGATCGCTGCTCGCCAGGAGGCCCGCCGTAACTTCGACCAGAACCGCCGTGTTGCCATCGACACCGGCATGCAGATCAACCACGCCATCGAGGTGGCCAACATCTTGCGACACAACTTGGTGCAGGGCGCCCGGGAGGATGGCGACGAGTCTGCTAAGTGGCGTACGTGGAATAATTTGTCTCCTGGACAGTATGGGGGTTCTATTGCTGGCAGCTTTTATGCGCAGCGTGGACCTCTATTGTCGAACCTATGGCTAACTTCGATCGCATCTAGAACTCCGGATCCACGACGAGATCGAGCGTGGCGACAACGATTCAATTAAAGTCGGCGACAAGGATGTCAAGATCCACAAAGCCTGCTCTTCCTGATTCGAGTCATTCCAACCCTCGGCCACCTTAAATACACCTTCCGGCGATGAATGGCATCCGACTCCAGAGTCCCTTGACGGGCACCTGGCACACGGAAGGAAAGGAAGCACAAAATACCAGCTACGGTGGACTGAAACATGTATTATAATATACCCGACTCTTTTGTATCATATCACTTTTGGCGTCTCGGGGTATTTTCGATTTCGATAGAACTGCATACACATACATACAAACAAGAACCAGGAACCAATTCCGTATCAACGCCCGCTTTGTGAATCCGCATCATGCTAGCCACTGTCATCCTCATTATCACCTAAACTCGAAAAAAAAAGAAAATTTGCATGCCGTCTAGTCACCAGACATGCTGGCGTACTGGACCTGGCCCGAGCCCGGAGGCGGAGCCACAGCGTAGCCTTGACTCTTCTCTTGCTGACCCGCACCCTCGCCGGCCGCTGTGATCGCCTTCTTACCAGGTGCACCCTTTGTGGCTGGACTGGCGGCCGCTCGACCATCGCGAGCATTTCGGATTCGCTCCTCACGATCCATGTTATCCAATGGCTTGGGCTTACCCCAGCGCACGCGTAGCGGGCAGCCATTAACGACGGCCTTGCCCTGGCATCTCTCTGCAGCAGTCTCGGCGTCGGCACGGTTGACGTAGTTGATAAAAGCACAGTGCGAGCGGTGGGAGCAAACGAGTGAGCGCAGTTGACCAAACTCGGCGAAAAAGGAGCGGAGTGTGTGTTCGGGGAGATCGTCCTCAACACCTGTGATAAACAGTGAAGTCACATTGGGGTCGGCGGGCGGCTTGATGTCTTCGGCTGATGGGGGCAGTTGCGCAGTGCTGGGGAATGGACGGCCACCACGACCACCACCGCGACCTCCGCGAGCACCTCCACGGCCCGGCAATCTGTTCCCAAGACGTCCCTCGTTTGTGCGTACGGGACCCGGTCCATTTCCATAGCGAGATTGTGTGCGCGACTGATCTGATGGGCCGGCCTCTTCTCTCTCCTCGCCCTCAGCTGATGAGGGGCCCTCGATGCGACGTGGTTTGCGGTAGTAGGGTTCACTGTTGGCGAGGCGGCGCAACAGCTCTCGCGCCTTGTCATCTGTTTTCTCGTATTCCTCGATAGCACCGATTCCGTCCTCGATCTCCTTCTCATGGTTCTGCGCATAGTATTCACGGTTGATAGAGCTGTCGGGGCCGGGTGCAACCATCTTGAGGGCGGCATCGCGAACTTGCAGCGGCAAGCCAAATGACAAATCGAGCATACAGCATTGGCAGCAGTTCTTCAGACGCGCGCAGGTCAGACAGATGTTGGTGCGCTTTTGGCGCGAGGTGCGGTCTGCCTTCCAGCGGAAGATGGTAAAGGGACGAGTGCACTGAACAGTATGTGTTAGTTTGTGTGTGTTGTTTCGAGCTTGAGGAAGCGGCAAAAACTTACAATCTTGCACTCGGCGCCGTGATCTTCTTTTAGCATCTGCACGTATGGGTTCTCGGGCAGACAATTCTCACACACGGATGGGAAGTCTGTCGACTCCCAGCCGGAGCGGTTGAGATCATGCTTGATCTGGGGAGGCATGGTGGAGTGGTGGAGTGAGCTTGGAGGGACTCTCGGAGTTCAGTCGAGCAGAAGCCGAACAAAGATGAGCCTGATTATCGATAGACGGTGGCGGTGTGTGGCTGGTGTAGCACGTGATCGGTGTAGAGAGACACGCCTCTTTGCACGTGTTGCTGAGCAATCCGGGCTATTAGACTGGGGTGATCTGATAGAATCTCGGAATAAGCTCCCAAGGATCCGATATGTCAGCCTAGATGATCTCTAGCAATATTTAGATCTCATTTCTTGTCTATCTGGTCTATCATTCTCCCCGCAAGATCAGGTCACCCAAGAATATCGCCGGGGTCTTTTCCTTCCGACGCAGCCACCGCCCGGAAACTCGCAGTCCCGCCAGCTAACTAACGCCACGTGATTGGCTGGCAGTTGGCCTGGCCTGTGCTCCTCTGGTTCAGGGGTTCGTGATTGGTTCTGGTCTTTTTCCTGTCCGCCAAAAAGTTGTCCTTGTCCCTTCAAGACCGCACCCTATTTATCCTTTCTCCTTCTTGACCACCTTTCACTCTCTCTCTTGTTTGAAACTCACTCTTCTTCGCTTCTCCACAGCTTCTGGATCTCTCCAATTGCTGTTCTTTTATTACTTAACGGACCGTTGTCCCTTTGTCCTCTTCCAATTCCCTCAATTCCTCCACCTTCGGATTCCCCCCTTTTAATACCCACCGCAACCCCCAATTCTTCACAATGGCTTCCACTGCTCTGGAACGCGAGGACGTTGTGCGCGATGCTGCCTTCAACCAGGCTATGCACGGCAAGTCGGCCAAAGTCCGTGGCGGTTTGACTGCCCTGCGCGGAAAGGACAATGCTGCCCAGAAGGCCGCCGTCGACGAGTACTTCAAGCACTGGGACAACAAGGGCCACGAGGAGGAGACTGCTGAGACCCGTGAGGTATGTTACTGAGATAGAATTGTCGCATTGACTTTGAATTGGCCATGTGACTGACTTGAATTGTCCAACAGGCTCGTCGCGCCGAATACGCCACCCTGACCCGACAGTACGTACCCCCGTCTGTTTTCTCTCGAATTGCGCTTCGCGCAAGACGGAGACCTTCCCCTTTGCATACCATGATTTACTGACATGCAACAGCTACTACAACCTGGCTACCGACTTCTACGAGTACGGCTGGGGCTCCTCCTTCCACTTCTGCCGTTTCGCCTACGGCGAGCCCTTCAACCAGGCCATCGCCCGCCACGAGCACTACCTCGCCATGCAGACCGGTCTCACCGAGGGCATGAAGGTTCTGGACGTTGGCTGTGGTGTTGGTGGCCCTGCCCGTGAGATGGTCAAGTTCTCTGGTGCCCACGTCACTGGTCTCAACAACAACGACTACCAGATTGACCGTGCTACCCACTACGCTGTCAAGCAGGGTCTGTCCGACAAGATGGCCTTTGTCAAGGGTGACTTCATGCAGATGAAGTTCCCCGACAACAGCTTCGATGCCGTTTACGCCATTGAGGCCACCGTCCACGCTCCCGAGCTGGTTGGTGTCTACAGCGAGATCTTCCGTGTTCTCAAGCCCGGCGGCAAGTTCGGTGTCTACGAGTGGCTCATGACCGACGAGTACAACAACGACGACCCCGAGCACCGTCGTATCCGTCTCGGTATCGAGCAGGGTGACGGTATCTCCAACATGGTCACCATCTCCGAGGGCCTGAAGGCCATCCGTGACGCTGGCTTCGAGGTCCTTCACCACGAGGATCTGGCTGCCCGTCCCGACGCTACCCCCTGGTACTACCCGCTGGCCGGTTCGTTCAAGCACATGGGCTCCGTCTGGGACTTCTTCACCATTGCCCGTATGACCTGGTGGGGCCGTGGCCTTGCCCACCGCTTCGTCGGTGCTGGTGAGACCATCGGTCTGTTCCCCAAGGGCTCCCAGAAGACCGCTGACAGCCTGGCTCTGGCTGCTGACTGCCTGGTCGAGGGTGCTCAGAAGAACCTGTTCACTCCCATGTACCTGATGGTCGGCAAGAAGCCCGAGTAAATGGGCTCTTAAAAAGTTGCATTCCATCTTGCGTGATTTCAACTGTGATTCCCTTTTTTGGCAAGTGACACATAAAAACACCGCACTGCCATTCTCCTTTTTCTCCCTCGCCCTTTTTCCTGGGCGCTGATCACACCTATCTCTTCCACCTCGTTTCGCGACTTCTTTGACTCGGAGTCTGTTCCTCATTACCCCCTGCCATGTTAACATGTATTTATTCCTCTACCCTTGTCATTTCTTTCCGAATACCTGCTGTACCAATGCGGCGTGTCTTCTTCTCTTGACCCGTCTTTGTCCTTTACAAATGGCGTCGTTGATGTTTTTTCTATCTTTTCCCACTTTTCTTTTGCACTGTCATAGATATGTAATACTTATTGAGGCAAGAGTAATGAGCAAAGAACTGGCATTGTCCTTACCTGCATCCTTCTGTAAACAAATTAGTGGCACATCGCGTAGATACTCTCATGCCTGCGGTTTTCCTCTTTACTCTCCATCATACCCTTCTCTTTCCTCCAGTCAAGGTCGCCCTGCGGCCTGCCGCATAAAAATTCTCCTAATCCCTCACCGCGTGTCGAACTTCAAAAATCGCCTTCAGAGGGGGCATAGGTTTGGAGGGACACCGTCGAATAGGCCACTTTGACAAAGAATCTTTTCTCAGAGCTTGATCATTCATTGCGGGGGTGGTGGCTGCTTACATCTCCGCCATGCCAATGGTTTATTGGAGAATCCAAGGGCTGCTTGAATATTCTTTGATCGATAAGTATGAGGAAGGGTTGGCTAGACCGACTTTCTGTATGTACTGTGCCGGATGTGTTTGTAGATCTCGTTCGAAACAAAGAATTGCGACCTCGTTCCCTGGTTTTTGAGGTTAGGTTTGTTCTTTGTCCTGGGCTGTCCATAAAAACTAAGTCATCCCCCTTCTCTGGAGGCCTTCGTTCCTGTTGCCCTCACTATCCTGTCTCCCAGCCTCCTGAAAAACCCAGCTTCCTCAATCATGTCGGACTCAGACTCACCCATGCGCGACCCCGAGTCTTCGGGTTCAGCGATGAACGTCTTTCGCATTCTGAACCCTGATATCGATGGCGACACTGATGATCTTCTAGAAAGAAGTCTCAACAAAGTTGATAACGCCCTGTTCAACCTTTTGATGACCAGTGATTGGCAAATTTATGAGACCAACGACAAGGCAACACAGATGCTTTCGAGTACATCCAAGCTGGAATGGCTCTGAGATACGCCGCATTATCTAGCCACACGCCAACTCAGCAGAGAGCTGCATTGAAAATACTCCTTCGCTCTCTCCATGCGAATCTTGAAAAAGAATTCAGCCGATATCTTGAAGACGAGCCTATTTAAGTGAGTAGTATTTTTCTTGAACTGTCTCATGTTTTCACCTCTGTCCTTGCCGTATATACCTGAGAGTTTCGCCTTCGGGCTACATTCTCGAGTTGACAAATGTTGTACCTGTTCTCTGACTGTTTGACTGTCAATAGCCATTCCTGTATGTCAATCCTGGGACTGAGCTCCTGGAACGGTTAAGATATGCCTCCTTAGATTTTATCTCTACTCTCCGATATATAGTATATATTAACGCGCGCGATAGCGAATAGTTTTATATAAGATTCTTATAGGTTAATACCTAGATATCTCTCGGGATATTAAGGCGATGCACACATCAGACCAATCAGAGCAATACTGGATGGTACAATCCACAATCGACGGTGATGAATATCAACTATCACATCTTACCAGAACAAAGCTGCATAAACGATGCGCTTGTTGGACGAATCGCTAAGAATGCGATTTCAACATCTTTTCCCCCGGAAGAAGCAACGAGTTTCCTAACACTCTCGTATGCCCCTATGTTAATTCGGATTTCTATTAGTCTTTTTCCGTGACATTCTACCATGTACCTAAAATTATAAATACTGCCTGTTTCCCTAGTAAAATAGAACAAGTTTGGTCTGCCGCCGGAATCTAGCGGCAGCGAAAAAGGCAGGCTAAGATCAGCCCCGGCCAATGATACAGACTGAATCCCTGTTAGAACTGCTGATTCCCTGCTAAAATAGTTCAATGCCTATCAAGTGCGGGGTATCCGAATCCGCAAGGCCTCAAAGAACCACTACGCCCTAGTGAGTTAGGGTTTGAGCATAGTCCCAACGCGTCGGGGTGGTCTTGGCATCCCCCATCAAAAGTTTCACCACCAGAACCAGACCCGCCAGGGTTTACCCTTTCTACCCAGGTATCCTCGAAACTGATTAAATAGGAAGACAGCCAAGATAAATATATTAAATCATTCAAGAACCCCAATGAAAAGATCTTAAGATTTAACCTAGTTAGGGGGTCGGCCCGCCAAATCATTTTTAAATGCCCGCCCCGCCCAAACAGGGCTTTAGTATATCTAGGATTATCCGTTGCCCCAGCACCGAGTTGGGTCTGAGTCTGGGTTTTCGGGGTCTTGCGAAAGCCTAGTCATGTGTTTTGGTTGGTATGGTACGTAAGAATTCTCACCTGTCCATCTGAGGATCTCTTTCCCTTGCTTGAGAGTGTGACGCTTGCAATGAAATTCAAAATACTACGAATTCTTGGCATGAGCAACTCGGCGCCGTTCGCGGAAATGGGCAATCTAGTTTGCCTTGACTAACCTGACCCAGCAGGTGGTTGTTCTCGAACGTTTGGACCCTTGAGTCACGGCATGGTCTTCAACTCGCGCTCTGATAGTGGATTAGCCTTTGAACTTGTTACTGGATTTCCCTGATATGGGCTTGATGTTGGCTGATATCGATTGAATGAAACGAGCATCCGGCTCAGAACACCCAAGGGAAAATGAGAACTGGAGAGATACCACTTCTCTCTTACTCCGCTCGGTCCAGGTGCGGGCCGGGAACTCAAACCCGATTGCAGGTCATAGAGACATCTAGCCTTCCAGTTTTTTGAACTACTTACATACTTTGCCACTTCGAGATATGTCAGGTTTGGTATTTTTTGGGGTTTATCTTGTGGTATGACGATCCAGCGCAGCAAACCAAGGATTTTCACTAAGTGAAGGCCTTGGCGGGATGTCACTTGTCATGCTGTGCACCGGTTCAGGTCGCGCTGCAGTTGGGACAACTAACTGGCCCGTGGGTCATGGCGAGGTCTAGCCTCCTGTCTTTCGGATTACTTTTGTCTTTTGCCATTGAGAAGCATCTAGATGTCGATCTTGGATGAAGGTTATTGAGCGAGAAGAGGATCAGGCTCAGAAAACCAAGAACCGAACTTAGAAGCTAAGAAAGTAGATCGCTCATGCTCACTGCTATAAGACGAGCAAGGGATCACCCCTTGTTAAAACAGAATTAACTCTTTTTCTCTAAACCTAGTTGTCTGTCTTTTTCTGACTTACGACTGCACGGCAATGGAAACTGGGTCGACTTCTCTTTCCGAGTCTGGAGCCACATACGGCAAAGTCTCTGAACTGGGTAAAGGCCTCTCTCTATCCAAACCCATCTCTAACCAGCTCGAAGAGGGTACCATTGTCACTCTTCTCTTCGAAGATGGCTCTACTCTGGGTCCGACAAAAGAGAAAGAGATTGTCATCAGCCCACCCCCGGCCCACATCCAGCGTCAGCTCACCGGCGTGATCATTGGGGGCTCTCCATATCTCAATGGACAATGGGATGTCTCCTCCAAGAACTTCACCGACGACACTTATAGCCTTGCCTTATCTGGCGAGAAGTTTCACGTAAAAGAAGGTCAACCTGAGAAGTGGAATCTAATCTTTGAGTTGACTCAGACGGGATATCCGACCAGACGTCCCACCAAACGTGTGTTTTTGCACAAAGTTGAGGCTGCAGAATTTTCAGACGACCTTGGATCATCGGAGTCAGGAAACTTCGAATTACTGCTTTCATCAATTGCCGACCGGCATGAAGTTAAGCCAGCTGTCCATATCCAGAACTACTTTGCGGGCGCAAGCGTTAACTTCGGCCCCATCGAGGTTGACCTTGACTACGATATCGAGAAATCGCGACTTACAGGAGACGTCAAGGTCTCAAACGTTTCCTTGGCTAGCATCAGCATGGGGTTGAATCAAGATACTGAGATCAAGCCCCCTGATGTATGGCCGTATAGGAGTGAAAGAATCTTACTATGGGTATCACCGATCTCGGTAGATGTGGAGATTTTTTACGAAGAGTGGGATTTCCGAAAATTCAAGTGGAAGAAAAAACATCGAGAAAGGGGAGTTCTGATCTTATTTTGATACCTAATGTAGTGGGGAACTGGTTGCAGATTTTGGTGGGGGTTTTGGCTCGGTAGATTGCTTGCGCGGAGGATTTCCCTTCCTGTTTAACCTGATTATCTACTCAGTGTGTTTTATCTGATATTCTGTGCGGTTTGTTTGCTTTATCTATCTTTATTCTTGACCACTTTCGGAAGACGAAGAGCCTCATGGAGGAGGGAGTAACGGAACGGAACCAATAGTAGAGGGAACTCGGAGGAAGGAGATAGTTATTAACGTAATCCACGGTCACCCTGGCCACCCTATTAGAAAACGCGTCAATCCACCAACCTACTAATTTCAACCACCTACCATACCACCAATTCACACTGAATATCCGTAGAAATTGGCCAATCAGGAGGGCAGGATCCTAATAGCCCTTTCCGATATCAAAAATGGCCGCGTTAAATCTATTCGCGTAGCAGCGAAGCTATACGAAATTCCACGCAGTACCCTACAAACACGTGCATATAGTATAGTCTCTATCGTTGAGAGACGTAACCCTAACTAGAAACTGTCCTAATAAGAAGAGGATTCGCTTACTGAATAGATTCATTCTATAGATTCACGTAGAGCAGCGCCTAGGCCTTCTACTATACGAGAGATAGCTAATATTCTTCTTGTAGCGCGTGGAACAACCCCTTCATTAACCGTTCGCGTTTATTAGGCATTAACCTTTATGCAATAGCGCGATAAGCTTCGATCGCGCTATTCTACGCGATATAATTACTAGCGCGCTCTTAACGTGGATCTAAAGGCTATAAAAGAGTAGTTTTTGATGGTATAGCGTGCGATTAAGGAGAATAGGATTTAACCGGAGGATATCTATGACTTCGATAAGACTAGCTTTAAAATAGGGCTTATATAATCGCAAAATGTGGTTACACGAGTAGAATACTAGGATCAGCGATTAATCCTATAGCTAGGTAATCGCGAATAGGTTACTATAATTAAAACGATATACGCTAACGGCCATTCGCTACCACCCTATATTATATTTAAAGGCTAGGTCTATATCGCTAGTTAGTTTAAATTATCGAATCTGCTTAGGGATTAGCAAGTCGAAGTATCGAATAATAGCTAGACTACTAATAAAATTAGCCTTCGCTAGCTTTAAAAGATCTTTATTCTATATACTACTTCGCGTGTATAAGAGCGATTTTAGCTATTAATCCTTAATAGGTACACTAGCTAACTTATACCTTAATTCGATCGACTCTATACCGAGTACTACTCTATATACCTTTATATTCGTCTTACTAACTATAGCCGCTTAATAACGTGGTTCCCGGCCGACCTAGCCACCCGGCCGTCCTGGCCACCTACCCCCATGATAAAACTTCAAAATTGATTATCTCGACCAACACCCATTAATTTAACTAGATAATACGATTTTTACATAAAGTAATCTTGTGGCCAATTTGGCCACATCCACTGCAGGTAGGCGGAGCCCTTCTGGCCGGTTGAATTGGCTGATTAAGCAGATTGACCTCCTCATGCGATACTACCTCATCAGCTTCTACTGGCTGAAATGGCTGCTGAGCTGGCTATAAGCCCTCTTCGATTGTTAGGCCTCCTTTGTGTGCAGTCTGCCTAGTCGATTGAGTGCGCTTTTGACGTTTCTTTTCATTCGCTGCGCGTAGGTCGGCGTTCTCCTTTGCTAGTAGCGCAGTGTCATGCAGTGCTATACAGTGGCCCTTGATGATTTGATCAAGCATAAGTTTTGATAGTGTAGGTGGGCTATGCGATCGCTGTTTAAGAAGCTCTTTAAGCATAGAAGCTTGCTGTTCTAGCTAAATTACTGTCTTAGGCGTTTTTAGTGTGAAATAGCTAGATCTACAACTAGGTCGACTGCTCTGTGGTGTAGGCGTTCGTAGGCAAATCGTAAGCTTTGAAAGCACTCTTTCGGCATCAACCAGTATAAGACCGGCAGCCACGAAGCTATTTTAAATGATATTCGGCTGAAAGGCTTCTATCCTCGCGCGTGGGTAATCAGCAAGGAAATCATGCTTATCGATGTGATTATAGCTAGTGCGACCTAAATCGCTCACGAAGCGCCCGTACGCACGCTTAAGCACTACAAAGCACCCAACATCAAGCGGTTGAAGTAAGTGAGACGAATGTGAAGGCATACAAAGTAGTATAATATCGTTTTCAGCGCAGATTCGATCGAATTAAGGTATAGGGTGGCTACCATGCCCATCAAGGATTAATAGCTGAAATCGCCCTCGTACACGCGAATTAGTGTATAGAATAAAGATCTTTTGAAACCAGCGAAGGCCCTTTTTGGTAGTCTAGCTATTATTCGATGCTTCGATTCGCTAATCCCTAGGGAAATTTGACGATTTAAACCTTATTACTTACGTAGATCTAGAAAACCTATATCTCTAGTGACTCTAACCGGATCCGAAATAAGCATTCAATAGTAAGTTACGATTTCCTTTCACTTATAAGCTATAGACCACGAACTTATCGCTTCACGCTTACCCAACATTACCTAGGCTGACTAGGGCTGTTCTCGCCCCTAGGACCGAGCTTTTCTCGTAGATCGACTAAAGTAGTGTGTCACGATAGACGAAATCTACATCGCGGTCGAATAGGACGGTTAATAAAAGGTTTAGCCGAGTTTCTAGTCGCTCTAGTTAAAGGGCAGCGGCTATCAGAACACCGAGATGATCTTGGCCGACTGGGAATCCGATATGCACGTCTTTTTGATACTTTCAGCGATCCTTAGCCAGACCTCCGGGGATACTTGCCAACATCTATAACAAAACCTTGTTCTCGGGGTTGGTATTTCTTTCTGGCTTGGAGAGAGACGCTTGGAGGTTCATGCGTAATCGGGGCTCGCAAGATGGGAATCGAGGAAAAGTGTCTTCAATACGATCCAGGTTTTGCGGAATCGCTCTTCCAGTAAATGAATAAAAGAACTCTCCGCCTTGGAATAAAGAAGAAAGCGGATCATGTAGGATTATCATTTCTGCTCCACTCAGTCCCTGTATTCTCGACATCTGGTGTTTTCATCATTTTCGTAACACCAATAGCAATGCATGTAGCTCCTTCTCAGACAGTACGGTTCTCAGACAGTACGGTTCTCAGACAGTACGGAAATATTTTGTTCATATTCGACGTTCAGCCAAGACGTAGAAAACTTGAACTTGATAAGCCCTCCCTTTTTGCGGGAGTAAGGCTGAATGTTATTCCCCTAACATGTTGCGCATTGACATGCTTTCATTTTATTGAATGTCCTGGCAACTTAGATAATGAATATCGCAATGGTTCATGACAATCCAAGGCTCCCTTCATAGTGAGACTCACCTAGCAGTAAGCAATAAATTGCCTTGATTCTGAAAGCTCCATCTACGATGCCTCTGTCTTTTTGTTCTATTAGCCTTGCAGACATCTTACCGGTTCTGGTTACTTCCTCCTGTTTCCTTCCGCTTGATACGACGCAGGTTCTTGATGTTGTTCTTGCGGCATTTTAGGTCTGCTTCCTTTCATTTCTCGCTCCTTTCTTCTATGTCTCTGTAAAAAATAAGTAGACCCGAGCTCGCTGCGTTTTTGCTTCTCGTTTCCTTTCACTGGCTCGAAGCTTGTGATGCCTTCGAAGACGCGCCTTCAGGCCTAAATATACAGGAAGTGTTTATCTATACGTGTCTATATTCCTCTCCGTTGATGGTCGGCATATTCAGCAACAGAAACGCTTACTTAAAAAGAGAGGAACGCTTCACAATTTGGAAATTGATTCATAAACTCAAAACGTGGCCATCCTCGCAATTGAGAACTGCCTCCTCTCTCCGCTAGAGGATGTATTTTCCAGTCAGACTATCGTGGACATGGACGATGACCAAGTCCAGAAAGTTGCAGCAGAGCCACCCGAGAACCCAAAGAAGAGGAAACGTCTCAATGACGAAATCGGGATGCTACGAGATGGCAAACGGATGCTTGCTGCCTACAAACAGGATGAAAAATCCCTGCCGAAGACGCCTATCCTAGGTAAGCTCGTTTCGGTCCGGCCATTGGGTTTGGGGATTGAGAGATCACTGACCGATGCAATTATCTTTCTCCAGGATTGTCAACTTCGCAAGCTTCAGCGCCGCACTCTGCGGTGAATCAACCACAAATAAGTAAGCCCTCGTGAGGCTGGAAATTCTCTTTTGAAACAATTCACTGACAAGAAAAGGCCCGGCACTAGGACCAGTACAGGATAATGCGCTTGCCCCATCTCCGGCGCCCGCCCAGAAGGCCAATTTTACGCAGGGGCCTCGGAATTCCCCCTCCATGAGCAGAACAGCAGAAGCCTCAACTCCCATCTGTCAGTCATTTCCTCAAGATTCAATTCCTTCAATTCCCAAGTTGCATATCTCTAATCGCTGACCCATAAACAGCTTCACCTCCTGTTACGAAGCAAAGCTCGAAACAATTCACAGCTCCATCGTTCCCGGCTTTTCCGAGTGCCACTGCACAAAAAGGAGCACAGACTCCCGGACATACACCCTTCATTTTCGGCAGACCTAATACGCCCGGCCAGGTTGGCCGCACCTCAAGCACGGCTCCCAAGACCAAACCCGCAACGCCATTTACTTTCAGCAGTGCATTTGGTACCAGTGGCACGGCGGCTACTCCTTTCACCCCCAAAGATGCTTGCAAGCAAGACCGTGATCAAAGTCCCAAAACCAAGGGATTCACAAGTGGGTAGGCAGTACGCATCACGAAGCCTCCGATGGAGAGAAGTCCCAATTCAGCCCAGATAAATCAATTCCAACATATTTGCTTTATCCCTCCATTCGACAAGTACTCTCCTGAGGTTTGTGGAAACATCAAATCAATTTTGTCACGCTTTTTATCGCATGGATAGCGGGTTGGGATGATTATGTACTGACATGGAACTATTTAAGAGCTTCGTCTTGGGGACTATTCGTGATTCAAGCGGACCGTGGTGGTGTCCCTCTGGCGGGGTTAAAGGGCTGAACGGTTGTATCTTTACATGGAATCCAGCTATGCTCTATGAATGGAAGCAATATCTTATGAGTTTGAACTATCTTTAAGGCGTTTTACTTGTTTCTATTTTCTCTCTTCTTCCTCCTTTAATTACCCTAATTTCATTAGACGGAAACCTCTCACAACCGAGCGAAAGATCGGCATACAGCTAAGAAAGGCCTATGCACATAACCGAAGCTGGCGAGGCTTATATGCTAGCAACTAAATTACCAATATCCCGTGGAGTCGTAATCGTGCCTCCAAGAGTTCAAGTTCGCACAGCGATTTCCTCCTGTGGCGTATTCGTCCCCGAGGGACTGACACTCGGGGTCTCCTAACTTCTTCTTCTCAAATACCAGTCGCATACTGTAAGAGAAAGGTTAGCCGACCCGCATGGCAGAGTCTGAAGAAGCCATAAGACAGTTTGGCCTGCAACTATACTGTTTGTGGTATACAAATCGACAAATCTTAGTTGCAATATGGTAACGGAAAAGGTAGGGGACCATATTTGTGGAGTTAAGAGAAGTCATAAGGCAGTGTTTACGTTGACTAGACTACATACAGTATACTTTTCGATACAATCATGCGTTCTAGTCGCAATTCAGGAATAGAGTCGTTAGGCAACCATAAATGTGGAGTGCGTAGAGGTAATCAGATAGGGCTGTCAGCAGCTAGTCTGTATACGGTAAACGTTTCGATCCGATCGGCAAGGCCAAATAGCTTCTAGTAGCTGCTTCATTCGAAACAAATTTGTCTAGCAGGATGGATATAACGTCTACCGGCAGAAGTAATCAATCGTTCCATCTCGACTTCCACACTTCACAATTCATCAAACTTCTTGACACCTAACTTTCGCCAATATGCGTTTCACTAGCCTTCTTTTCATGGCCTCAGCCATCATCGCTACCGCTGCCGGCAAGGGCAATCGATTGCGAAGGCAGTGGGGAATGCCCCTTCTGCCACACCCAGTCAAGTCCGAAAGAGCTGCAAAAGGCTTGCAATGGTATCGCGGACAACCAGCAATACTACAACGGCCAACAAATCTGCTGCACCGCTTGCAACGATGATAACACCGAGGAGTACTCCGTTTGCGCATTTGTCCAGAACACGAAAGACGGCGCTCCAGGTCACTCAGTCAAGGCCGCTATTCAATAGCTGATCGATCACAAATGCGGGCTTTGTGGAAGTGCCCCCTTCTACAACAATGATGTTAGCGAGCGCGAGCTTACTTTGAATGTCGTCGACTACACCAGCTGCCATACGGCTATCTGTGGTCGATAATCACAGCTCCGTGTGAGACACTTTGTAAGTCGTGAAAACGTACTATTTTTAGATATCTTGAGCATCATGTTGATTGTCCTTCATAGATTCCAAAAGGCATAGTTTGAGAACCGTGAATTAATTACCTCGCTAAAGAGTAGACCGCGAGTAAGAGAAACAGGGGCATTCACTAGCGGTGCGTGTGCGGACTCGTTATAATTATCGCTACTACGTAGTCCGGTAATTACTTCGTTTGTCCTTATTTCGACTCCCGCAGAAGTCACCCTCCCCGCGGTGGTAAGATATGACAAATAGTGGCAATTGAGTAGTAGATCTGGCTTAAATTTGCGGCGCACTGTGAGAAACAATGCGTCGCATTTCTTTAAAGATGGGCCGAACTCGATCCCCCAAACCCCCTAAGCGGGCATAGAATGGATACGACTCGTATATCACGCTTGATCGATTGTCCGTAGCACACCGAATGAAGGTTCAAGAATGGCATTCACACAATCTGCTAGTCTGTTGGCTTTCCTTTGGCCAACAGCTCCATCTGATCCTGCAAAAAGGTTACAGTGACGCTGGTCTCATTTCCCTTCTCTATGAGATAAGTCGAATGACCAGCCGAGTACTCAATGCTTCCAATCTGAGGGGAGATCGCAATGCGCCAAGCAAGAAGGTAGCCGGCCACCTTCCAGGGGACTTCTTCTGAGACACTAAGAAATACGTTTGCCGTATAATCTGTGGTGTGTTCCAACCTCGTCTTAAAGTAATCGCAATAGCAATCGACCCATGGGTTGTAAAACTTGAGAGCCAATGGCGGAAATGAGGACAGTACCTCTTCCGCTTCGACATAGCTTTCTTCATCGTTTTCTTCTTCAGTGTCGTCAGGACTGCGCCAGATAAAGTCCGTTCCGTAATCAGGGAAAATGCGATAATGCCGAGGAAGCTCTCCAGGCTGGGCTAACTTTGTTGATAACGGTGGTCTAGATGTGGTCATTTCAACCAATGTGCTATCCTCAAGCCCATTCGTGATTCTCAATTGGAGGTCATTATTCCGTAGCCCGCGTTGTAGATCACTGAAGAGGAAGAGAAAAAGCGAATGATTTTTCATTTGCATGCATAGCTTTAAAAATATCTGAAAGAGAAATCTGATTACTACAATTAAGATAGCCCTTGTAATTAAGCGAGCGCTAGGCCTTAAGTCTAACCAAAATATCAGGATAAAGGTTGTAAGTGGCCATATTTTGATGGTATTCAAGCTGGCAGGCGGGCTAAGTCAATCATTCTACCGTGGACAATGTATTTTCCCAATGTGTCGGTGATCACCGACGTGTTTTGTCTTTCAGGAGACACCCTAGACCAGCTTACGATAGGTCTTCGTTTTGGCCCCCAAAGTTGGCGCGAGTAAGGCCTCATGTGACATTTCTAGGCGGGCTTGCCCTTCCATATATCTACCCAAACAAATGAATACTGATCCTTTAGTATCGCAAAGATGTGAAGAATGTGACGCCTTGGAGAAATAAGGACGACTTGATGTTTGGGAGGTTAACATGTTTGATCTGGGAACGAAGACGGGATAAAATTGCCAGATCCGGGACATCAAGAGCCCCATAAACCGCTCTCTTACTTCTCTCCATTGGCTTGATATCTTTTTGGACTGGAAAATCATAGTCAAAATTTTCTTGCTAGTGTAACACAAAATTGAAATACGCGATAGTGCCGCGCTAATGCAACCTCATGCATTCGCTTTGCTTCGAGGAACCGAGGAGCCTTATAATTCGGAAGCCTAGCCTAGGCAGATGTCATGACCCTGGGATTGCTATTCCAGTCTGTCAAACTTTGATAAATCACCCTCTATTCCTTGTGTTAGTGGCAATCCTCGAGAATATTCATTTCTCAAAATTCTATTAAAGCTTTCTAACGTCGCTCTGAAGCGCTCAAATAAGCAAAGCGAATGCAAAATGGTATCTGAATTGTGGTAAGCAAAGCTCGTTGATCTTGTGTCTCTTGTTTGATTCCCAAAATTCGTAATTTCTTCCCTCGCACCTTTGATGTCGTTGATACAAGACATACTGAATCTTCTTCTAGCCCTGTTTACGCCGTAAGTTTGCCCCCCTTCGTGGCTACTTCAAATAAAACAACCCAAATATCAGCCAGGGGTTATGCCCTTAGCCCACCAAACTTAAAGTTGCTGCCGCGTTTGAAGGAACTAACTTCGAGATATCCAGCCATTCTTTGGCTCCATGGGTTGTGTTTGTGCAATTGTCTTCACTTGCTTCGGTGCCGCCTACGGAACTGCCAAGGCCGGCGTTGGTGTTTGCTCGATGGGTGTCCTACGACCCGATTTGATTGTGAAAAGTAAGTTACATCAAAATGTGAAGTCCTTTGCAGATGCGGTTTGACATTCGAGTGGGTACATCTTATTTATCGAGAATGCGACGCTAATCTAGACTATTTCAAACAGACATAGTTCCCGTTGTGATGGCTGGTATCATCGGGATATATGGTCTAGTCGTTTCCGTGCTTGTCGCAAATGATCTCAAGCAGGATCTTCCTTTATATACTGGCTTGATCCAGCTCGCTACAGGTCTCTCCGTCGGCCTTGCTGGCTTAGCATCTGGGTTAGCTGCGAAACTCGATTATATCTCTCGATGGAGCTAAGATAAATTCTCTCTAGCTTCGCTATTGGTGTTGTTGGTGCTGCCGGGGTTCGCGGTACAGCCCAGCAGCCACGACTGTATGTCGGCATGATTCTGATTCTCATCTTCGCTGAAGTCCTTGGTCAGTACAACACTACATCTTCTGGAACGCACAGTGACAAGCTAATATGTCGGTAAGGTCTGTACGGCCTAATCGTTGCCCTTCTTATGAACTCGCGTGCGAAACAAGATGTCGAGCCTTGCAGATGAGAGTTCATTGCCACCTACGTGGTATCTGAAACGACAAACTTCCCGAATCGAATCTTTGCTAAGATGTGCTCCGTCTTGCGCAGAATTGGTTTCATCCACGCTACTATTCTTACAGCGATTTCGTGGTACGGTGGAAGATACTGGTTCAGTTTATCATTTCCTCATTCGTGTCTCTCGAAAGGAGGTCCAAATTTTGTAGTGCGGGATGCTATGATGTACGGGTGAATGGTATATCGCCTGTGTGACGAGGCATTCGTTTCGCCCTTTGAATATGTTCATGCTTCAAATTCAATGGACCTCCTGAGTCGGTCCAGTGTTTAGTAAAATCCAGAATAGTTGATCACTTAGAGACGTGACTTGCTGAATTGCATGTGGTCAAAAGCTCCTGCAGATGTATTAATATTAGCTCAGAGCCGGGTTAATTAATCTTATCTGGTTCCAGCTAACAGAGCAATATCAAATTTGCTATTTCGCTGGACCAATCCAGCAAGCCAATGGTCCAAACCAATACAGTCCAAATATCGTTCAAACTGCCAACTATCTCTTCCACTGTATCCTCTTGGTAATTCACACGCTGTAGAATTCTTATTGGACGGTCGGCTTAAGCCAAGAAGCCTGCGTGCACGAGTCGCTAACGTCTGTATCTTTCCTAAACCCTAGTCTTGACAGTTTCTCGATGTCCCAACCAGATACAAAATCTTCATTCACGGACGTGGGCCATCCCATCTGAATTGAATTCCCACACTGGCACGTCTTGGAAGAATAGGAAAATTACAGACAATACGGGTGCGCAGCGCAAGCGGAGCCGCACGCTACAGCAGATGAATGCGCCAGGGAAGCTTCTGATTGAGGAATGTCTGGGAAGTTATTCCAGAACTCTCTTGTGTGCTCGTCGCGAAGATGGGAAAGGGTATATGTGAGGAGGGAGGAGTGAACAAGAGGTCAGTATGTGAATTTCCAAAAGGCTGATGCGGTCTTTCATTGAGCCCTTTTTTTTGCTAAGCCTGTCTAATGGGGAAGTTGTACATAAAACACGGATGAGAGTGAGATCTGTATTAAGCCTAGGCGGACCCAATCCTCAAGGCCAAGCTTCGCTCTATGCGCGTGATTCATGTTGCTGGATCATTACTGATATTCCAACGTCGGATTACTCCGACGGATACCGATCTTCCTAATCGGCTTCTGCTACACGCGCCATGTTTGTGGGTGTTGCCGACGACGGCAAATGGGCTATTGAAATAAAGGCCAGTTTCGAAGCTGTTTGGTGGACTATCTATTCTCAACGTTATATGCCAAGATAATACTTCAGGCTAAAACGGTTTCCGTATTGCACAGGCTAAATCCTCGCTCCTGCGGGCATTGTGGCGTCCGGGGTAGATAAAGGAGACCCTTTTCTTTGCTATTGGGATTGAATGAGGAAAAGCAAAAACAAAAACGACGTTACACTTTTCTACCGGTCAGTATGAAGCTGACTTGGTCCACTTCTCTTATCTTTGCGAGCTTGGTATCAGCCGAACCGTACCTTCAATTCAGCTCTGGTAGAAGTGAGTATCGACTCGCGAGTACTGCGACTGCTCCGGACATATGGGTCGCGAAAAATGAGCCTGCTGGGGTGCTTAGAGCCGCACGCGATTTGGCCGGTGACTTTGGCCGGTGACTTTGGCCGCGTTCTGGGTGTCAACGGAACCGCTGGTGTATTTGATACCGACGTCTCAGAATCTCCACGGAACGCCGTCATCATCACCGGAACGGTTGGGCAGTCTGCGCTCATCGATAAGCTTGTCTCCGACGGGAAACTCGATGTGTCTCAGATTAAGGGTCAATGGGAAGCATACGTCTCCCGTATCGTCAAGAACCCATTTCCCAATGTTCCGTGGGCCCTCGCAGTGGCTGGTAGTGATCGGCGGGGCACGATCTATGGTATTTACGACATTTCGGAGCAGATGGGGGTCTCACCTTGGTACTGGTGGGCGGACGTCCCCGTGAAAACTAAGACTGGCATCTGGGTCTCACCGGAGGGCACATTCCAAAAATCTCCGTCGGTAAAGTATCGCGGGTTCTTCATTAACGATGAGTCGCCAGCGCTATCGGGCTGGGTAGACGAGAACTTCGGGGGAACATTCAATAGCGCATTCTACCAGCATGTCTTTGAGCTATGCCTCCGTCTCAAGGGCAATTATCTCTGGCCTGCTATGTGGGGTAAAATGTTCTATGTGGATGATTTCAAAAATGGGCAGTTGGCGCATGATTACGGGGTCATCATGGGCACGAGCCACCACGAGCCCATGGCAAGGTCCGAGAAGGAGCAACAGACTTATCTGGTGGGAGAGTGGAACTGGGAGGATAACAAGGCGAATATCGAGACCTTTTTCCAACAGGGAATTGACAGGGCTAAGAACTGGGACACAATGTGGACGATGGGAATGCGTGGGTCAGGGGATGTGGCATCTCCCACTTTGACAGCGTCCGATCTCGACGAGTTGATTCATGTGCAACAAGGCTTACTCGTTGATTCATTCAACACTAGCGACCCCGCCAGCATTCCTCAGACCTGGGTGCTATACAAGGTTAGTTAACCTCAACACCACAACTTGAAACATGACTAACGACACCCATGAAGGAGGTCAGTGAGTACTACGCAGCGGGAATGAATGTGCCAGAATCTATCACCCTCCTTTGGACCGATGACAATTCGGGCAATCTAATTCGTGTGCCCATTGCGAATGAGACTTCTCGTGTAGGCGGCGCGGGCGTGTACTATCATTTTGACTATGTGGGCAGTCCACGTAGCTACAAGTGGATCAACACAATCCAACTGGTCAAGACATGGGAGCAAATGCATCTCGCTTACGAGAAAAACGCCCGGCAGATATGGATTGCGAATGTCGGAGATATCAAGGGCCTTGAAGTGCCATTGACACACTTTATGGATATGGCATACGACATGGATCGCTTTGCAAGCTCGAGTTCCACCACAGACTGGTTGAAGCAATGGGCTGCTCGTGAATTCAACCAAAGGATTGCCGATCGTACAGCCGATATTCTCAATCAGTACGGAATCCTTGTTGCGCGCCGCAAGTACGAACTACTCAGCCAGCTGCCGTTTGCATTCAGTACCACCTACTACGACGAAGCAGAGAACAACTTGGCCCAATGGGAAAGTCTCCTGGCCCAGACTCAGAGTGTTTACGATTCTCTTGACCCGGCAACCCAACCTTCTTTTTTTGAAATGGTTTTGCACCCGGTACTCGCCGGAAAGACCGTTGTGGATCTCTACACTAAAGCTGCGTTGAACGGGCTTTACTATCAGCAGGGCCGGATAAGCACAAACCGCCTGGCCCAGAAAGTGCATGATTTGTTCGCCCAAGATGCCGCAATCACGGAGCGATATCACAACGTCAAAGGAGGCAAGTGGAGGCCTGTCATGAATCAGGTTCACCTTGGCTACACATCATGGAACGATCCCGTGAATAACACCAATATCATGCCAGCTTTGAGCTATGTGGCGGAACCAGAGGGTGTTCAGGGCATAGGGATCGCTGTGCAAGGCAGTGTAGCATCCTATCCCGGGCAGGGAACATTGCAGCTTCTCTCCATGGATCCTTACATGCCGCCAGCAGAGTCTAGGTACATTGATATATTCGCTCGGAAAAACACCACATTGTCGTACTCCATTTCCTCCAACACGTCCTATGTGAAGGTCTCTCAGGAACGCCGGTCTGTTTCCCCCCATGGTGATGGATCAGATGTGCGCAGCTTTATCACTGTTGATTGGCGTTCTGCCAAGCCTGGTCTATCATACACAGAGCTTCAAGTGCGAGCTAATGATGGCTCTACTGCAACACTCTTACTACCCGTCAACAAGACCGTCGTGCCCCCAAGCTTTACAGGGTTTGTCGAGTCCAACGGAGTCATCTCCATCGAAGCAAGCCACTATACCAGCGCTGAGACAAAGAACGGCGTCTCATATGTCGAGATCCCGCATTACGGACGCACACTCTCCGCAGTCAAGCCCTGGCCGGTGACAATGGACACGCAATATCCCAATACAGGTCCGGCGTTGAAATACTCGCTTTATACGATGACCGTGTCTTCAAGCGCGCAGCTGATCATCAGTCTCGGTGCCTCGCACAACCATGATCCCACACGTTTGATTAAATTCGCGTATTCATTGGACGGAGCGGCGCCCGTAACTGTTCGCCCTGTGTCAACTGTCCCTCCGTACAAGGAAGGAAAAGAGTGGCAGCAAGCAGTGATCGCAAACGGCTGGACGTCGGTGGTCGAGCTCGCGGGTGTGATTGATACTGGGGCGCATGAGTTGTCACTCTGGCTTCTTGAGCCGGGCGTTGTTCTGCAGAAGATTGTGCTGGATATGGGGGGCTATAAAGACTCGGCACTTGGGCCCCCTGAGAGTAAGATGGTTTCAGGTAAATGAGACAGCTGTGTTCAGTCATAGTCATGAGAAGGGTAGGTATAGTTGCGACGATCAAGGGCCAACGGTTAAGTAGGAAGTTGCGAAATGTACCACACGACTTCTCATTGAGCTAAAAGAATTCCACATTGTTTAGCTAGGGTAACTTACAAATGCCCTACCTAGGTAAGAATTGATGTGTCTGGAAAAAACAAACACTGAATTCTCTGAAGTATATTTCCAGTCGCCCTCAAATACGAATGCCATGGTGACAATATTCGCGGGAAGAAGTCGATGACAAAAATGTAATTACAAATCACAAAGTCAACTCCTGCTCCAACGGATATGTATCCAGCAACTCTATGCAAACACTTCGACTCGTCTCAATGACCTAGGTAATAATAATAGTTGCACCCGCATGTATAAAGATAGCATCCACGTGACCGTGCCGAGATGCCGACACCGATGAGTCAGCCATCCCGGGACCGGCCCTTTAAGCACCGCTTTTCCACGTTTTTCCACGTCTCCGCAGCAATTTGCCTCCGCTTTTTCCCCAAAACAGTTTGGCCATGCCGGTTCAGGCCGCCGTTGACCTGATTTTTTACTGCTTGGCGGGGCCCAGGAGCTGGTCCGACGGCCAGTCTGCTGTCAAGCTCTGCTGTACAGCCTATCACGATGGAAACAACTGAGATCGATGGGGGCCAGTGGAGGGCAGTGGAGAGCGAATTCTTCAATCGATACGCGGGTTTAAGACTCGATTTATCACCGTGTGCATGGGTTCGGAGAACTTATGCTGTCTATCCACGGCAGTGTGGTATCCGGTGATAAGGTGGTATAAAAAGAGATTGCTGCTCATTTTTTTTGTTTGACTTTTTGCTGGAAAACCGTGTATTTCTTACCTCTTACCTACAAAGCACCCTTTTTCTCGTTGAATAGCATCTTGTTTCTATTCCTGCATTGTCTGGACTTTCATGACCGCATAGACTACATTGACTACACAGCCATGTCTGAAAAAGACGACCACGACCACCGATCGACACGCTCTCATTCTACCTCGGATGGTAGCTCTGATACCAATGACCCCGCATCGCGGACACCGTCGCTCTCCCGAGGGATTGCGGAGTCTGTCAAGTCAAAACGGATGTCCAAGTCCAACCCTGATGATGCAGACCTGGACCGGGTTCACTCTGCGAGATATCCTGACGACAATGCAGTGTATCACAGTCACGAGGAGGATGACCACGATATGACCGATGATTCCTCGCTAGAGGCCGCCAAGGTCGACACCATCCAGGAGGTACGAGGCGGAATCGTGAACGAGCGAGATGTGGACCTGGAAAGAGGTCAACAACCTGCGTCAGAGCTGGAGCAGACAAGGACGTTAAAGTCAACCAAATCTCGTCATGGCGGCAAGCTAGTACGTCCAACTCTGCGAAAATCATTACTTGCTGCCAATCTAACCAGCTCTCCAGGTAACATGGGATGGACCCGATGACCCCGATAATCCCAAGAACTGGCCCACAAACAAGAAGTGGGCGGCCACCATCACAGTCTCCCTATTCACCTTCATCTCTCCCGTCTCTTCCTCAATGGTAGCACCAGCCCTAACCACCATCGCGGCGCAATTCAACGTGACCGACCAAATAATCTCCCAACTCATGCTCTCCATCTTCGTCCTCGCCTACGCCGTCGGCCCACTATTCCTCGGCCCACTATCAGAAATCTACGGCCGAACAATCGTCCTCCAGCTCGCCAACCTATTCTTCCTAATCTTCAACATCGGCTGCGGCGTCGCCCAAACAAAAACCCAACTAATCATATGCCGCTTCTTCGCCGGCCTAGGCGGCAGCGCACCCCTCGCCGTCGGCGGCGGTGTCCTATCCGACTGTTTCAAACCCGAAGAACGAGGCAAAAGCATCGCAATCTACAGTCTGGCCCCACTCCTCGGCCCAGCCCTAGGCCCCATCGCCGGCGGCTTCATTGCCGAAAACACCTCCTGGCGCTGGGTCTTCTACTCCGTCTCCATCGCAGACGGACTAATCCAATTCATGGGCCTCTTCTTCCTCCGCGAAACATACGGCCCACGCATCCTCCGCGATCGCGCAAAGCGCATCCGCAAAGAAACAGGAGACACAACCTGGCAAACAGAGGCGGAAATGCAAAAGAAAACTCTCGCCCAAGTCCTCCGCACATCCCTCATCCGCCCATTCCGCCTCCTCCTCACTCAGTCCATCGTCCAAGTCGTCGCCTGCTACATGGCCTACATCTACGGAATAATGTACCTAGTCCTCTCAACATTCCCCTCCCTCTGGACCGGCAAAGAATACTACAACGAATCCATCGGCATCGGCGGACTAAACTACATCTCCCTCGGCCTAGGCTTCTGGTGCGGCTCCCAGCTCTGCGCGCCCTTAAACGACCGCATCTACAAACGTCTTAAAGCCCGCAACAACGGCGTCGGAAGACCAGAGTTCCGCGTCCCCCTCCTCGGCGTCGCGGCTGTCCTCGTTCCAACAGGTCTTTTTATCTACGGCTGGACCGCGCAGACGCATTGTCATTGGATAGCGCCTAATATCGGCGCTGTACTTTTCGGCGCGGGAACGATTATCTCGTTCCAGTGTATGCAGACGTATATGGTTGATGCTTATACGAGGTTTGCGGCTAGTGCATTGGCGGCAGCGGCGTTTTTGAGATCGCTGGCGGGCTTTGGGTTCCCGCTTTTTGCCCCGTATATGTATGATAAGTTGCATTATGGGTGGGGGAATAGTGTTTTGGCGTTTGTTTCGATTGCGATTGGAATTCCGGCGCCGATTTTCTTGTGGAAGTTTGGGGAGGTGTTGAGGAAGAAGAGTACTTATGCTGCTGGGTAGATGATGGAAGGTGTGTGTTAGATCAGATCAAGGTTTGCTGTTGGGTTTGTCGTGGATTGGATTGTGGATCTTGGTTTTGTTTTGCTTTTTATCTGCATTGCGTGCATAATACCCGCTTGCTTATGAGCAAGATCTATGATTATAGAACTGTATTTGAATATCAAAACTCTATTTAATTGCATGGAGATTTCTATATATTCATGTATAGTCTATCATGTGAATTCTCAAAATGAGACTTTTGTACAAACAAATTTGTTCATGCTGAATTAATATGTACAGTCTATCGAAATATAGAACAAGATCATCGGGTCCACCCGACTGAAGTGCTACACCACTCAATGCAAAAGGTACATTTAGTTGGTGATACCGCTCTCCTTCTTGCCGTTCTTCTGCAAGCGTTGTTAGTAAACTATCCTCCCTCGCACAATAATGTAGTTCGGAAAAGTGGGGACTCACCAGAGTACGGCTGTACTTAACACCAACGTTAATACCAGCGGGGGCACTGTACGGCACAGGGCTGGTGTAGTTATAAGTAGCCTTGTGACCAGCCCAGGTCTTCTTCACCGTCTCCAGAATCCCATGACCAGCCGAGCAACGCTCCTTAACAGTAGGAGCAGGCCACTCAGAAGTAAACTTCGAGTAAACGCCATCCGACAATGGACCAGGAGCAGTCTGGTTGAAGAAATCGTTGGCAGCAATAGTCTTCAAGTCAACCTCCCAGTTAACATAACCGGTCTTCTCAGCGACCAGGTTAAGCAGGTTAGCACCGCAGTCCCAGCGTCCCAGCGAAGGAAGACCCCAGTTCGCGCTCAGCGAGGCGATGACAGAGTAATGCGTGTAGAAAGTGTCGTCGGTGGTACCGCGGAGGTGCTTGGGGACGGCGTCGCCGAGGAGAATGCTGTAGACGCGGTTCTCCTGCTTGTAGGAGGCGGTCTCGTCGAAGGTGACCAGGATGAGGGTGTCCTTGGTGAAGTAGTCGTTCTTCAGGAGCGGGGTCATGAAGCGGTTGAGCCACTCGCCGGCGAAAGTGATGTTGGTGTCGTGGGCGTCGTTGGTCATGTTGGGGGTGATGAACATGTGCTGGGGCAGACGGTGGTGCTCGAGGTCCTCGTAGAAAGTGGTGAAGTTCTTGATTTGGCGCGGGCGAACGGCGTCGTTGGTGACCGAGTCGAAGAGGATGAGGGGGTTGTGCTTGCGAACGTAGTCGTTGGCGCCGGACTCGGGGTAGCGGAAGCCCTGGTATCCTGTAGGGAGGGAGGTTAGCTTTGACTAGCTCGGTATGTTTGAATTGGAGGTTTCACATACCAGCGTAAGGCAGACCCTCCTGGTACTCGCCCCAAGCAACACCCTTGGTGTCGAACAGGTCGGCAATGGTGGAGACGTTGGCGGGGATCTGGCGCCAGTCATCGTTGTCCATGCCGAAGTCATCACCACCAGCGGAGGCACAGTAGTTGGGCTCGGAGGGGTGAGTAACGGCGAAGTAGTTGGTCAAGAGAATACCCTCCTTGGCCAGGGCCTCGAAGTTCTTGTCCGCAGCGGAGGTGGCGAAGTCCTAGTCGCATCAGTCAGAGAAACAATTCCACGAGAACAATGGATCAAACGACTAACAGTGTTCTCAATCCAGATATCGACGAAACGGTCGAAAGCAAGACCCTTGACATTGGAGACGGGCGAGTAAGGCAGGACCGAGGCCTTGGCAGCCGCGATCTCAGCGGCAGTAGGGTACTCGACGGTGGAAGTCTCAGCTGCGGCGACAGCCAGGCAGCTGACGAACGCGAAGAGGCTCTTCTTGGTGAACATTTTGATCGATGAAAGATCTGATGACAATTGATTGTTCTACCGAAGGGGAATATTCTCACGATGCGAGAAAGAAATCAGACCGGGCGATCATCGGGAGAACGACCCGCCATTCTTATACCTCGTGCATCTTGCCCAGGTAGCAGGTAACGGGACATCGAGTGGACCATTCAATATGCAACCAGTGGAGAGACGCGCATTCGCATCTCATGGCTTGTCATTGCCCCTCTTCGCTTAGAAAATACGACGGAGCCCGTCGCGGCGAAGCCGGCAATGAACAAGGTTGTCACTGCAGACGGGAACTGCACGTTGCATTGCAGACGGGATTGACTGGCTGGTTTCTAACTTTCTATCCGCACTGGGACTTTGTTAGCGGGGAAGCTTGGCCCCATCTTGTCAACATTCTTGGCACTTGATTGGCGAGTTGTCTAAGTGGATACCAGCCGTTCCTGGCACGTTGCGCCTCAAAGCTTCATGACTGGCTGACCATTTGGCAGATTAGCAGATTGGCAGATTACAAAAGGGCGCGGACTGGAATACTTCCGAGAAATTTCCATGCAGGCAATATCAGGAAGGATAAGCATTGGCCAAGGACCAAGGAAGGATCTTGTGACTACTGAGCAAATCAAGCATCGAGTATCCCCGTGCTCGGCTCGGCAATTAATTCTTGTTTCTGGCCTGGTCTAAGCCGATCGGGGGGATTGAGGCCGTGGATGTGGAAAAAACCCCAATAGGTTGGAGATGCCAGAAGACCAAGATCATTCGCCATGTGTCTTACCACGTGGAACGGTCGAGGTCTTGGACTTGGTAGGAGGAGGAAAATCATCATTTGTGGACGATGAGAAGATCGAGATCAGAAAGCTTTGACCGCCCGAGATATACACAGAGGATTCTTGGAAGAAGCGCAATAAGCAGGGAAATGGTGTGCTCTGAAATACCCAATAGAGAACAATTTATATCCCCAGTCTATATCTTGTGATCTTGAATCTCAGTCTCTTTTCACGGCCAATAATGAGGATAGATTGGATCATTATACTATAGGCGCACGTTTGAATCGTCCAGCTCCACAAAGTGCTATCAATCCTGGACCAATTCTAAAGGAACTGTTGGAAATAGCACTGACTCACTTAAAGGATGCACTTCAAGGATGCAAAATTCACCTGGATTTGCTAGAAGCGTTTAGATTCAGGAATTATCACTGTCGTTCCCATAGCGGGTTTCGAGATATCAAGTTGGCCGTTGGTGGGTCAGAGTAAGGCTGCAAGATGAGACATCCAGAGCTTGGCTCTGCTTGAGAAGCTTTCTAGAAGAGCTGATGGGCGGCTAAGTTGGAAAGGAGCAACACGTGCTTCTCGTACTCGTTCACAGGTCTGACTAGGGCTGACCGAGGTGCCCAGGGCTACCTAGCCTATTGACCTACCTACCTCCTACAGATGGACTGAGTAAGCAGGTACCTCAAATAATAAGCACCTAGTGCAGGTCGTCTAGCTGTATTATTGTAACTCCTTCGATCGACTTGAACACATTACAGTATAGCCAATGAGTGGCCGGTTGCGGTGACTACTGAATCTCTCAGTCTCGTATACATCGGTGCCTTGAGCATAGCATGATGACCTTTGTGTGCCTGGACTAGGTGCAGTAGACTACTACATTTATCAGATCTTCTTACCCCTCTACCTAGATTTTAGGCAAGCTCTAGCGACCGATCGATCTTATTTCACCCAATCAGGTCTAACAGAGTTTTTGCTTTTGGTGGTGGTCACTTAAGTAGCTACATGAGGGGGTTTACCCCGCTTCCTCCGCTGCACCCTGCAGGGTGTGCATGCTTACGATACATCGCGGCCTGACAAACACGGCCTTGAGCAACGGGGGTCATACGATTTATGCTGGACTAATGAGGAATTATAGACGGAGAGACAGATAAAACTTCCCTCCGTGATGCTTCTAGTCGTGAGGCTATATGTGTCGCTTTTGAATTGGTGTTCATCTATTAATTAGACGTGGTAACTAAGACTGGAGTTCGTATAATCGAACTGTTGGCTTGGCTGAATCAAACTCAGAACAACTTGCAGGGCTGAAATTAGGTGGAATCTGGATTTGCCTACAGGTCATTCATAAGGAAATGAAAGCCACATTCTCCCATTGCTAATCTTCAACTCTTAAAATTGGCTCTCCACCTTAGATGCAGATGATAATCTGACTTGCTTGGGAAGAATTAAACGAGGTCCAGTGTAATCTTGTTCCACCTCAGTGGGACGTCACCACGATAAGTACATAGACCCGGTACTCCCTTCCGCCTTGTGAAGTTTCACTATCATTTCCTCTTAGCGGAGAAATTAATTGCTAATTTTTCTTCCAACCTCATCCACTGAACCTTCGCACAACATGTCTAATGCCTGCACCTGCACAATCTCTATTGAGAACCAGCGTGAAAAGGATACCAACTACTCCATCCTCATGGATCCCAATCAGTTTTCAGGTGATGGTAAACCCGTTATGAATACATGGTGGAGTTCCAGAATTCCCAACGGGACCACGAGCGAAGTTCCGATGGGAACGGGCCTGTATGGATGTAAGCAACCTTACAAGCATCCCCATCAGCTGAACTCTCAAGTGAGTCCCCTCTTCACGGTTTGATCTAACAATCAATCGCTATCATCGTTTGAAGTCGCGAAAGTTGTGGCCAATGATATTAGACCTGGAATTCCCTTGATGGATGGTAGAGGCACGAGTAAGCCGGCCGGGCTGTGGATTCATTCCAATTTGAGCAGTATGCTTCACATCTTCCACCTGCAAGAAAGATTTAATCGGTCAACTTTGGGAATGTACCGAACAAGCTGACAGATTTTTTTAGACAGCTTTGACCAGAATGTAAGGAATAGTTGGCCAACTCTCCAGGGGCAGCCACAGGATTCCATTCTCCATCACTTCGAATCAACTTGCCATCAGACATAGACTCACATGGTAGTGACTGCGATGTTGGATTTGCCGCAACTAATAGTGAGGGCAAGATATATCCGCTAGCAACGGTATGGAGATTCGTCACGATGAAGTCGATGGATTTGCTAATTATCAGTAACAGATGGCCGTAGGCCCCAACGGCTGTTTCAATATCATCCCGACCATGAGGTTTGATATTTCAGAGCGCCAGGGAAAGGCGGGGGAAGTTGTCGACTATTACCATGTCGGGATAGAAGGCACGAAAATAGACGTTACAAGAGGACCGGGTAAGGGGAAACAGCATGTTCATATTTTCCAGAAGTATGACGGCTGGTTCAATCTTTCATATTCGTGATTGGTGCTGGTCATTTAATAGGAACTGGAGGCTGCAGGAATCATTCCTTTGATAAATTTTGTGGGAAGTACGCTGGAAGTTTCAGTATACAGACACCGTGCTGAAGGATGAAAGTACATAGCAAGGCTTTCCAAGTCGTGGTATGGATGGCAACCTAGTTCTTAATGCTTTATGGTCGAATGTTTCCGAGTGTAGCTGCTAAATCACTGATAGCGATGACGCGTGGCGAGATAAGAAGATAAGGCTTTATTCCAGTAGTTAACAGTTCACAGGTAACCTCGCTTGTATAATCGCTTGAAGTTGGCAGAAACATACCAGAATTGACTCAAATCCAACCGAGGAACAGAATTAGCCACCATATATATCCATTGGTGTACAAAGCCAGCCCAATCGTCACAATTTGGAGGTTGGCGGAGAGCGAAAATAGACTTTCCTTTACCCCACACCCACACGAGTTCGGCACGTTTCTTATCAGCCCGGCCCCCCTTCGAGTTCCGTTCGATCTCCTTCCCTTTCACACTGCCCACACCAACACGATGCCGCCAGATCGACAGCCGCGCGTGCAGCGGATTGTGCGCGTCCGCACAGGATGCTGGTCCTGTCGGCGCAGGAAGAAGAAGTGCGACGAACTCCGACCGATATGCTCAGGGTGCAGGCGGAATGACCTGGTTTGCGAGTGGCCGTCAACCGTGCCTGGAAGGAGAAACTCGGGCCTGGAAAACGACATTTCGGGTTACATCCCCGGGGATAGACGATCTAGTTATGCCGGGTCGATCGAAGATCTCGATGCTATGCAGCTACCCGGTAGTCCGTTGTCCAGGCGCCACTCCTCCACTTCCTCCAGTGCGGGACTTTCCGCCATTGTCGAGGAGCATCTGGCTCGGGGGCTGGGTCAAGGCGAGGCTATGGACAGCCGCCGGTCAACTTTGGTGGAGGAAGAAAACGCACTCGTGGCTAATATGGCCGTGGGAAATGTCGTTCCTAGGACGTTGTCCATGCTGCCAGGTTATGATCCGGAGAGCTACGCCCTTCTTTCGCATTATCTGGCCAACACGGCGGATGTGATGGCCAACGGCACCACGCCCATCAACCCGTTTCTGGTTCAGATCGTGCCGCTTGCATTTACCAGCGACCTACTCCTCCAGCTAGTCATTGCTCAGAGTGCCGCGCATCGTGCCTTTCGACGACGTGACGATTCAGACGCAGTCGCCAACTCCCATTATACGAAAGCAATCCAACTCTTCAGACATGGTGTAAACGATTTCATCCAGGGAAAAGAATCCAATCCATTGATGTTGCTGGTTGGTGCCTTGTTAATGTGCTTTACTGAGGTATGGCCGACCGGCTGAATGGAATCAGTCATCAATAGATACTAATGAGAAGAATAGACTGCGAAAGGCGACATGACAGGAACTGTCTTCGATCATCTGTCAGCCGCTCACTCCTTACTAGTGAAGCTCCTCGAACAAAGCGACACCGCCGTACCGCGAGAATTGAAAGACTTTGTCATCGAGTACTACGTCTATACCGCGACCGTGAGCATGATTTCAATCGACGCCCGCTTGAGCGGACAGCTCTTCTTAAACTTCGACCTCGAGCAACGCGCGCGCGAGGTCCTCCGCACTCAATACGTTGGCAACCTATGCGGCTGCTGGTTAGAGTTGCTCCTTCTCATCCCTTGCATCTTCGATCTCGGCCGACAATGGATGATGGACGACACCCAACCCACGGTCCCGACCGCAGACGATATGGCCATGTTCGCTTCCATCCAAGCGCAGGTTCTACGCTGGTCGCCCTACTCCTTTGTCGAGCCGGAGGTTTACCTCGCTGGTCTAGTCTTCCAACAAGCAATGCTCATCTACTTGTACACTTCGCTCGGAGGCTACACCTACGCCCCAGACGGCATGTATAAAGGTCTCATCCAAACGGCAGTCACTGAAGGACTGTCCTACCTCGATGAAATTTCCCCGCAAGCCCGGATCAACTCTGGTCTGTGCTGGCCGATCGCAGTTGTTGGCTCATGCCTTGAGAAGCCCGAGCAACAGGAAAGTCTTCGGGTACGCTTGACCGCGATGGCAACGCATTTCGGCCTAGGCAATATGCAGCGAACGCTTCTACTGCTAGAGGCCATGTGGGAACTCCCCGCGGCTGATGCTGGGCCATGGAACATCTGTCGGACGATGCAGGCTAAGCAGATTTGGATCTCATTCGCGTGATTGCTGATTGAGTCACTTGATGTACATTATGTACAAACTTCAAGAGACTTCCCAGAGTTACAGGTCAGATCTAAGGACCAGCCGAGTTCGTGTGTATCACGGTTGCAGATCTTATAGGCGTCACATATACCTTTGAGAATCTAGCGATCACGATGATTCGTGGCATCGAATAACCTGCCCTCATCAAACACCAGGGGCACCATAGCCAAGCCTATTCCACCGATTCGCCGAGCCAGCCACTCGGAGAATGCACCTCGAGATGCAGCTGCTTAGCCTTGTTGGCCCCCTACCAATCCCGCAAAAGGGGTGCTACACGCTTCGTCCAGATTTGAACACTCTCAGTCAGACAGGCATCAAGGACTAGAACTAGAGCGGCGCAGAAAAAACGAGTCAAACCAGAATCCCTCTCGAGCATGCACGGCAAAACATCCCAGCCATCGTCTCAACGGACTCGACAGCTTGATAGCCGTGCTATCAGGCTTCTCGTAATACGTTTTCAGGATTCGCACGATATACTTGGATCCATGCGACACCCCCTTGACATGAATGTCAAAGGACAACCCGAAACATCATTCAGACAAGCTTCCACGTCCGCGCCCTTGGGTTGCGAGTAACCGGCACTGTTGGAAATGACGTCAAGCACACCCCCGAATCCGGAATACCGCTCCAGGTTCAATTTGCAATTTATCGGATATGTCGTCGACTTGCCTGTTTGACGGTACCAGCGCGTGATTCGGGGGAGTTATACTGTTGACGTTGTTCCAGGCCGGTGCAAGACTGATGTCCGTGGTCTCAGTTATGAGGACGGGTGCCTCCAGGTAAAGAAATAGGATCTCTGGTTTCGGGGCCAATGCAGCGTTTTCAGGCTGCAGTGTTGCTATGTCACGCTATCCCAGCTATCCCAGATGGATTGGCTACATACCGCCGTCGGCTACACCGGAAATGAAGGGATTGTGTTCTGAAACATTTCCGACGGCATACAGAAATCATTACAGACACAAATGATACTTAAAATGTTCATGGAAAGAGCCGCGACGAATTTAGCCAAATTGGTTTTGTTTTCTATTGGATTAATGGTGTCGAATATATATCCTTGCCTTGCCGGCTGCCATCTTCCAAATGAGCACTTCCCAGGGAGCTGTGAGCGAGAAAAAGTACGATTCAAAGCGCTTCGCCAGTATATCAGAGGCGATAAAATATCTTAGGTACTCGCATCAGACCTAGGGCCCACAGAGATTAGACGTCGACTCGTCGATACATGGAGACTCCAACTTGGCTATCGCGGTCCCTCGACCGGCTAGCCCAGCATTGAAGGCGCGGCAGGCAGACTCCGATGGCCTCGAGGGGACATCAAATCGCGGCAAACATCTGTCTGATAACTACACACCATCTTGTGAGACCAACGATAGAAGATAGACTAAACAGGCTTGATGCTCACGTGCCCACTGCGTCACGTGTGTAAGATAGGTGCGCTACGTACAACGTGTCACGTGTTGTTACCGCGCTTCGGAACTAGCGCAGCGCGGTCCGGGACCGCGCTCGAGTGGGTCCGTGATCTGATTGGTATCCGACGGTGAGGATGGCAAGAACAGACCAAACCTGGGTGATGATTTGTAAACTGGGAAGGGATCATGGAGAAGATGGCTCAATAGTAGAGTAGCTAAGGGGAGCCGATATTGGATGGGAATAATGAAATGATCTATTAATTTGCATCAATGCAGGACCGAAATACGTCGATGCCACTGAGACTGAAAATTGGAGTCCTGAAATAGAACGCGATATAGTGGTAACAAAAGAGCCGTCAACATGCCATGCCATTCTGCCTATACATTAAGCAGAAGCATCCTTAATGTGATAACTCTTCAACTTCACGAACCCATCGTAACCACGGGGACCAAGTGTAGACCCCAGACCAGAAGTCTTCCAGCCAGTCCAAGCGAGATCCTGCAGAACTATTAGCCATGTCCATACCGTTTCAATAATAATCGCTTTGGACAACATACCGGAGCAGGGTAATCACAACGGTTGATAAACACCGTACCAGCCTCAATCTGATCAATCAACTCCTCACCACGAGCCATGTCCTTCGTCCAGACACTGGCGGTCAAACCGTAATCGCTGTCATTCATCAAAGCGACGGCCTCCTCATCGCTGGAGACCTTCATAATAGGCATGACGGGGCCGAAGGTCTCTTCCTTCATGGTGACCATGTCATGGTTCACGTTCGTCAGGACGACGGGTGCTAGGAAATTACCCTTGGAGCTCGTCTTGGCGAGGGAGAATGAGGCGTTCTCTGGGGTAGCGTCGATGGCGCCCTTCTTCAGGGCGTCGTCGATGTGGGATTGGATCTTTTGCTTGGCGGGCGCGGAGATGACTGGGCCAGTGGTTGTAGTTTGGTCATGGGGGTCGCCCAGTTTGTATCTAGATTTGTTGTTAGCTGGTGCCCAACTAGATGGAGCCGAAAAGGAAGGGTGTTAACTCGTACCCCTTGAGTTCCTCCTGCACATAGCGAACAAAGTCATCGTAAATCTTCTCATGAACGTAAACACGCTCAACAGAGCAGCAGCTTTGTCCAGAGTTGAAAATAGCTCCATCGACAAGGTTCTCCGCAACATTCTTGACGTCCACGTCAGGACGCACATAGGCGGGATCGTTACCACCGAGCTCCAAGTTCACAGGCTTGATTTGCTTGGCAGTTGCTTCGCGAAGACGGATACCGCCAGCAGTTGATCCAGTGAAAGACACGGATTGAACCTCGGGAAGCTGGGCAATTTGGTCCAGGACATCCAAATTTCCAATCTGCAAGACCTCGAAAACGTTCTTGGGAAGGCCTGCCTCGGTAAAGATCTCGGATAGCCTATCACCGAGAAGAGGAGTCTGAGGAGATGGGCGCAAAAGCACAGTGTTACCCGCCAGCAACGCAGGGACGAGAGCATTCACAGTTGTGAGGTAAGGATACTGTATTCGATATATTAGCATCATACTCCAATAAAAAACCGCACTACACAAACGCGGGGAATCTTACATTCCAAGCAGACGCAATGAGAATAGGACCCAGAGGGACTTGCTTAACCATCCGTCTAAACCCATCCTGAGGCTCACCAGGCAAATCCGCCAAACTCTGCTTCGCAATCTTAATCATATGCTCCGCCCGAAGCGCAGCAGTTTTAATCTCTCCAGCACAGTAGCGAATAGGCCTGCCCATCTGCGTAGTCAACTCCTTGGCCAACTCATCAATGCGAGAATCAATGATTTCCAGAGCACGCTTGACAATCGCAGTTCGCTCTTCCAGACTCACGGCGCGCCAAGACTGGAAGGCCTGCTTCGAGGCGGTGGCGATCTTGCCAGCTTCTTCCAGAGAAGTACCTGGCTTATCGAAGATGACCTCATGGGTCGCGGGGTTGATGGTGCGAATTTGGTTTGACATTGTGTGTGAGAGATGGAATATGGAGGGGAGGAAGAAGAGTTGTGAAACTTTGTTGACTTCTCGGGAAGGTGTGAGAGAGAGGAGGGGCATTGATGGAATTTATGTGGTCCCGCCGCTTATCGCGGTCTCTCGATGCTGCAGTCTTCCGCCCGTCGCCACTTTCCCCGCCGAGCGCTTGGGCGGTTATACGGGGACATGGGAAGATCTGCCCCTTATGATTGAGATTTCATGTCACTTGATATATTGATTAAAAATAAAAAAATGATATTGTGTAGATATTAACTATTCTATGCTGTAGACTCTGCGATAAACTTGATAATCTGCGTCGCTAAAAACTCTCCATCATGAGGCTTCCCAGCCCTGGAAGCGGCGTCCTCATACATCTCGTCATTGAATACTCCATTCTTATGCCGAGCGTCTAGGACATTCGACATGATGAACTCAGTGAACTCGGGATGCGCTTGAACACTCCAGATCTTCTTTGGCTGGTAGAGGCCCTGGACCGCGCATCGAGGGCTGTAGCCGAGATTCACGCATCCCTCGGGCACCTCGTGGACCACGTCACGGTGCATTTGTTGGAGAGACTAGAATGTGTGAGAACGGTGTTTGATAGTATAGCTGGAATGGTTGAGATCTTACCAGCTTGTCTTTGCCGAACAACTGCTTGCCAGCATCCGTCAGAGTAATTTCGTCAACGGAAATCTCCCATCCACCATCGCCACGACCAACGCGCGCCCCCAAAGCCCGAGCAATAATCTGGTGGCCGAAGCAAATCCCAACGACGGGCTTCTTGTAATCCTCAAGAACTCCCCGGACATACTCAGTGAGACTCACGATCCAAGGATCATCCGCGAAGCAGTCATGTTCTGAAAACCACGTTAATACCAAGCCTCGATCGTGACTCATATGAGGGGAAGATACATACTGCTGCCCGAGATGAGAAGAGCATCATAGTCATTCACATTAGGAAAGACCGGGTTATTCACAACATTCCACTTGCTGATATCCTGAATCTCCACCGTCGTCTCCCCAGATTCCTTTAGACCCTTGTTGAGCAAGCGCGTAAAGATCTCTCCATAACCTCCGAGTCGGTCCGTGATGGCCGGCAGCGGCGTATCACATTCCAGAACAGCGATGCGAAGTGATCGGGTCATTATGCCGGTTTATTGTGTGTGTATCTGGATCTATACCCCGGATGTTCGATGGTAAATGCAGAAACGCTTAGTGCCACTTGGTGTGTGCTTTATGGATGTTCGGCCCCGCGGTGATGGTGTCCCGACCTCGGTGAATGCGCGCTTGGCCCCACTGCGCGGTCCGCGTGGCTTGGGTTATCGCGATCTTATCCGACGGGCAGACCACAGGGTTCGAAGGTGATAGCTAGCGGGAGCCAGCTTGCTATCTTGCAGGGAGATGAACGATCCATTTCCCCTCGCCACACTGCGCGAGGTTCAGAGAGAACATGTTCGTCACGTGGTTGAATCACTTATCACAAGATCACTGCAAAAGGGCCTAAACTCACGGGGGTAATTTGATCACATCTAGAAAATTACAGTTTCATCAGTTCGAATCGTGATGATTTAGGACTTTTCAGTTATTCAAGGTCCATGCGACAATCTCCAATCAAGCCTTATATTGAGTAGGGAAAAAAGCAAGCGGGCAGCCGTTGGGCGGGGTTCTAGAACATGACGTCATATGAAGAATATCCTGTCTATGGGTGGGAGGAGAGTTTCAGACAATAACCGGCCATTCAATCTCGTATGGAAATGATTTAGGCTGGTAATACTGAGAGCCTTCGCCGGAGACTTCATTATTGAAACCTTAGTGAGAGAAATTAATACTTCACATCGCTCATGAGGAGGATAGACCGTGCCTAGGATGACCTGTGTTTGGCTATACCGGGCATGAACAGTTATCCATATGTCAACCTTGATAATATTCCGTTGAAGTAAATGCATTATGGTTTGAAGTCGGCCACTACGTCAATCTACTGAATGGTGATATCAAAACTATACTCAAGTTGTGAATGTCGGTACATCATCCATATGGAATCATTGTAATGTTCTATGGTCTATATATACAGGTCATGAAAAGTCTATAAGAACAATCTACCGCAAGCGCCATGATAATAAAAAGCAACAATTTTGAATTCAAGCATAAAAGAATGACACGGGATATTTATCCCAGAGTAACGATGTACTGCGCATCAACCGAGCAGGAGAGCGTGTTCACATCGTCAGGGTGCTGGTAAGACTCGGCGCAGTTGGTGTCGCCAGCCTCACAGGTAGCAGTTTTGCAGCTAGAATCGCTGGGCTTGACAGAGAAGCCACTCTTAATGAATTCCGAAGACGAATCCAAGTTGATAGAAGACAGATCCCAGTAGAGTGTGTCAGAGTCAACGGTGTACTCGAACTGAAGCACGCTGTTCTCATCCTGGGTCGTGGACAGCTTGATAGAGATGCCGCCGCCGTTGGAGTTGGTCTGCCATTCCTCGCTGTAGGTGCCGCCGCCGGAGGAGAGAGTCTTCATGCTACCGGCGTCGGAAGAGGTCGTCCACAGGTAGATATCTGAGCCCATGTTGTTCACGAATTGGACGTTGCCGCTGGAGCTGGAGCTGGAGTCGCGGACACGGTGGGGAAGGGCTGCAGCGGTGGCAGCAAGAACACTGGTGATGAAAACGTTGGAGAAAATCATTTTGTCTATGTGTATGAAGTCGTTTGACTAGGACGTCGAAAAGGACAGTGTATAGTGACGAAGAGAATGTCGTTTGGTAAAAAAAGATAGACAAGAGAATGACAAGATCTGAAAGAGAGTGATCAGATCGTTGGAATCAACAAGAGAATGAAGGAATTGTCGAAAGGACTGTAATGATTGACGAGAAGAAGAAGGGCCATTGTCGTGAATCCTCCGCAGCTATATATCCTCCTCGGTGGAGATTTCGGAGTCGTGGCAAATCTAAAACACTGCCGTTGTCCGTAAAAACGGTTTAAGTTGAGATTTCATGGGGTTCTCCAATTGTTAATGCGATGGTGGATCATCTTCCATATCCGATGGTCTCGAACGTTGTTGCCATCGCCGGAAATGGTAATCCGCCAACGTCTCCAATGGTTCCGAGTTTTCAAACCTTTCACTTACTCCAGTTGGGACAGCTCATGGTTTGCTCGTCCCCCTGGTAGAAACAGATAAAACTGGAGAATATGCTGTCAGTGGCGGTCTTGCCCCTTGAGCCTTATGTCTCGGTCGATATGATTTGCCTTAGTCTCTAAAAATGGGCTTCAGAGTTTGCGTTCCTGCAAGGTTTGCAGGAACAGAACCGAACTTGCACTCTTTCTCCTCGGAAGTAGAGTCGGCATGTGTCTCAATTATTATCCAGCCATTGTTGGTATTTCACGTGGTAGATGAGGCAAATCCGTCGCCCGCTAGCGACCAATCCTGGCCCTGCGGCGACCGCCGCAGCGCCATTTCATACTGAATAAGTTGAAATCTAGATGGATGGTATCGGTATCTGGGCAAAATGTATGGAATTTGGCTAGACGTCACAATGAAATAGGCGCCGATTGTGGTGGGTGATATTGCAAGGGTCTCAAACTCAAGTAAATAAACCGCATGATCGTCCACGCTACCACACGGTCTAGAGCGAGACAGAACACATTAACATCCAAAGCGCTGAACTCCAAAGGTGACTTCAGTATTGGTGCCAAGAAAGCCGGTCTGTTATATGAGGCCACATATTGGGGTAGCAGGGATGACCCGGATTCTCACGGAAAGTAGGTTACAAGTTCCAGATTAGGTAGGTTGACCGCGCGGCCATCTTGTAGCACCACCTAATCCCCGAAGACATGACTGAGTGTCTTTAACCAAGTGTAGGGTCGATTTCAGGGTCCATCGGGGAAGCCTGGACCAACAGCTAGTGGGGTCTGGGACGAGTGGGCTGAGGTTGACGCAAGTGTGGAGAGGGTCGATCACCAATGAGGCTTAAAGTGTGTCAGCATTCGGCCATTCGACAATGAAGAGTTGTGAGACAGAAATGATCTGGCCTCGGAAATTCTGAAAGACTCTTTTCTGGATTGTGTGATAATACGAAGAGCCACGTTGGGAGTTCTTACATTTGTTTGCTTTAGAAATAGTGTTTGTTCATTGTGATATTCGTGACGTCGATAGGATAATGTCCGTGCTTCTGACTGGAGAACGATATCGCCTCGTTAGAAAAAAATGAATCACTTTGTACGAATTGGGTTAGCGATATTCTATTGCAAATTCTGAATTGCTACTAAAGTGGAAAGTGTTTGGCTGCCGATCTGGGGAGTGTGCGTCGGGGGGCGATTGACCGAACAAACGATGGATATTTGCTATACTACCGAGAGTATCATCGACAAAAATAAAAATTCTAAAGAAACTACATCCAAGTAAGTGGAAGGAGAACCATTTCGCAACAGGGCGAGCGAGTTATGACCCTTATTTCTCCATGGTCCGCGATAGATCGATATACGCAGACAAACCTGTCATTGTCGTAGGATGTTTGATTGAGTCGCCGGCTTCAATCAACCTCAAGAATCGACCCTTAGCTTCACAAAAAATCGTCAGGCTTTCTGAGAACCAGAAATTCAAGATCAGGTAGGGTGCAATTTGAATCGCATCCCCACTACTAGGTGCGGGGAAGGGGGGAGAGAAGCTATTTCAACAAGAGACATGTCCCGAGAAGGCGCTATGAGATTGGCATCCACCAACAAAACGCCAGCTGGGAAAACATTGAATTCTCGCAGAAAGGAAACCTCGAATATCCCCAAAATGGCACCTACACAAAAGATTGGACATGATGCAACAAACTTCTGGTGTTACGAGCCCGGAAGCGACACGATTGACCTCTCTCGAGGATCAAAGTCCAAGGACCTGATCAGCCTCAGAACCACAACACAAACAACTCAACTTGACCCAGAGAAGACTGCACTATTGTTGATCGACCTGCAGAATTTCTTTCTACATCCAGCAGTGCGACCACGAGCTGGGGACAAGCCCACCCCAGCAGAAGTAGCCACGAATACGCTCCTCAGCGCTGGTATTCCAGCGGCTCGCCATCACGGAATCCAAGTTATTTGGCTGTGCTGGGGTCTGACTGAGAACGATCTACGCAGTATGCCGCCAGCTATCATGCGCACTTTCAGTTGCTACGAATCTAGTCAATCTACGAAAGATCAAAATGGGGATAAAGGCCCTCTCCCTTCAGCGCCGAACATGGTCCGAACCAGGAACCCCGCACTTTACAAGGGCCTTGGAACGGATATCGGTACTGTGGAGCTCGCTGATAACAAGACGGTCCCCGGCGGTCGCGTACTCATGCGGGATACCTGGAACGCCGCACTCTACGATCCCTTTGATCACGAATACCGGGAGAGCCAGATTAAATCCGGAGACAACACGCGATCAAAGCCAGATGTACTATTTCATAAGAACCGCATGTCCGGGCTATGGGGATCAGGCTCGGAACTAGAGAGTTTTCTGCAAGAAAATGGGATAAGAACACTTGTTTTTGGAGGTGTGAATACCGATCAATGTGTTGGTAGCACGTTGACAGATGCTTTCAGCAAGGGCTATGACTGTATCCTGTTGCGAGATGGAGTGGGCACAGGCACACCCTTTGGTGCGAGTGAGGTGTGGGAATGGAATGTCACGAATTGTTGGGGATTTGTGTCAACTTGTGAGGCTTTGAGGAATGCGTCGAGATATTTGAATTAGTCTCAATATATAAAGCTCTTCTGTGACTTCTGTGACAAGTTTCTCTCTCCATTATCACTTACCCGAACCAGTGAAACACGCATGTTGGGGGCCTTATGTAGGATCCTAATCAACACACGTCCAATTCAAATCTCTCTTGCTCTAGTTTCCCCGGGATTCAACATCTAAGAGTAATTTATCTATACGGCGGCAGGTTCAAGGCTGTGCATTCAAACCGAAGGCCGGACGACCTTGTAGCTCGCAGGGCGCTCACCGCTCACCATCCGGTGCATAACCCGGGTTGCAGCGTGACTACATGAAGATGATAGGCCACATAGCATCGCGATTTAAGAGACCATAGCTGAAGGTCTATAAGGATAGAGGAAATCGCTGGGTTAGCAGGACGATGTGGAATAATGGGGCTGGTGAAATGCGGCGTTGTTAAATGGTCAACTGCGGCCTGCTGTGGCTGACTTCACAAGTGGTAGATCCTAGCAACCAGCAGGCTCCATGCACGGGCTTACATCTTGATAGTTCCCATCGGTAATCAACCTTAGTCCGAAAGACATATAGGACTGCGCTCCGGACCTAAAGACGGTCGGAAGCGCTAGTCTGTCATGTCCACTTTCCAGCCTAGGCAGCCATGCACGACTTCAGCCACAGAACATGCCACAATTCAAGGTAGGCCTGAGTATAAGCCTTGATAAGCCTCCGCTAGCTTGGCTTCCTAGAGAAGTTCTGCGAGAGAAAACTTCATACAGGCTACGGTAGCATCGGCGAGGCGCTTTTTGGTCCCTAGTGTGGTCTGAAAGGGTTAATGGCTCGTGTAAGACGGCCTTGCTAGTCGGGCACTAGCTTTGGCCTAGGGTCAATTCAAGCATTGTGAATCATCGCAACGGTCCCACCAGTGGTAGATAAGGAACGCATCCCCGACACTGGCCTTTTCTACCTCGAGTTTGTCTGTCATTCAAGCGTCAAATATTTCATCAACATTTCTATCTCCCTTCACTATGGCTGCATCAAGGCCTGAACTCGATTTCAAAATCCTTGCCGCAACAGAATCTGATTGCGCAGCGTTCGCAACGATAGAGGATATCTCTAACTGTGAGCCCAGCAAAACAGAGCCAAGAAACAATATTTCGCTAGTCTTGTTCGGCCCTCCTAGCGATACGACTGCTCGAACGAAAGACCTCACCAATAAGGTCCAAAATGACAAAAGCGCGCATATGTGGAAGGCCGTAATCACCGATGCAGATGGCCAGGAAAAGATCGTCGCCGTTTCCCTCTGGCATTTCTACCTTGAGTCCAAGGTTATTGAAGATTGGAAGGATATCGAGTGGCGGCCTACCGCGAATCAAGAAGGCGCCAATTTGTTCCTTCGGTCGGCAGTAGCAATGCGAAAGAAATACATGTCTGGGAAGGTATTTGGTCGTAAGTGATGATTCAACATTCCATTATAGACATTTCGATTAACTCTAGACGGATAGATTTGCAAGTTTTGGCCACGCTTCCTGAGTATCGTGGCTATGGAATCGGCTCTGCTTTGATCAAGCAAGGCCTTGAGGAAGCCGCGAAGACTGGACTCACGGACTTCTGGCTGGAATCATCGAATGATGGCCATGCGCTTTATGAGAAATTTGGATTCCGGGATGTTGAGCCAATCGTGATTGACTTGGAGCAGTTTGGTGGTGAGGGTTTGGCCCCAGTCAGGACTATGCGGAGAGTTCCCAATTGAGGTTAATTCTTCTGATGTTCGATCAAAGAGATTGTATCATGCATGTGGGTTTCTATTGATCTTTGCCCTTGTTTTCTTTGCCACATTCATTGTTCTAGACTAGTAAGACCTACCATAGCATTGACTACCCTAATGCTTCCTGGTTACATCTTTTGCCAATATAGATCTCAATTTTATTAGACTAGACATGCTACTTGGAACAGATGTTTGAGATGTAACATATTCCGGAAAGGCAGACAATGGAAAGATTAACATGACATAGTGGAACTGTTTGTCAAAAAGTATTTGTCGTCGCAAAACTTATGACTGTCGCTAAAGTTGGAAACAAAATTCGGATAAAATTCGGTCGCTTCATACTGCGTTCAGCCTGTAGCTGATATGGACTGCTTACCACCACCGGGCGTAGCGCGGCAGCCTAACAAATCGTCTCAGTCATGACTGCCCGTTCTCGTCACTGCCTTCCTCGACGAAAGCCTTGTGATCAGCAGGTCCCGACTTGGCTTTGGCGGTCGACTCTGTCTCAGTGACTGCCTCATCTTCATCATCGGCATTCCCATTTGACTCATCAGCTGTGCCGTTCTTATCATCGGTTTGCTCTGGTCCTGGGTCCCCCTTTTCCTGCACAGATTTACCCTTCTTTTTCTCTCGGACGGGCATGGGGGTTTCAGCTTCACTCTTAAACTCAGCAGCGGACTCATCGCCAGCGTGTGAGGCGCGGGTACTCCGGTTTCTGAGGGCTCGGGCACGCCGAATCATGCGATTGTGGTAGTCCACTTGTTCTTCCTCTGGGTATTCGTGGAGAATGCGGCGAGCGGCCTCGCGACCGACAACGGGAAGACGATCGACCCCTTGCGCAGACTGGGGAACCAGCTTTGGATCCAAAAGGCCGACTTGGACTAACACACTAGCCTGGTCCCAGTATGTGTGCTCTGAGTACAGACGGCCTCCGCGCAGGCTGACAATACTGACAATGATGATTTCAACACGCTTGTTGGTGGGAGGGACTCCTGGAAGCATCCACGGGATCTCTTGGGAATGCTCAAAGGAGACGTAAAGCTCGTCAACTACACGGTCGGCTCCCGTTGTTCGCGAAAGCAGACGAATGCGCATAGAAGGAGGGAGCTTGCCGAGGAAGTGGTGTTCATAGAAGTGGCGCAGAGCTTGCGTGCCGATACCTCCGCTCACGGTTGGGACATAAGTGACGGCAGGCTTCTTGTGCAAAACATACGCATCCATGGTCTTGGTGATGTTAGACCCGAAGTATTTGCCTGGTTTTTCATTAGCATTGCTCATGATGGGCTTCCAGCTATCAGCTTACCCTCTTGATGCTCCTCCCATCTTCTCTCCAGATCTGTTTCTCTCGAGAAGCCCTTGCGCAAAACTTTGATTGTTCGCGTCCATGCGAGGTCTGCTGCGAGGTGATCGTACTCCTCCATATCATGTTCGGCAAAGCCCGGCTCGGCATGATCGTAAGTATAAGCCGGGTAGGCCAGCTCGAGTCTTTCACCAGTTCCAATGCCGGGATTGATAGGACGTGTCTTGCGTTTCTTCTTGCCTTGCAGGCCCAGTGCGACCGGGATAGTAGTGACGTCCACGGTATCACCGGCTAGGTGCACCAGCACCTGAAGGGAGAGTGGAAAGCGAGATCGCGTATCAGGGATGACACTTGGGTAGTATGCGACCAGTGCGCAGAGACGACTAGCATTTTGTGATTTCAGATAGTAGTCCAAGCAATAGTTGGCCGCCTCGCCATAAGCTGTTCATAGTTAGCTATCGACCATATGCTCCACTTGACCTACTGTAGAATGTCTTACCAATTACTGCATAGTTCTCGCCAACTCCCAACCCTTCCTTGACACCTCTTAACCGGCTCTCATAATCTTTGCCTCCTGCGTCTAAAGGGAGGTATACGACATCGAACCCTTCATCCTGCCAGTTTTTGATCGTCTCCATGTCGAACTCGCCCGTCTCCGAGGTGACGCACACTCTCGCATTGTTCGACCCATTGTTGTAAAGCAGGCCCCCGCTCAAGCCGGGAGCATTAATCGAAACAGTCGCCATCCGGTGCCCTGGGTTTCGCCCAACGACGACTTGAAGTAGGTCTAGTGTTTGTTTAGTCCCTGTCGGCTCACCGGGCGGGCTTTCAGTTCGAGTTGACAGTTGGTTGATGAGAAGATTTTGCGACAATCTTCAATCGAGTTCTCAGAGAATACTTCTGGTCAACCTGTGACAAAATTGTGAGGTCAAGAGGGAGGTCGGTGGTGATGCGCGTGGTTTGACAGGTAACGGGCGCTACGTCATTGGCGCTGTCATGTCCCCAGCATCGACGTCATTTCGGTCGGAGTTCCCTGGCACTGGCAAGGTTCAATATATTAATTGGTCACAGACTACATCAATTCCAGTGGAACAGGGGCTATTTTGGGGAAGATTGCCCTTGGAATATATGGGGAAACTTGTGATATCAAAAAGAATGTCATCTTGAAGCTGCTCTGGCTATCATGACTGTTGATCGCATGTTGCCTTTGTGTACATTCTTATCGCCTCCTTATCAGTCACACGTTTTGTCAGTGGTGGCTAGCCTGTTCTAGCCCCACATTGATTCTTCGATTCCAATAAGCTTAAACATGTCAGCTTTCAGAGACCAGTTTAAACTCAAGGTCAGATAAGAAGCGCTTGGTCTCCGAGCGGAGGAAAGGATTTCCAGTTTCTGTGAGTGAAATATCCTACAGTAAAAACAGCTTCTAGGTTATCGTATAGAGTACTTCTCGCCGGACTGATGCACCACAATAGCAATCCTGGAATTTACCAACCTAGTGTCCCCATAATCTGGTCCCGACATCCAGATTTTTGAAGCCCTCTCTGTGCTCCTGGAAGGAGATAGTTGTGGCTAAACTTCCTTTACGGCACTGTATAAAAGTTTCATTCCACGGGATATAATTTCGATCCTGACGGGATCCAAATTCGTATCAATATATATTTGGCTGACACAAGATCTAGTGAGCGTAGACATCAGCGTCGAATGCCCAGGATATGTGTGCACGCATGGATTTTCCTCGCTATCTGGAAAGCGAAGCCAATATCACAGAGTATTAGCCATCGACCGTGTTTAGAGCCAGCGACAATTATCTCCGTGTTCGGCCTGACATCACGGTCCCAAATTGGTCCGCAGTTTACTATTCCACCGTTCTAACACCTGGAAGGCTAGCCACGACCATTTACCATCCACAATATTGGTGCAGAACTTTCATAGAGAAGTCATTTCGGCAAATCGTCGAGATAATCATCTTGAACCGCTGGAGGCGTTTTCGGGGCCGGAAGGATGGTCTCGGCCTTGTCTAATTTCCGAATCAAGCACAAATGCAGAAAGCGCGACGTGCTGTATCGATCGAATTGAAAAAGGATGCTAATGACTGGTTTTATCACTATCATGCCGAGGCATAAGGATATGTTGGACCTAAGGGATGGAAGCGAGCCAGCAAGAGCAGAAGACCCTTCTAAGAACATAAATAGGCCCCGGAATGAAGCCGGCGATGCCGAAGAAATCTGCCATATACGGCAGTCTTACGGCGACACTCTGCTAATTCCGGCTGAACTTCGGCATCGGGTAAAGAAGGAAGCAGTCGGCCAATAATGGAAATAGTCTGTCTTATACAAAGTATGATTGGAATGATCAATTTGAATCCCTCCAGTTGGGATGTGCCAGTCGTACTATTCGTCTTGCTACGGCTTGAATATCACTCGGCGATGCTCGGCGATGTCCTGTGGTGTGACATACATGTCCGACATGCACGCTTAAAACCAGCCAAACACTTTGAATGATAGAGGCTACGCCACCAAAGTCTTCGTTTGGCAACCTTTGGCAGATGATATGGATGGAATGATCATTAGTTTTTCGGGATTGGCAGCTTTCCCTCAACTCTGGATGCTCTGACCCAGGGTATAACCAAGGGGAAACCCGAGTCTCATCAATTTTGCCTTGGCTGTCGCCGGGGTTTCTATAGAATCTGCTCTGGTTGGCTGTGAGACGGTGATAGGAACATGTCGCTCGGAAGCAGCCGGAGAATCTAGTAAGAAGGAGAGGAACAGCCCCTGTTGGCGGATGAATGAGGCGAAAGGCGGGGATATGAAGCTTTTTACCGACCCGAGGTGATTTCATGGAATCTAATAATGATTTAGTTTCAGCTACCGACATGAGGAACGGTACGTTGCTACCATGAGCAAGGATAATGAAAAACCACGATCTTTCTCATATCGCAGCATGATACCAAGAATCCTCCCTGTCAGCTATGTATAACCCCGTGTAGACCCTTCTAGCCCTCTAGATTATCACGAATCTAACCAATCGGTCTAAATAATTATAAGCACGTAAAAGCTGGGGTAATACCTCCACGTGGGGCCAATGCGGCTGTCCTGCCATATCTTTCAACAATCCCTGTCTCAGACCTGCGATCGATGGATGCATCATGCATTCTGATTTGCAGTCTTAGATTCAAGTCGGCTATATGTCAGACGCTATTCCCAAGTGATGAGATCATACGAGGTCGAGTCAAATCGAGGTCCAGCCAAGAATGGGGAATCGGGGCTTTTGCATCATGCAACCATCATGCATTGTGGTTAGTGTCAATGCCAACAAATCATGATCATACAGTACACATCCGGAATATGCCGCGGTACTTTCTTTCTCTTTTCTTGTCAAGCTACTTTAGGTCTGACCGTTTCATTTATTTTTAAACTTTACAAGTTTTACCTCGCTCCTTCCTTATTAACTAGCTTGATGATCCTGAAAGGTAAAAAGTCAAAGACCCTATCTAGTGTCCACCTCGTATACATCCCGTGGCACGGAGGCAACAGCTGAACAAAATACACATCGCCCGACCTCCAAAACCTTAACTTTCTCGGCAGACCTGAACAGTGGGGGCGGATACAGTACTGTGGCGGTTCAGGTTGGGGTAGCTAAACGACGCTAGCAAGCTCAGAGAGGCAAGTTTATCCAATGATTTATCCCGGAGAGTTTACACAGTCCTCCTAGCAAGGCGCTGGTCATTTACTTACCACCACCCACTCCAAAGTTCTAAACCATCCTTCCAGGATAAAGAATCCCTCCTAAACTCAAAACCTTAGATAAACCATAACCATAACAGCCATATGACCCACCTCCCATAATTTTAAACAGCTGACAACACGAGATCTCTCACACACTTCAAACCTATCACCGCTTTGTCTCTCGCCAAGCTTGCCAAGCCCACCCAACAAGGTCTCTTCCCCGCATTTCTCCCCGGCGAACAACCCCAGATCGTCACCTCGACTACGCCCACCACGCCGTCCATCGCTAATTCTGACCCGTACACCACCCTGCCCAGCCTTGACTGTGGGGTTGGCACCCCCTCCTTTTTGTCTCTCTCCAGGGAAGATTGTCTCAGGCTGCGTTTATTTGCCATACATTGACTCAATGCGCCGAGGTACTTTCCTGATTTCTGTCGGCTATTCCTTTGTCTGGGGGTATGTGGCGGAGGCGGGGATAGGGCTAGACTGGGTAGATTGGCTGGGCAGGGAGATGGGAGCCTTGTAGACTACCTGGTACTAGCGCTTGAAAGGGATTTTGTGTTTTCTAGCGGGTAGGGACTTGTAGCTAGCTAGCTAGTGTAGTGGTGACTCGACTCTCTTGTCTATTGTGTACTCGTCTTTCTTTCCGATGGTTCCCCAGATCCAGATCTAGTCTCCGACCCCGAGAGATAAATGCAAGTAGTACCCCTCCATTCATTCCTATAATCCCTGTCAGGGTTTCTTATTTGATCCCCCACCCCTGCATTTATCAATTTGCGACAAAGAAATCAACAGCCCCTTTTGTATCTTTCTTTCTTCCTTTTCCTCTTTAACACACCAACGAGTCCACGAAACCACGCATCATGTCCGCAGACGAAAAACCAGGCAGCGTCGATCGCATCGAAGACATCGCGCAAACAGAAACCGGCCAGACGACACCCCCCGACGACTACGATGAAGAATTCACGCCCGAGGAACAGAGGAAGATTATTCGGCGGATTGATCTTCGTCTGGTTACTATGACGGGTCTCGCGTATTGTATTTCGTTGATGGATCGGACGAATTTGAGTGCGGCTGCTATTGCGGGGTGAGTCAACACTATTAATGGCTATTCTTGAGAATCCAATGCGGATTGATTTGGGCGAAATGGATTGGATTGGATGCTAACGGTATGGATGATGTGATTAGATTGAAGAAAGAGTTGGCATTGAGTGTTGGAAATCGCTACGTTCGTTCGCCCTTCTACCATATACCATCTATCTATCGATTCTTTTGTGCTATGCTAACATGAATCCTGGGTCTAGTCCATCGTCGTCCTGATGTTCTTCGTCCCCTACGTTCTCTTCCAACCACCAATGACTGTCTTGATTCGCAAGATTGGACCGACTATCTTCCTGAGTACGATTATCATGAGTTGGGCGGTGATTATGATTGTACGTCCAAGCTTCCAATAGACTTCTCGCCATCATGATTGATGAATCAATTCACTAACATCCATCTCTCCCAGGGAACCGGCTTCGTCAAGAACTGGGGTCAATTGGTCGGACTACGTGTCCTACTTGGTGTCCTGGAAGCTGGATACTTCCCTGGATGTGTCTATCTGTTGTCGTGCTGGTATACGCGATGTAAGGTGTCCTGCCCTACCCTGGAAAGGGTTAATTACCATTGGAAGGTCCACGTTCTGACAATTCGATCCAGATGACGTTCAAAAACGTTTCTCTATTTTCTACTTGATTGGCTGTGTGGCGTCAGCGCTGTCTGGTATTCTTGCCTTTGGTCTGATGCAGTTGAATGGCCAACATGGTCTGAGTGGTTGGAGATGGATCTTTATTCTTGAGGGTGTGGTATGTGATGATCCCATGACCACGAGTTCATATGGCTCTATTTTAGCGTGGGAGTATTGATTTGTGCTAACCACACTTTCAGATCACCGGAGCTATTGGCTTGCTCTGCTATGTCTTCCTGGTGGACTTCCCCGATCGGGCGGCCAAATCGTGGAAGTTCCTCAATCAGAAGGAGTGTGACTTTATCGTGCGACGCATCAACAATGATCGCAAGGATGGAAATCTTGAAGCTTTCTCGATGGTGAAGTTCCTGCGCCCCGCGCTGGATCTTAAGATTTGGGGGTTTGCTATGATTTTCTTGTACGTGCCATCAAACCATGAGCTATTAGTTACCATCTACGATTTTTTCTAACAGGTTCTACAGCTGTCTGACCACTGTCACCTACGCCATCGCCTACTTCCTTCCCATCATCCTGATGGAAGGCATGGGTTTCGGCGTCGGCGCGGCCCAGTGCCTCGTCGCTCCACCCTACGTCTTCGCCGGTATCGTGATGTACAGCACTGCCTGGTTCGGCGACAAGTTCCGTGTCCGCGCACCGGTCCTCATCTTCAACGCCCTGCTCTGCATCATCGGCCTGCCCATGATGGGTTTCGCCAAGGGCGACGCCACCCGGTACGCGGGCGTGTTCTTCACGGTAGCAGGAGCCAATGCGAATATCCCCACGTGCATGGCATACCAGGCGAATAACGTCCGTGGACAATGGACGCGAGCGTTCTCGAGTGCGACTCTGGTCGGATTTGGTGGTTTGGGCGGTATTGCCAGTAGTTTGGTGTTCCGTACGCAGGACGCGCCGGGGTATCGGCCGGGAATGTACGCCGCGCTCGCGTAAGTATTTCACTCCGTCCTATCGCTCCGGATCGCGCTTATCGGGAGGGCCTGGGTTGCTCTCTTGGCGGTGTGGTCACCTCTGCAGGGTTCTGTGCTGACTTATTTCTTCCGGCAGGTGTAATGTTTTGATTATTGTCATTGTATGTGCCATGAGTCTTTGGTTCCGAGTGTGCAATCGACAGGCCAACCAGGGGAAACGGGTGATCGAGGGGGAGGCGACCTTCCGGTATACCATTTAGTTCCAGGATTGGGAGGGTGGATGGCGAGAGCCGCGGGGAGCAGGAAACCGGGGCTTTGTTCTTTAGTGGATCACATGTCACTGTAGTTCATAGTGTCACCCCATGCTGCGGGCAGTTTCTCAACCATGCGTTATTCCATCTGTTGTCCCAGTCGTAATCATCGTAGGGAATGTAGATGAGATCGCAATTGACTTGACATCGATCGGACCCTCACCGTGGAGACCGACAGGGGAGCTCCGGCAGTGTTGGAGCGCGAAGCCGGAGGGGAATTGGAATTCCCCCTCGATGTGGATCCCCCGACTTTATCGGGTGGAAATCGGTGGGGAGATGAGAGAGAGAAGAAGGTGAAGATGAACTTTCCCGACGGGAAACCAGCGGGAGGACATCCGATCGCAGGGATGTTTGTCGTGTTTGTTCAATAGATAAGACGACAATCAGGTGTGATTGGCCTGATAAGCATATCTTATCAGCTTATCGCTGTTTCCCGTCCGCTTTTCCCTTTTGCCCGTTGCCCGCCCCTCGGTCAAAGTTGATTGGCATCCCCGAGAAAAAAATTAAAGCTTTCCATGGAGTCAGTTAATAAATATACCATTTCTCGGGTCCTTCTCTCTTGTTCTTCTCTTCTGACACTCTCCCCTCCCCAATTGCTTCTCGGGTTCATGTGTTGAGGCTTCTACCTGGCTACCGCCCCTCAACTAATACTCCCGACGTCACTCCGTCACTCCCCCGGTAGCTTCTTTTCCAGCATGGCAGCTTCGTGGTTTGCCCTGCGTGGCAGCCGACAGCTGGCCCTGCGGTCGCGTGTTCGTGTTGGTCCGTCTCCGGTCTCTCTGCGAACCGCGTCTGTCGCTCCATTGAACATTACTCGCCGAGCTCTGCACACTTCTCAACATGCTACGACTACGCCGACTCGCCGTGGTGTGTATACCAGCTCTGTGAACGCCCACGGTGATCCTCACCCCGAGGACATCTTCCAGCCTCTCGACACTTTTCCCCGCCGTCACATTGGCCCCTCTCCCGAGGCTGCCTCGGAGATGCTGGCGGTCCTGGATCCTCCTGCCGCCTCCCTTGATGAGTTCGTCAAGCAGGTCCTTCCCGAGGATATCCTGTCCAAGAAGAATCTCAAGGTTGCCGAGCCCCATGCCGACATTAACCTGTACCGCTCTCCCATCCAGGGTGGTCTGGGTGAGACCGACATGCTCAAGTTGCTCGACACCTACCGCAAGCAGATTGACATCTCTGGCAAGACTTATATCGGTACTGGCTACTACCCGACCATTGTGCCTCCTGTTATCCTTCGCAACGTTCTCGAGAACCCGGCCTGGTACACCAGCTACACTCCTTACCAGCCCGAGATCTCACAGGGTCGTCTCGAGTCCCTGCTGAACTTCCAGACTTTGACCGCGGATCTCACTGGTCTCCCCTTCGCCAACGCCTCCGTGCTCGACGAGGCCACTGCCGCCGCCGAGGCCATGACCATGTCCTTTGCCACCATGCCCGCCTCCAAGCAGAAGAAGGCCGAAAAGTCCTACGTTGTGTCCCATCTCTGCCACCCTCAGACCATTGCCGTGATGCAGTCCCGTGCCGAGGGATTCGGAATTAACCTGGTGGTTGGTGATATCATGGCCAATGACTTCCAGCTGGTCAAGGACCAGGGTGACCACTTGATTGGTGTTTTGGGCCAGTACCCCGATACCGAGGGTGGTATCAACGACTTCCAGTCTCTCAGTGACTCTATTCACACCCAGGGTGGTACTTTCAGCGTTGCCACCGATCTGCTGGCTTTGACCGTTCTCAAGGCCCCCGGTGAGTTCGGTGCCGACATTGCCTTTGGCAGTGCCCAGCGTCTGGGTGTCCCCATGGGCTTCGGTGGTCCCCACGCCGCTTTCTTCGCCTGTGCCGACAAGTACAAGCGCAAGGTCCCTGGTCGTGTCGTTGGTGTCTCCAAGGACCGCCTGGGCAACCGTGCCCTCCGTCTGGCCCTGCAGACCCGTGAGCAGCACATTCGCCGTGAGAAGGCTACTAGCAACATTTGCACTGCCCAGGCCCTCCTTGCCAACATGACCGCCATGTACGCCATCTACCACGGTCCCGTTGGTCTCAAGTCCATTGCCCAGCGTATCATGTCCATGACTTCTCTGCTCCGTGAGAAGCTCATCGGTCTGGGCTACAACATCCCCTCCCGCTCCAACGTCGAGGGTGGTGCCGTCTTCGACACCCTTGCCATTGAGCTTGCTGATGCCTCCGAGGCCGATGCCGTTTACGCTGCCGCTCTCAAGGCCAACATCTTCCTCCGCCGTCTCGGCGGTAACAAGGTCGGTCTCTCCCTGGACGAGACTGTTGGCCGTGACGAGGTCAAGGGAATTCTGGATGTATTTGCCGCCTACAAGGGTGCTTCCCCCGTTGAGATCGATGGCACCCTTGGTCTTGCTTCCGTCCCCACCAGCCTGGAGCGTACCTCTGAATTCATGACCCACCCCGTTTTCAACACCCACCACTCCGAGACCGAGATGCTCCGCTACATCCGTCACCTCGAGTCGAAGGATCTGTCTCTTGCCCACTCTATGATTCCTCTCGGATCCTGCACCATGAAGCTCAACGCTACCACGGAAATGATCCCCGTCTCCTGGCCCGAGTTCTCCCAGATCCACCCCTTCATGCCCGCCGCCCAGGCCAAGGGCTACATTCAGATGATTGACGATCTGGAGGCTCAACTCGCTGATATCACCGGCATGGCCGAGGTCACTGTGCAGCCCAACTCTGGTGCTCAGGGTGAGTTCGCCGGTCTGCGCGTCATCAAGAAGTACCAGGAGGCTCAGGGTGATGCCAAGCGCAACGTCTGCCTGATCCCCGTATCTGCCCACGGTACTAACCCTGCCTCCGCCGCCATGGCCGGTATGCGCGTCGTCACCATCAAGTGCGACACCAAGACTGGTAACCTCGACCTGGCTGATCTCAAGGCCAAGTGTGAGAAGCACAAGGATGAGCTCGCCGCCTTCATGATCACCTACCCCAGCACCTTTGGCGTCTTCGAGCCCGGTGCGAAGGAGGCCTGCCGCCTGGTTCACGAGTTCGGTGGCCAGGTCTACATGGACGGTGCCAACATGAACGCCCAGATCGGTCTCTGCTCACCAGGCGAGATCGGCGCCGACGTGTGCCACCTGAACCTGCACAAGACCTTCTGTATCCCCCACGGTGGTGGTGGTCCCGGTGTCGGCCCCATCGGTGTGGCCGCCCACCTGGCCCCCTTCCTGCCCTCCCACCCGACCAGCGAGTACCTGCAGACCAAGCGTGGTAGCTCCTCGTCCCCGCCCATCAGCGCCGCCCCCTGGGGTAGCGCCAGCATCCTGCCCATCACCTTCAACTACATCAACATGATGGGCGACCGCGGCCTGACCCACGCTACCAAGATCACCCTGCTCAACGCCAACTACATCCTCTCCCGCCTGAAGCCTCACTACCCGATCCTGTACACCAACGACCACGGCCGCTGCGCCCACGAGTTCATCCTCGACGTCCGCGGCTTCAAGGACAGCTGCGGTATCGAGGCTATCGATATCGCCAAGCGTCTCCAGGACTACGGCTTCCACGCCCCGACCATGTCCTGGCCCGTGGCTAACACGCTCATGATCGAGCCCACCGAGTCCGAGAACAAGGCCGAGCTGGACCGCTTCTGTGATGCGCTGATCTCGATCCGTGCTGAGATTGCCGAGGTCGAGGCTGGCAAGCAGCCTCGCGAGGGTAACGTGCTGAAGAACTCTCCCCACACCCAGCGCGATCTGCTTTCCACCGAGTGGAGCCGTCCTTACACTCGTGAGACGGCCGCGTATCCGCTGCCCTACCTGGTGGAGAAGAAGTTCTGGCCTACTGTTACCCGTGTTGACGATGGTAAGCAAGCCCCCACCCTGTCTATACCACATCATCCTTCGTCTTTTCATACATAAACTAACTTTTTTTTTTACAGCCTTCGGTGACCAGAACCTCTTCTGCACCTGCGGTCCCGTCGACGACACCGAATAGATATATGATACCCACATTGCGTTGTGATTGATTAAGATTTAACTCTTTGGTCTGGTCTGGTCCGGATAGACAGACTTTGCATTTTTGCTATACGCGGATCCTTTAACTGGTCTCGCGCGGTGTTTTCCTTTCTTGTGTATACATTCAACATTTTTTCATTTTTTTTTCTCTTTCTGGGCTTTGGCATTGGCTTTTCCTTTTTTCGTGTATCGCATTATGATGATGAATTTTTCTTTTTGCGGTAATGGGGGTTTTTATACAGCGGTAGAGCTGATTGAATTGATTCAACATGATCAAAAACATAATCTTGAGAGGTTCAGTAGACAGGAATGATGCTTTGGAATGATGTTTTGAGGAAGCTATACGGATACTTCTATTCTTGCCTGGACTTGACTCGACTGGAGGGTACTGTATTCTCTGCCCTCTGTGGAATAGCCGTTCCAGACTACTGTAGTTTCCTATTGGAACAACTCCACACAGTCGAAGATCTAGAACACGTCGGCATTAGTTCAAACACTCATACTTCACTCACCAACACCAACAACAGGGACGGACAACTTACAAAATTCGGACTCAAGAATGTATCCCCCGAACTTCCGGAAATAACAGAAATAGTAATCTATCCCAAGTCAGCAACCAATTCCCATCCACGCAATCTCCTTCCCTTCACCACGAACAAGCACAATCAAAAGAACAGTAAGACAGCAGAAGAAGAAGAAGAAGACATACCGTATTTGTCCCCGCAACAATAGTCCCACTCGGCACACTAACATCATAACTCTCCCCGTAACCACGATACGCGCCCCTCGTCACACCCCTACTGTTCAAATTCGTCGGCGCACTCGGCGCGCTCCCCGTATACCCATTAACAGTGACCTGCGGTCTTCCACCCGCGAAAGAAAGTGTAGTCCCGATGCGTAGGGTTGCGGCTCCTGTTTGCGAGGATGTAGCGGTGAATTTAATCGTTAGGGGGGAATTGACGGATTTGAAGAGTGCCATTGGGAAAGAAGAGGTTGAGGAGGTGCCGACTGTGTATGTTGTGGCGGAGGAGGAAGTCCAGGAGGACATGCGGGTGTCGGAGGGGTGCATGCGGAGTTGGGAGGCGGCGTTGAGGAAGCCTGTTGGTCTGATTTTGGAAGACTGGGAGTTAGTGATATGGGGGGGTTTGGAGATGGGGATGGAAGGGGGGAGGGTCATACTGTCCATCCCAAGTCCCAATCTTGAAAATTGTCGTCCCTGTTTTCACAGAGCCAGAGATAGACTTGCTAGTCGTTGATCCTGCAGTAACAGTCACAGAACTTGTAGCCACGGGATACTCGCCCTGGTAGTAGACCATAGTGTAAGTACCCGGTTTCATGGCGGGCGAAGTAAAGCTCCCGCTGGAAGAAGTGTAGGTCCAATATTGAGCGGCGTCGTTGTACCTGATCTCGTCAGACGAATCAACATTCCACAGATAACCTACTTCGTGGTGTTGCAGTGGGGGTTAGGGTATAAACTAACCAGTGAATAACCCATTTCAAGGACGAATCCGCGCCAGACGCTGTCCCAGAGACATATCCTCGACCAGACGTAGCGACATACCCCTTGATACCGAGATTCGCGAAGAACGATGTATCAATGGTTGTGCTTGGTGTCCCGCTGCGACTGAAGTACATCAGGTACGGACCGTGCAGGCCCTGGCGGTATGATTCGGTTTGGACGTGGCCGGAGTTCATGTACCAGTATAGACCGGTGTAACTGCCGACGTTGTTGGTGTTGATGTCGCTGGTTACGTTAGTATTGTTAGTCACTTCGCTGGTCTCGAATTCAAGTGTTTTGAGAGTAATGGAGGTAACTCACCGGTGGAAAGGTCCTCCAGCAGAAGTCTCGTATTGATTGAGAATCATGCAGACGCGATGCGCAGATCCAGACACGCCTGTTATCGTCAGTGTCTGCATTTAGAGCGAGAGTGAATTTTAATTTGTGGTACTGACAGTGTCGCTGGTCATCGATGAATCGCTCACTAGAGTAGAACTTGCTGCGGGTCTCGGAGCCGACCAGGTATACATCGGATCCCTCGATGGCAGTCCCGCCGGCAATGTTGGAGGCTGTGCCGAAGGGTTCTTCGTTCGGGAGGAGGTCGGCGTTGAGACGGGCAATGTAACGGAGTTCTCCGACCGAGGGTTCTATAGAAAATCAGCATTTATCATCTCTTTGAATGGCTTGGATAGCACTTACCGGCAGTGGTGTACGTCGCCATGTAGATAATAGGATCACCACTGTGGGCGACATAATAGTGCGTCAAAGTACTTGTCTCGCAGGTGATCTTAATATAGTCACCTAGTGCCATCAGCTTCAAACTTCCAGTTGATAAAGATCTGTGTCTTAGCAGTAAAAGGGCAACCAACCGCTCTGCGTGGCAGTCACAGTAGCAGTACCCAACCCCGAACCAATATGCGAACCCGTCGATTGGTACTGCAGCTCAGATCCATAAAAATTAATCGAAGTAATATCACAGCTAGTCCGATCAACCGTGAACTTCAGCGGATTGCTAGATCCAGCATCCACGACGTAAGTGCCCGAGTTAGTAGTAAGACCAAAAGCAGCATCAACTCCCTTGCCCCAAAGGGCCAGGGAGGCCACAATCAACCCCGAGATGAACATAGTATCGCCGAAAGTCTCTAAGAGGGTCGTCTCATTCCTTCAAAACTCCGAAATCCAGCGCGGCTCCCGCTTTAATATCCCACCACCATTTCCATTCACTCCCAACTCTTCACCCTAAAACCCTCCATCCTGAACGGTGGAATTCTATTCCCACCCACCACCCTCCGATTCTGCAAAACCTCCGAAGATCATCCTAATTCCAGTCCAGTTCCACCAATCTGGATGACTAGTCCTGCCTGAAGAAGCCCGGGGAGAAACCTCCATTCGTCACGGCAACTAGACTTACCCCGGTAATTGTGGATGCGGATCTCCTCCGAGTGCCTGAAGTGCGACCTCTGTTGCAAGGGAGAAATGATTTCCGCCCTGGCGTGCCAAGACTCTCGTGCTGAGATGGGCTTGCCAAGAGTGACCCTGCAATTCCGTGTGGGGTAGACAGTTGTTTCGATGGGTCGGGTGAATGCCCGGCGGATGGATATAGGCTGAGAGGGAGGCTTGGTTAGTAATAACCTCTGGTAATACCCTCTTGGACTGTCAACATCAAAGTCAAATGATCTCTGATGAGGGGTTTTGTCGGAGTGATATGTAGCGAAAGCCGAAGGTGGTGTTGATGCTCGTGTACCGCTAATTCAACATGACCGAGTGTCATCCCTAGAGGGATGCAGTCCAACAGTTCGTTGAACACGATCCGTTATCTACAACGATCAAGATAATTAAATCCTTCTGGAGAAATCCAAAGACTTTATCAGAGGGCTCTCTGCACTTGACAGGGCTTCCGCGGGTCTCCAAGGGTGTATCATGTAGAAGGTAAAAACACTGCTTTGGTATCAGTCCTTCGGAATATCTAACACGCCCATTAAAGCCAGGTCGTCGCGAGAAACATACTGAAAAATAAGCCCGCGAGATTAAGGTCCGCGGAAATGTAGTAACAGAAGAGGACTCAGTCGATAATCCTTCTGTCATTGTGGTTCGGTAGCCTATTGCAAGAACACCGACTTCACGGGCACACATCCAGCAGGTCAAAATCCGTACTCCTTCAAAATACGATGCATCCGGTTTTCCCAGTACCATCACAATTTTGTCAGTGCCTCCACAGTCCTGTCAGTGCTGTCACGATTTTGTTACTAGCACCACGGGTTTATCAGTGCTATCACGGTTTTATGGCTAGTGTCACAGTTTCGTCGCTACTATCATAGTTTTATCGCTAGGATTACGGTTTTGTCAGTGGCATCCCAACTTTTTCATGATATCCCGATTCCTAGTCTCCGTATTCGTATTATTAGATCCTCTCTTATTTTCTCCTCCTATCAGCCAAAATACGCAGCGGTCAAATAAGGTTCTCGATATTCGATGCATCCAGTCTTCTTTGTTTCGTTTTTGCATTATTTAGGACTTTGCTTGTTTGATTGCAACGAAAATGCCGAGAGCCCAGAAGAGGCGATTATAGTCCACGTCTATTGGGATGTGTTGATGGTTCGCAAAATGCAGTTGTGTTTGTTTTTTGAACCATAACCTGTCGCCAAGAGTTTTGCGGGGTATAGCAGTGCGCGCCACAAGCATCACTGGTGGGTAATTATAGGGCGCCGGATGTGAGAGAATAGCGGGGCTTGTTCTCGGTCTATCTTTATCCTTGATAACTGCAAAGATATTTAGAGGAGGTATGGTCAGGCTGAAATAGCTCTGTACTTGATAGTGCATGATGCTTACATCAGAGCTGCTTCTACGTGTATGTGCAGTGGTCAGCGCGTGGTGTAATATTCTCCTCTAACCAGTCAACAGACGCGAATTACCTAACTAAGATCGTGGCTGCAGGTAAACTACCAGTCTAGAATTCTATCCAGAAAGCCAAATGGAAAATCGACAATTGTGATCCTTCCGCGGCCTGGCATTCCCATTCGTAGTCTCCTTCAAGATTCTTATCTACTTCAGCTTAGGCCATGATAATAGCCATGTGGACAGTTCTAAACAACTTACGTCCAGGGAAACCATACATTTCAGCGTCATCTCAGAGCAGCTTCAACTGCATCTTCCACCTGAGTCAGACCCACATTTCTCCGTATGGGTGATGAGTTTCCCTCGTTCTGGAGTTCTGATCATGCCCACCCTTTTGATGGATGTGGGATTCCTCTTGAGATCTAGCTCGTGGGGTTCCAACCTTAGAGATCGGCGCAGACCATATTGCCAATCTCCTGGGTACAGCGGATAGTAATGACTCGTCCAAGGCCTAACAGGGGGCCAGCGACAATGGTTACTTTGTTTGTAGACGAACATATTAAGAGTTTGTACGAATGTTCAGGACTAGATGCTTTATTTGAGGGAGGAGGTTATTTAGACGTGAGAGGTGATGGTTACCTGATCCCTGGGCTTGCAGAATTGCCCCGGCGATCCATACATATCGTAGACTTAGGTGAAAACTGATTCCGCAGAGCAGAGTCAGTCCGTACCAAGCAGGGCAATGCGATACAATCATTTATCGAACAAGTACGTTCTGCCCATCTAGGAACTAGGAAGATCAATTGTCCGTGATTCCAGATTGAACAACGATCAATGTTGAAATCCTAGGTACCAACTTCACGATCAAACATGACAATTGTATTCGGTTCCAATACCAAGACGGAAAGAATGCCGAGCTCAGCTTGCAGCTTCGCGTTCATTTCCCATTTGGGTTCCACGAGGCCGATCGTCACTGGTTGCATTTTTCATCGACTACCAACTGTTTTCTACTTGGACTGTAAGCAGAGTGGCCGAACCTCCTTGATAATGGTATGTACTGTGTCGTTCAAGTAAATATCTATGGATGTATCGGTTCAAGGATCGACACAGCGCTTTATCTTGGCTGGTGATTAGTCTTATAGCGGTCACCGTCTGTTTGTATCTACGGCGGCTCGGCCGCAGCAGTCAACATTCTTCCCTGTTGAGCCACATTCCAACGACCCGTTTCCAGCCCAGAATCGTCTTGGCGAAAATCAAAGTGACCCGATCGCAATTTCCAAAGAAGAATAATTATTTACTCTGCAGCGGTGAGATTCGGTGTTCTCTGTATCCCAGTTGTTTGATTGATTGCCTCGCAGGCTGACGGGTAAAAGAACAATATCAAGCAAGCCCCACCGATTGTTCGCTGCAGGCATCCACCACGACCCCCCCAAACGCCACCAACAAGCGAGTCAGTCAATGATGTTTAATTACTGTTCCAGCCAGTACCTCTAACATTCTTGAACATTCCTGACCGCTACGATCTCTGGTTTCGGATCACGATCCAACGGCTCACCCGCGTGCCACGATCTGGAATCGCGTGGTCCCTTTTTTTAGAGCGTGAGCTTGTTGATTGACTTGATTCGGAAATTACCGATAAACATCATCCGTCTTGAACCGTAACTTATGATTATTTTTTTCGTGAGAGGTCTCAGCTAGTTTGCCCTCTACTGAATCTACTCGGCATACCCTTCCGACACTGATTCCCCCGCTGTAGTATCCTGATCTATCCAAGTGACGTAGCAGTATGTACCGACGGACTCCGACCTTCGTGGCGGAGTCCGGTGCAAAACGTTAATCTTAATGTAACAGCTTTAATTTCGATCGGGAAGGAGGAAACCATCAAACCCATAAAAAATACTGTTTGCCAGTATGTATTGTTCAACGTCGCTGGTGCCTGGCCTCGCCAAGCCAGTGTTTGATTGTTTGAGGTTGCATAGAAAAAATAAACAAAGTTCAGTCCGCACGCGATCGCTGATCATTGTCTCGGGTACCTCTGCCGAGTTTGCCCATTCGACCACTCACAGCGCAGACTGGACGGGGATACCTGCAGTAGCCTCCGCAAACAATCGTTATCGTAGTATTGTTCTTGTAGTATTGTTCTCAGCGGGGTGGGGGTCTTTGGACCTGAAGCTGGAGCACCGAGCCAGGTGGGCCTACAGTGGGCAATTGCATATATACTAAGAACAGCCATTCAATCGTTGAGATGTTGATTTGAATTAAATTCGAAGAGCGGACTTCTAGAGAGAATTCTAGGGGTTGTTCATTGCACTGCGGAAACCATGCGTTTCTCCGTCTTGGCCCAGGTGGCCTTCGCCCTGGCTGGACTGTCCGGGACAGCATCTGCAATGGGAATGGGTGCTATTCGACGAGAGTTGAGACTTGCCGCGGAAATGGGAATCAATCCCGATTCTATGCTGAAGCGCCGGTCTGTGCCTACGGAGGCGAATCAGGCTGATTCGGATAGTGTGATTGCGAAGACTGTTTCGGTGAGATGAAGAATGCATTGAATGATTAACTGCTCTGTGGATGGTGCTGATGCAAGGAATGGATAGCTACCAATTGATCATGGCGATCCGTCTGTCGGGACCTACGAGAATCGGTATTGGGTCAATGATGAATGGTATCAACAGGGCGGACCTGTTTTCGTGTATGATGTCGGCGAAGCTACCGCAGAGGCTGCGGCGAAGCAGCACTTGGGTAATTCGACTTCATTCCTCGTGGAGATGCTGGAAGATTTTGGCGCAATTGGGATTGTGTGGGAGCATCGGTATGTCCTGCAATCTGATTAATACGTTGGTCTCGACGATTGTCACTAACCAAGTGTTGTTCTTGTATAGATACTACGGAGAGTCATTGCCCTTCAATGTCAGCGTCGATACACCACCGGAGCACTTCAAATACCTCACGAACAAGCAGGCCTTGGCCGATATCCCGTTCTTCGCAAAAAACTTCACCCTCGATGGGCACAAGGAAGATCTGACGCCCGCTGCTAAGCCGTGGGTGATGGTGGGAGGATCATACTCCGGTATGCGATCCGCGTTCACTCGCGATGCCTACCCTGATACCATCTTCGCGGCGTATGCGTCCTCGGCCCCCGTTGAGGCTCGTGTGAACATGAGCATGTACTTTGACCAAGTGTATGATGGAATGGTGGCCAACGGGTACTCGAATTGCACCAAGGATATCAAAGCGGGACTCGAGTACATCGACGACGAACTCTCCAAGAACGCCTCTACCGCTGCAGCTATCAAGAAGCGCTTCTTCGGCAACGGTGCAGAAAAGAACAGCAACGGCGACTTTACCGCCGCGCTAGCGGGCATCTTTGGGTTCTTCCAGGCATACGGACTCGGCGGTGGCGAAGGCGGACTCGGATCTTTCTGCGAGTATCTCGAAACCGACGCCGCAACACTGCAACCAGCCGGACCTCGCGGTTTCGCACCGTACCGAGGCAAGAAATATGTCGCCGAAAGAGTCGCCTCATGGCCCGTCTTCATCGATCTCGTCAACTTCAATTACGACACAAACTGTCGCCAAACCGACGACACCAAACCACTCTCATGCACGCTGAACCCCAAATCCACCGACCCAGACACCATAAGCTGGACCTGGCAATTCTGCACAGAATGGGGCTACTACCAAAGCAACAACTTCGGCCCACACTCTCTGCTCTCAAAATTCCAAACCCTCGAATACCAACAATACACCTGTAACCGGCAATTCCCCGAAGCGGTGAAAAAAGGTCTTCTACCAGACACACCGCAAGTCGACGCAACAAACAAGCAAACCGGAGGCTGGACCATCCGTCCCTCGAACGTGTACTGGAGCGGCGGACAGTTCGATCCCTGGCGCACGCTGTCGCCGCTGGCCACCGAGGATATCGCCCCGCAGGGAGTGACGTTTTCGACGGAGATTCCAAAGTGTGGGGTGGAGACGGGGGAGGATCGGTTGTTTGGGTACATTATGGAGAATGCGGAGCATTGTTTTGATTTGATTACCGGGTTTGAGCCAGGGAAGATCTCGCGGGGGTTCTTTCACGAGGCGTTGAAGTCATGGTTGCCGTGTTTCAAGGCTGTTGGTGCGGTTGCAGGGCACCGGGATTGATCCGGCGGAGTCTGGGAGGATGCCGGGGTGGAAAAGGGACTTTGTTCCGGGATGGGGAAGGTGAATCCACTAAAATGATGCGCCTTCGGTCAGGATCGGCGTGGTGGAGTGGAGACGCATAGTAGCGAATCTAGCGATGAATCTTTTTTTTGTTCATAGGATTTCATAGGATCATTAGAAAATTGGGATTGTTTGACAAGTTATTATTGAATTTCAGGTTGAAGAATTAACCCCCCCTCCCTTCCGATGGCCTAGTTGGTATCCACCATAAATTGGTGAACCATTGGTTTGCCCTGGAGGAAAGGGCAAACAAAAGAAGAAGCCTAAGTACTGGGAGTACTGGGCCAGTGTTGAAGCTATAAGCTCCAGGACGGCCTGGCACACCCCTAGGCGGGGGGAGTTCTTTTTTGCGAGATTTTTTTTTGATGATATTGATTTTTTGATAGAAATATTTGTAGAACACTATTGTATTGCATTATTTCTAATCCTTTAATAGCCTTTTGCATGATATTGGGAGGTGTAATGGGCTGTGTTAGGCAGCCCTAGGGACTGGCGATGTTCTTCGGTGTCCTGGAATAGCGATGCACTAACAAGGCAAAGTATATAGGGAACGACTGGGTTGAGGGTTCGATTCACGGTAGCAGAGACATTGCCTCTTTTGATTTCCGGTATCCGATTACATATATTGCTTTACTATGAATGGCAAATCGCAGCCGTGACAATGTCCTGATATGATGTAATCTTGTAATCTTCTTCGCCCCGGGTAGTCTAAACCCTTTTCTGGTGTGCTTGCGATCTCGGCTCTTCTCGAGTCTAGGGAGGTTTATTATTAACCAACCACCTTAGCAAACTAACTGCATTTAGACTTTGGTACCTTCCATGACGATCGCACGTGCGGTGCTGCCGAGGATTTTCGCTTCCCCGCGGTAATTCAAAGTTGTGAAATTGTAGACTTTGGGTACTTGATTGACTCATATTCTCCCTTTCGCTCTTTTCAATCATGACAGTCCACGAGTTCTTTTAAAATATTTACAACATTCATCACGACTCAAATATATTATACGTGCTAGATCCACATACCTTATCTTCATCGGAGAATAACGGCCGCACCCCGCATCACATCAGTTACACATCATGTTGCTCAGCCCGGCCATCGCCCTATTTGCTGCCCTATATGCAACCTTCCTAGTCTTGCGTTACCTCGTCCAGTTACACCACCACCGGAAACTCTCCAAGCAGTTACACTGCCAACCCCCGGCGACCGGAAACTCAGGCTGGTTCGGCATCCCGGCGTTTTTACGGCTGAGCAAGGCCGTCCGCGAGAAGAGATGGATTGATTACTTGTGTGACCAATTCGATATCCACGGCACGACGTTTACGCAGAGGTTTTTGTCGCGAAAGTTGCTTACGACTATTGAGCCCGAGAATGTGAAGGCTATCCTGGCGACGCAGTTCCAGGACTTTTGTCTGGGAACGAGACATGAGCAGTTCTATCCGTTGTTGGGAGATGGGATCTTTACGCTCGATGGTGCGGGGTGGACGCATGCTCGTGGTTTGTTGAGGCCGCAGTTTACTCGGGATCAGGTATGTCCATCCACCTCCCACGGGGGGAGTAAAGACCAAGGGCGATACACAATAGACTAACCCTCTTCAAGGTTGCCGACCTCTCCATGCTCGACGACCACATCACCCACCTAATCAACCTCATCCCCAAAGACCGCACCAGCTTCGACATCCAACGCCTCTTCTTCCTGCTGACCCTCGACTCCGCCACCCACTTCCTCTTCGGCGAATCCGTCGGCTGCATGTCCCCCACAACAACCGGCGTTCTCGAAAAATCCGCCGTCCGCAACGCCCAAGGTTTCGCCGACGCATTCACCACTGCACAGGATTACCTCGCCGCGCGGTCCCGCGCTCAGGGGTTATACTGGGTGATCAACCCCAAGGAATTCCGTGAAGCGAATCGCCGCGTGCATGAGGTCGTGGATCATTATGTTAATGTCGCGCTGGAGGCGAAGCGTAACCCGGAGAAGAAGCAGGGTGGGGACGGGAGGTATATTTTCCTGGAGGCGTTGGCGGCGGAAACGGACGATCCCAAGATGTTGAGGGATAATATGTTGAATATTTTACTTGCGGGGCGGGATACCACGGCCAGTTTGCTGTCGTCGACGTTCTTTTATCTGGCGAGGTATCCGGCTGTTTTTAAGAGGTTGAGGAAGGAGATTGTGGATGCCTTTGGCGATAAGAGTGCGAGTGTGGAGATTACCCAGACCAAGCTGAAGGATATTCCTTATTTGCGATATGTTCTGAATGAAGGTGAGCACCTACCTGCCTGCCTGACACTTGAAAGCTGCTCGCGATGGCAACCGCTAATCCACCCCTTCAGTCCTCCGCCTCCAACCACCAGTCCCAGTCAACTTCCGCGTCGCAACAAAAGACACCTCCCTTCCCGTCGGAGGAGGCCCCGACCGCCGATCACCCGTCTACGTCCGAAAGGGCACACTAGTAGCCTACAACGTCTTCGCCATGCACCGCCGCACCGATCTCTGGGGCAAAGACGCCCGCACTTTCCGGCCCGAGCGCTGGGAAGAGAACGCCAAACATGGATGGGAGTATCTACCCTTCAATGGTGGCCCGCGCATTTGTCTTGGTCGTAAGTCGTGAACCCCTCCCTCCGTCTACATTGATATCCCTGTGTCGTGAGTTGTGAATTCTGTGCTGATCTTTTTCCAGAGCAATACGCCCTTACTGAGGCAAGTTATACTGTTGTCCGACTAATGCAGCACTTTGATTGTCTGGAGAATGCGGACCCGGATACCCGGTTGGAACCGATTAAGAACTCGAATTTGACGATGATGCATGATCATGGGGTTCCTGTGAAGCTGTATGCTTCGCAGTGAGTTCTGGTGGGGTTGTGAATGATGCTTTGATGTCAATGTGTATAAGAGAATGACACGGGAATAACAATGGACGTGATGACTCTGACTCATTCTGGTCGATCCTTTCATTTGAGGTCATCTTTAGCGATAATCGGCCAACGCCAGAGCTAATTGTCTTGTTCGGTTGTCAAACTGAGCTATTTAGATTCGTTCGATCTCGTGCGGCGTCCGTCTCTGGTCTCGCGGGAATCATGGAGAGACCCGCCACCCCACCCTTTCAATCTCCACAAGCCGAACTGGAAATTCTAGTGCAAGCGAACCATCCAGGTAAAGATGAACGATAAATAAACAATGAAATAGGTCATAGTCTCGATAAAACAGGAATTTGGCGCAAGTGCCAACTTGCAAACACCGGAGATAACGGAAACTCGGCTTTGCGGAATTAAGAGAAATGAACCACCGTAGACATTATATACGCAGTTTCCCCAGCGAAAGGGTGGAACTTGAACTTGAGAAGATAATTTTATTGCATGTCAGTACTTGTCAGCTTGGGAGTAAACAGCACAAAATCACCATCAAAATGTCCTTCCCCTACAAACACGTCCTCCTTATCGGCGCAACGGCAGGTATCGGCCGCGCCATGGCTGATCGATTCATCGAGACAGGGGTGAAGGTCACAGCTGTTGGTCGTCGACAGGAGCGACTCGACGAATTTGTGCGCAAGCATGGAGAAGACAAGGCTAGTGGGGTAGCTTTCGATATTTCCGATATTTCGAAGACGCCCGCTTTTGCTGAGAGGTTAGTTCAGGCTTCGATATCCCTGTTCATTCACAGCATTACTTACTGGGACATGCAGCGTGATGAAGTATCATCCTGGCATTGATTGCCTGTTCCTCAATGCGGGTATCCAGAATGTTTATGACTTGAGTGACCCGGCTACCTTCGACCTGGAACGGTTCCAGAGCGAGACGCACGTCAACTACATTAGTCTTGTCGCGCTTGTGCATGCATTTCTTCCGATCTTTAAAACGAGAGATACACCAACGAGTATCATCTTGTGAGCTACCTCATATATACCATCCTTAAACGTCCTGGTTATTGACAACTACTAGCACCGGCACCAACATCGCCATCGTCCCCGCCGCAACGCTCCCCGCATACTGCGGATCCAAAGCCGCCCTAAACGTCTTCACCCTGTGCCTACGTGAGAACCTACGAAACACAAACATCAAGGTCACCGAGATCTCTCCGCCTCCTGTTCAAAGTGAGTAGTCGTCCCTCTCTCACGATTGAAGACTTTCTGACAAAGTCTCCTTTTCCTAGCTGAGCTACACGATTACATGGGCAAAAGCGGTAGAACTTTTGGTATGCCTGTGGATCAGTTTGCCGATAAGGCGCATGAAGGTCTTCTCGAGGGTAAGGACCAGATCGTTATTGGTGCTATTGGGCCTGCAGAGACGTTCAATGAGATTGTCGATAAGCGTCGCGAGGCTTTTGAGAATTTGGCCAAGTTGATGCGATCAGCCCATTGATTGGATAGCAATTCGGCCTAAAGGCTTTTTATTGAGAAGGTTGGAAGAAAATCTAATTTTTGACATGAAAATTCCGTTGCCATTAATTCATTTCATCGGCGGTAGCACATATGGTTTGGATCAAGGAAACTTAATCACAACCTTGGTCTCTAAATGCTGACTAGCCCTTTCATAAAACTGCGGCGCCTCGTTCACATCGATGATACTGCTCACTATGAAGCTAGGTCTGGCCTTACCCTTCGAGATCATCTCAATCAATTTCGGAGCAATCAAAGCCGAGTCGATAGGCCCTGATCTAACCTGCGGATCCTTCTTGAAGAACCCCGACACGGCAAGCTGGATATTAGGTAGAAGGAACTGCCACGGAGATGTACTCGACGAATTACTCGTCGTCTTGAACGTGCCCACTCGACCAATCCCACCGCCATCTTTCGTGATAGCCGTCATGTTTTGCAGGACTTTATCCTCTGTCAAGTGGAGTTTTGTTGCGGCTTCGATTCCGACACAATCCACACTCCGGAGAACACCGTCTGGTTCTTGGCGGAGGATTTTTGAAATTGGTTCAGAGTGGGTAAGGTCAATTGGCATTGCACCGAGTCCCTCGGCAATTGATAGACGTTGGCGATCGCCGTCGATGAGGAAGACGCGGGAGGCGCCGCGGAGTATGGCTGAGTAGACGGCCATCAGTCCTATAGGGCCGGCACCAAAGATTGCGACGGAGTCTCCTGGTTGGAAACCGGATAGATCGAGGGCTCCCCATCCTGTAGCGAATATGCCGGTTGCGAGGAGATAGTCAAGGTCGAGGTCTGTGACGCCGGATTTCGAGGAATTTTCATGATGGATGGCGAAGAGATTATCGTTTGCGAATGGGACTCGGACGTATTCCGCTATAATTTCATCAGTATTTGGACGATCTGGATAGACACACGAGGCATGTTTCTAACCTTGACATCCTGTGGTCAGATAATAATCCGATCCCAGTCCCAAACCCATCAATTCTGCTGTTGACAGATCCTCAACTGCATCTGAAGCTTGATCTGGCACAACGACTTTATCCCCGATAGAGAATGAAGTCACTGAACTCCCGACTTCGACAATAATCCCCAGTGCTTCATGTCCCATCACCCATGGCACCTCTTTGTCCTCGTATACCCCATTGTAAGTATGAATGTCTGCACTACCTATAGCTGATAGGCTGACTTTGACAATGGCGTCCGTTGGGTCAAGAATTTGTGGTATAGGTAGGGTTGACATGTTAACTTGAAGCGGATTTCCAGCCCAAGTAACAGCCTGCATAGACGTAGCGTTGAGAATCATGATAAGTCGTTAAGATAGCAATAATATAAAAAGTAGGATAGCACCAAGACTTTCAAATAGAAATATCAATCCAGCCCGGCGCGGCTGTATTCCGTCCCTTTATCAAGCCAAAACTCTAGATTGGAAATCAACTCAACAACCCACTTACTATAATTTAAAGCCAAGCCTTGCGCCCAGAAACCCGCCAACCAAGCCACACTTACCAACCAGCTCTTTCTTGGCAGTCATCAAATAGTGGAGCAGCGCGTCCCCGAAGAGATGATCTAGGCTAGGCACCAAGTTTTCGGGGAATAGAGCCAAGACGTTTGACTTAAGTACTCTTTGAATAATTGGCAAATTGCTAGTAAAGCAGAAACCAGGGATGCCGATAGGGTCTTGGCATTGTCAGCAGGTGGCATTAGTGTCAGCTCAATTGAGCTTGGAGCCAATGGCCTGATGGTAGCGGGGCTCATGGACTTAAGGATTTTTGTAGCCAATAGGGTAGTCGGTCGGCATAGCCTCGGGGATCCACTGGTTGTCATCAATTTGGTTTGTTTTTGAGGCTGGAGGTCGCTCTATTTGGTAGATAGTCAGGGGATGCCCTGTCGTATTCGTAGATACTTGATTTCAAATGACGTCTAGTAAGTCTTGTTTCTTGGGCTCCAAGGTTCTATTCGCACACTCGTCCACTATTTGCGGTTAGTCGAGATCCCAGATAGTGTTGGCGAACGTACCAGATACATATATCTCTTCCAGTCAAGTTGCAGATAACACAAACGGCAAATCCATCATTTAATTTCATGACTCTAAACTCCATCCTAAACTACGAAGCACTGATCTCGTAAAAATGTCCAGCTTGGGTTAGGTAGGCGATAGCGAAGCTATAACCGTTCTCCGTCGGCGTGTACCGATCTGCGGCAGCCACCGTTACCGGAGACCCTCCGGCTGGATCCTGTTCGTCGGAGATAATCACCTTAGCCCCGCCTTTTGGCTCAATGATGCTCCATTCCATAAATAGCGCCGGTATGATTAAATCGCAAGAGAGAACCAATGAGAAGCATTATGCGAGCTGAATGGCATGGTTAAAGATCTATGCCTTGTCTAACAACGGAGGTGGAAAACTGGTCGCACTAGTAATTGGAATTTTTGTTGGGCCTGTTCAGGCCTAGCCTCCGTTGAGCCAGCTAGGAAGAACAAGTTGATTGAGAAAAAAAGAGAACGAATGACAAGATATGGATTTACGGCACAAAGATTTTGTTCGTCACATCAGGATATCTGATGGTGCCGAGAGTATCTGTCACGCCACCGAAATTAGCTTTCGGATACAAATAACTGCACCAAAACCATAAAAAACTCTGTGGCCTATTTAGAGGCTGTGCTCTGCTAGGAACATCGGCTAGGGATATCCATGCGCAGATCAGTACCTATGCTAGAAAGAACAGAGTTTTTACTTATAAGTATACTAAAATATGGTATAGTAACACATTAACCTGAAGATAAATTGATAGAAGGACATCTAAGACATGTAATGAAGTCTTGTAAGATGATCAGTTAACGGGCGGCAAAAGAATCACCGTTCCATTTCTTGGAAGAGATGCGCATTATAGAGCTGAGTAGCGTGCTATAGGTCAATGCAAAGGAGCTGGGCCATATGATCATAGCACCAGTAAATCGTGCTTAAAGTTAGCCTTGCTGCTTTGAGCCTAGCGCTCAATTGGTTAGATTTCGATCACATCAAGCCAGCTCGGTCGGATTCGGCCGTATTCGACCGAACTCGACCGAGTTAGCCCGGCGATCAAAAAGAGCATTAAATAATCTTCCAAGAATTGAAATTCAGCACCAGGTCTGGATTCGTGGTTCACCGAAGGTTTCCATAATGTTCAACAACTCCATGTCCGATGAACACCGGCGGAAAAGAGTCCGTAAGGGAACGAAGAGTTGCTGGGAGTGTAAGCACCCAGCCCCGCATTGAAGGCTGTAATTGACAATGGACAGGTAAGCGGAGGAAGATCAAGTGTATTCCATGTACCGAATCCTCAAGCTGCACCGGCTGTCTAGAAAGAAAAACTCCGTGTCTCAGTCAGGAGTATGTGGATGATGATTCATCGAGCAAGGGTGACGACTCTGCATTGGCTCGCCGCATGGCCAGGGTAGAATCCATGCTCGAGACATTGATGGAAAGAATTCCTGGTGCCCAGAGTAATAGCTTAACTCCATCGTCAAACTTAAAGACATCGAACGAGTCAATACCTCTCTTTCCATCACTTTCAGATGGTCCCCGGAACCAGGCTGGTCCTCCGACTGCGAAGCTTGAGAATCTACGCCAACGACTGGCCAGAATGCTACCTCCCCAAAGAGATGTAGATCTTCTGCTCTCTTCTAGTCACGGATGGTGGCTAATCCAACAACATATGATGACCCATCTACCAGATTCGACTGAAATTGACTTTTACGGCATGTTTAACGTCAGCGCTGTTTCACAAGGACATCCGATCATAATCGCGCGACTCCTTCTGTGTCTTGCAATCTGCATTCAGCAACTCCCACCCGATATGGTTATTCTAGATTTCGAAACAAAAGTAAAACTCCGAGAGGCCATGAGCGGTATTATCGAGTTTCTCGTCCAGAATGTCACCTCCGATGACGAGATAACTGCATGTATCGAAGGAGTAGAATGTCTGGCCCTCCAGGGAATATACGAGGTTAATGCTGGTAACCTTCGAAAGTCATGGCTTGCTTATCGAAAGGCCGTCACGATAGCGCAACTTCTTGGTGTACACAGAGTGGGTGTCAAGACATCGGAAAGTCAAGAGTTGAAGGAATCAAAAAGACATCATTTATGGTATCAAGTTTCGAGAGGAGTAAGTTATTCACCTCATTCTTGTCCAGTTGATACTGAGACAAGCTAGGAACGGTATCTCTCCACATTGCTCGGCGTGCCATCAGCCACAGGCTCGGCGGTGTTCCCTTTTGATGACGACGCTGCTTGGCTTTCACCAGAAGACATTTATCACAAACACTTATATCATATGGCCGGTCTCATTCTTGCTCGCAACCAAGAAGACCCTACACATTCCTTCTCCACTACTCAGAGGATTGGCGAACAGCTTGATGCGCTTGCAGAGACAATGTCGCCTGCCTGGTGGGAAGTTCCTACAAAAATTATCAACAATCGCACAAAGGAAGCATCTACTCAATTTGAGCGAGTAATGTGTCAAATCTGGCATTTCGAGCTAGTAACGCTATTACACCTCCCATTCATGCTACGTGCGACCACCGATCGACGATATGAATACTCGCGTGCCTCTTGTTTGAATGCCAGTCGAAGCCTGATTAAGCGATGGCTAGCAATTCGGCAGAATCATATCACTTTCTATTTTTCCAACCTGCTTGAGTTCGAGGCCTTTACGGCGGCGACTACTCTCTTACTAGGGCTTATGGGCCCCCAGATAAGTACGCACCCAGAAGTCTCACGGGAACGGCGCGAGGATGCCCAGCTTGTGGAGACGGTGGTTCAAAATTTGGAAAGACTCAAGAAACAGGGTTCTGGGATGTCCGTTGGAGACCAGAGTATTTCGGTTATCCGTACGCTCCAAGGGTTTCTGGATCAAAGGAGACAATCTGGTAACCTTTGCCTTGATATTCCCTTCTTTGGAAACATCAAAATTGCACGGAGTGGTGCCGTGCAGCCGCTAGATGGGGAGCGACTTCTCGGGGCAAACGCGCCCCAGATGAACACTTTCCCTGGACCTCCACAACTGGCTATGCCTTCTTCAATGATCGAAGCAAATTACTCCGCAAATTCGATTCTTCGATCTGTGGAGCAAAATTCGCAGGAAATGACCCAAAATGCAGGGAACCATGCTGAAGATGGAGTGGGGCAACCAAATACCGTTTTGCAGTTTTCCGGTGGTCATCTTCAACTTCCTGATACGTCAGACATGCAAGGTGGTCTTGAACTAGAAGAGTGGACGTACCAGGAAAGCGACATGTTATTCTTCGACAGCTTAGTGAACACAGATCTTTTGGGTAATTGGACGCTCTAATCAATACTCCAGTACTTGAGGATGCGAGTAAAGATGTGAGCAAGAATAGCGTTTTACAAAATTCACTTCATTTAGAATGTCAATCTAGAAGCAAGTTTCATCTTTCGTCATGAACGCACGGTGATACTCCATTTCAATGCATTTTCCGGGCTACGACTCGACCACTTTGAATTGAAAGTCCAATCAGCATCACCATCGCCACCCCTTATGTTTACCCTGTGCCGATGACAATCCAACGAGCGAGTCAGTGATCCCTTCTGATTATGATGGATCTCAAAACTCCGGAGTAACAGCGGTGCAAATTATCCGTCACGCAAGTAGGCTGTCATGAAATCGGCCGAATTTGACCGATATATGCGTAGAAACAGCGGAGGACGATAAAGCCAATCTGCCAGGCTGCCTGACAGAAACTTCTATAAAAACTTGGTTCCTCCACCGGAGTGATCTATATTCCCCTTGATATACTCCTAAACATTAGTCTCTCACAATCCCAAGTCTCAGGGAAAGCCAAACTATTACCATGGCAATCAAGCAAGATACAGCCGGTATCATTGCCGCGGCAGAGAGTCACATCATCTCCTACTGCGCCGCCCTCACCTCACCCTCGTTTGCAAACTCCACCGATCGTGCTACGAAGATGGCCACCTACTACCTTCCGACCATATCCTTCTTTACAGATGGAACCATCACCCAACTATCCGATCCATCGTATTTTGTGCCACTGATCGCAGGTCCTCTGAACACTTTGGGGGGCCTTCCTGACGTGAAGGGCCACAGAGTTGAGGCTGTCAGCGAAAACAGCACAATTATATGGCTTTCACTGGAGGTTCATGGGATCGAGATTTCAAATGTGTATTTTTTCAGAAGAATGAGGGACGGAACTCAAGGGTTCGAGGGTGGTATTTTTGATGGGGAAATTTGGTTGTTGAAGCAGTTGGCGAAGTAGTAGATTGGTGTGAATACTGGGATGATGTTATTGGAATATAAGATTTGAAATTGAGAACAAGTTGTTTTTCGGCGCAACCGGTGTTAGTTTCTATCGCGTGGTTACCTCGGAGACCAACGCCATCCCTTTAAATTAGCACAGGCGGTGTGACATGTTGACTGTCACAGTGTGAATAGAAATGATGATCTTACCAGTGTGACTATTTTCATCCCTCTTTCTTACTTAAGAAAACATCTCAACGACGTGTGGAAAGGCCCTCCTATAAATTGGTCTGGGTGTTGACATCCTACCTACACAGCAGAAATATGATCCTCAGTGGTCTCCAAATCGTCAACCGTCAACTAGTGCGGAACCTGCAGCACGTAATTCAGCAACAACAGCCATGCGGTATCGACCTCACATTGCGCCAAGTTTCCAAATGGACATCAGCGGCAACAATTGATTTTGGCAACTCGAAGCGCCAAGCAGCTAAAGTCTTAAGCTTGCCTTTCAACGATCACAGCCAGAGCATCACACTACAGCAAGGTGCTTATTTGGTTGATTTCAACGAAACTGTCCACGTTCCACGGGACTGCATGGCAAGTGTGTTTCCTAGATCATCGCTATGGCGGTCTGGCGTTGGGATTCACGCTGGAGTCGTTGATGCTGGATATGATGGGGCGATGGGCGCGTTGATGGAAGTTAAGAACCCACATGGAGTTACACTGTACAAAGATGCAAAGCTTGCCCAGATTGTGTTCGAGGAGATGACAGAGAGCGTCGCGGGGTATAGTGGTGTTTATCAGTCCTCGACAAGTAGTGCTGGACGAGATGGAAGGGAAAAGTCATAATCAGTGTTTTGTTTGGAATATGATCTACCTGGTATGACTAGGTACTATTAGTCCCGGTATTGAGATTTTAACTTTCGTAAATCATTTATCGTCACCCTCGGCAAAGATCACCCCCGGTGCTTGAAGAAATAGGCTTTTGAGTTTACCTCTCGCTCGCCATTTTTCACCTGTCGGCCCGTAGATGTCTCTCCCCGGTGGGAGTGATCAGGTCTGGGCTCCTTAGAAAAACGATATCGGCATCCCTAACCCCGCATCTTACCCGTGTTCTCCAACATTCGGGATCGGACGGCTCCTAAGGTTGGGGTTCAACTTATCAAACTAACTTCCCAACGGCAACGGAGCAGCCATGTCCTAACCCCCACTGCATGCCATCAAAGCCAATCGTGATGGACCTTCCACTCGAAAAATCGGCCCATGTATCGGATGGCTCTAGCCAAAGCAGTTCACCGGAGGGATCAAAAGTGCTTGGAGTCTAGCAGTTGTCGTACGATGAGTATTTGTAAACTTTTGGGCTTGAACTCGCTCATGGGACAGTGGAAGGATGTGGCTTATGATCCTAGTATGACCCTCCAATCAAAGCCTTGCCCGGAACAGAGTAGTCCTTTGCATATACCAGATATGGATTTGGGCAAGTACTGCTTGCTTGTCTCAGTACGTGTGTCAGTTTTGAGGCAAATCGCCCCCTCGAAGATGCCAGTCTGGACCAAGTCACACTCTTTCCATTACAAGTCAAGTGTCGATGTGACCATTCTCAACTCACCCGCGAAGTCAATGGGCAAAATCCGAGAGTCCATCAGCACTAGCATACATCGTGTAGAATTCTTTTACCTGTGGTTGCATCTGGGGATCCACCTGGGCGCGGGGATCTCAAGCTAAAGAGAAATTCCCCGAAAAAGCCCCGACAGGCACTACATACATACCCTCACCATTTAGCGTTTGGCCTGTCCAATCCCCCAACAGCACACCGCAGCCTTGGCCACCCAGTGGCGAAAAAGTAGCCAACCACAGCCATGAAAACTTCGACGGCTAATATGGCCACACGGCCCGTGTGTTGTTGCTTTTCCGCCCGACTCCGACAATCACGGCATACGGTCTCTACAATAGACCAGCAAACTTTAAAAATGTCTCAACTCGGGAGCCGGCTCTCTTCTCGGCCATGGCTTTGTGTCTGATAGGCCTAAAGGATTGGTTCACCGAGAACTCTCCCGAGCTCCTTCCGAGATGATCCCGACTCGATCGCGGAGATACCCCCACTCCTCCACGATCAGCTAACAATTGGCTGTCTACAGTACGAGTCTGGCATATACTTCTCCCCGCAGAAATACCACCCCATACATGCGTGTCAGACTGTTATCAGACCTAGACCTTCTTAATGAAGTCTGTTAGTAAGAGGGTAGTTTGTTGAGGAGACTTTCCCGCGTCCGGGGTCTCCGCGTTGATCGGCGAGGTATAAATGTCACGTCAAATCCCCCAGATTATTCTCTCCAGATCCCACAGGCTCTGTTTTGTTCCATCAGACTCTCAATCTACCGTTTCTTTCTTTTCTTACCTCATATTCTTCCCATATAATTTGAATTGCCATAAAGATGGGCATCCTGCTCAAACAGCCCGAGGGCACTGCGGGAAAGGCATGGCCTGCCATTTTGATCAGTGGCTTCGTCGCTTTCGGAGGTATTCTATTCGGGTATGTTTGATACAGTTCCTCTGTCTTTACATGCAAGCTAATGCTCGGTGTAGCTATGATACAGGCACAATCAGCGGCATCCTCGCCATGCCCTACTGGGATCGGACATTCTCAACGGGGTACACAGACGCCGATGGCAACCTGACCATCACCTCCAGCCAGTCTTCGGCCATTGTATCCATTTTGTCTGCGGGTACCTTCTTCGGCGCCCTTGGTGCTGCCCCCATGGGAGATTTCATTGGTCGTCGGTGGGGATTGATTGCCTCGACTGGTGTTTTTACACTCGGGGTGGCCTTCCAAACCGCTGCTACCGCCATTCCTCTTTTCCTTGCTGGTCGATTCTTTGCAGGGTTTGGTGTTGGTTTGATCTCGGCACTGAGTGAGTATTCAGTCTATTTTATTGCATAACTTTGCTACTGTACTAACCAAAAATCTTCCATGATCAGTTCCCCTATACCAATCCGAGACTGCGCCAAAGTGGATCCGCGGTTTCATCGTCGGTTCATACCAGTTCGCCATCACAGTTGGTCTATTGTTGGCCGCTGTCGTGAACAACGCCACCCATAAACGCAACGATACCGGGTCCTACCGCATCCCGATCGCGATCCAATTCGCATGGGCCATCATCCTCGTGGTTGGCATGCTCATCCTCCCCGAAACACCCCGCTACCTAATCAAGAGAGACAACCACGAAGGAGCCGTCCGCAGTCTGGCCAAACTCCGACGTCTCTCTGGCGATGACCCTGCCTTGCTTGCGGAACTTGCCGAGATTCGTGCGAACCATGAATACGAGATGAGCGTTGGAAGCGCCGGCTACGTCGAGTGTTTCAAGGGTAACCTTGGAAAGCGTCTTCTTACTGGATGTCTCCTCCAGGCTCTCCAGCAATTGACCGGTATCAACTTTATCTTCTACTACGGTACCCAGTTCTTCAAGAACTCTGGATTCAAGAATGAGTTTGTTATCAGTTTGATTACCAGCTGTGTGAACGTCGGCTCGACTATCCCCGGTCTCTATGCTATTGATAAGTGGGGAAGACGTCCGGTTCTGCTTCTGGGTGCTATCGGCATGACTGTGTCTCAGCTCCTCGTTGCCGTTCTTGGAACTACCACCACCAGCCAGGATGCCTTGGGAAATATTGTCGTTCACAACGAAGCTGCTCAAAAGGCGGCCATCGCTTTCATTTGCATCTATATCTTCTTCTTCGCTGCCTCTTGGGGACCGATCGCCTGGTACGTTCTATACATTTCCCTGTTCTACTATTTCTCTCTTCTTCTCTCTGGGTTCGATTATCAACTAACTCCATCCCAGGGTCGTCACTGGAGAAATCTTCCCTCTCAAGGTCAGAGCCAAGTCTCTATCTATGACTACCGCCACCAACTGGCTTCTCAACTGGGCACTCAGCTTCGCCACCCCTTACCTAGTCAACTACGGGCCCGGCAATGCAAACCTCCAATCGAAGATTTTCTTCATCTGGTTCGGCTGCTGCTTCCTGTGCATTACCTTTGTGTACACCATGATCTACGAGACCAAGGGCTTGACCTTGGAAGAAGTTGATGAGCTGTACAATGAGGTCAGCTCCGCCAGGAAGAGTGTTGGCTGGAAGCCCACCATCACCTGGACTGAGAAAAAGGAGATTTCGAATGCACTGGGCGAGAAAGGTGCTGCTGGTGAACACCGGGAGTTCCAGGAAGCCGGACATGTGTAAATGGAATAATCTTGTCCGGAACAAGATGGTGATGAATAACGATGAACCTTTTGTTCATAAACAGCATTGAATGAAGTGATTCCGACATAATTATCCGCTATACCTACTCCTTGATTTGCTTCTGAAGATCTTGAGGCATTTCAGCTTGTAGATTGGTGTATCATCGTGCAATGAACAAATCTAAGTTGTTCTGGCCTTGATATGGTGAAAGCTAAATTCTATCATCTATTCCTTGGATGATGGGGAGCTATCGAGACCAGGTCGTAGAGTCTGCTATTATCTTATAATCGATGGAATTGCTTTGATCTGACCCATGGTTTCAAGCCGAGATTTACCCGCCGCCTAGCAAGGTTCGCCACATCAGTTCAAAATTTGATCTAAAGATCAACCACAGTCTCGATACTTGGAGTCCATGCGTGCACTTCTTCCTGTCTCACATTCGTGTATTTCGCAGGGAAAGAACAATATCTTTGGTCGTTTAAGAACTAGCTCCATCCGCTCCATCTGGTACTCCAGACGGGCGTAGCAGTCATGAATATACATAAACAGTCATCGTATTTCCGAATCTGGGCAAGATACTCATAGTTTTCTAATTCCTTAATGCTGACCCTTACAGGAAATTGGACACAATTAACTACAGTAGCTTTGTAGCTATCAGACAGCATAATCGAGTGTAACATAGCGTTCACACAAAAGGGGCTGGTGAAGCTCTGGCCACCCAGACGCTCAGCTAGCGGCTATGTGCGAAGATCCTAACGTTCATCATCTATATTCTTGAGGCTCGGTATATCTTCCTAAAATAGGCAGTGGGTCGAGCTTTCAGGGGTACATAGTGTAGGTCTCCTAGGCTCTAGCCTAGCCAGCCGGCTGGCGGAACGAGAGTAAACAAACTTTGATCTCCATATAAAAAAGCACGGAAGGATCATCTGAATAGCACATGACCTTCTGGAAATGAAGATCGGAATCCTTTGCTGTGGATAGGAAAAAGGAACGGTTAGGAATAGGGGCCAAAGCGAGACGAAACACGTCTTGTCGATGTCTCGGGCGAGTCGAACAGATTTTTCATTCTATTATTATTCCAGCGACCTTATGAAGTACAAGCATCAGATTTTTTTTTGAAAGCATGGATTAGCCTTTAGGCGAAGCTCCGAGAGTTTATCTGGCAGCTGCATGTACATATATGCTGTGTAATAAGGAGTGTGGCAACAGTGGGCGAGAAGGGCGGTGTGGGGCCAATTGACAGGTGACTTTTAAAACTCTTCACTTACGAATGACCTCTTCTTTATACTAATTTTATCATCAAATCCTCAGACTATCAATAACACTATCCGAGACTACAATCTACCTTGTGTTCTTCGAGAAAAGATTATCTCGCTATGGACCTTCCATGGGCAGATGACCTACTTTGTCCAGTAGTAGTCTGTCTCAAAACAGAAAGTCGCCTCCGTGATGGGCCTGATTGACCAGATGGATGCTCCACCTCCCCTTATCTCCACTGTTTCTCTCCAGAGATTCGCCTGAATCTCCAAAGCTTCCACACTTGTCCCAAGTTTCCCAAGTTTCCCATGGATCCAGATCTCCACCGCCCGACTCCCATGATGTAATGCTGCTCCCGGCACATTTTTCGGCGATCCGTCAAAACCGGCGGTGTCCCAGAGTCCAAAGCAACAATCTTGCACTTTCTTTCTTTTCACTCCATCTCTCTGTAAATTTCCTTCTTCTCTTCCTCACTCTTCTCCTCCTCCCCTCTGTCATTGTCATCTAGCTCTATTCCTCCCTCCCCTCCACAATGGCACCCCTGAAGCTCAACAACAAGAACCTGGCGCAAATCGCGACCGCGGGTGAGACCCAAGTCAAGGTGCCCACCTACCAGCGCGGTGGCGCGGTCAAGGAGGGAATCGTTCATGTCGGTGTGGGTGGCTTCCACAGAGCTCATCTGGCTGTCTACGTCGATCAATTGATGCAGAAGCACGGTGTGACCGACTACGCCATCTGTGGTGTTGGTCTGCAGCCCTTCGATGCCGGCATGCGGGACGCCCTGGGCTCTCAGGACTACCTCTACACTGTCATCGAGCGGTCGGCCAAGGGCAGCTTTGCCAATGTCGTGGGCAGCATCAACTCCTACCTTTTTGCGCCCGATAACCGCGAAGCAGTCATTGCCAAGATGGCTCACCCCGATACCCACATTGTCTCCCTCACCATCACCGAAAGCGGCTACTACTACAACGAGAACACCCACGAGCTCCAAAGCGAGAATCCCGATATCCAGCACGATCTCAACCCAGCCAACGAGAACGCTCCCCACACGACCTTCGGTTTCCTCTACGCTGCCCTTGTCCGCCGCCGCAAGCAAGGCCTCAAGCCCTTCACCGTCATGTCCTGCGATAACATGTTGAAGAACGGCTCCATCACACGCCACATGCTCGAGTCATTCGCACGCCTGCGCGACCCGGAGATGGCAAAGTGGATCTCCGAGCAAGGCGGTTTCCCCAACGCCATGGTCGACCGCATCACCCCGCAGACCGCCCCCTCCGATAAGACCGCACTCGCAGACAACTTCGGCATCGAGGACTCCTGGCCCGTTGTCACAGAGCCCTTCATGCAATGGGTAATTGAAGACAAGTTCTCCGACGGTCGCCCTCCCTTCCAGAAGGTCGGAGCCCAGGTAGTCAAGGACGTGCACGACGTCGAGCAATTCGAAAAGCACAAGCTGCGCCTACTCAACGGCAGCCACTCCGCAATCGGCTACCCCGGTCAACTAGCTGGTTTCAAGTACGTGCACGAGGTAATGGAGAACCCCCTCTTCCGCAAGTTCGTCTGGCAGTACATGCAAGAGGAAGTCAAGCCGCTCCTCCCCGATATCCCCGGCGTCAACATCGATGAATACTGCAACACCCTCATGGAGCGCTTCTCCAACCCCACAATCATGGACCAACTGCCCCGCGTCGCCCTCAACGCCTCCGGCAAAATCCCCCAATTCATCATGCCCTCCATCGCCGAACAGATCTGGGTCACCGGTCCCTTCCGTCGCCTGTGCTTTATCGCCGCCGCCTGGTTCCACTACATCAACGGCGTCGACGACAATGGCAATAAGTTCGAGGTTGACGATCCCATGCGCGAGGAACTCCAGGCCAAGGCCCGCGCTGGCGGTACCAACCCGACCGAGCTGCTCAGCATTAAGAACCTCTTCGGTGACGATCTGCGCGGTGATAAGCGGTTCCTCCAGGAGATGACTACTGCCATGGAGGATATCGCTCGGGATGGTATCCTGAAGACTATCCCCAAGTACATTGATTAGATTGTACAGATTTCTCCCCTGGATATGTGCCCCCTGGATATGTGTGTGGTTCATTTATGAAGATAGATATGGGTCAGCGAGCGATTTTGTTTATGTTCTGTTTATGGATTTGTTTGCGTCATGATTCGGTAATTTACGGTGACTTTTGGACATAGAGATAGATTCGAGGATAGAAAAAAGTCCTTCACTCTCATTCAATGCTTTGCCTAGACTACAAACAATATCTACAAGACGGGGCCGTTGCGCGTGTATCCACCGCGTTAGAATTTCCTCCAAAGTCGTCTTACAAAATCCTCGGAAAGCATCGAAGTTTTGCCCATGTGGTAGAGAACACGAATTGCTAAACCATGTCATCGCAGCTTGACAAATTCACGTTCCTCATTCCATGGTTCATTACATTTGCTCTCGAACATTTTTGCAAGCGCTTGATTATCCCAAAACGGCAATGTGATTTTGCCGACCTTGATTTTCCTAAAGCGGCACCCCCAATTCACCACCCATCGAGCACAAAATATTACTGCGCATACATTTAACAGTATGAGGTCAAAGGGATGAAGTGATCAGGCTAGCTTATAAGTATCCTAAATCCTTGTGGAAACCCATAGTTTACTGTTGAACAATATATGCACAAGAGGGGCATTACGCCCACTACCCTATAAATAGGTACCTAGTTACTGGTACGTCCGTCTTTATACTCAAACACGCCCTTGAAACCTATGATATGGAAGATAATGAAGGTTGATCTTATACCTAAGACCAAACCCCTGTAACACTATCTACGTTGATGAGGGCAGAGGCTATTCGGAGTTGTAAGTCCTGCTTAGATTTGGATTTAATATCCCGCGATTGAAAACGGAGCCTTACGCTTGAGACGAGTGGGTACTTGAGTATCTAGAAAGCATCCATTGAAAGCCCTTTGATCTTCCGGGTCATAGAGAAGTACGTACTTAAGTCTAAACCGGATACCTAAATAAACCACAGAACGATGTTCTAGATCAAGATGAGATAATGGATATATCTCAGCTCACCATGCCAAAAGCTTCAATCAACACTTACCACAGTTAAATCTATGAAAGGATGCCGATGAAGTGGATAAGGCCTGGAGGGCATGGTGGATATTCGACAGGAGCAGCTAGAATTAAGGACAGAATCTTCAAGAGACGGCGATCTCACCTAGTCGAAAAGAAAGAAGAAAACTCGAAAGACGACGTTGAATTGATCGCCGACTATAGCTGGAGAGACATAAAGAAAAGTTTCTTTGAGAGCAGCTGCGAAACCTTCAAAAAGGCTTTTTTTTCCGCTACACAACCTAATTCACAAAGGATCTTTTGGCGACTACGCGGTATGATGGCTGGTAATTACGCAGCTTCCAGCGGAAAATGGTAACTGGCATTGTGCGACAGAATAGAGCGGTTTATTGACAAAAGAGGTTTAAAAAGAGACTTTGAAATACCGGGCAGAGGCCACATTCAGAGTGAATGGAATTTGATGAGGGGGTCTGTTCATAATTTCTGGAGAAAAACCGACTGAAGATATATACCCGGATCGAGTCAAGGCCCAGCAAGACCTGCTCAAGGCTGTTCGAAAGGAAGCAGGCGAGAGGTATGTCGCCGTTCAAATGGGCCAAGGGCGCCGGCAAGGTTAATCGAGTTATGTTGAAGGAATAAGGTTACGCTTAATTTTGATTGCTAATATAGACTGTTTAGAAGTGATAATATTTCATTCAAGATTCAGTTTTCTTTCGTAGCAAAGCTATAAAGACCGAGAGTCCACGACAGAGCTCCCGCCGCAAGGCGATGTGATATCTATTTAGACATCTGGCGTCAAAGCTCCTGACTGACTGTTTTACTCTAGAAGGCGACGCCCCGTACCTCGCCTTCCCTCACCCTCTGCCACCCCTCAGCCTGTCCAGCTGAGGGAGTCCCCCGATGTCCAACTTGGCACCATCCCAGAGCACGAGGAACCCCCCCAAAGCCACCATTTACGAGCCCGCCGTCGACCAGCTGCAGGATGTTCTTACATGAAGATCAAGACGATGCGTGACTGGCTAGGTATATACCTGGTACACCTATAGCCTCAGAAGGCATCGCCATATCAGTCATATCTGAATGGAAAATCATTTTTCGTCACCTCGGTTTCTCTTCATATCTTATCGATATTGGTTACCCGTATCTCTCTTCGCTTTATGGCCGACTCAAACAATGACGTCATAAAGTTCGATGCTCCAGGTTGTTTTTTCCCTTTAGTCAACCTACGATAGTTATGTCGTTAAGGCTCCTTGTCAATATTTCTTTTATACTTGGAAACCAAGTTTCCCTGAATTCGCCCCATGTAATCAGGCATGTGAAGATGCTCGTCACCGATCCAAAACTTCGTCTAGTTTTACCTCTACATATTTCTCATGGCCCGAGACCCGTTGAGTATTAGGAGACGATAAGCGATACGAGGTTGAATCATGCAGGTCTATTCTAGTGTAACGCAAGCATTGACTAGTGCATGTAACCCGGAGGAGTTGTGTAGCGAGGAAAGTACAACAGAACACGAGCTGATGGGGATTTAATGACAATTAAATTTTGGAAGAGAAAGCTAAATATTTCAAGCGATGGTTAATCCAGGCATTGAGGGCTTGCATGGCTAGTCTGGCCACCAAACAAAGATGTTACTTTTTTAACGAGGGCCCAATGTTGACAGGGAACTAGTAGTACTAGGTCATTTCCAGCTAGTTATCAGGCCACGTTGATGTCGCAGATCTTGGCGGTGTTTCGGCGCGGGCTTTCAAATTTGTTCTAGACGCAGGATTCTTTTTTGATCGAATTGTTATTGTTTGAACAAGCATCAGAAATTCCACGGGATATTTAGCAACGTCCGTGCATAGAGTTTCGGATATTGAGATCTTCAAGGCCGATTTAGACTTTGGTGTAGCTTTTACGAGGCGTGTGAGGTTCCCGCGGGTAGACGGAGATGACGATATGCCGATGTTTTTGTTATCGTCGATGGTAGAATGGCTTCTTGGAATGTCTAAGCTTAGAAGGATTATGAGGTTCAATGGTGAAAGTTTGAAAAGACAGCGACGATTGAGGTCATTGAGATAGCCATTCGGGAAACGATGGAGTCGCGATCACAAAAACTTGGAGGGCCGGGGCGGGGTAGGAAGAATCCACTACCAAGGTAGAGATCTACAGAATAGAGATATGATGAAAGAACAAAAGTGACTACGAGATTGCCAAGCGATGAAGAGTAGCCAAGCACCATTTCCACATGTCATCCGAAAGAATTGGTTCCCCAAGAAGACCAATTCGTACAATTTCTATGGCTATCCTCCACCTACCTGCGAACCACAGAACTACCAAGGGTAACATCCGCCTATCCAGACAAATTTGCCAACATCTTCATCTCTCTGTCCAGATACAATTCCCAGAATTGCCTTTGCCGAGTCCATAGGATCGCCAGCATGGCCTTGAGCAGTAACTGCTGCCTCGGAATCGCCTCTCAGCTTTGATCGCACAAGGCCCGGACAAAAGGCAAAGACGCGGACGTTCTGGTTCTTAAGTCGCTTATCCATTTGAATGGTCATCATATTCAATGCAGCTTTGCTCATGCGGTATTCATCCCATGGTGGAAGGCTGTGCTCACTGGACGGATCGGTAGCAAGCCCGACCGAGCCCAATGCGCTTGATATTTGAATGAGATAGGGACGACTGGATTGGAGCAGCAGAGGAATGAAAGCTTCCGAAACAAGCATCGCACCAAAGACGTTTGTTGAGAATATCTTTTGCAGTCTATCCCGTCCAGTAGAGCCCGGTGAAGTTGTGCCTGCATTACTGATGAAGACGTCGACTCGCCCGAATTGTTCGGAAACAAGGTTCACAGCCTTGGAGATGGAGGTGTCATTTTCGACGTCTAGCTGGAGAACAGAAAGTGTTCCTTTGATGTTGGTAGCTTCCAGCTCAGAGCGCGCCTGATTTGCTTTCGCAATGTCTCGGCAGGCCAGGATTACATGGTAGCCTGGCTGGGATACGATTGTTTCGGCTGTTGCATAGCCGACCCCGGAGTTGGCACCTAGACGGAGTGAGAATTGTGGGATTTTCTAGCGCAGCTGGAATCTTACCAGTAATAAGGACAATCTTTGACTCGGACATGATGCTTCTCAGTCAATATGATCTGTGGAGATGACGAGGTGAGCTCAAGACTTGAGTGATTTGCAATGGCTGTGAGGCTTCGACATAGAAATATCGAAGTGGGCAGATTTTCTGTGAAACATGCGTGAGACTTCGATGCAATCATCGCAAGATCGAGTCAAAGATACTGCATTTTCCACCTCAAGACCAAACACAAACACGGAGTTACGCAGGCTGCCGTGTCCGGTTTTGCCGGTCTAAGACTCGGAGACCGGTGCTTATTTCGTCGCGAATGTGAAAGGTGATCCACGGAGATCATCAGATGCACGTACTTTTTTAAAAAAAAAGAAAATCGGGAATAAAAAAGCAAATCCGAAAATAAATATTCCCTTTTGATTAAGGTCGAAACTTTATTTTTCTGCATCTCGATCTCCGGCCAAATCCGCATCGGGCTCCCAGTTAAAGCCGCTGTTATGCAGATCACGTGTATTTACGATGTATACACCAGCTTCGTCTAAATAGGATCTAATATCTATGTTTGTCGGTCGCTGTTCCCATTGAAACAATTTTTCTCATCGAACGATATACTGCAACAATCCTCGACATCAAGATGCCACACACGATCAAGAACGTAGCCCTCGCCGGGGTAAGCACAGCGAAAAAACCACTACATCATTCACGAAGTTGACAAGATCTTAGGCTAGTGGCAATGTCGGAGCACGGGTGCTTACTGCATTGTTGGATCTCGGGTTCAATGTAACAGTACTTACTCGTACTGCTAAGCCTTTCCCGACCGCCGCGCGCGTGGAAGTTGTCGATTTCACTTCAGTGGAGTCGTTATCCGCCGCACTCGTTGGACAGGATGCTGTCATCGACACCACTTTCTCGCCTGAAGTCGAAACGCCACTACGACTTATTGACGCCGCCGCCGAGGCCGGAGTCTATCGCTTGTAAGTGAACTCCTCAATTGATAAGGAATTAACTTTTAGCTAATACTCTTATTCTCCACCTTATCAGTATTACCAGCGACTTTGGCCTCGACCCTGAACTACCGGGTATTCATGACATGCCTGTCTTCGGCCGTAAGAAGGTTTCTTACGAGGCCGTGAAGAAACAGGCGGCTCAGAACCGATTGACATACACCCTGGTGGCCTGTGGTGCTTTCCTTGACTGGAGTCTCTCCACTGGTTTCATGGGTTTGGACTTCCAGGGAAAGAAGGCTTCCATCTATGGTGATGGAAACAACGTTGTTCCTTGGTCAACTCTCGAGGATGTTGGCACAGCGACTGCCAATATTCTCCTTCACCCAGAGGAAACCCTGAACCGCCCAGTCTACGTTCACTCCGTTTACATGTCGCAAAATCAGATTTTCGACGCGACAAAGGCGGTGCTGGGAAGCGAGGGATGGGAGGTCAAGCATAATGACATGGAGCCTCTTTTGGCACAGGCGATGACGGACCTCAAGACCGGCAACATTAGTGCTGCAACTTTTGAGGTCCAAATTCAGTACTGTCTCGCTACCAAAGCGCTTGCACATCCCTGGGCCAAGGATGACAATCCTCTCTTGGCACTGCAAGAGTGGGACCTGGAGAAGGTCAAGGCACTGATTAAGTCGATCGCTCAGAAGTCAAACTAAAGTTGAGATCGTCGTGTTCGCCATGAGCACGATATTGTCAATTGATCGACTTCGCAAGAGACTAGACTTGATAATTTTGGTAATTAGATGAATGGACGCATTTCCAAGACTTTGAGAATACCATATTGTGCGTCGCCATTATTGATAACACCTGGAGTGAGCTTTAGCACTGCAAATCACGAGTATGTCGCCCGGTCTAGCTTCCCGCCCGTATCTGGCGGTTAGCGAAACGCCAAGCAACGCTATATTAGCTTAGCATATAGAGTCTGACGCTCAGCCCCCTCGCTAAGGGAGAATAACTATCATATTAAGTAGCATTCGTAAAGGGCTCTAAACGTTATTGAAAAGGACAGGATAATTTCCAAAACTTGTCTAGAGTCCCGATAGTAAATCTCCACTGAAGACATCATTTGAAGAAGGTTGGAAAATTGCAAAGATGACGCTTACGTCGGCCCAGATTCTTGGGTTTGTCCTGAAGACTTGAGCGGGACTTCCCGGGAACCTAGTTGTCCACCCAGAGCACAGACTGATGCCACACCCGCGGCTCCACCAGATACGAGACTTTCAAGATCACCGTGGCACTAGAGTAAGCCATCAGTCTCACCACCCGCAATCCTGTAAAGACCTTCTTTATTCAGACAACTCGACCGACGGGATAGTGCTCCTCGGCAAGTGTCAAACTCAAAGCGGAGCTTGCGAATATTCAATATCGAACTACCAACCGATGACGAGGGACTATTTCTCTAGGTTTAGCGTTCTGCTAAAAAGGACTAGAATAGGCAGGCTAGCGGATCTAGGCCTCGCCACGCCCTGCGGGCAATCCTGACGATTCGGACCACGACCCTAGATCATGCAGGGTCAAGCGTTGCAAGCGTTGCAAGGGAAAGAGGGGGGGGGGGGGGTAATCTGACCTGACGCGCGAACTGCCAAGATTAACATGCACGGGCCCTACAAGTGATTTATGCATAGTCAAGCTCGTTGGAATATTCAAATGTCGTTAGTTCGTACTTGGCAAGTAATATAAAATATTCTAGTGATTCGTCAATTGATGACCGGCTCGGTTAATTGTTGTTGTAAACCTTGACTTATCATGGGCGATCTTCATACCTCAGCCGGAAAACGACGGTAACCCCGCTACGGGGAAATGAAAATGTATTGTGCCCATACGCGTAGCTCAATATGCCAGATCTATTGCTCCCGCATTAGGGAAGTGGTCTCAAAAACATCTCATTCTCCCTTGCAACTGCTTGGGTAGCAAATACCTTTATGTATTTACTGCATTGTAACGAGCCCCTGCGTACTTTTATCCAATCTCATAGGAGTATAGCATGGATTATAGTACGCCTGATATCGTAAGATCTCCCAGGCTTGGCATGTTCGGGAGTGTTTTTAGGATTATTGGGTCGCGGGTTTAAAACCCACGGACCCTCGACCCAGTGATCCACAAGCGGGTTTTAACTTAGAGTCTGACAAGGTTTGTTTAGCCATCAGACTTGACTCGTTCAAGACTATCTCAAATAGGGAGCACCTAGGCAGAGATGAAGATCTACTAGGCTTAGTTTGACTAGGCTGCCCAATTACACACGTGGTCTGTTCAATACGAGATAGGCTAAGCAGAACTGCAGGAGCACATGTAACCATTCGGAGGCAAATGCATTAAGCCAATGAATAGTTCTTCAGGCTATAGTAGCGCAGAATCTAATAACAGACATTCGTATTATGTGATAGGATCCACCAACTGCTTTTCAAGCTCCCCTGGCGCTTCCTTCGGTCCTAAGCCTTCGCGACAGCCTTCTCAGGCCCCGCATATAACTGAAACAGAGCGGAAGCGGCGGACAGACCGAAGCTAGTGCTGACGGTAAACGTTGCTTCGGAAAATTCAGTATGCGGATTGTATTCGGTGGCGTTATCGTATCTGCAAGTCACAAAAGGTGAATAATTACAAACGCTTTGTCTGAGGAAACGCCTAGTCGCGCGCCGAATTGGAGAACGCTCCCGTTATCTGCTCCACTGGATTTAACGAATAAGCATTTTCACGGGTTACGAAGGCTCAGTGCAGGGTCTACCAGTCCAGGCGACCAATTGCAGTGCATGACAGGAGATCCTGCGATTCAGCCACGCAGCTGAAGACCGCACTCTTCACACAAACAACGTACGGTGTACTCGATCTGGATTGATACGGCTTGATGGATTATGGTGGTAGTCTGGGTGGGGTGGATTTCAAGGTGGTCAGCGTCAACTCAAGCCGGTGGCCTTTGTTGGTCGTCGTGTACAGTGGGGCGTGGCAAGCATGGGTTTCGATGTCGTTGGACAGAGGAGCTATCCCAGCATACATAAGGCTAGCATGGCTCGACAGAAACTAGGTTATCCAACCCTGTCATTTTTTATTCTACAGTAGGTTGTAATGCGCCTGCTTCATCCCTTATCACACAGAGAAATTGAGCCTAGTTGGCCAGCAATGTTGGACGAGAATAAGGTACGGCTACGCGCCTCGTGCAACGCTTGCAACGAATCCAAAGTTCGTTGTAGCCAGCGCAAGCCCACTTGTTCGAGGTGTGAGCGAAACGAAATTGATTGCATCTACGGCCTCTCACGAAGGACACACAAAGACGCACCGCCCATCATGATCCCTCCTCCACAGCGAGGACGAAGAACTTCACGGCCGGGTAGGCCCTCACGACACCCATCCAGTGGCGATTCTCGCACGGGAACTAGTGCCAGTAGCAACAGCACGAATAAAAGTGCTACCCAGTCAAATGATTGTGTAATGTCGGACGAGACAGTGGAGTTACACAATAGCAACACAGATATTCTCGACGACTACATGTTTCAAACGAGCATTGAATCCGATCCAATGCATACTACGACACAGCTGCTCGACTTTAGCAGCCTAGTCACCGGCACAACCACCGGCACAGGCATGACACCTGGGTACTTTTCAATGACCGACCCCACCCCCACACTCGGTGACCTAGATACATTCTTCGGTACCAACCACAATAGCGACGTCATGGACATGGGGACGTTTCATGGTTTGCATAGCCAGGGTGAATGCACCTGCCACGCGGGTGTGACAGAGCTACTAGCGTCGATGCGCGGCGCCAGCAGCAGCAACGATCAGCGGCTGTCTCTGGATGCCCAGCTTGCAAGATTGAAGCAATGCATTGTATCATCAGAAGCATCTATGGGATGCATACACAGCCGCGATGATTCTGAGCCTATTCACATTATGGCTGTCACTATGCTCATTGGGTACGTGATTGACGACTTCAAGATGCTCGCGAATGAGTCCACAGTACGCAGAGGATCTTCTTTGTCATCATCGTCGTCAGTGGCCGATTTTGCGTCTTCGGGAAATACCGAGAGGGGAAATAAATCGAGTGTCGCCACTCCAAGTAGCACCACAACCTCCGTGGGAGACCTTATTGAGCCTCGGCTATCATGGGGGGTATTCGAACTAGAGGAGGACGATGAGATGGATCTCCGGCAGCGGCTATACCTGCTGTCGTTCCGCAAACTAGAGAGGCTGTTGTCGCAACTTACGCTGCATTTACGGGATCAGCACAACGCATTGGCCAGCCTTCCAGATCCTTCACAACATATGGCATTTGTCATTGCGTGTGATTATGCGCGACTGTGGCTTGAGCGGAAAGCTGGGGATGTTAAGCGACTATTTTCAGTCCACACGACAGATGAGATCATGAACTCAGTGCTTGTATAGCACTTGCGAATGCTTTTAGAATGGCTGGAGTTTCACTGACGACTTTTATTTCCATTCAATTATGTTTGAGAATCATAGAGGAGGAAGAATGGAGCCGGTCGATATTGATGAATGGAGAATTGAATGAAGTTTGAGTGTTCGCTAAACATTGTATACTTACACTGTATCTCAATCTATGCATCTTGATTTACAACCTCCAGACTTGAATGACCTATGTCAAATATTCTTATTTGCAAGTCTGATAATCCTAGGAATGTGAGTGAAAATACTCAGGTTGGAGCTTCTATATGCTACCCGACTAATCTAAAAGTAGATTTTCAAGAGAAAGATCGTACCTATCTAGATGGGTGCAATTAACGACTTGGGCTTCAAGAATTTGAGACTGATTCAGAAAACTTCAAGTTGGTAGCTACGAATCCTAAATTTCAGATTGACTTAGCACCTTGACCATTGGAAAAATTAATTTCTTGTTTGCTACTGTCTGTGTAATGACTCAAATTTGTATAATTAGCACAGGGATTCTTCCACTAGATCGGTGGACGCGAATGTCAATATTTTCGTCTCAATTCGAAAAAAGTACTTGAGACATGCATTTGAAGGTCTAATGTGAAACTGTCAAGGAACAATCCCAGTTCAGACAAAATTACTAGACCTGGGAGCTCATACGGGACCGAAGACCGATAATAGCAACCACGAGAAGAGGAGCGCGATTTTTGGCATCGGGTATAATCCTTGTTCCCCGTCTAGGCAGCAGAGTCCCCGAACAGATCTTCGGGGTGTTCTCCCTAGGCAAATGCCGGTGTTAGTAACGCTATTTCTTGCACTCGGGCATCATCTTCGCGCGGGGTAGTTGTATATTCCTTATCCACAAAGATCTGTAATGGCTCGACCGAGGTTTTATAACATTAGTTCACACCCTGAGTAATAATGGCGCTCAACTCAGCACCGAACCGGAATCATGGGCGTTCTCACCAATGGCACCAATAATGTCCCCACCGACACAACTGACATCCTCGCTCTTGCGCTGGACATTGTAACCCATGCGGCCAATATCAAGGCCCTGCTAGGCTCCCACAACCTGCCTGCTCCAGACTTTTCGCCAGACTCGGCTGAATTGCCTGATACGCCTGAATATGCCACTCTCCGCAGCAAGCTCACTGCCTCACTCGAGGATCTGCGGCTTCTGGTCGTCGGCCCGCGAAGCATAATGCGCAGCCTCATGGGCTCAAGCAATGATCTGGCTGCCCTCCAGGTTGCTTTCGAGTTTGACTTCTTTAAGATTGTTCCTGTCGCAGACGAGAAAGGTATCGTCGTGGAGAAGATCGCTAAGCAGGCGGGCATGGATGCCGGCCGAGCGCTGCAAGTGCTGAGGTTCCTCTGCACGCACCGTATCTTCCGGGAGGTAAAGGATGGCTGGTTCGCACACACTGCATGCAGCGCCGCATTTGGAAGGGATGATAACCTCATTGGACTTGGGCAATATTCGTAAGTCTTGACTTTTCCACTGACGGCTCAGTCAATGAAGCAGAATTGACATGGCTGGCACAGAATGGACGATATGTTCAAGTCCGCCTCATCGACGGCTGACTGCATCAAGGCGTCCCCTCAAGTCTCGGATCTCGTACATTCGCCGTTCACAACTCGTCTGGGCTCCACTATGTTTGATTATTACGATAAAAACCCAGACAAGGCCGCCAGATTTGCCAAAGCTATGGCTGGTGTTACGACCAGTAAGACCATAAGCATTCTTGTACTTTGAAAATAACTGACATATATGGCACCCAGTCGACCGTAAACCCAACGTCCTCAGTGATATATTCCCATGGGACACCCTCAATGGCACAGTTGTCGACGTTGGTGGTGGTAGCGGACACGTCTCACTTGCATTGGCACGTCGCTTCCCACACCTCTCCTTCCGCGTTCAAGACAGCGAGAAGATGCTCGCCGAGGGCCGCCGTGTCTTAGGCGAGGAGGATCCATCCGTGGCTAGCCGCATTGACCTGCAGCAACACAACTTCTTCGAGCCGCAGCAGGCCGGTGGAAATGGCGTTGCGGCATTTTTCCTCCGCCATGTCTTCCACAATTGGGCTGATGCTGACTCGATTTCCATTCTTCGAGCACTTGTCCCCGGCCTTGAGGCTTCGCCTGCAGGAACCCCCGTGCTGATTAGCGACAGAGTGTTGCCTTGCCTTGGTGATGGCACGCCTCTGCATGAGGAGCGTGCGATGCGTCGGCAGGATATTATGATGTTGGTGGGACTGGGTGCTAAGGAGCGTACTCGTGCCGAGTGGGAGGCCTTGTTCCGGGCGGCAGATGAGAGGCTTGAACTGAAGGAGGTGCACGGCCAGGGACAGACGGCGCTTTTGGAAGTTGTGCTCAGCAATTAAGGCAGTAGATATGCATGTTTGTTTTTAGTACCTAGATTGGTAGATGGTCTTTCTTGTGTATGCAGGCATCCAGTTTTAAGACATCCTTTTTTTGCATTTGGCCGATCACCCAACTGTCGTGTGTTCAAATGGTACAAACGTGACAATTGATCCAATATTTCCTCCCGTAGTATATCTCTTATGACGAAGACAAAAAACCCTTTCGTTTGAAGGTTCAGATTGCAAGGTCCGACTCCCGTCAAGGTCAATACCAGAGGTACGCTAATTATTACATGTATTAGTTTTCCTTCCAAAGAACACTAGAACACAAATCTTACAATCTAGGAAAGTCAACTACCTACCTAGATCTTTTTGACCTTATTCAAACCCCGCGCCGAATTGATCATCCTATCCACCAACCACGTAACATTTAACCAGCTCGCCCACCATACCAAGGAAGAAAACGCTCCACGCCATATAACTCCCTTTCTCCCACCAGTAATTTCCTTGACCAGCTTTCCAGCGAGCACTTCGACATCTGTGGCCTGCCGCTGATGATCCATCCGCTCCTTCCACGCTTCCTCTTCGATGCCGTGATAATATGATGACTCGGGTAGCTCCATAGGACCACCAGGTTTGCCAAACATAGGCGTGTCGGCGGATCCGGATATGGATGTCACAACGCGAACGCCTATTGGCTCGAGTTCGACACGCAGAGTTTCTGACATGCGTGCGACAGCGGACTTGGAACTTGCAAAGATGCCTGGGCAAAAGTGCGCAAATTGCAATGTGAGTAAAACTGCGTATGAGGGAAGAAGAGCAGCTTGTAAGACCTGATAGTAGGAGGACTTACCGGCCCATACCATATTCAATGCCCCGTCGATAGAGCTCTGATTGAAAACAACTCCCTTGGTTTCGACCAGCAGCGGAGCAAATGCCTGAACCATTGCAATGGGACCCCAAACATTGACATCGAATAGCATTTTCGCCTCGTCGAGGTCGGTGTCTAGCAATGGACTATTGAACTCAACGCCAGCGTTGTTCACTAGGACATCGAGACGCCCGCCCGTTCGTTTTGTAACTATCTCCTTACACTGCGCAATGCTCTTGAGAATTGTCACATCCAGCTCGAGAATCTCTATGCCTTCTAGCTCGGCGAGATTTCCGGTTCTGGAGAGGTCGCGTGCCGTTGCGAAGACATGGAACCCTCGCTGGTGAAAGGTCTTGGCCATGGCCCAGCCAATGCCGCCGGTGCTACAGCCCGTGATTAACACTGATTTCTTTGTTACGGTCGCCATGTTGTAAACGATGTTTGTGAGAAAACGCAGTTTGCAAGAATTTCGAATGATGATGCGCTTTTCTTTGTTATGCCATGATGATCAACCAGAGCTTCAATCCAGCTCGGCGGCCGAGAGGATTACGTCCGAGCTAGAGCTGTACCTAGGTACCTAGTGGGCTGTCATTTGTAAGCATAATAATGATCTACCTCAAGCTTCCCTCGGATTTACATCTCGGTATAACCAAAAGCAGCTAGACAACTAATTGAAGCTCGAGTACTCCCTCGGCTTTACTTCTAGAAGGTCCGTAACTCCGAAAGACCGGACTTGAGGAAAGTAGCCCGGAGATGTTTCATATACCTCCACCATACATGCATGCAGACGTTTCTCTGAGCAATAACAAGCCAATTTAACCAAATCGAGGGTAGTCTACCGTTTAAAGTACTCCATTGGCAAGGTTGTCATGCCGATAATCTGCTCATTACTCCCATCATTGAGTGGGCAGTGATGTGAGGTTGTGTTTATAGGGCCAGGTTGAGCTTCCCTGCACATGGGAATGATCTCTTTAGATAGACCATATATTTACTGAGGTAGTTTGAGAAAATTTAGTTCGTTGTATCCATCTGCTTCAGATATGCCGGAATTCCTGGATGTTGATCCACAACCAGCCTCTTCATACACATTTGAGCTTGCGATTACCCTGGATCCTCTCGCTGCCACAAAGCTCCTACGAAATGCCAAGGAAGAAAGGTCATCCCGGGCGGCATATTCTCCTGGCAATCGATGGCCTTGAAGAAAAACCGCCTACTTAGTAGGATGAAGGCAGGTGGTTTGATATACTGCCTTTGATTGGTAGCACTATATCAAAAACGCTATACTAGATACGGTTAGTAGGTGTCACCATCCAAATGTGTGTGAGCTTTCACCCAGTAAAACGAAAACAGCAGACTCGAGCATCACAGTCTTCGAGGACGCCTCGCTTCGAACGACATGTCTTTCCACCACCTACCACACTATACTATTCCGATTGTGGTGTGTAGGTTTCACTCTTGGCATCCATTTTGCATGCCACCCCGAAGATGTCTTTCGCCGATTAATTACGTACCCGAATGGTGCTCGTGTCAGCTGATCCCCGAAGTACATCCCCGAACAATATACGAACTACATGCCCGCTTTGCTCGTCTCGGGCAGCATAGATCGTGAGATTTGAAAGGAGTCACGATGAGGAACAGCTCATTAGTAGGAGAGCTAGAAAACAACAGGGAGCACCCGGACTTTTCTCGTATCCTTGGTTCAAAGACTGCGAGTTTCCTCGAACAGTTCCCTGTCTGAGTAGAAAGTCAATTGCTGTTCAGTAGCTATGGTACTTTCTTTCCTCTCCCTGCTTGCCCTTGCAGCAGCAGGGGTGTCGGCTGCATCGATCCCTGCCCCCCTGGGTCCAGGGGCTACTCCTCGCAAAACCAACCTGACCCCAGGATGCAAAAACGGCCCCACGTCCCGCCAATGCTGGGGTGAGCACGACATCAACACCAATTACTACGACACGGTCTTTTACACGAACAACACTGTCGAGTACTGGTTGAATCTTGAGGAGATCGACTGTGCACCGGACGGGTACCTGCGCAAATGTCTGACGGCCAATGGAACTATGCCCGGCCCAGCCATCGTGGCCAACTGGGGTGACGAGATTGTCGTCCACGTCACCAACAACATCAAGACCAACGGCTCGTCCATTCACTGGCACGGTGTACGCCAGCTTAACAACAATGCGAACGATGGAACACCCGGTGTCACGCAATGCCCCATTGCACCTGGGACAAGCATGACGTACAAGTTCCACGCCGACCAGTACGGTACAACCTGGTACCACAGCCACTTCAGCTTCCAGTACAGCAATGGTCTGTACGGACCGCTGATCATCAACGGTCCTGCCACAGCCGACTATGACGAGGATCTCGGTGCCGTCTTCATCACGGACTGGGACCACGAAACAGCCGACCTGCACTGGGCCACCGTCGCGAACTTCAACGTTACCTTCAATGGTTCCGACACGGGTCTGATCAACGGCATGGGCACCGGCAACTGCACGGCGCTCAACGCGACCAAGGCTGACCCCAACTGCCTGAGCGATGGCAAAAAGTTCGAGCTGCACTTTGAGCAAGGCAAGAAATATCGTCTTCGGCTTCTCAACGTCGCAGAGGAGGATTGGGTTCAATTCAGTATTGACAACCACACTTTGACAGTTATTGCGATGGACTTTGTGCCTATCGTGCCATACCAGACCAAGAGCATTTTCATCGACATGGGCCAGCGATACGACGTTATTGTCGAGGCAAACGCACCCCCGGCCGATTACTGGCTGCGCAGTGGTTTCCAACCATTGTGTATTCCCAACGGCGCTGGCGCAAACAACATCACGGCCATTGTGAGATACGACAAATCCAGCACCGCGAACCCGACCAGCGCCAGCGTGGACGGTGCGATTATCCCATGGGATCTCTGCGTTGACGAGCAGCCCTCCAACTTAGAGCCCTGGGTTCCTGTCGATTTGGACCTGGCAAATGTCGTTGCTGGCATCCAGACCGAGACCATTGGGCCCGAGTGGGTTGACAACAACACCTACCTCCGCTGGTGGGTCAACGAGGGATCCTTCATGTGGGTGAACTGGTCGAACCCTGCACTTGGAGACGTGATAAACGGCGATCTGAAGGCCATTCCCGCCACGGACAACATTTTCCAGGTTGGATCCAACGCGACGGCGAAGAGCTCGCTTCGTCGTGACGAGGTGGAATGGGTGGTTCTGGTCATTGAAGACAAGACGCCCTTCACCGGTATCTCCCACCCCATCCATCTCCACGGACACGACTTCCTCATCCTCTCCACCGGTTACGAGCAGTGGACTGGAAGAACATACGGATGGCAGTTCAAGAACCCGCCCCGCCGTGACACGGCCACCATGCCCAGTAACGGATATCTTGCCATCGCGTGGCCTCTGGACAACCCTGGTGTCTGGGCTCTGCACTGCCACATTACCTGGCACAGCAGTCAGGGCTTCGGAGCCACTGTCCTGGAGTCGGCGGACAAGATTCCCAAGCCGATTGGCGGTGACTGGGCCAAGGAGCTTGACCCCATTTGCAAGGCCTGGCACGAGTGGGAGCCAACCGCGCCCTTCAAGCAGACCGATGCGGGTATTTAAGGTGTCACCACCAGCGGGGACTGTGGTCTCTGCAGGTAATTTTGGGTCGTCTCATGAAACTTGGGTTGTTTACCCACCCCGGTCAGGCAGACTTGGCGCGATCCACGCTATGTAATTAGTCGTCCTGAGCACACTTGCTGCTTGCAGCGTGTAGTGCCCAGATTTTCATCTTATCTATATAGAGCCTACAAAGACCCTCCGCACCGAAGTGTGCGTATGTATAGGTGTCGAATCTCAGGATATAGTTTTTCGCGATCGGTTGCTCAGAATTTGTTGTCAGGAAGAAGCCAGTCTTGGTAGTGGGGAATCGCCAGATCCTCCCGCTCACGTGATGTAGATCAACTTCATCTCACAACACCACGGCTTCCATTCCAGTTTCCCCACCCTCTTATTCACAGCGATGATTTAATTGACAGTTTTCAATGATTATCGTATTGTTGCTCATCCCTGTCTATCTTTTATTCTTTCTTCTCCTCCTTAAAATTCACCATGGAGCCTCTAGTTTTCGTTTCAAGTTACGCTACGCGATATCCTCGATGAGCAATCAAAATGTGGATGATAAGCCGATTTCCACCAAAGGACATGGGTACATGATGGACCTAGAGCATTTTGATTGCAAAGCTTCCAAGTGAGCCCTTGACAAACTCACGTCCTTGGGTCAAAACTGGTCGAGGCCTTCGCCCCACCCCCAAGCACACAGGGTGCTATGCGCCAGCGAAGCAAAGCCAAGCGAAAGCTTGCCACCTGTGAAAAGAGGGATGCAGGGTCCAGTGATATTCGAGATGCCTTGGCAACTCTTGTATTATGATTTTTGTCTTCGGGTGTGGCGGCTCAAGATATCTAATGCCCCTGATGACTTCACTTGTTCTCTATTTCATCCACGCGCGGCAGGGAATGAACAGTCTCAAGCACGGAATTCTAATCAGGCTGAATGCTCTCACTGTCCAACACAACCACTCATCCTGGTTACTGATGCTGGTTATTGAATAGGGGCAGGGCTACATGACATGAATATTTCAAGACTGCACTTTGCCCCTGAAATCCACGTGGCATTGTCCCATGTCGCAAGTGATAATCGGGGGAATGGAATCAACTTCTCCAATATTCCTCACTTGGACAGTACAAGCGAATCCCTTGGTTTTGAACCCCATTCGGGATGGCAAGTTGACATTGAGGCGTTGGTGCACAATGGCAAAAGTACCTCGCCTTGGCTGAGTGATATTCCCGAAAGGCACCTTACTCCGCGAGTTGCTAAGCTGACATAATATCTCGGTGAAACAAGGTTTACCAAGTAGGATCGGGGACGCAGCCGTTTCGGACAGACATTCGGGTACGGCGAGGCTGTTATCAGCCCAACATAATCGGGAACAAGATCACGTTAGATTATGCGCTCTATGCTAGGCTGGGAGGGCGTCAATGCATTTGAATAAACTTAAGATGTGTCTTTGACTGTCCGTTGTTTTCACTATCTGTAGCGATTCATCATCGCCCCAAAGCCTCTCTATACTATACTCTGCCTGTCATACGATCTGTAAAGGCAAACCACAGCAACAACAATGGGCTCAACTCCTCCCACCGTCCTCCTTTTTGGGGACCTCACAGACTCATGGGTTGATGGCATGGGCTATGTCTTCGACCAGGCCGCAACGACTCCATGGCTCCAATCCTTCTTGGACGACATGTTCTCTGCCTTCAAGGCTGAGGTGAGAAACATGGATGGCTTTTTACAAGAGAGCTTTGGACATTCTTCAAATTTCGAAGAGCTCGCTCAGAAATATCGCCGTTCGAGTGATCAGGCTGGCCTAGTCCATGCCATGCTACTATATACCGTTAGAGCGGTTCTGCTATTAGAGTGCGTCGTTTTCCTTCTTCGAATCCATCTGCTCTGTATTTTGACTAACATGGATCTCCCAACTTGAAGGACTGCCAACCGCGAGCCACTATTGCTCCACCCAGCTGCCGGCGGCAGGCCCGAAACACATCTAGTTGGTATCTCTGCCGGTCTTTGGAATGCTGTTTCTGTACCAATCGCGACGAATTTCAACATTCTGTACGATTCCTCTATCGAGGCCGGTCGGGTATGGGTCCGAGTCTGCAGTCTCATGTTTGGGCGGGCAAGAGCCAGAGAGGACCGCCCTGGAGTTTGGGGCTGGGCTATCTTGGGTATCTCGTTGGATGAGCTCGAAAAGAAACTCCAGCAATTCCAGGATGACGTGGTAAGTCTTTATCCTTAACACGAGGTCGAAGCATCGGGACTATGCAAGTACTGGCAGAGTCACCATCTATCTTGATTCAAGACAGACTAATCTGACTGAACTAATGCTTAGGGCATTCCCTCTTCCAAGAGAGCCAAGGTTGGCTTCACGGGAGACCGCTGGAACACTATCATTGGACCACCTTCGGTTTTGGAGCTGATCTTCACCCAGTGCCCTGAATTGAAGAAGCTCCCAAATCACAAGATAGCCGGTATACGTGGGCTGCAGCACACCCTCGATGTCTCCGAGTCCGACATGGACTACGTCGTTGGGAACTCCGCTCTCTTGGAAACGCCCCTTCGCCCAGGCTTTAAGGTATGGGGCATGACCGACAACGATTCTAGCACAACCTACCCAAGCTGGGGCCATCTACTGAGGGTTGCGGCGTTGCAAACACTATCACAACGCCTAGACCTCGTCAAGATCATTGGAAAGCTCAATACCTATCTCGGCACGTCATCCGAGCATGTCGAAGTCAAGATGATGGGTCCTAGTGGCCACTCGGCGTACATCAATGGTGTTCTCAAAGCGACAAGGCAGGTATCTATCGAAGATGATCTGCAGTCATCGTCAACTTCCAATGAAAGCGAGGGCCTCCGAGAGGGCGCCATCGCGATTGTGGGAATGTCGGGCAAGGGGCCCGGCAGTGAAAACATGGACGATTTCTGGAACGTTATCGTCACCGGCCAAGATTGTCATCAAGAAATTCCAGCTGAGCGGATGGACTTGGACGAGTACTACTGCACCAAACATAGCTCGGGCAAGTGCACCATGACCTGTAGGCATGGATGCTTCATTAAGAATCCCGGGCACTTTGACGCCAAGTTCTTCCATATCTCGCCGCGTGAGGCGCTTTTGATGGAACCGGTCCACCGACACTTCCTCATGAGCGCGTACGAGGCTCTGGAGACGGCTGGATACTCCGCAGGCCAGACGAAAACGACGGATCCTAACAAGACTGCTGTCTTCTTCGCGCAAAGTTTCGACGACTGGCTCAAGGTCAGCCATCATGCTTTGGGCTGTGACGCCTATACACTACAGAGCATCCAACGTGCCTTTGGTCCAGGCCGATTGGCCTTCCAAATGAAGTGGGAGGGCCCAACATACGCACTCGACTCTGCCTGCGCAGGCTCTACCTCAGCCATCCACCTTGCCTGCATGAGTCTGCTGTCCAGAGATGTCGACATGGCTGTTGCAGGTGCTACGACGATCCTGTCTGATCCGCATTCCTTCACCTTCCTGAGCAAGGCCGGTGTGCTGTCCGAAACAGGTGGCTGCAAGACTTACCGTGACGACGCAGACGGGTACTGTCGTGCCGACTTCAGTGGTGCCGTTGTCCTGAAGCGACTTGAAGATGCCGTCGCTCATAACGACAATATCTTGGCTGTCATTGCCTCATCTGCCAGAAACCACTCTGGAAACGCAACTTCCATCACCACTTCCGATGCCAATGCGCAGGAGAGTCTCTTCAAGAAGGTCCTCCGGAACGCACGAGTGAACCCCGATGATGTGTCGTATATCGAGATGCACGGCACCGGTACACAGGTTGGAGACAAAGCAGAGATGGGAGCAGTTTCCAGGGTCTTCCTACCGAGACCGAGCGGCAAGCCTCTCCCAGTCGGAGCCATTAAGGCAAATATTGGCCATTCTGAAGCGGTAAGTTCCATGAAATCAGCACCGGAAGAAGGCCGGTTACCAGATGGCAAAGCTGGTTGATACTAATATGCGATATTTTACCTTAGGCTGCCGGTATGTCCTCAATTCTCAAAAGCATTCTCATGCTCCAAAAGGGAATTATCCCGCCTCAGGCTGGCATGCCACATGCTATGAATCCCAACGTATTGGAGATTCTTGGAGACGATCCCAGCGTTGTGATCCCCACTAAGCCGACAGAGTTTAAGTCGGCGGATGGAAAGCCCAAACGCATCCTAATTAACAACTTCGACGCGGCTGTATGTCCTCCTACTCCGTCCCTGCGGTAGTCAGGCTTTTTTCCTGACATCACGCTAACGTTTGGTATGTCATGTTTCTAGGGTGGCAACGCAAGTGTCCTTGTCGAAGAGTACAAGCAAAGCCAGGCTAGTCTCACCAAGCGACAGGAGCTTGATGTCCGATCAAGTCATGTCATCGCCAGTTCAGCCAGAACGCCTGCATCTCACCTTGCCAATATGCGTCGACTCGCCGAGTGGCTCCGTGCGAACCCCAATGCCCGGATGCAAGACGTGGCCTACTCGACGACGGCTCGCAAGGTGCATCACCCTTTCAGATTCGCGCTTGCGGCTCCAACACTACAAGACGCTGTCTCGAAGCTTGAGGTGGAGATCCAACGGACCAGCAACTCAGCCAAGAAAGCATCCGCGCCTCCCGTTGTCTTCGCTTTCACCGGTCAAGGCTCCCACTATGCAGCCATGGGCAGCGAGCTGTACCGTACAAGCCCCGTCTTTCGTAAGACTATCGACCTTTGCGCGGCCATCTGTGCTTCACACCAGTTCCCAGCCTTCTTGGACATCATCACCACCGACAGCATTGACTTGTCTACCAAGAACGCTGCGCAGGTCCAGCTCGCCGTCGTCGCATTAGAGATTGCGTTGACTGCTTTCTGGCGATCCTCGGCAGGGATCGTGCCATCCATGGTCATCGGCCACAGTCTGGGCGAGTACGCAGCCCTGCACGCGGCAGGAGTCCTCTCGCTGACAGACACACTGTACCTCGTCGGCCAGCGCGCCCTGCTGCTCCTAGAGCGATGTGAACTTAACTCCTGGGCTATGCTCTCAGTCTCGGCGCCCGTGGCAACCGTGCGAGAGCACCTCGCCCGGCTCGGGGAGACTACTTGTGGAGTGGCATGCATTAACGGCCCCACGGCCACCGTCATTAGTGGAACGGCTGAGGACCTCGCACGAATCCAAGCAAGTATGACTGCCCAGGACGCTAATCTACGCACTAAAATGCTCCCTGTCCCGTTCGCGTTCCACTCCTTCCAAATGGACGCCATCTTGCCTGACTACAAGGCTCTCGCCAGCGGCGTAACATACCTGCCGCCTAAGATTCCCGTTGCGTCGACCCTGCTTGCATCCGTTGTTGATGTGCCGAGCGTCTTCGGTGAGGACTACCTCGCGCGGCAGACGCGGCAAGCAGTCGACTTCTCCGGGGGCCTCAATGCTGTCAAGTCGGCACTTAAGAATGATGATCCTCTCTGGATCGAGATCGGCCCGGGTCCAGTGTGCACCTCGTTTGTTCGGTCTACACTCTCGCCGCCAGCTGCTAGGATCAACCACACTATCGATGCAAACAACAGCAACTGGACAACCATCTCCAAGACCCTCGTGGCGGCCTACACGAGCGGTGTCGATGTGGACTGGCTCGCCTTGCACGCGCCATACGAGAGCAACCTCGAGCTGTTGACGCTCCCAACGTATGCGTGGGATGTCAAGAACTACTGGATCACCCACACTGACAAGAATAATGGCGCAATGGTCCCCGCTGCTGCTGCTGCCAAAGCAACTGCACCGGAGCCTTTCCTTACCTCGACGGCTCAGTACCTCGTTGAAAAGACCATTACACCTGAGGGACAAGTTAAAGTTACCTTCCGAGCTGGTCTTTCTGACCATGGATTCATGGGCGTGATTGACGGACACAGGATGCAGCAGATCGGTCTCGCTTCCGGCACTGTCTTCTGCGACGCTGCTGCGACAGTGGCCAAGTATGCGCTCGAGTATAGTGGCGGCAAGACTGGCGTGACAGCTTCTCATCTTACCTTCCACGAGCCTCACCTACTCGCACCGCTCACTCGCGATCTTGTTGGCGTTGATGGCGACTTAGTGACCACGGCCACCATGGAGAGCGCGTCCTCTGATGTCGTCCTGGCTACATTCAAGGCCACTTCCAAGGCAGGCGAGACTTTCGAGCTTGGATCAGTGGTAGTCAAATATCGAACCCCCGAGAAGTCTCAGGCCGATTTGGACCGAGTCTCTTTCTTCATCAAGGCCAAGATGGAGGAGCGAATTCGACTGTCTAAGGATGGCTCTGGCCACCGGATGCAACCCGATGTCTTCTTCGCGCTATTCGCTAATGCAGTAGAGTTCTCGCCTGACTTCCGCGGTGTCCAGGAGGCCTACGTCGCGGGCGACTATCAGGAGGCCACTGCGACGATCAAAATTAAACCCGACCCGGCCGGTACGCGATTCACCGCATCGCCATACTGGGGTGAGGCCTTGTTGCATCTGGCAGGCTTCATGGTGAACGGTAACCCAAATACGCCGCAGCCGTTGACTTACGCTCTCATGGGCTACGACAGCATCGAGCAGCTCGCGCCTGTCACGGCTGACAAGGATTACATGACGTACACGCACATCTCGCGATGGGAAGGCACCACGGCTTTCTGCTCGGCCTATGTTTTTGACCCGGAGACGTGGAAGATTGTTATGCTGTCCACTGACCTGCGATACCAGCAGTTCAAGAGGAACACTTGGCGCCACATTCTCAGCACAAGGCCACATGCTGTTGGTGCAGGACCCCAACATGCAGCCCCCAAGTCGGTATCCCTGCCTCCTGTCAAGGAAAAGAAAATGACACAGGAAAATTTGTCCGCTGCTATGGCCACGGTTCCAATCAAACATAGCAGAGCGCAGCAGAAAGCCAAGGAACCGGAGGCTGCAGACTCCCAGGCATTCCAGATTATTCTCGAAAGCCTCATCGCAGCAACTGGAAGTGATCCTTCCGATTTCACTGACGACGCAGAGATTGCCGATATTGGTGTTGATTCCATCATGGCCATCGAGGTCGTTGCTGCCGTTACTGAGAAGGGTGTCGATTTGCCCGCCTCCTTCGTTTTCGATTATCACACAATCGGCGACCTTCGTCGCGTCTTTGGAGGTGGTAGCCAAGATGACTCGGACGCCAATGATAGCAGCGACACGCCTTCCAGTGGTGATGAAGATGGCATGACACCGGCCGCCCCGTTCACCCCTTTCACTCCTACCTCGCCAGCGTCAAGTTTGTACGACGTCGAGAAGGAGGAGCCTTCGATTCTATCATCGGAGCTTGACACAGATACGTCGCCTCTTCCCAGTGTTAGGATCACCTTGCTACAGGGCCGCCACGAGGCTGGTAGCATTCCGCTGTATATGATGACTGACGGAACCGGTACGGTAGCGTCCTTCATCCATCTACGGCCCTTCAAGTCCAACCAGGTCGTCTACGGCATCGACTCACCTTTCCTCCGCTGCCCCTCTCGCATGAACGGCAAGGTCGGCATCGAGGGTGTTGCCAAGCTGGTCGTCGATGCACTGGTCAAGGCGCAATCCACTGGTCCCTTGATGATGGGAGGATACTCTGTCGGCTGCTTCGTTGCCTTCGAGATGTCGCGCCAGCTGGCTCAGGCTGGGCGCGCAGTCAAGGGTCTGCTCTTGATCGACATGCCGTGCCCTCGCCCACGAGGAATCGACCAGGGCAGGCTGCTCGCCGAGGCTGACACCAGTGAAGCCGTTCTGGAGGGAATCGTCAACCGAGACGGACAGTGGAGTGCCCTCGGAGCCCGCCGCGAACATATGCGTCAGTTCTTCATCGCCATGAATGAGTACACGCCAGCGCCAATGACAGCATCCGAGAGACCCGCCAAGACAGCCATCATTTGGGCGGAGCGAGGCTTGATCAACCGCGTATCGGATGACCCAGCCCACATTCAGAAGCTGGAGGCTCTGGGTGTGCCGACTCAACCCTATGCAGGCTTCATGGAGGATCCCAACTTGGGTACTTTTGCCTGCCATGTGCCCAACAAGGGCCAGGAGAACCTGGGCCCCAATGGGTGGCAGAGGTATACCGGTGGAGAGGTGAAGACCTTTTCTGTTAATGGTGATCATTTCGAGCTGCCTATGCCTGGGCACGTCCAACTTCTCCAGGAGAAGATGGAGAATGCCTTGGCTTATTTCTCTTCGAATTAGCGTGTGTAAATTTTGTTTTATATAGACCAGATTGTGAATATATATACAAATTGCTATAGAAATTTGCTTTTGTTTCCGCGATGGAGGCAAAGTCAATTACCGTAAGGGCTGTGCGAATTAATATTGTGACGAGAGCACAGTGATTCTGATGAAACGCCCAGCACTGACACTGTTCTGAAGTTAGTCAGGGGTGAGCAATTGGCCTTAAAACTTAGGTCCCTTTCCGCCTTGTCTACAAAGGAGCCGTCTTTATCGGGCTATTAGCCTATTATTGGCCAGAAGGTGATCCCTTGCTTCATTACGTAGCTGAATTTGTTGGAATGTTACAGTATCCTTACAGCTTCAATCCTACCAACATTGTTACAATGTTTTGGAAATCTGTTTGATCTATCGCGCGATTGTTCCTAATTTTCATAACGTATCTGGAGTAGCACGTCTTATCGCCGCATCTCTTGTGAACATATTCAACCCCAGTTCAGAATTCTCTCTCTAACGTACATCTCTACGCAGCCGCAAGCACAGCCTTACATTCGCCAATCACATCAAACGAAAAGACATAATCGTTGATGTCGTCGGTGGAATCCAACCTCGTGCCAGCCGGAAGATACGCAGCAGCAGCATCGCGAACGCTCTGTGATGCAGGCGGGTTTGTGTTAGACAAAATTTGTAGAGCTGATCCTCTGTTTCTGCGGACCTGCTCGAAGAGTTGTAGTCTCTCCTCGATGGCCTCTAGATCATGAATCTGGTCGAGCAAAACGCCGAGGGCAGCACCGTCTTCGATGGCTTGTCCGCCGCCTTGGCCCTGGACTAAAGATTTGTTACTAGCCGCAAAATACAATGGCCTTTGGCGGCGTACAGGTGTAGCTCCAGGAAGGGTAGGGAATACTCGAGACTCACAGGTGAGCATGGGATGAGCTGCGTCTCCAATTAGGACGAGGCGATCTTTGTGCCACTTAGGAATCGGTCCTCTAGCTACTAACTTCCAGAACTTGACATCTCTTGCTTTCCTGGTCGGGGTGAGCAAGTGAAAGATTTAGTACTTCAGTGAAAACTCACCTGATTACCGTGTGCAGCTCGGGGGCAAAGTGTTTTTTAGCATAATCCAGGGCCATACTCGGATCCACCATAGCACGGAAATCTATTTCGCATGCAGCATCAGTCATCAATAGCTCACTCGTCAGGAACCAGCCCATCCCTCACCTTCTCCAATGTGGGAGGTATCAAACTCCCGCGAGAGGTACAGGAAGTTCTGGACCTCATTGCTACAAATTTTGCACACATAAAGTCAGCACATTCCTAATTATTGGCGTGGTTGGACCTCGCAATTTGGAGGTAAACAAGGGCCTACAAAAAGACTTACTTTCTGCACGGATACCACACCAAACCGGCGGCGCCCTCTGCTGCCGTGAAGTATCTCGTAGCCGAGTCTACAATCATGTGTGCAGTCTCCGGATCTGCGAGAATATCATCTCTCGGAACCAGCCACCGCATACACGCCCAACCGGTGTCCCCGGCCTGAACGATCTGGTCGTCTTCGAGAACATGCTTCACGGCCGTAGAGTGCACCCCATCAGCCGCAACAACAAGATCAGCCTGCAGAACCTCGCCAGCTTCGGTTCTCACTTTTCCATTCTTAGCATCGTAGTCGACCACTTTGGCCCGCACCCGAACTTCGCAGGGCCGTCCTGGCCCTTCCACTTGAGTGGCAAGCTCTCTCAGCTGGGTGTGCAAATCAACACGGTGAACGGCATACATAGGCAGTCCCCAATTTGATTCACAATCTTTGTAATAGGTGGGCACGAGCGTTTTCATGTTGGTACCGTCGATCAGGCTCATTCCACGCAGGGCCACCATACCAGACCGTTCGGGGACAAAGTCCCACGACTTGAGGACGCGTGAAGCGTTGGGCTTGATCGTGATGGCTGCGCCAACTTCATGCATCAACGAGGATTGTTCGAGAATCTGGATTTTAGCGACATATTAGAAATTGAGCTGTCTTGTCGATAAGGGATTCCTGGATTCGAGGGAGGTGCCCACCGTCACTCTGTGACCCGCCCTGCGTAGAGCAACTCCAGCGCCCAGGCCGGCGATTCCAGCGCCTACAATGAGAATATCCATACTCTCTGTAATTGGTTTGTTGTTTCGGTTTTTCTACGAGCCGTAAATGGATGTGCATAAGAATGATGAGTGGTAGGTAATCTGGAAGAATACGTTTTGATTGATATCTGTGCTCTATATATTTCCGCCCCGCGACATAACGAGTAGATTGCGCAGCGTGGGCTACCATCATGTCAGGTCTCTAGATCATACAATCAAAGAGCTCCAATCGAAATTAGTACCGACTGTTCCCGACCAGGGTTTATGACCCCTAGCGGCGATGCCATGAATCATCGTGTGGTTCCCGATGATATTCGTTCCCCGAAGTTCGGGGACGCAGGGGCGTACAAGCGGGATAGCATTAAATGACCTACTAGGGAAACGAAGGAAATACAGCATCTGTAAAGACAAGCGGCAGCGAGCGGAGGGTAGAAATTGAGATTTTGGAGTATCAAATTGCTCCTTAGAATACCATCCAACACTTGAATCAAGTTGTAGGCCGCCAAGCTGGAATGTGTGTTTCTGCGACAGCTATTGCGGTGAACGAACGGGGGCCTATAGGGGCCATAGACTGATGCGCTAACCTTATCAGTATTTGCGTCGCAGAAAAGGTCATTATTCAATCAGATCCTCTTCCGTGATCCAGCCAGGTACTTGTCCAATTGACGTGAAGCGGACTTCAAAGCGGTCAGAACTAGCGCATTATTATTCTATGGCCCAAGGGCGAACGACATTTTAGCGCAGAACTCGAAAAAAAACAACAAAACCAAAACAAAACAGAGACTGCCGAAATAGTTGGCGTAGAGACTTCAAAATTGTATGAGAAAATCAGCCGGGAGAGGAAAGATTAAACATGAAACAAAAGATATAACAGGCAAAGGAATGGCCGACCTCACCTAGTGCTCATCGTTCAGTGCTAGGCGACTCGCCACTTTATCCAGGGGTCGGCCTCAGGCGGCAGCTCACCCTAAATATTCTTCACCCGCAGACCACCCGGCGTGCAGGGTTCTCATACAAGTCACGATAGAGATTCAGTACTACACTACATTTAACATGACGGAACAGGCCGAATACAATAATCTGATCCTCATAAACATCCGTATAAACCTTCGACAACTTGAAAGCATTTACATCTCTTAAAATCAAGTAGATCGTAAACGACTGTACTATACCTGGTTATTCGTGATAAGATGGCTACTACCTAGGTTTGAATCGACGAGAGATGCCTATTTCGTAGTCACTCGACTAAGCAGACAGGTTGACAGATCCGAAACGTAATTCAAAGTGGTGCCGTAGAATTTTACGTCGCTCGGCCTGCGTTTGAATAAATATATACGGAATCGTTACAGTAGTCTTTTAAATCGTATTCATGAATTCTTGACGCTAAGAGGACTGAATCCTATTAACTAGCGTCTGATAAGAATTGTAGAAGAGAGGTAGTAGATTGAGATAATTTGATAATCTTTTATCTTAGGGTTTAACATCTTTGTATTGAACATCCATAGCAGGACTCAGATCTTTGGGAGTGCTTTTCTGTGGTGAATGAATCAGACTCTTGAGAGGCATATAACCGGCCACCAAGGACAACTTTTTGGGGGTAGATTTGGCCTAGTATTTGTGTTTAGAAGCGACTTTTTCCTATATATGGTGGCTGGAACTCACCATATTTCTGATGAAACCTAAGGTAGTCTTCCCTGTTCTTGATGTCCTTTAGATCCATGGTACATTGTGGTGTAAGCTCGAGAGAAGACTGATTTAATTGATGATTCGGTGGTTGATATTCAGTCGCAATGACATGGCCACCTTTGCGCCTGTATTTTCCTATTCTCTTATTTATATAACAGTTTTAGCACAGCGTAGTATAGCGTGAACACGTGATTCCTAGCCGGTATGTGAAGAAAAAGGTCGTGTCACTTATAGGAAGAACAAGGGGAAGTAGCAATATAGGACTAGTACGTGGGCGGAAAGCAAGCAGACGATCTTATCAAATCGCTAGATCTACCGAGGGGTTCTACGCAGTAGGGGGGTTGTATAGGAGTGGCCAATTTTGGCCACCGTACTCGGCCGAAGAGGACTAGTAGGAAAGAACATAGGAATCAAGCATGCGGCATACCTGGTGGGATTTGCAAAGTCGCAAACCCCGCATAAGAAAAATGATCCAACAAACCCTTTTTTCATTGGTTTCACACTGGAATCATGGATCTAAGTGTTCTGCAGAATTTTTGAACTGGAAGTGCATCTCAAAGATAAAGTATGTCGAGATTATCTTACCTATGACAGGTGATTCAATTCCCGCACTGTGAATGCGATTTGTCAGGCTCTAGTACTCCAACAAGCAAAAGCTATGGTTGCTTGATTCTGAGTAGGCTATGTTTTGTTGGCATTATGAACGTCGTAACATAGTGAACATCTAATACTATAAACCTTGGAAGCACTCAATCGCTAGGGGCCATCACACCTTTATCTGACACCTGTTCAAGAGTGCCATTTCAATTGCCAGACCAGGACCAAATGAGGTAGCAACAACGTGCTCTTTCTTACTCTGTGAACGAAGCCGATCCAAGACAATCAAGACCGAGGCGCTAGATGAGTTTCCATGTGTGCGATAGATCTCCCGGCTTGCTTGCAGTTGATCTTCAGAAAGCTGCAAGACTTCTGCCACGCCATCAATGATTGCACTCCCCCCAGGATGCAAGGCCCAGTCAAAATCAAAGATCCCAAGCGGGCTCGGCAGCTCCCCTTCTGCTGCTGACTGAGATTTGAATTGCTCCTCATATTGTGACAGAAGTCTCTCAAACATTGGTCTGATCGCATTTTGGGTGTATTTGGGAATATCTCGATCGAGTTTCGCTCGATAACCTACATACGTCGATTAGTCTGTTTTCCTTAAAAGAGCGAACGACGACCGACAGACCATCTATGTCCGCATAAAACGTCATATGCTCAGCGGTGCCCGGAACCAAATCACATCCCCATTCAAGAAGCTCAAATTGAGGAGTGACTTCCTCATCCTGAGCCATAGCGTACTCATTACAAAGAACAAAAGCGGCCGCAGCATCCGAGAACAACGCTGCTGCGATATTGACTTGATCGAAATCCGTGCTACGCTCTGCCACACACAGATAATGTCGCACATTCGGTGTACACAGCTCACAAGCAAATGCCAAAATGCGCGCTGGTTTCCGTCGTAGACTTGCCGAACCGGCTATTTGGGCCGCGGCCCGCAAAATCGATAGCCCACCTGCACATCCAACGCCGTGAAGAAGCATGCGATCGACATTGGGTGAAAGGTTCAACTCACGAGCTACGTGAAAGTCGTATCCCGGATTACCTTGGTTGGTACAGGTAACGGCGATTGTGTGGGTGATTTGCTGTGGAGACAACCGTGCTTCTGTGAGGGCCTTTTGGCATGCTTGGACGGCGAGGTCGACTCCAGCTTGACGAAAGAATTGGTCGATCTCACTGATTGAAGGTGGGTCCGTCTGCGTTGCAAATCCTGCCTCGTACGGTTTGATTGCAGATCTGGTCTCAATCCCCGTCGAACGGTTAACCCGGAGCAATTTTTGGATTCTAGTACATAAGATTAGACAATCTATGGCGAAGAAATCGAATTTGGGAATTTTACCCTGGGCTGCTCACATCGTAAAAGCGCGCTGCGAGTTTATCAAGGTCCTTGGGACCTAGCAAATATGGCGGATATTGGGATCCTAGTCCCGTTATGTACAAACCTGGGGCTGGTGAGTTAGGTTGCATAATTATTGAGAGTTGTTCGCTTACAAAAACAGGGGGAAAGCGGATGTGAGAGATATCATGGCCAGAAAGATTTTGTGAGTTAGCTTGTGCTTGGCTTTTCGCTATGAAGGGTTTAGCGTCCAGCCAGCCACTGAGATCGCGTGCATTGATGCAGAAATTATCATGGCTATTTCAGACACGTGAATATGAAAGCAGGCAGAAAGATGTTCAAGAAAATTTACTCAAGATCATTTGTGATCCCTTTCATTATCGGGCGATTGAGAGAGCCTGGACCCTATTGTGCATAAGGGCTGTCGAAGATATCCATGAGGTGGTAAATCTGCATCAATACTCGATGCCATCTCTAGCGGCGCTCCCGCTGCTGTATAACACATCTCCGCTTTCACCCCACTCTCACCCCTATCACCCAGTCTCTAAAGTTCTCACCCACACCCACACCCTCAGCTGAACTACAGTAAAAACGTGATTGGGTTTTTTAATCCACTTGAAACACTTTGGCCCTTTGGGCATCGGCACACAGCTACACCATGCAATGCTCCAAGGATCTGCTGGAACCGGCAAGACATATCTCACATCCAGCGTTGTTGACCGAATTCAGAGTTCCGTCACTGGCGCTATTGATGACGGGGGATTTGCGTTTTTCTACTGTGATCGGAACGAGTCACGACGTGCCCAGCCAGGTTCTATTCTCCAAAGCTTTGTCCGACAACTTTCAACCCCTGCACAAAAACCTCAGCACATCCAATCTCGAATCAAGGAAGCCTATAAGAAGGCTCGTGAAAATGGCACCGACTTCCGCCCTGACCAGTGCGTGGAGCTTGTCCAGGATTGCTTGGACGGATACAGAAGAACGACTTTAATCGTGGATGCTATGGATGAATGTGATCCTGGCGAGCGGTATATCATAATGAATGCACTGCACTCATTCTTGATCAACTCTAAGAACACCGTTAAAATCTTTATTTCCAGCCGACAAGACTCTGACATTAGGGAGCAGCTCAAGCACAGTTCAAACGTCGTTGTCTCTGCTGATGCCAATCAGGAGGATATCAGAAGCTACCTTCATACCGAACTTGACAGGATGGCAGAAAAGCCGTCCCAGGCCTTCCTCAAATCATTGAAAGAGACCGTCATTGAAAAGCTGCTCGAACATTGCCAAGGAATGTTCCAATGGGCATATCTTCAAATCCGTCAGGTCGTCAAGTGTCAAACAAAATCAAGCCTCATGAAGCGACTCGAGTCCCTTCCGAATGATATCAAAGCGGCGTATGATGAAATTTGGGAGGAGTTGGAATGCGTAGATGAGCCTGACAAGACTCTTGCCAAGCGGGCTTTGCTATGGACCATGACCACATACAAGCCCTTTTCCAGCACTGAACTTCTCTCCGCCATCCGCACTGATTCAGAGGGAAACCTGTTCCCTTTGGAGGACCAGGTGACTGAACAAGGCCTGCTCATCCTTTGCAAAAACTTCCTTACCATTGACACACAATCAAACGTCTGGCGGTTCTCTCATCTTTCGGTGATAGAGTACCTGGAAGCCAAGGAAGGATGGTCCCGATCAAAGGCTCATTACCAAGGTGCCGGTACATGTCTTTCATATTTCATCAAAACATTTGACCTCGACACCGATGTGGCAGTGTGTGATGAAGATATATTGGACGCCGACAAAGAAGTGGACCCCGCCGACTTGGAAGAATCGGATCACGGCTTTGGAAGATATCATCCATTCCATATCTACATAAGGCACTGCTGGATGCACCATACCCGCAAAGCCGAGGATACAAAGGAGTAGACATTGGGTGCTCTTTTGAAGAGATTCCTTGGTTCCCCCGAAGACAGCTCCTCACAATACAGAAAGTGGTTTAATGTGCTCTATAAGGATGGTTGGTATTTCTTTAAGAGCGGTGGTGGCCACTTCTATGAGTGGAGACATTTTGGAAGTGCAAGCGCAGGTGACATTATCCATGACATCTTCGAGGAAAAGTTCGCTGTATTCGGAATGTGTCGCATAGGGCTGGAGAACATTTTGTCTGACTGGTGGGATGGTGCGGATTTTGACGTCTCGCGAATCAATGGCCGAGGGCATAGTCTCCTATGCGTAGCTGTCATGGCTGGCTCAGCAGCAATTTGCAAAAAGGTTATCGAAAGGGGTGCAAACGTCAATCAGAGGCTGGAAACGCATCGAACATATGGCAGTGCTCTTGTGGCTGCGGTATCTTCCAAGCGCACCGAAGTGATCCAGTCCTTATTGGCTGCCGGGGCTGATATGAATATGTTGGTGGCTACAAAGAATCCCGACAGAAGCACTGCATAATCAGCAGCAATCACCACAGAGGACACTGATATCGTCAAATGTCTCTTAGAGAATGGCAAGGCCGACGTCAACATGGGGTATCCGGACATTTCCAATGACAGCATTCTCTTCAAAGCTGCCCGCACAGGAAATCTTGAACTCATTAGACTAATCCTGGAAGCCGGGGCTGATGTCGACACGACCTTCATGTCTTGTTCAGATCACAGCGGTCTTCTTCCTCAAATGATCAACGCATCTAATGTGGAAGGGGTGAAATATCTTGTCAAAGAAGCTAAAGCTGATGTCAACAAGCGACATGGAAAAGATCAGCTCTATCCGATTGAGCTTGCAGCCTCCAATTTCTTGGGAAGCGCAGGTCTAGAGATTCTCGAGTTCTTATGTCGAGAAGGGGGAGCAGATGTCAATGCTTCGTCATCCAGCGGAAAGTACGGTAGCGCCCTTGCAGCAGCGTGTGCATCCTGGGATATTGGCCACGCCATTGAAGCAGCCAAGTGCCTTCTTGATGCGGGAGCAGATGTGAACAAACAGCTTACAGCTGGTGAATATGGTAGCGCACTCGCAGTGGCAGCAAAAGAGTCTTATGGCACAGAAATCATGGGGTTGCTGATCGACGCCGGGGCGGATGTGAACATGCAACTTGAAAATGGGCCGTACGGCAATGCTCTCATGGCGGCTCAAGCCGGTGATTCTGGGGATTATAAGAAGGTTGCTTACCTACTGCAAGCGGGTGCAAATATGGAGGCTTCCTTAAAGCCCGAGGCCTACAGAGGTGCCATTACTGCCGCGGTCCTGGCAAATGAGCCTGAAAGAGTGAAGGCGATGGTAAACACAGGAGCTGTTGTGGATGTAGCTCTGGAGGATTCGGACTTCGGTGATCTTCTTGCCTACTCTACAATCCTCAACTTTGAGGAAGGAATTTTGGAGGCGCTGCAAGCGGGTGGTGCACCCGCTGATGGAGTCATTGCGACTGGAAGATATGGAACAGCACTGGTTGCAGCTGCCACTTTCGGTCAATATCGAGCCGCACAATGTTTGATCAACGCAGGGGCAATTGTGAACATTGAAACCGACAGTGGAGATTACAAGTCTCCGATTGAAGCCGCGGAAGCGCCATTCTCAGAAGCAGATAAGGCAACTATCGTCAAATTTTGCAATCTCAATGAGAGCGATGCCAGAAATCTCCTGAAGAAGTGGGAGAAACAGAAGGGTGATGTCTTGAAACTTCTTAAAGAGAAGCGGGAGCCATTTACGACCATTTTCTCGATATGCCGACCAATAATAACGACTTGTATCGCAAGCCAGTTCGAAGTATCATCAAATCCGCCCTGTTTCGTGATTGAGGGTCCTGAACGGTTAAGAAGTGGTAACTATGTTATCCGAGTTGAGAATTAGATTGAATTTCATTGTCATACCTGGCTGCTATTTCTACTCCTCGTGTACTCATTAAAAATCAGAATGATTTGTGAACATCCAGAACATATTTCCTCTCGCTTTCGGTCTACCTAAATAAAACAACGGGGCATTACATGATAGATGGGCCTACTCGTTATGTACAGCTATCTACATTAAACATAAGTTATTAAATTATATAGCAGACTGGTATGATCTAGAAAGCTCGTTGGCGGACCTGGTGTATGCAAGTGGTGTTTAATTGAATTTTATTGGCAAAACCCGTACTAAGCCACACAGCCATATATAGCAGCCTAGAAGATAAGGTTACTAACATGCGTGATACTATTATGGAAGAGAGAGAGAGAGAGAGAGAGAGAGAGAGATGGGAAAGAGATGTGGAAAAAGATGATAAGCGATGAAGGGTCAATCGTAAGCAGACTGAATTGCCTATTATAGACGTCGATGCTTGCAAGGCCATCAGGGCCATATGACAATTCAAATTGATAGGTAAGTTATTTGAACAGCGAAGCTGAGACGCACTTGTTATTCATCCGGGTGATGCGAGCACCTATGTAAGAGAAAGGAGAAGTTCCTGTGGCAGGAAATCCCTCGACCTTTAGAGAGGTAGCAAGCACTGGGCGTACAAAGTACTATAAGCAGTGCAGACTCCTTGAGCACAGGTTGTAGGTCCGGTCCAGCCATATCCACCGCACTGCCCATAGAGAGGTGCACCCGTTCCAGTGCTTCCCGATGACGTCGTCGTAGATGTAGGCTTGGTGGTCGTAGCCAATGTGGTAGTGCTAGTGGGGGTGCCACCACCAGTGTTACCACTCATGATTTGCGCAACTTGGTTGACTATGGCAGCCATCTGAACTCCTAACCAGATTAGTTAGCAATGCTTCAAACATCGGCGTAATGAAATTAATTTACCTCCAATCTGATCAGCATTTGTGCCATACCAGCCCACCCAATCCCAACAGCCATTCGGATTGCTCAACTGAGTACCGCTCCAGACGGTGTGTAGAGTATTGTCGGGGATTGCCTGTGGGTAGAGTATGATGATATTGTTGGTGTCTAGGGGACATTGCACACAAGTTAGATCTCCGTATTATTCGGGGAAAGGTTCCGCTTACCGGCCCACTGATTATAGCCAGTATTTTGAACAAATTTCATCTGGATATTGCTATAGCTTTGCAGACATCCATGAAGAGCAACATGAAGCTTGCAGACCGTGGTTCCGCTCTGGCAGCTAGCTGGAACATAGAGGTAGCCAGTAGTATCCATGCCAGCAGCGCCGTATGCACCAGTCTGGGCGAAAGACACCACAGTACCGGAGAGTGTTCCGGTATTTCTTGCGTTCAAGGTGCCATACATCCACTTTAGCACTGCGCCGGCACCATCGTAGTTGCAATTGCTAATATATGGCGAAGATGACATAGTGCACGAGTTGTCACCGGAGCCATCGAAGTCTGTTGGGAAGGTGTGGACAGCACCGCTTGTTGTCACGTATGAAACGTCGGCCGAGCTATCGAAATTGCTCAATTGAGAATTCAGCGCATTCATTACATTTGGTCCGACTGTGGTGTCTGCAGATCCTCCCCATAGATATATTTTGCGATTCTGCAAATTGCTCGTAGGGGCGATTTGATTGCCGCTCCAAGATTTCATATTGGCAACCGGCGTGGTTATAGACGGGTTTTGGTTGTACATGCAGGAAGTGTACTGTATTCGAAAATGTCATTTAACCCAATAACTTGGTAGAAATGTCCGAAGAATGGGGGATTTACCGCTTGATTGCGGGCGCAATCGAATGGACCACCCGCAAACACACCAAAGCCAGTCTGGAAGACATTCGAATATGCCACACCGAGCTGGGCGGAGAAAAATCCACCACTAGAGAGACCAGATACCGAGACAGAGCTGGGGTCAATATTGTAAGCCCCTAAAGCAACAGCAGAAGTGGTTCCTGCTAAGCTAGCCAGCCCAGCCAGGGTTGCCCAGTAAGTCATTGTAGAATATATCTCAAGTATAAATGATGCGTGAAGTTGTAATGCCAAAGATCTTGCTCCCGGGTTTACCACTACTGTTATATAGGGGACATTCCGCTTATTATTTGTTTCTATCGCGAAGTCGAATACTAGACAAAATTGGCAATTCACCAAGGTCACATTCGAATCCCTTGATGCGGGATATACCCCGTAGATCCATGAATGTCGCGAGTACCGCGCATACCCCACGTTTCGGATCCGTGAAGGGAATCGGTCAAAGGTTTGCGTGGGCATAAAGTGTCAGATAGCTTATTCTGTGCCTTTCAGGTTAGATTGAAGCCTGTGCGTACCCCGGAGTTGCATGGTGGCGTGCGGGGTAAGAACTTGCGGAGTAACCCTGTCGAAGCGAGGTGATGAAAACACCGGTTCCGAGATCTTTTTCTTCAGAGATCGGTAAGGAGCTTTCTAATGTCAAAATTTTTCCTTATGGCTGATGGAAATCTATATTGCTAATCTTCTGAATCCCCGGGCCCTTGCCAATACTGACTTGGTGCCGCCTTCGGAATCCCATCTGGGGACTTGAAACAGTAAATTGTCCGAGATGGTAACTTCCGGCACGGAATTTTCGAAGACAGTTATCCTTCAAAGTGATCATGTTGTTCCTCTCAAAGTACACAACTCCTGTCTACTAACGTGGGTGCCGTCTTCTTGGTCAATTCGGAACCGACCTCGTGTTTGAGTTCAAATGAATTATCAACGAAGAAGCGATTAAAACACCTCCTCTATATTTGAAAGTAAGCCACGAGCCTATAGACTTGGGGAAAGTGGCAGATCCTTTCTATTCCTTGAAATCCACCACTCTATTGAAGTATTCTCAATCTGTAGTTCCCTCTCGTCTTGCAAGATGCCGCTCAAGACAATTCAGGCTTTTGTCTCGCATTGCCTCCTGGGTATGGGCTGAAGTACTTGTTGCGGATCGGATCCGACCCGAGGCGCTCAAGTGTCTGGCTATTTGTTATGGATGGGCTGGAGAGACGATAATTGGCAGATATTTTGTCGCAAACGGCAACACTGAACTCAGAAGCTTTCGCTACCCTTGCTCATTACTAGAAATCCCTGTCTACCCCGCGAGTCGGATAGGCTAACTTTGATATTCAACCAATCCCTCCCTCGAGTAAGGAAGGACTTTGGCATCAAGAGAAAGAAATTTCTGGTTTTTGCCCTATGCTTGGATTGAAATCATTCGGATCCGGAGACACCGATAGATTCCTAGTGGTATGAGTTGTACAATTTGCGTTTCGTAACATGTTTCTGGAATCGCTGAGCTCTCGAATCTAAGGGCCTCCGAGATTTCGGAAAGCGAGGTAGTGTTTGAGTGCGAATATAAAACGAACGTATCTATTGTTAGCTATTTCTAGCTTCCGCACACCTTGCCTCTAAAATACTCCGTTGGTTAGAATATCGACACTGTACTCAATATTCGCCATGGCGACCAAGGGCTCAGAAACGGACACTGCCGCAAAGGATTTCGTCGAGGATGACTACCATCTCTCCCACCAGGAGAAGCAGATAATGCGGAGGATTGATCTGCGTCTTGTCTTGGGTGCAGCTTTGGGTTACTCGGTTAATTTGATGGATCGAGGTAATGTCGGAATGGCAGCCATCGCAGGGTAAGAACAGTCACTGCCCCATGCGCATGGTCCAGAGTAACTTATGCGCGTAGAATGCTGAGAGACCTTGATTTTGTGGGCTATCGATATGTATGTTTTACTGCTACCTCAGAACTCCCAGCACTGTATGGCGCTAATGGTTTGTGCAAAGTCTCTCGTGGTCCTAATGTTCTTTGTCACCTACGTGACATTCCAACCGCCATCGACGATTTTGATCCGAAAGATTGGACCTCCTAAATTTCTATCGTCTATCATTCTTTCTTGGGGAATATTGATGCTTGTGGGTTTCTGCCGATAATTTTGGGGCATGTCCTTGCTGATCCAGTTCATAGGGAATGGGATTCGCCACAGCTTGGAGTCAGGTACTCGCCATCCGTATACTCCTAGGAGTATTTGCTGCTGGTTATTTCCCGGGGTGCATGTATTTGCTATCCTGCTGGTACCTTCGTTGTGAGTTTTCAGTAAACACATAGTTTGATGTACAGGGTTTGGCTAATTTGCTTTTGCCAATTTCATCAGATGAGGTGCAGAAGAGATTCTCCGTGTTCTACGGCATAGGCTGTGTAGCATCGGCCTTGGCAGGTATTCTAGCTTTTGGGTTGATTCATATGGATGGTATTCAGGGGATTTCAGGTTGGCGTTGGATTTTCATCATGGAAGGAGTGGTATGTTTTTTCTTCATGTTTCCGACAAATTCAGTCGGATCCTAACTTTGCCAGATAACTATTGGCCTTGGTGTTCTCTGCTATATTCTCATCGTGGACTTCCCGGATAAAGCATCGGGAAATTGGAAATTTCTCACCGAGGAAGAATGTGCTTTCGTCATCCGCCGTATTGATCGTGATCGACAGGATGCTGAGCCAGAGGCCTTTACACTTCGACGGTTTCTAAAGCCAGCACTAGATATTAAGATCTGGGGATACGCGGTATTGTTCGGGTCAGTCTTACAAAATCAAACATGGGCGTTTTCTCAACTAATTTCAATTATTCATGTAGCTGCTTGACTATCAACACGTATGCCATGGCATACTTTCTCCCGATCATCCTTTCTGAGGGCATGGGATTCGGAGTTGGAGCATCTCAATGCCTCTCTGCGCCCCCATGGGCATTCGCTGCATTAGTCATGTTTGCAACAGCTTGGGTTGGAGACAAGATTCAAAGACGGGTACCGGTGCTACTCTTCAACGTCTGTCTCTCACTTATTGGTCTGCCGATGATGGGATTTCTGAAGAGTAATGCGGCTCGATACGTTGGTGTTTTCTTGACTGTCGCAGGAGCAAATGCCAACGTTCCTGCTTGCATGGCATGGCAGGCCAACAACATCCGCGGCCAGTGGACACGTGCATTTTCAAGTGCTACTCTGATTGCGTTTGATGGTATTGGCGGCATCATCGCCAGCTTGGTTTTCGAGAAAGATGCACCTCGATACCGACCTGGCGTATATACTGCACTTGGGTAAGTGAACTACGGACTTGCTCCGGCATGATTGAAAGCCATATAAGCCCCGACTAATTGGATAATCTAGAGCAAACATTGTCTTTCTTTTCACCGTCGTATCTTTGGCCCTTTGGTACCGACGTTGTAACAAGAAGGCAGATCGCGGCGAACTCATTATTGCTGGTGTGATAGGGTTCCGATATACAGTTTAGTTGGTTTGGAACCCACAAATGTGCGACCCCGAGCAATTTACAGGAATAATGCCATATCACTATAACCTTTCATCAGTGAAAGATCCACACATATTACCCCAATGCAGACTTACGACAATGGAGAGCCAGCCAGAGGTTTATTTGTCTCTGAATAGACGGGTTTGAAATTCATTAAATTGTGTGCTTCCATGTGCGGAATGTACGAATACGAGGGTGAATAACAAAGATGCAAGCTTCCTCGGCCCGCGCATCCAGGGCAACGAGGCTAGGAATTGAGTGGGGACCGGAGTGTCCGCGGAGTGTCCGAGCTCCTTCTCAGCTTCTTCCCTTGCCTTCGTTCTACCGCATACACGTCTGTAGCAGCAGAGCAGCAAACATTTGGGTATGATCTTTTGTTGGGAATATCCAAACGGAATAGACAATCCCCAATGATCAGTCACACCCTGTTTCCTTCTTTTTCCCTACCAGTCAATCAGTGTTTCCGATCCCTCTCAGCCTTTCCTCCATCATATTCAACGGCCATCGGCGATCATGAAACGCAAGACAACCCACGAGGCTACTGATACCCCGCAAAAGCAGCCCAGACAAGATCCAGTATCGTGCGAGTCATGTCGGAAGAGAAAGACTAAATGCGACCGGCAATTCCCATGTGGCAGCTGTGTATCTCGTCGGATTGACTGCAGCTATGGCAGCAATGACCCAAGGGCTCCGAGCCCCAGGGTACCCCCTGGTCCTCAGAAGAGGGATAGACCTTGCAATACCGTCGCTTCGTCTCGAATGATCCAGACAACAAGGGGCTCTCGGGATATTAGTCAGAGCCGAAGAGGAGATGATCCACTCATGACGGCCGACTGCCTCGAGAAGATTCTCATGGGCCACCGGATTCCTAGTGCCGTTCCAGCAGGGCTCCGAGAAGAGCTGTCGGGCCATGAGCGCATACAATCATCTCGACAACATGCGGACGCCGCCTCAGACAGCTTCTCTTCTCTAGTTCGTACTAGCGGTTCTGTGTCTCTTGGGCATCCGGCCACCATTTGCCCGGCATCATTTCTGCCCTCGGAGGCTGATGCACTAAGGCTCTTCGATTATTACAACGACCACCTCGACTACCAGTATCATCTTGTAGTTCCTGCCAGAACCAAACGAGACATTCATGCCTTGTACGAAGCAATTGCTCATGGTGGATCGGGGGACTTGAATCAGATCGCACTATTGTTCAGCATTATTGCCACGGCTTTATTCTATCAGCTGCTCTCAACCGAATCTTCAGATGTTGCCGAGATCTGCAGCCGCGAAACAGTATTTCTCGCTGGCGCAGCATTGATTCAAAGCAACTATGTTGCATACCCAACGGTCGAGGGATTACAGGCCGCTATGATTATTGGGCATCACTTGTCGAGATTGACCCTAAACCCCTCTGTGAGCTCGCTGTTTTCGCATGGTGGACTTGTGAGCCAGGCCAAGAGTCTCGGTCTCCATTTGCTCGATTGCCCTCAAGTTGTAGCCGCGCGTCAAGAAAAAGGATTTGACAAGAGTGAGATCGAATTGAAGCGACGGTTATGGTGGGATCTGGCGTCTTATGACTGGTAAGTTCTCTGCGCATGCTCCTAGAGGTCCTGACAATAATAATCTCATCTTAGGTTGATGGGTTTCCTCAGTGGGCCCCAAGAATGGACATACACAATACAACCTCAACACATGAATGTACGCCGACCGTTGAATGTTGAAGATGACTCGATCGGAGACGTAACTGAGTTGTCATTGTCGGCACCGACGTGTATGTCCTACGCCCTGCATCGTCTGAGATTGGCCGAGGTATGTCGGGAGATCGTCGATGCAGGGGCACCATATCATCTTCAAGGCCAAGAGATTCCTTACGAAACTATACTCGACTTGGATCGCAAGCTTCAGCAAGCATGCACGGACATTCCGACGTTCTTCCGATTTGATCAATCGTCGCGTCGCCAGTTTGCTAAGCTTTACCGTGAGCGACCAGAGATTGCGTGGCAACGAGCTCTTATGCAACAAGGTTACCATTCGCGTCTTTGCCGTCTACATCGCCAATACTTCATTCGGGGTGCAAAGGATCCGAGATACTCTTATTCCCATGTTGTGTCTCTGCAGTCCGCCCGGAAGGTCTTGGAAATTAAGCGCATAATGGACGAGGAGGAACCGCTTTTCACTCCAAACAGCTCCTTCTTTTGGGCGGTTATGCATCATGTGTTCATGGCAGCGGTCATCTTACTTATTGACGTGTGTTTCAACTGGGACGATATTCTTGCTTGTAAGAGAAAAGAAGAGGTTCTTGATGCCTGCCGACTGCTAAGTCGCGCGCAACAAACTTCGTCGGTTGCCCGAGAATGTATCAACGCGATGATGGACATTCTCTGTAGGCACTGGAAACAAGAAAAAAGACCAGTCTCATCCCGCGAGATGCAAGCTCAATTGCCGTCATCACCTGACCTTGCTGTCTTTGCCTTGCACGATCAAAGTACTATACCGACCGCCAACAATGTACAGGATTCCAAGGGTTTCCATTTCGCTCGTCCTGAACAGGAACACAATTTCCCCATACACGACCAGTCAATCAATCTTGTGAATTACGAGCTTGAATCTGCCCCTTTGGAGGACTTGTGGGGTCAAATGCTTGACGAAAGTGCTCATATCGCGCTGGACACGCCAGAGTGGATGGATCTATTGACGGAGCTGACAAACGCGACCGTTCCGAGCGAGAGCTATTGAATGACGTCACTCTTTCCAAATGAACAATTGTTGTGTCCAACATTGACGCTAAGCCTATTTGGATGATGTTATGCCTTCCTTGAGGCTCTTCACGTAGCCTAGATCCGCGAGCAGACTACCATGCTCCATGCCATGCGATACATGCCCGCTTCTGGCTGCCAAATTTTACCATGTCCAGTCTCAAAGAGCTCCTTGACCGAGAGCGACCCAGACCATGGCAAAAGTTCTGGGCCCAGCCTTGCATGTTCCTCGCGCAGACGCTTTACAGTTGGCATAGGCCCGTTCCAGCTACACCACTCACTGATCCTGTTGCGATCGTCTGCATCTCCGATACTCATAATGCTCAATTCAACATTCCAGACGGAGATATCCTGATACACGCTGGCGATCTTACGCAATCTGGATCTTTTCAAGAACTCCAGGCAGCGCTGGCCTGGCTGCGCGCCCAAACCCATCCTACAAAAATCGTTATTGCTGGTAATCATGAGCTATTGCTTGATTCAGCGTGGACCAACTCACCGGGTCGAGCACCTGCAGTTTCTGAGCGCGCTCAACTGGACTGGGGTGATATCATTTACTTAGAAAACGAGGAAGCGACAATTTCATGTCAGAATGGTCGTCGGCTCAGAATCTACGGAAGTCCATGTACTCCACGCCACGGTAATTGGGCATTTCAATATCCCCGGAATCAAGATGTATGGACTGGCTCGGTACCAGATGCAATTGATATACTCATTACCCATGGACCACCACTTGGTCATCTTGACTTAGAAAAGTTGGGCTGTGCTTATCTACTACAGACGTTATGGAGAGTTCAACCAAGACTGCATGTATTCGGGCATATACATGAAGGTGCAGGCACCGACTGGATGTTGTTCAATGGACTCCAGGCTGCGTACGAGCGCACTGCCACTGCTGGAGGGGGTATTCGAAATCTCTTTTTGACAGCGTTGGAATTGCTCAAGGCATATCTTAGGCCGGCCGTGGAAGCAAAATGTTTTCTCGTGAACGCATCCATAGTTGGGGGCTTACGGGATAATGAACTAAGGCAGCCTATCAAAGTTTTTGTGTAATAATATTGCAATGCTAAAGGAGCCAGCCAACGCGGTAATTCCACTCAACGAAGTTTGCCTAGATTCACCTGTCCCTGGGCCTACGGTATGCATGACTGGCAGTCAGCGAGGGGAAGGCTGCATTGCTCTGTCCAATGAACCTCGATGCCCCACTTTTGAGGGGTGAAGAGGTGCCAATGTCAGCGATAATTCGACTCAATCGAATCGTAAACAAAGCCAAATCACATGATGTTTTGATTTGTTTTGATGCTAGGTTGCAATTTTCAGTCAATAATCCTCTTTCTTCGATGAACGCGTCGCTCGTTGACAACAGGATCAAAGCAGCAAACCCACCATGGCCTCCCAGACCGAGAACAAGTCACAAGCGACCGCTCAATTAGATGAGAAAATCGATCTGCAAACAATTGCAAGCCGTATCAAGAATGGTCAAATCAGTCGGGTGGTTGTCCTGGCGGGCGCTGGTATCAGTACTGCCGCCGGAATACCTGACTTCAGATCACCCAACACCGGTCTATATGACAGACTCGCGCCTTTGAATCTTCCCTATCCAGAGGCAATTTTCCACATCAGCTACTTCTCTCACAGTCCAGAACCATTCTATGCGATCGCACAAGCTCGCCATCCCGGAAATCTCAAGCCGACTATCTCTCACGCATTTCTGGCACTCCTGGCGAAGAAGAATGTGCTCCATTTTGCCTTCACCCAGAACATCGACGGGCTTGAGCAAGATGCCGGTGTTCCAACAGACAAGATTATTTGGGCTCATGGGAACTGGAAGAGTCAGCATTGTTGGAAATGCAAGACTGAGTACCCTGACGATCTTATGAAAAAGGCGATTCGTGAGGGCGAGGTACCTTATTGCCAGAAGGCTGAATGCGGTGGCGCGGTCAAGCCTAATGTCGTGTTCTTTGGTCAATCCCTGCCCCTTGAGTTTGATGAGAAACAGAAACTCGTGCCAGAGGCTGATCTTATGCTTGTCATGGGTACGAGTTTGAAGGTTGCGCCATGTTCACAACTACCACGCCTCGTTAAAGAGGGGACTCCGAGACTCTTAATCAACATGGAAAGATCCGGGGATATCGGGAACAGAAACGAGGATGTATGTCTTCTGGGCTCTTGTGACGATGGTGTACGCAAATTTGCGGATGAGCTGGGCTGGAGAGAAGACTTGGAAGACCTTTGGAGGGATGCATTGAAGTCCAGCAAAGACGATCGAGAATTTGAGGGTGGCCCGAGTCTTGATGAATGTATCGCGAAAGTGGCGAGCCAGATGGACGAGCGACTCAAGATTTCAGAAGGGCATAAAAGGATGTTGGAGAGTCACCTGAATAACAAGTTGGCGCAGATTATGTCAAAACCTGCACTGCAGCCTTGACACTTGATTGATCCGCCCAATCCAATGGGGGAGATGAGGACGTGTTTCTATTTGGGCAACAAAGGAGTGATTGCGTAAAATCCGAACGACGAAACGTGATTGAATGAACAAGAATGAATGATATAGAGACGAGCAAGTATAGAACACGAAAGATATTCCTCTTACATTGCCTCGAGTATTCTCTAAATTACAAGAAGTATCGACCTCTGCGGGTATAAAGATCTCAATCCTCCTCCGGCTTCTCATATTGTTTGTCGTATACCTCTTCACCCATTTCTTTCCCTTTGATTGTAATCTTTCGCATCGGCAAAAATACAAATAGCATTCGACACCATTCTGACGAGCTCCGATTTCGATAAGAATGTGCCGTGCCGCGCTGTATACTAACATCGCCTCGTCGAAGATGTCGGCTTGCCCCCGAGTCAAGTATCAAGTCGACCTCACCCTCCACAACAACTCCATAGTCAATGCTGACTGTGCGATGCATAGGGGTAATTTTACCAGGTCGAAGATCGATCATTCTGAATGCAGTTCCTGCCTCGGGAGTAAGCCCAGGTGGTTGGTGGAGAAACTCGTCGTACATCGCGATATCAGCTTCATCATCGATGTTGGCGGGGATACTTGTTGTAGCGTATAGAAGTGCAATCTCCCCATCTTCTCCGGCTGGCTGTGATGGCATGTAGTCGGGGATTTGAGCATGGGAGACAAACACTGCCTCGCCGTCGGAACTGTGGGTGGTGATGTAGCGGTGGATATAGGGGAGGTCGTTTTTCTTGTGGAGGGTCATTATCTGCCAAGTGTGTTCTCATGTTCTCATTTGGAGCTAGAGAGATGACAAGACCTTTGAAATGAGAAAAGTCAAATCCTTTTCTTGGAGTCAAAAAGAAGAAACAGTGTCGTGCATCATCATGGCATCATTTCAGGGTTGTGAGGGCCCAACGTCGCGGGCGGTTTTCCCGGTGGCACAGGAAAAACGAAAGAATGAAAGTTCATTTGGGAAATTACGATGGAGAGTTTAATATTTCTATTGGTCTTAGAACTCCGATGAGCCAGATTCTAGCTAGGACATTGACACTATCCTTTCGTCCAGTTTCTCAGGTTCATTTATAGCCATGTCGCTACGTACATAACAAGCGGGGTCAGTATCTGGAACAGGCCAAGCCGGCGGAATATACAAGTGTGTGGCTATGCACCTGACCATCCTCATCCGGATTATGGAATGATTTTCGATTGAGAAGTTGGGGGCAACCATTATCAGTCCAGTGAGACGACCTTCTCAATACCATTGACCTAGGTAGTAGGTACCAATGGCGAAGGCTCTAGCGAGGCTCCTGTTGGCCAAGGTGGTAGATTCCAAATTCGCCCAAGTGAAGGCTCAGATCCTTGGTTGATGGGAGAAAGCCCTTGTAACACTGGGCATATTGTTCGCGTCGCATGCGTGCTATCGGCTAATTTCTCCATGCTGTCAAAGAGCTAGAACCTTGGAAGATCTATCGTCGATTATTCAGGTACCCGCCACCTTCCAAGCCATGTTTCTTGTTCGAGATAGATCAATAGATAAGAATAATGATAAAAGACTTCACATTCCTCATCCGGCCCCAGCCCTTTTGCCATTGGCCGACGGAAGCATTGGTGTTGACCGAAGAATGTAACCCAAACCCTTTTGGGCAACGGAATGCGACCCTGAGATGAACTCATGATCTCAAGGCGACACATAGATCTCGTCACTCCAGCGATAGATCTGTCGGAGACCGAGCTTATGCTCGGCAAGCCGGTACGAAGGTTTTTCTCGCTTTTGACCTGGCCTCAGAGGAGGAGGCCATGAAATCTAATCATCTGATATGCTCTTGATCTTTGAGCTTATAGCTCATTTCCAAATCCGTCGGGAGCTGATCCATCATATTACCGTGGGTAGCTGCCGTGGTACTTAGTCGCTCCCTATTGTGTTGAAACCCTGGCCCCCTCAGAGGGCCCCGGAGTCTCTTTCCACGGAGGATGTACCTCACTTTCAATCTCCACTCCTGCCAACGTTCCGTCAGGAACAGGCCCAGATCACTTAAGAGACCTGAAGGTTCCATTAATTTCGTCACCACTTGAATGTAACCTCTTCGTAGCCTTGGATAACTTCTTCTATATCTTTAGCTGGGGTTTACTAGGGAAATTATCTTCCTTACTCTTGTTCGACTTCGTACTTTTGTTCTAATAGCTGCGGTTTTCTGCATATATTTTACATTGTGCTCTAGCAGTTTCCAACTTTTCAACTGTATCTTGATCTTGAAATGCGCTATTTTACCCTCCTATTAGCTACATCAGCTTTGTTCGCCTCAGCCCAAGAGGTGACACCGGTGTCACAGGGCGCAGCAACGCCAAGTGACAGCGCACAATGTGCTTCTCAACAGTAAGTACTAAGAAAACTCTCCTCAGAGCAACCTGTCTGACTTCAAGCAGGATTGTAGATAATTGCGTTGCGATCATGAAAAAGGCACTCCAAAAATGCTCGTCGGATAATTGGGATTGCAAATGCTCAGGGTCGGCAAATGTTGCAAAGTGAGTCGGCGAGAGCCATGTCTTAATTTCAAAGCACTAATTCATGGGAAATCAAAGTTGCTACGTCAATTGCCCCGACAGCCCAGACTATATCGCCGCTCAATCATCCAGCGCCTCTGATTGTGCTACTGCCAATGCTTACGATAAGGGAAACACGGTAGTACCGGACACATGGAAAACGATGGACTTTCACAACGATATCCATGTAACCGCTACAAGCACTGCTAGCCCGAAATCTACAGGCGCAAAGATACTGGACACTCATAAGGAGTCTGCGAAGCCGTCCAAGGGAGCAGCAAACGTGAAGGCTACGGGCAGCTGGCTTGCTTTAGTCGGTTTGGGTATTGGGGCTTTCTTCTGAGGGCCGGAGGGTCTTCGTTATTTCATTCGGCTGTCCAATATAGAACATTCTTTCTCATTCTTCCTAATAAACATCTAAAATCCCGCGTGAAATAAGTAGCGAAGCACAGCGCCCTATTCCACAGTTACCTGAACCTTGGACTTGTCTAGAAAATAGTGATCAGCGCCGTCTCCAGTATAAGTGAAGGGTTCAACTTACAGAACGCGATATGATCCTTGATATTCATTGCTTTCTCATATGGATTTGCGTAATACCAGGCAGCATCCTGAATGACGGCATCTAAAGCAGCGCATTAGTATATCTACTTCTAAATGCGTTGACGATTTTGCATACCGCCATTCTTTACCGAATAATACTCTGCTTCACCCTTCCATGGGCAGAATGTCTTCGTATCAGAGCCCAGGAAAGTATTCGGATCTTTGATTGCGGATCGCGGAAACTGCGGGATTGAACAGCATCAGCAGGAACTCGATACCTTCGCTTTCCCTCAACGTACGTATACATTCCCTTCGACTGTCTCCCAAGCATCAGCTTCAGCCAGCACTAGGTCCCCAACTTTGGCTCTTGCAGTTGGCATGATGGTTTATCTCTTATATCGTGTTTGTAAGATGGGTTTATGATGGTCGAGCTTTGGAGGATGGAAGGTTGGGTGTCAGCAAATGTTTGGTTCGGCGATGTCATGTCACGGGTGGTGGTGGTGCGGGGAAGAGTACGCTAAGCTTCTTTCTCACTCTACGGAGAGATCATTGAGACGGTTGAATAATTTACTTGCAGCAGGAAACTTTTTCTATAGAGATCTGTACATTTCATGTGGGATCACTGTTACATTTCCCTTGTCTCAAAGATCTTAATAGCTTCGTTGACGCTGTCCATGTTTCGGTCATATTACTACAGCAAATATCTTTCATTTTACAGGCGGGGCTTATTTCTGCCAGTCATCTTGAATTTCTCATCCGCCTCCACTTGCCCCGTATATTGCCTATAGTTTCGCTCCAGGTAAATCGTGAGATTAGTCACAATTTCGGCATTAACCCCCCTGGAATGCCCGAGACGCACAGCCTTGCTAGTGCCATTCTTTTACGAGTTTGAAGTTTCTCTTGGGAGCCTATTCTGTAGATGAAGGATAGTCGCTGGTGTTTTCTTCCAATCAGATCTTCAGGACCACTGTGGAGTGGGATGTTTTGGCCCCAAGCTTATAAATGCCCGGATTATCAATCACGTTCAACGAATTCAGGTTCAACGATTGCTCGAAAAATAAGCACTATACCACCGAGACAAATAATGGAAGCATCTTTAGAGGTGAAGTATATAAGTAACAGTAAAGGCCACTGCCCTAGTTCGTAGTAAAATCTCTACATCCTCCCCTCAAACAATCAATTTCACCTCCAAATCAAACATCCAATCAAAATGGACACTCCTGTTCGTCGCGTTATTACCGCCCACGACTCCAAGGGCAAAGCCTACTTCGCCTCTGACGAAACACTCATTCCTTATGATCCAACAACTGCGCCGGAATTCACCACCCCGGGGCCAGACTCCGGCTTCGGCGTCGTGCAGATTCATCGATCGCGCGGTTTCCCAGCTGATAACACGCGCGAGCTTCCCGACCCGAATCGAACACTTGTTCCTCTGGCCGATACCAAGGGACCATCCTGTCGCATTCTTGACCTTCCTCCCGCTGAAAAAGGATGGATGCACCGAACCTTGAGCTTGGATTATGGTGTCGTCTTGTCCGGGACTGTGGGTCTAATCACTGATGGTGGAGTTGAGAAGATTCTCAAGCCGCATGATGTTGTTGTGTGTCGAGGAACAAATCATGAGTGGGTGAATCGTGGTACAGGTGTTGCTAGGCTATTTGTTGTGGTTGTACCTGCCAAGGAAATTATCACGGAGGATGGTCAGCGACTGGAGAAGACGCCAGCTGGGCCTATCTTTGACCCTGCAGAGGAGGTTTAGTTGAATTTCTCGGAGAACTCTGTATAGATTCCAAACTGCTGTATGCTCAAAGATGGCGTGACATCGAGTTTGCTTAATATCGCTATAACATAAACTCCAACCGATGCTGGTATTTGATTTTTGCCTTACTATTGCTCGCTTTCTGCTGGCTCGGACCAATCTAAGAAAGAGTTTCCTTGACTTGCTTGACAAAGTCTACGACTGTGTCTCTGAAACTGTGGTACTTCACACCAAGCTCCTGGGCGACCGTCTCCCCATCCACGCCATAAGGCGCATGTGGCTTCTCTCCAGCCTTGTAGTTACTGGTCACAGAAACCTTTGCCCAATCAAAATTCTCCTTCATAATGTCCGCAGCATATTCATACGAGAACGGCTCAGGAGATGCAGGAATGAATCTCTTCCCACCAGCCTCGGGAGTAAGAAGAGCTTGAACATGTGCCTCAGCAAGATCCCGTGCATCGATCCAGGCAGGCACACGGACACCGGGAAGAGGGTCGACGCCCGCAGCGACACTCCAAAGAACAGCATTGGATTCATTCAGTTGTTCAACATTTGGAACTGGATGGACAACTGGACCAAATACCATCGGAGGACAGAGGGCGACTAGGTCAAATTGCGGCTTTTCATTCTTGACGAATTCCCATGCGGCAAGTTCCGCGAACTTTTTGGATCCGCGGTATGCGACAACTGAGGTAGACTCGGGATCAATCGCAGTTTCGTATGTGAGGGGGTTCCAGTGAGCAGCAGTATAAGTGAAATCGGGAGAAGGATTGCTGTCAATATCAACGACCGAGGCGAAGGAAGATGTCAGCACAATACGTCGGACTTGACTTCCAGGCTTAGCCGATGCTGCCAAAATTGACTTGACGCCGTTTATAGCAGGCAAAATTAGTTCCTGCTCGTTGTTGGTGGTATCATAGAAGAATGGCTGTACCCGCTGTCAGTGGTAGAAAAGCACTCACGAGAACGATCAAACGTACACTCGCAACGTGAATAACAGCATCAATCCCTTCCATCGCGGCATCGAAGACACCGATATTCGTGAAATCTTCCACCACGACAAAGTCCAATTTTGAGGCATATTGCGGTCGCGCGGCCTTCATCTGCTCCCCCTTCTTAGCTGATCGAGTGGCGCCACGGACTGAGAACCCACGCGCCAGGAGGTTGTCAACGACATGGGCGCCAATGAAGCCGGTTGAGCCGGTGACTAGAATGTGCCTGATTCCGTTAGCTTCATACTTCTCAAATGGTAGTGAAATAATGTCATACGAGGGCTGTTGCGATGCCATGGTGTGAATTTCTGGGACGTGTCGAGTCAGTGAATTGAACGATGAGGACCTGAAATGACCCCGCGTGGGGTGGGCATGGGGTAATATACAGTCGGATTAACTCCGAGAACGGGATGATGAACGAGATCAATCGGATAACCAGGCACCCTCACCTCAATGTGGGAGACGACTCTTGCACCCATGGCTTTCCAAGACCAGCCTGATTAAAGTTTGCTATATATCGTGCGGATTATGCTCAACTAGGGAAGTCCCATGCCATTGGTTTTGCTGGGCTATACAACGATAATCAATCGTCAAGTCGCAATTGTTCACCTAATCGAGTCAAGGTTAAGACCAGTCCTCCCGAATCATGGCAGCTCCTTTCTCTGCAATAGCATATACGGTTGCTTGAATATGTGCACCAACCTGCAGAGGCATAATGCTAGCATCTATAACACGCAAGCCTCGCACTCCGTACACTCTTAACCGCTCATCAACGACCCCAGCCTTTGCGCCTTCGCTTCCTCCCATCGCACAGGTGCCAACCGCTAAATCAAAATTTAGTCCATTACGTAGCCTGATAGGTGGGAGGGAATACATACGGTGCCAGTCCGTAACGGTATAATTTGTGACAAAGTCCTCGTAGACGCTCTGTTCAGAGGACGACTGATCAGGCAGAGGGGGAAAGACCTGCCGTTGTATGATTTTTGCAAGAGGCTCTGTCTGAGCAATTCTTTTGGCCATTCGTTGGCCCAAAGCCATCACCTGTCTGTCAATATTTCCAGGTCCTAGATAGTACCGTGGATTAATGATAGGCTTATCGTGAATTGTACTCTTCTGTGACGAGTCCTTTTGTGGGGGGATGTGAATGGAGCCTCTAGAAAATGGATATTGAAGCATCTGCAACAGAGTCCCATATTTCTTTCCTGGCTCGGACTGGAAATGTGTGCTCCAATTCCCAAGATCAAAGATGTACTCGAGTTGGCCTCGCAACTCTTTCGTCGAATCGAACTGCTCTCCGAGAAGCTCGTCCTGTAACCGGCGTGTCTCTTGGGCAACTTTTCGGGCGTCTATGTGCAACTGAGTCTGTTCAGTCGGAGATGCCACTTGAGCTAGAGGGCAATAAGCGACAGAACAGGGTAACACGGTCCATGGCCCTATCTGTGAAGCGTAATAAGCCCGGTCGGCCGCTTCACGCAAGATACTGTCGCTAAGAATATCGTCCCGAGACGAGAGGGTTGGTAGTACTTCGAAAATAGTCGCCGTCACTGAGGAATTTGTTAGACTGAGTTCTGCTCTTCGCATGACAGTATCTCCGGATGAGGAGAAAGGTCATACTCATATGGTCTTGCAGGTTCTCTCCAACATTCGAGTTCTCGATTTTCACCTCGATCCCGGCTGCTGCGAGTATCTTTCTCTGGCCGATGCCAGACAGCTCCAATAGTTGTGGCGACTGTATGCTACCGGCGCACAAAATCACTTCACGAACAGCTTTCACGTCCATCTCATTATCACCATGTCGCACTCTCACCCCAGTCGCAGACCATTCTCCATCAATCATCTCGATGAGCACGTTCAGCACGGTCGCATCGGTCAATACATGCAAATTCTTTCTCCGGGCGATCGGTGCATAGTAGGCCGATGCAGAGTAACTTCGCTCCTGACTTTGAGGATCTATCGTGCATACCATGTTCCAGGCTCCGCAATTGGAGCCAGCGAGGCTGTCACGACTGGAGGCCACCCCCAGTTCATTCAGAGTGGCATGCCAGTACTGATGTGCTGGACCGTACTGCTTGATATGCGTAGTATGAAGAGGCCCATCCGTCCCATTGGATTCAGCATCATAGGAAGAGTGGTAATGTTCTTGGTGTGCAGCGGTGGGTTGGTGGAAAGTCTCACTTCGTTGAAAGTACGGACTGCGACCGTTAGTCAAATCAGAATCTTGAAAATATAGTCGGCAACGTAGCTGAATCTTTGGAGCAATTTACAGTAGATCATCCCATCCCCAGTCTTCATTGCCTAACCGAGCCCATGCATCATAATCTTCACGGTGGCCACGATTCCAAGCCATGAAATTCAATGCACTGGTACCACCAAGCACTCGCCCTCGAGGCCATTCGAGCGATCGCCCTCCAATCCCCGGCTGAGAAATAGTTTCAAATTGCCAGTCATACTTAGATCCGATGGTTTCGCCATAACGACCTGGCACTGTGATCGCACCACCATCTTCCCCATTTAGAGCGGAGGGGCCAGCCTCGATCACCCCCACATTCACGTTCGGGTCCTCGCTGAGGCGGGCTGCGACTGCTAACCCCGCGGTGCCACCTCCCACGATGAGATAGTGTAAAGGGAGTTGGCAGAAAGTTTCAAAGTCTCGAAACATGATGAGTTGCTCTTTGGGATGCGACACACTGCGAGGAGGGGCAAGTCTTGGAAGTACGACCTCTGTAGGCTAGTGCATAAGCCCCGAATAGAAAGTCGATTTGACTAAACAAACCATGGGCCAATATTATTCGCTTGATAATACTAACTTTCCAGGGGACTTTAATGCAACTTCCTGAAATGAATATCCTCCAGTAGCTTATTTTCAGCTCTAATCACTCCTGGACCACGGTAACGTCTCCTTTCGTGTCGTTTCGCATATGATTGGTCGGTTTCTTTCAGGGCCACAGTAAGACTGAAGCCAAGTCTTGCATTAGTTTAGGAGGGGTCTGCTTTAGCTCTCGGTGTCTGATCGAGAGATTTCCAATCCATTCTATCTTCGAATTCTTTTAAATCAGGACACACCGTCTGCTACGTCCACATTCTACTCACGACCACCTTGTTACCAGCACGCAGCCGTTGAAGTGAAACCCGTCCAAGTCCCACGACATAATAACTCCGAACACAACATGGCAACCGCGAGCACTCTCAAGCTAGAGCCAGCCACTCTCGAAGACGTCCCCGCCATCACCGAGTTGTGGTTTTCAGCCTTCACAGACCCAGACATGCAACACTTATTCCCAAATACCCCCGCAATGCGCCAATGGTGGACCGATGCCAATCGCAACGACATGATCAACAAGCCCTTCCAAAAATACATCAAAGTGGTCGATACACAGTCCACCGACGAGCAGGGCCGACCGCGGTTAGTTGCGTATGCGAAATGGGACACGTCCAAGCTTTCTGATCGGGGGCGTCGCTATCCAGCTTGGCATGAGTCGCAGCCTGGAGATGAATGTGAGGCCTTTTTTGGTGGGGTTGATCAAGATCGGATTCGGATTATGGGGGATTTGAGGCATTATTGTAGGTGATGAACACCGGATCCAGCTCCTTGGTTACCTCCTGTGTATAGTATTCTGTGCTAATCTCCGATGTTAGATCTCGACATGCTTGGTACACACCCGGACTACAGAAAGCGAGGTGCTGGGTCTATGCTCGTCCAATGGGGTTGTGATTTGGCCGATCGTGAAGGGGTTGCGGCGTACGTGGATGCTAGTAAGGCTGGGGCTCCTTTGTATGAGAAGTTTGGGTTTGTGGATCACAGTGCGCCCGGTTCCACGAGTGGAGTTGCCTCGATGGCACGGAAGTAGTATAGAAATTTTTATAGAGCTTTGAAGGGGCTTTGGATCGTTGTGCTAGTTAATTGCATCGAAGACAAGATCTGCTTATGCTTGGGTTATCGCATACATTTTAATAGACTCTGTGTAGGAAAAATGTGTCCTGTAGCTCCCGGAGACATTCAAGCTAAGTCCACCAGACTCACGAACTTTTCTTGTAAGACAGTGAAATACTCTACATCCAGATCTACGGAGACAAAGTATCGAGTAGATAGTTATAGCTCCAATTGACTTTCTATGGATAATTTCTTTTCCCTTGCCAAGCTTCCCCGCCGAGTACCCCAGCTATTCTCCTCGACATCATCATCATCCCAAAAAAACACGCTGAAACTAACTACGCCAACAATACAAGTCTTCTAGTGTCTATTTTTTCCGATTTCCCCTCTTCCAAGCCTCCAGACCAACAAAACCGTCGCTTGGCCGTCACACAATATCAGCCAGTCATGAGCTTCGCAAACCAGCCATGGGCCCCCTCCCCACGGCTTGTCAGAAAAGCCAAGATCGGTAAAACTACGGGGAGAAATCCATCGGGCTGAGTACGGTGAAGATTGACAGTGCAGATAGCTGTCGCGGAGGTTTCTTACGTGACGCTGCGTCTCGGCATTTCTGACCCCTGTCATTTGCAATTTCCCTTCGACCAAGTGTCCTCAACCGCATGCTGCCTGCTACCACAATGTCGCGGGTATATGGTTGAAGGTACGAAGTATATGAAGCAGATCGGCAGGCCATGGTTCAAGATGCTCGACACCGATAATCAACAATAATCGGAGATAAAAGAAGTTGTGGACGCGACGCCTCAATTTGCGGCTATGCAAAAGCCCCCTGGTTCCACCTTGAAGCCGAACCCGCCTCGATACGTCACGCAGGCCGTCCTCTACTTGGAAGTTGGATGTAAGCTATGCAGTCAGCTAGCTACACTAAGAGCTAGGAGCTAGACTAGCTGTAATGCTACTCTACTACTGCACTCTCCCTGCCAAGGCCGACATCATCTGAGGTTTTACAACCCCGGCAGCCCTGAATGGAGCACTGCAGATCAGTACTAGGTGGCTCCCGTCCAGACCAACGCTATTACCAAGCACAACGGGGCTCGACCATTTCGCTTGAAAATCAACTGCAGAACCCCATCACATACTGCCAAGTTGCAAATCCACTCTCAATTCATGCTCTGATAGGATCTTGGTTGTCCTTTCTAGGCTTCTTCTCCGATCAAGTCCGGAAGCCCCGCCAAGATGTTTGTTGTAGGCTTTCGGCCGGTGGGGGGTCGCTTCCTTGCCGTGCTGGTCCATCGCAACGATACTCGTCAGGTTATGTGATCTTGCATCTTCTGGTCTTACATGATTGGACGTATAAGCTATTCGATCCTCTGGTGGATACCCAACCATCAGTCCTCAATTCGAGGCGAGCTGGAGGACAAACGGTCTCCAGGCAGAGAATGTACAGGGATCTTTGTATCTGCAGGATACCGAGACCTGTACTTCTCTGATCAATTCGGTTCCCACATCTTCTCCACCAAGCGACCAGCCAAGACGTATCACCACCCTGGAGCTCTACTGTTCTGGCCCGCCGCTGCTAGAATAATCACCTCCCCGCTGGATTGGCAGGCGCGAGCCGGTCGTGCCTGCCCGATGCCCATGTGGTTTCCTTGACTTCTTGGCCCTGCATCATTCGATCAAATGGGATCCGCCATTGGCTCTTCCCATGAATGGCAGTCAAATAGATTCCATTCCCCCCGGCATAGCTTCTTTTTCTTCCTCTCCTCCGCCATAGAAACAAAACTTCCAACTCCCCCCAAGTTACGCATCAAGATTCTTATTCTTGTTATTCGTCTTTTATACTATTTCCCTCTCAAATTGAGTTACCTCCCACAGTCGATACAATGCGTGGACTTGCCCTCCTCACGGGCCTCGCTGGCATTGCCAATGCTGCCTGTCCCTACATGACGGGCGAGGCATCTGGCCTGCATCGTCGTGACGAGGGAGATGCCGCTGCGGGCACTGAAGACTTCTTGTCCAACTTCTATTTGAACGACGAGGACGCTTTCATGACCTCGGATGTTGGCGGTCCCATCGAAGACCAGAACAGCTTGAAGGCTGGAGAGCGTGGGCCCACCCTTCTGGAGGATTTCATCTTCCGCCAGAAGATCCAGCGTTTTGATCATGAGCGAGTGAATATCTCTTGTCTTTTGTGGAGGAAAGAGCATCATTCACTGACATCAATTGACTTGACAGGTTCCCGAACGTGCCGTCCATGCCCGTGGTGCCGGTGCCCACGGTGTATTCACTTCCTACGGTGACTGGTCCAACATCACGGCTGCTTCGTTCCTGTCTGCAAAGGATAAAGAGACTCCCGTCTTTGTCCGTTTCTCGACTGTTGCCGGAAGCCGCGGAAGTGCTGATACTGCTCGCGATGTACATGGCTTTGCAACTCGCTTTTATACCGACGAAGGAAACTTTGGTATGTCTCCCTTTCTCAGAGACCCTGATAAGACATACCTCTGACTGAATCTAGATATTGTCGGCAACAACATTCCCGTATTCTTCATCCAGGATGCCATCAAATTCCCCGACTTGATCCACGCGGTGAAGCCTCGGGGCGACAACGAAATCCCTCAGGCTGCGACTGCTCACGACTCCGCTTGGGACTTCTTCAGCCAGCAGCCCAGTACTCTGCACACTCTTCTGTGGGCAATGGCTGGTCACGGTATTCCCCGATCCTTCCGACACCTTGACGGTTTTGGTGTGCACACTTTCCGTCTGGTCACCAGCGACGGTGAATCTAAATTGGTCAAATTCCACTGGAAGGGCCTCCAGGGCAAGGCCAGTCTTGTGTGGGAGGAGGCCCAGCAGGTGTCTGGAAAGAATGCGGACTTTATGCGTCAGGATCTGTTTGAAGCTATTGAAGCCGGGCGTTTCCCTGAGTGGGAGGTGTGTATTTCCGTCTTCGGTATGCCTTCATCTTGCTAATGGTCGGTCCACAGCTCGGTGTTCAAATCATGGACGAAGATGATCAACTTCGGTTCGGCTTCGACCTTCTTGACCCGACCAAGATCGTTCCCGAGGAACTTGTACCCGTCACCAAGCTGGGCAAGATGCAGCTGAATCGGAACCCCAAAAACTATTTTGCAGAGACTGAACAAGTCATGGTACGTCCGCTGCGCCTTGACGTCCGTCCACATCGGCTAACAATCCCAGTTCCAACCTGGCCACATTGTCCGAGGTGTCGACTTCACCGAGGATCCCCTCCTCCAAGGCCGTCTGTTCTCCTACTTGGACACTCAACTCAACCGAAACGGCGGTCCCAACTTTGAGCAGCTGCCCATCAACCGCCCACGCGTCCCCATTCACAATAACAACCGCGATGGCGCTGGCCAGATGTTCATCCCTCTCAACCCCAACGCCTACACACCCAACACTCTCAACAACGGCGCTCCCAAACAGGCTAACCAAACCGTCGGCAACGGCTTCTTCACCACGCCCGAACGCACCACCAGCGGAAAACTGCTCCGTGCCGTCAGCTCTACCTTTGAGGATGTCTGGTCACAGCCACGCCTGTTCTGGAACTCGCTCGTGCCCGCGGAGAAGCAGTTTGTTGTGGACGCGATGCGCTTCGAAAGTGCCAATGTCCGGAGCTCCATCGTTCGCAACAATGTCATCATCCAGCTGAACCGCATCAGTAATGACCTTGCCAAGCGTGTCGCCGAGGCGATCGGTGTTGGTGCGCCCGATCCCGACCCAACATACTACCACGACAATACTACGGCGAACATTGGCGCGTTTGGACAGAAGTTGCTGAATCTGGAAGGCCTGAAAGTCGGTGTTCTTGCATCCGTTTCGAACGCATCTTCCATTGCGCAAGGTGCAACTCTACAGAGCCTGCTTAAGGAAGTGGGCGTCGACGTGATTGTCGTCGGTGAACGACTGGCCGATGGCGTGAACCAGACTTACTCGGCAACTGATGCCATCAACTTTGATGCTGTTATTGTTGCAGACGGTGCCGAAGGGCTTTTCAACTCGAACTCATTCACTGCATCTCCCACGGCCAAGGCCTCCGGCGCGACCTCGTTGTACCCAGCTGGTCGGCCCTTGGAAATTCTTGTCGATGCATTCCGCTTCGGCAAGCCCATTGGTACCTTGGGACAAGGCACTCATGCGCTGGATGATGCGCAAATCTCTGGTGATCGGGACGGCGTGTACAATGCCGATGAGATCGATGAGGATTTCGCCAACCATGTCAAGGACGGACTTCTCACGTTCAAGTTCTTGGATCGATTTGCGCTGGATGAGTAAACCATTGGAGGTTTACTCTATTTATATCCTCGCTATTGGGCGATGATTTGCTTTTGGGGTTACCCCCATCACTATTGTTATGTTAACTAAGTCATGAAACGGCCCTTGTATGTACTACGTCCTGCAGGAATCAGAATCACAATGACACCAGGAATGGTAGATTCTCAATGCAAGAACTAAACCTGAGTGTAAAAACTATATATACAAATCATCTCGATCGAACAACGTGAACCCCTTCTTGTGATGCTATCACAATCCACTCTTCATGGAAGGCTTCTTTTGGCGGCGATCCATAAACGATCGCGAGCCAGCCATAGCAGCCGCAGCACGAACATTCATAGTCCGCTTAGCGTTTCCACCAGACTGAGTCTCGTTCTGACTTTGCCCAATAATCGCCCACTCAGCCACAGTCGCACCAGTCCCATTCTGAGCCTTAACATCAACCTCATCAAGCGCCTGATTACCCACAATAAGCAGCGACGCATACTTCGCCGCCGGCACCGGAGCAGACAACGTCACGTTAGTAGTATTACCAACGGGGATGGCAATCGCATCCAAATTCGTCGTCCCCGGCTCATAAGGATTCGACAACGTAATATTACTCAACATACTAACCACCTGGTAATCCTTGCTCGAACCATCCTTGTAGACCTGCACGGGATCATCCAGACTCTTATTGTGGAAGATAACCGTTGCATTAACGGGCGGAGCTTGGGCCCAATCGAACTTGAAGCCTGAAACCAGCTGGCCCATCTCGCTTCCGAAGGAAACTGTTACAGCGCTGATATTCGCTGCTAGCGCAGGCTGCCATTTCGTGGATGTGGCGCCGTCAACGGCTGATATAGGGAATTGGCCTGGTTCGTAGGTATCGCTTGATGTGATCGGTTGACATTGGACCAGGTTTCCGGGGATGGTGTTGATATAGCCGATTTGGCGATTTGGAATGACGATTCCTGCGCCGCGGGATGGGAGCGTGTACGATGTGTAGTTTGATTCTGGGCCGGCGTGTACGGTGATAGGTCCGTCTTGGAAGCGGGTATCTGCCGTGGAGAGGGGTTGGCTGTGTGCCCTGGCGATGGTGGTGTGTGTGTAGTTCGACCATGCGGAGATGGGCCAGCCGCGCCAGTAGAAGGTGCGGTATTTCAGGTAGGGGATTTGAGGCGGGAGGTTGGGGTCCACGTGTAGGATGTCGTCGGGGAGGAGGCGCAGGCCTAGGTAGCCGAATAGAACTACTTGGTTGGAGCCGCCGTGGCCGGTTAGGAAGGGGAAGGCCGGGTGGGTGCCGCCGTTTGTGGTGGCGTTGTCGAGGAGTTGTTCGGACATTTGGTAGAAGGGGGCGCGGGCGTAGGGTTTGAAGGCGTATTGCGCGTATGTGTAGGCTGAGCAGCCCGAGGGGGACATTTCGTTGGCGACGGCGGAGAAGATGGCCCATGTCATTGCGGGACCGTCGGGGGATTGCTTGTTCGCGTACTGTGTTGGTGTTAGTGTTGAGATTTCTTTTGTTGGGTATGGGGAAGGGGTACTCACGTAGTCGAGGTCGTTCAGCGAATCCTGGGCGCTGTAGTTGGCAGTGTAGTCCAGAGGATAGGTGTTCAGGACGACATCGGCCTGCTTCACGACAGCGCTGCCGTTCATAGTGGTGAATTCCAGGGTGACGCCGTTCTCGCGGATGACAAGGACATTCTTGGCCATATCGTCCCAGGTTGCATTCTCGGCGAGACCGAACTGCTGACGGAATTTGTTGGCGTTTGTCAGAGTCTGGGCGATGAGCGGCATGGTGAAACCACCAGCGTCGACGTGGTTTGCATACTCGTCCTGGACATTGTTAGATTGGCATCACATCAATAGAGAAAGAAGACAGCGCATGTACTCACGGGATCAGTCATGTTCTTAAGCGTCCAGTAAGATCCATTCTGCACCAGCAGATCGGCGTACACGGTAGCGACAGAGTCATAGATAGGGAAAAGGCTTTCCTTGAAAGTTTTGTTATCACCGCTGGCAACCCACTCGTTGATGATAGCCAAGCCAATGTCACCATTCAAGTGGTACTCGTAATCCCAGCATGGGCCGGTAGCGGTACAATTTCCAGCGCGTCCGCTAGTCCAGGGATAAATTGCAGCATCAGGAGAGAAGTAAGTCTGGTTCTGTGACCCGGCATAAGAAGTCTTGATATTCTCCCGTGCCTGGCCATACCTGTCCACGCGGTAATTGGTGATCCGCTGAGCGGATTCGGGGTGCGACGCGGCCAGACCAGGCTGCATCCAGACATCAGCGTCCCAGAAGACCTGGCCGGCGTAGGAGTCGGATGTCAGACCGCCGACGGAAATACTGTCTCGATTGAGGGTGGTGCTGTTGGACATCTTCATGGCGTTCTTGCCGACGGTGTTCTGCAGGAGATAGTAGGTGTTGGCCACTGCGATCACGGCAGAATCAACAATGTGGCTATCGTCGGGCAAAGTTCCGTTGGGGAAGGCATAACGATCAACCGAGTCATCGGGCATCACAATCGCCCACTCCACGACGTGAGTACGGAGGGACTTGTCATATCCGTTCATGGCTGCAGCCGAGACTGCCGCCTTGGCGACATCCTGCGGGTTCGCAAAGGCATCCGTGGAAGCGCCACCGACGAACTTGGTAACACGCACGGTCTGTCCCTTCTTGAAAGTGACGGGCACGGTCTGGGCGATAGAAGAGGAGTTGTGGCTGACGTATGGCTTGTTATCAACCAGCTTCCGCGAAGAAAGATCCACGTTGGAAGTAGCAGTCAGGTTGGCATAGATGTAGGCCGTGACGTTGGCGATACCATTTGGTCGTACAGCGGAGTAAATAGCTCCATTGTCTTCGCCAGATTTGACGAAGTCCGTGCGAACAGCAGAATATCCCTCCAGAACATTGGCAATAGTTCCATTGGAGTCCTGGGAAGGAACAATCTCCATATCCACGACAGCCTGGTTAACATACAACTTGTTGGCAAAGAGGCGGTACTTGATCTTAAAGGAGCCAAAGTCGCCCTTGGGCTTCCACTGGTAAGACCAAGACAGGACACCAGCCTGGAAGTCATAGGTAGAGGTAAAGTCCGAGATGGTCGAGTTATCAACCTTGGCATCCAAGTGGGTACTATTGTCAAGCTCTAGGATCAGACCACTCCAGTGAGGAACACCGCTGATAACGCTGTCACTGCCATACTGGGAGATCCAGCCAAAATTCGAGCTGTTCGTGGTAGGCTGGGAATCCCAGAATCCGCTAATCGTCGCGAAGGATTGACGGCTCGAGAAGAGCGGCCATCCGGAAATCACATCGCCTCCCATTTCAGCATCGTCCATTTCGAAGAATGGACCAACGCTGGCAACATTGATGCCGAGGTAGCCGTTGGCAACGGAGCCGCGCGATTGGAAACGACCCTGCTCCAGGGTAGTGGTGGTCAGGAGCCAATTGTCGTCATCCCAGGTTACGCCTTCAAAGTCGGTCTGGTAGACATTTTTGCTAGCATTGGCTGATGCGGAGGCACCATGGCCTGAGTAGGTCTTTAGGCATCTGTTCACACGGCTTGCTGGGGAGGCCGCATCCGCCGGTGAGCCTTGGAGAAGCGCTGGCAGTGCCGCCCAAAGGAAAGACTTTATAGTTGTCAATATTGGTTCGTAAAGAGGCTCGAGGCATATAATAGAGTCGTCTACTCACCTTGAACTGCATCTTGCAGTCTATCCTCCCGCTGAGGACACTCGGTCTTGAAAGAGTGAGTCGCCCGCTGGGTTAGAAGCGGGGTATCTTCTGCTTATACTCCTGTCAGAAAGAAGTGGTGGTAAAGCGAGGAAGCAACAACGATAGGCAGGTGGAGGAGATGAAATCAACTGCATACAAAGATGTCAAAAGAAGAGTGACGATGCGCTAGCTATTTAAATGCAACAACCCTTCAGTTTCGAATTCAGCAAAATGAGCGCCGATCCCAGAACCACATGGCACTTGGACCTTGATACAGGACTTGCATCTCCAAATCGCTCAGGCCCATCCCATCCGTTGAGTTTAATGTGGGGAAGTAATCAAAGTTACCTACATTCAGGTTGCAGTGGGAGTTACGACACCAAAACTCAGTGACTGGGATCTGTTTCTCATCGAAAGCTGGGCAAGTTAATACGAGCTGCAGATCCTCCCCAGTGGAGTCGTCAGTGCAGTCGCCCCGCCAAGCCGAGAGTCGTGGAGAATGTCGTATGAGGCTGGTGCATTCACCCAAGAGACTTTGACTGGACGAATAACCCCATCTTTTTTTCTATTATTATGGGTGGCAACCGGAAGAACCGGGTAAGATAGAATCTTCTTCAAGAATTCTGTCCTGCCATGACGATGTTGGCTGACTTTGGGTTAGTGGTGTAGGTTTCTGGGGTCGACTTGTGCCGCTCGATGCCGGTACTTTTCCATTTAGTGTTCCGAAGATTCCATCACCGAGCGAGTCCCAGTTCGGTCCCAGTAACCAGGCAGCGACCGGTTGGGGAAGCGGCATACCGTCATTGAGCCCGCCAGGATCCTTGGAAGGCTTGGAAAGGTTTGAAGTGTGGGGGTGATTGGTGATTGTATGGGGTCCCGGACGGCTCACTGGATGGGCCCATAAAATGCCCGACAAAAGCCCGTCATGGCTTTGCCGGGAGAGGCAGGTCCTTATGGAGAGGACGAAGTTTATATATGAGGGGGTGGCCAGGAAAGGGGACGGTGCACGAGGTGCATCTCCTGTTAACCTTTGAAGTAAGATTAAATCAGGGGAATTGATGGAGTTGATGGCGGTATTCCTCGTTCAGTTAAGGTTGTGGTTGTTGTGCGACCGTCGAACGCCCAAGGCTTGGATGGGCGCCTAAGGCACTATGTGTCTAAGTGGATTCCATTTCCCTAACCTCAAACATTTTTCATAGTTACAGTACAGAGGTCCTTTCGAGACTGTTGTTTATGGCTGGATTTCTTTCGTATTCATCGGTATTTACCGGACTTTATTAAAATCCAGACCCGAAGATAGTCATTCACCGAGAAGACTGAAGCAGACGGTTACCAGATCGGCCCTGCATGAACTAAACCATATACCAAGTTGGGTACTCGGCACCTCTGCAAATAAGCGTATCGAGATCATGCGGGCATGTGTCAAGTTCTGGTTAAATCTGACATGGGTATTTGTCCAAGTGGGATCTGGTTCCGGATCGTCGTTGGGACTAAGAGAGATCAGCTACCACCACAACAGTACTACAGGATAGACCGTTCATCCAGGTTGCAGAAGGAACAAGCGCAAGTGTGAACTCCGCAGAGCGTTACGACATACATAGAAAAGCGAACAGGATGGAAGTGAATATTTCCTGGTTCCTTAATGTAATAAGCCAGGTCTACCCAAGACAGCCACTTCCTAGACTGGGGTGTGAATAGGGAATATCTCCAGTCCTCAAGTGGTCAGAAACGGCCATCTGGGCGACCATCGACGCTCGTCAGTCATCAATGGTATATGTTCAACAATATGCCGAGCGAACCAGCGCTCTTTCTTGCGCCCATATGGGGAGCGTGGTCATCCATAGTCGTGTTTCTTCGTCCTTGGTTGAAACTAGTGACTGAGAGTCGCAACTCGATGGCGCAGATGAGAGGGATCCCGGGGACTGAGTAGAGGCATTCGGGGACTTTGTCAAGCGAGGTTCATAGCACGATATGAGTATCCCAGATCATGCTGTCATCATAAAATTATATCCTCATGTTCACCCCTCTTCTTCTTCGCTGTCTTCAGGAGCACCAGAATCGCCATCTGCCTCCGGGGTATCCTGGGTTCGCTGTCGCACATTGGTACTCGGTCTTACGCGACTCGCCTCCTCCACAGCTCTCTCGCCCACGAAAGATTCTCCCGACCAGTCCTCCTTGCAGACAGGACATTTCTCCGCTTGTTGCATGCGGAAGAAATTGCGCACACAGTGATCATGGAGACGACCCAAACACTCAGGATCGTCACACCGTTGGCCCTATAAGCTCATCGTCAGTTCACCACAACCCCAACATCCCAAGAAATAGAAATTTAATCGCATTCTCACCACCGTAATAATATCCTTGCAAGCCGCGCAGAACTTAATCCGATAAGCCTTCGTCCTCCTCCCATCCTCTTCATCATCATTATACGTCGAAACCAACCAAGTCCGCAACTCCATCAACGCCCGCGGAGTCAGACTCAAATATCCCTTCCGACTCTTCTCCAACCACCCCTCCGACATCAAAGACTTCATCATATCCTGCGCCTGCGTCATGGTTAAGTTCTGCGCAGCACCGCCTTCCTGCTGTGTGCCAACATTGGTAGATCTGCGTCGATCTCCGCCCGCTTTGGCCAGTTGCACGGCTTGCATCTGCGTGATGACCATCCCCTGGCATCGGCGTCTGTTGTTTGTGTCGAACATGAAGTCGAGGACGCGCTTGACGAATGCGATTTCGTCGGCGGAGTAGTTTGTCGCGAGCTGGGTTAGGGGATCGCTTGTGGTATTGACGAGGGCGTAGACCAATACGGGGGGCGTGCTTGGTGCATCTTGGTTGGCTCCTTTCGGGTCTTGTCGTCGGGAGGTTCGGATTTCTAGGTCAAACGGTGAAATGGCTGAGTTCGCGGCGTCCACGAAGGCGCCTATGTCTTCATGTGTGATCCCCTCTGGATCAACGGTTCCTCCTTCTGCGCGTATCGTTAGTTGAGGACGGTTTCGAGGAATAATGTGATTCAAAAGGGTGAGGTTTGCGTACGACTAGCGGAGAGGATCGCTGCTAGCACCGGCTGTGCCTCTTCAAAGGTCATGGTAGAACGTGCCATGAAAGCCTGTAGGAAGGCGCGATTTCGATCATCATATCCGTGGGTTTCCATGTTGCCAGAGTCCTTATATGAGCTGTGCGGATACGAATCCAAGTCGAAGAAGGCCTGTCGTTGCTTATCTGCTCGCTTCTTGAAATATGAAGGAAGTGGTGGGACGCGATTTGACGCGCCGCGTGTGGGGTGCCAAGACCTGCTGGGGGAAAAAGAAGTCATAGTCCTTTGACGGGATGTACGCCTTCGGATATTTCCGACACTGCTCAAGTTGACAAAGCAAATCAATTCTGGATATTCATTACTTAGTTTAGGTATTCCAACTTTCTACTAGATTGGGTACTAGCAATTTGTTCATAGCTATTAGCTTGCTTCGAAGAACATACGATTCATCCTCAATGTACTGAGCCATATAGATCTACTCTTAGTATTCGTAGGACAGCATTCACTATGTCAATGAGCAAGTATACATTGTAACAGATATCCACCGCCGAGTGATAATACCAGGTGGCGGTCAGCAATACTGTTCCATTTACAAAGGCACCCAATTACGAGTACATACTTTACAGGATGTAGTTTTGGATGAGCTGCAGACATGGCACCTGATACACACTGGTTTAACCAGTGGCTGTCAGTTAGGCGACTGACAGCAGCAGTACAAAGTGATAGACGAGTCGACCTTGTCAAAACCGATAACTTCCAGGTTTGATATCATGAGGTAAAATACAAGATGCCAATCAGCAGAAGATAATGCTGAAACCCCCCTCGAAAGCGGAATCGAATTGCCCCTAGGCCTCGCCCAACGCCGGGAGTATGAAGACAAGAAGATGAAGGAAAACACATTTGCAAAAAAGAGAAAGGAGAAAAGAGACCACCGTCACTCCAACGCTTAGAATCTCCGTCGAGTCGGTTCGGGGCTCGGGCTGCGGCTAACGCTGCGAGCATCACGGCCCCGTTCCTTGAGCCACTTCTTTGTGCTGAGTCGCAGCTCTCGGTCCAACTCGGGACCAGGGTCTTTGCGATGAATGAAATTGCAGAATCCCCCGCGTACACATCCCTCCCCGCTGTTCAGTCGACAACACGCTTCTCGGAAATCCGTCACGGGTGATAGTTCGCAATATATGGGTCGCGCGGCGTACCACCGGGAGTTCAATGCGTCGCATGCTGCTTGTGCGTCTTCTTCGTACTTGAATCGGGCGTAGACGTTACCGATCAGGTCTGTAGGGAAAAGAAAGGAACTGTTAGTTACTTGCGCCAAATGCTTCTCAATGAGATCAAATCCTCGAAAGCCCGGACTTACGGTCATTGTTGTTGTCACAGACAACCAGTTCCTCGAGTTCACCATATTTGCACATTTCGCACCATACGTCCTCGTAGAAAGCATCGAAGTGGTTCTGCAGCTGGCTGGGGTTCATCTTGTTCTTGGGATCGTAGGCCGGGTTCTGGTACATGTTGGGCATGAGGACGGTCTGCGAGTAGGAGGGCTTCACGTGTTTGCGAGAGCATCGGTCGCCGTGACGGCATGCGCCGATCTTGTAGTAGAAGGAGCAGTTAACCTTGTCCTGCTCGGTACCGAAAATGGAGGCGAGGTAGTTGGCCATGATGGGCTGTTGTGGAGGTTTTCGGTCGCCGGAGTGAGGGTAGTGTGTAAGGATAGAGAGATGGAGGAGGTTCGCGCAGGGGAGGCGACAGAAGGGACGGGGGCGAGAAATTGCGAGGGAGCGGACGACTGCTTGGTGATATCGGATGCCTGAAGATTCTGGAGAGCTCCAGTGGCACAGCTGACTAAAGACAGGGAGCTTTGATCGGAACAACTATCATCCGAGGTAAGCAGGGCCTTGAGGATGTGTCAGGAATTATGTACTCTCGTTGTAAGTACTAGAAGAAGTGAATGTGCAATGGAGAAGAGTCTTCAAGTTTTCCTTGCTTGGATAAATTCATGAGTATTTGATCCTCCAGTAGGTATTCACTAAAAAGCCATGATCGCACAACCCAAGGTGGTTTGACCTCACCACGGCTTCAGAGCCTTTGGATAACGGAATACTAGACTAGTATTCGAGCCATATCCAACTAACCACAGCCAAATATCAAACATTTCGAAATAAGTCGAGTCGCATCCCGCCTGAATCGAACCTTCAACCTTGGCTTTGCCTATATACTTCGCCTTGTTAGTGCATCGCCATCCACGGACACCGAACAACATCGCCAGTCCCCAGTGCAGCCTGATACAGCTCTTTACGCCCTCCAACACAGTCAAAGGACATGAGAGAGTTAAGATCAACTCAATAGAACATTATAGGATAAGCTTTGACACACAGAAAAATAATATTACTAAAAAAAATCTCGAAAAAAAAGAACTCCCCCCGCCTAGGGGTGTGCCCGGCCGTCCGTGGAGCTCGAAGTGTCAACACTGGCCCAATACTTTCTTCTTTTGTTTGCCCTTTCCTCCAGGGCACACCAATGGTTCACCAATTTATGGTGGATACCAACTAGGCCGTCGGGGGGGGGGGGGGGGGGGAGTTGATTGCCTGACCTGGAAGATGGTCATAACCCTTGTTTGATGCTTAGAATTGTCTTGTTGGGTCTTGACTCTTTTTTATGCTCTACATGCTGGATTTGAGGATTGATGTTATCCAAGGTTCTCAACCCGGGGATGTGTAATATACAAGGTACATGTGCAATTCTCGAGGTCACTTTGCGAGGTCGGGTACTTGAAGTGGAGGGACTGATATATATATCTTAAGGTTGTACTAGTGACATGCGGGACTACTTCCAACTTAATTTAGTTTCAATGACCTTGAATATGACCCCTTACTTTATTTCATACCTTAGCTTCCATACCGATCATAGCTCCTTGAATTGCACACAAAATAATTATGTCATTTTGAATAATCTCAATTGATTCCGTAAAGTAGAACAGCATGACGTCTGTAAACCGAATGCCACACCCCGCGGGATTATTAAGCCCCGCGCCAAACAGCCTCTCCAGGGTCAGCATTCTGCAGCTCTCATCCATCCAGTCATATCAAAGCGTTCCAAGTACAAGCTTGCTTGTGTGTATCATAATTTAAATTGTGAGTTTCCTGTTCTCATCGCGGTCAATTCCCCAGCTGTGTCGGTATGGGGAACTGGGAAAGCCCGTGTGTGCTTTCGGCCCTTGGCAGAAGGCAGGAACCCTTGTCCAGGGAACTCGATTTGTTGTTAGTCTACTGGACTCGACGCTAACCACACTCACAGTTCAATATGGCAGCCAAGACTATCATTGTCACGGGTGCCTCGCGAGGTCAGTTTTCGATTACCATGTCTCCACAGCTAGGACTGACAACTTCTTAGGTATCGGTCTTGCAATTGCCAAGTACCTTCTCACAGCACCCCAGGCACACAATGTCGTTGTGGTGGCCCGCAGTGTCGAGCCTCTCCAGAAACTGAAGGAGCAGTACAACAAGCAGGTTGAGGTGGTCAACGGCGACCTGGCTGACTTTTCTCTTGCTCAAAAGGCAGTTGATGCCGCCATCAAGTCCTTCGGCCAGCTTGACGGAGTGGTGCTGAACCACGGCGTTCTGGGCCAGGTCGGCAAGATTGCTGCCGCCGACGTCGACCAGTGGAAGAAAGACTTTGATGTCAACTTTTTCAGTCTGGTTGCTTTCGTATGCTACTGCCCTTCCACACAAGACTGCCGAACCGCGCCACTGACAAACCTAAAGGCTAAAGCAGCTCTCCCTGCCCTCCGCGAGTCCAAGGGAAAGATTATCTTCACCTCCTCTGGTGCCGCTGTATCCGGCTACCCCGGCTGGGGTCTCTACGGAGCTACCAAGGCCGCGATGAACCACTTCGCCATGAGCTTGGGCAACGAGGAGCCCGATGTCACCTCTGTGGCCATTCGGCCTGGCATGGTCGACACGGAAATGCAACGGGAGCTGCGTGAGGACCACACCGCGAATCTCGACGCCGAGATGCACTCCAAATTTGCAGGTGCCCACAAGGACGGCAAGCTGGTCAAGCCCGAGCAGCCGGGTCATGTTATGGCCAAGCTGGTGCTGGATGCACCCATGGACCTTAGCGGCCGGTTCTTCTCGTATGTCTTACAGCTCTATGAAAACTTGGATGGTGCTAACAATACGCAGATGGAACGACAAGGAGCTCGATGCTTTCCAGGAATAGATTTAGATTTTTCATTGTTATAATTGAATTCAAGATCATACGAATGAGGAAACTGTACAGCAATCAGTATGAATGCCACAAAAAGCCATGGGTGCAAAGTCAAGGGTAATTGAGGTGTAATCAGCCGAAAGATGAAAAGCAGGTACATTTTATAAGCATTAGGTGCAGAACACCTTCATACTTAGCATGGAATGTAGGAGGATCATCATACAAAGAGTGTGTATTTGAAAAAAGAGCCATGATATTCGTACCTATTGTATGCTCGAGAGAAGAGTGTGTTGAACAGGAAGAAAAAATTCCAAGCGAAGGCCCCATCATTTTGATCGTCACACCATTATCGAATTTTTGTTCCTAGAAATCTTGAAGAAGTCAGTCGAAGATTCTTCATAATCCAGTCATATGCAAAGCAGTAGTAGGAGCAGATATCAGTTCGTCCGTTTGGCTAGGACAGTGTAATCACCACGGTTTGGTATGATAGGGGCGACAACGATGTTCATCATAGTAAAAAGCAAGAGGGAAGTGACGAGGAATTGCAAGCTTACCATTAGTGACCAGCCCCAAGAGTGAATTCACATTAAAATCCACTCTTGAGGAAGTATCGAAAGCAGACGGTGGTTGATGAAGGAAAGAAAGGAAATGCAAGCTTAAGAAAAAAATTTGAGAATAAATGTGCTTGCAGGCGGTGAGCATCTGCCGGCAGGAAAATATATGGAGCCGAGTCTCGGGCGCCTCGGGGCAGTATTTAATTGCTTCAAGTCCGCCCCACGCAGGAACTCCAAGAAAAAAAGAGCCACACCTGAGTCTTGCCGCTAGATCTCTCTTTGTCTTTCCTCGTGGCTGCGAACGTGATCTTTTATATCTTCTATCTATTTTTACACATTTAAACACCATGTCCGATCGAGAGTTTGGTTGTAAGTGTCCTGTTCCAAGACTCATGACGTGCGCGCGCGCAAGCTGACATGTTTGGATCTCACTTAGCCAACGATGACCTGTCGCTTCCCAAAGGTATGACCAGATACTGCTGTGGAACTCATTTCAGACTCTTCTCTCTGTTGAATTTGGGTCGTTTGATTTGGGAGCACCCTTTGTTCCCGGCACCCACGCCAGCGATCTAGCGCGTTTGATCGAACTGTGCTAATAATGTTGACTACAGCGACGGTCCAAAAGATCATTACCGAGATCCTTCCTCCCAGCATGGGCCAGACCTTCTCCAAGGACGCGCGCGATTTGCTGATGGAATGCTGTGTCGAGTTCATCACCTTGATCTCGTCCGAGGCCAACGATATCAGCGAGAAGGAAGCCAAGAAGACCATCGCATGCGAACACGTCGAGAAAGCACTCCGGGATCTTGGCTTTGCAGACTACATCCCCGACGTACTTGCGGTGGCTGAGGAGCACCGGGAACAATTGAAGGTGGGCATACAAAATGCTATCCACCCCCAGGTCATTCTGAGCGGCAGCAGCTAACATTGTGTTTTTAACAGTCACGGGAGAAGAAACAGAGCAAAATGGAGCAGAGTGGTCTATCCGAGGAGGAGCTCCTTCGTCAACAGCAGGAGCTTTTCCGGTCTGCGACTGAGAAGTACAACGCAGGCCCAGAATAAGACGACATCTAGTTCCATAACGAACTCATGCTGGTCATAGAGGAAAATGGACACCGGCGGGCGTTATTTTGGCTGTTTCTACGGGATGGTGCGGCCTTGGAGTTTTTCTTGATGGGTTTTTCATTTTCAGCAGCTACGCAAAGCGCATACAAGTGAGGCGCAATATCATTAATGAAATGTTTTTTGATGCATCATGAAAATTTCAGATAATTGACCCGTGAAGCCCCATATACGAGTTATATTTTCTCCCCCAGATGTCCCAATAGTCATACCTTTGATTGTGCCTGATAAATAGGTGTTCGAACGGAAGACTCAGACTTTGCTGTGGATTATAGGGACCGAGTACCGAAACCTCTAGCATTAGCATTTTGTGCAATATTCCAGGAAATGGACATAATCAAAATTAAGTCGCTGGCGCAGTATACACGATATGTCAAGATTTGATTTCTGGAGCTGCCCCAAATGTTTGCATTGGGGTGGCCGCGTTTGCCTGATTGCCTGGATTCTCAGGCCACAAAAACAAGGCGCCCACAAAGCACGTGATCCAGATTCTCCCTTTCCGCCTCATCCCCAAGTGATAACCTTCACCGCCTCAGATTTCAGGCGACAATCTTACCGCCCTACACACGTGATTTTATTGCCAAGACTCTTTTCACGCTAAGCCAAGATGGGAAAACGCCCGAAGCTCAAGGTTACTGGGAAGAAGAAGCCCAAGACCACATCTCCCCGGAAGGATTCCCCCGAGAAGAGTTCCCCCCAGAAGAGCAGACAGCACGAAGAGCCTCTCGCGTTTCCTGTTCGCAGACGCTCCAACATGCCGCCCTTCAAGGATGAGCATATCCTGGTACGTGAAGCTTTATACCCTTGATCATGTTATTTTCATCAGCAACAGATTCACTAGCTAACACCCCTCTCAGCTGATTGCGCCAGGTTCGCAAATGACCCTGGCGCAGCTCGGTCTGCCGGAAACCTTCACGCCTGCGCGCTTTCGCTTCCCCACGCGCATGTTTCCTGGCCAGAAGAAGGGAGAATACGAGCCTTACCGAATCCGCGAGCGACGCCAGCAAGTCAACTCCAGCAATGGAAATGGCGCTCACAACAACGACCCTCCCAAGATGGACGTGGAAATGAAGGACGCCGAGTCCGCTGGCCAAGATGGCACTGGCAACAACGAGCCTACTGAGAAAACCGAGAAGCCAGTCGGTGACAGCGCCGACGCGACCGACAAGACGGAGGCCCAGCCAGAGACCTTCTACGAGGAGGACGTGACTTCCGACGAAGGCGCTGTGTACCCAATTGTGAACGGACGCATTGTCCACTGGCCCAGCTTCTACGCCCTCCTGACTCACGTCTACAACGCGCTAAGCCCCCCATTCCACACTCCGATCCTGATGATCGGCCAGCCAGTCTGGACTGCGCGCGATCGCGAGATGATCACCCAGTTCGTCTTCGAGAAGTTCAAGGTGCCCGCCTTTAATATCATGGACTCTGCACTTGCTACAATGTGGGGCTACGGTGTGCCGACTGCTTTGATTGTTGACATCGGAAAGACCAAGGCCGACGTGACTGCGGTGACCGACTTCATCCCCAACGAACATGGCCGAGGTATTGCAATGAAAGGATGCGGCGGTGATGCCATGACCGATCGACTCGTCGAGCTCCTTGGCTCGAAGGGCTTCACCCGCGAGATGTGCGAACAGCTCAAGCGGAGCAACATTGCCGAAATTCTAGCTCCCGGCACACCACTCCCCGGAGCTGCGGTTACCGCACACCAAGGCACGAATCCCGCCGCTGCTGCATCGACTGGTGGACAGAGTGGAAATGACTTGGTTCCCCGTGGTCCTGGCGAGGGTACCCAGACGGGTACTGATAACAATGGAGGAGAGGACGAAGGAGTCCTGGACGTTGCTGCCATCGTCAGTGGTAACACTACCGAGTACCTTGCCAAGATGGAGAAGGAAAAGACCACCAAGAAGGGTGGTGTGGAACCCAAGCAGAAGAACGCCCCTAACCACCAGAAGGATAAGGCGACATTCCAATTCGAGGAGTTCGTCCCATTGGATGATGATAACGCACCTACCAGCGGTTCCCGCCGGTACATCCGTCACACTCGGGAGATTGAGGTTGGCGCGGAGCGCTTCCTACTCGCCACGCCTCTGCAGAAGGTTAAAAAGCGTCTGACCAACGGCATTCTTGAGGATCTCGCAACTCAAATCCACCAAACCATCCTCGCCGTTCCGGATGCGACCAAGCGCAGCGAACTTTGGGATTCCCTCATCATCGTTGGATGCGGTAGCCGTGTTCGAGGTTAGTGATGATTGATTGTTCTAGGACTTTTTCCTTCAACCTGAGATGGAGTTTGACTAACGGTCTGAACGTGTATAGGCTTTGCCCAGGCTCTTCTTGGTGTCATCACCCAGAAGTACATCCTCTCCCCATCCGCCACCATCTTCACCTCCGAAATTCCCTCCGCCTTCAGCACTCCTCTCCCAACTGGCGGCACCAACACCCCGGCGCCGATGGGGCAGCCTGGCCCCATGTATCACCCGGCGGCCCACGGCGTCAACCCCCTTCTTGTGGCTGCCACCCACAACAACCCTCCCATAGCCGGCGCCACCCCTGGCACCCCGGGCATGGACCCCAACATGTCCGCTCACTACCGCTCGACCGGACACTCGCAGACTCCAAACTCTGTCAAGTGTTTGAGGCTGCCGGACTATTTCCCCGAGTTCAAGCACGAGGGAAATCGCAACGCGCCCGGCGCCAGTCATGGCCCCAGCGCTACACAGGGCGGACACGGCGCCGAGGAAGCCACCTTCCTCGGTGCGCAGATGGCTGGTCGGGTCATCTTCGTTAACGACCAGGGAGCCACGAAGGGCTTCATGACCCGGGTCGATTACAACGAGAATGGCCCGTCCGCCATCCACGAGTTTGCCCTGTGAGAGGTGGGCGTGATGAGTACAGCGATGACGGCTGTCTAACGACTGAGCGTGTTTGATTCTTTTACTGTTTGATTCTTTTAATGGCCCCTTTTTCATCTGGAATATCGGAACATGGGGCGAAGCGGGTTGGATTTTTGTTTTTTTTTGAAAACCCTTGTGTTTTCTCAAGTTTCGTCTACATTTTGTCTTGTGCTCGTATGCTTTGATGCCTACTAGAAAAGCGGGTTCATGATACAGGTGCTGGGTGGGGACTCCGGAGTTTCGGTTTAGTCTCTTAGACTAATGTACACAGATTCATATGGGATATGGGTTCAATTTCAAGTTTCTCCTAGCTGTAATTCTGGATATTTTGTATCATTGTAGTTGGATGATTAGATCTATAGCAGGCCAATTGAGTAGCTTAAATGTGGTGGGTCCTGGCTTGGTTATCTGCACGTGATCCCCCGATTATCGTTCGCGACGCCACTCCGCCCGCAATTTTGTCACATCAGCTCTGGCTACTCACTACAATCACCACTACCTTACACTTTGGTTGCGATTTGAGGTCTCGATATCCCGGATCTAGGCCCTACACTCTTCAGAGCTTCTATCAGTCTGAGTATTTCCCGGTAACAACACACATCTTTCAAGATGCCACGCGCAGAGGCCGGTAAGCTTTCCTCGAACAACTGGTTTGGTCGGTACATCAGCTAACTTTACTCTCAGGCAGCACCAAGGCCATTGGCAACAAGATAAAGAGCAAAGGTGAGTTCTTATAGGAGGTCTGCGAGCGCCCCCGGGGCATTGCGCTCTTCTAGATGTCGAGCTGTCGCATACCGAGATTTACAAATACTGACCGGGCTCTTTGATGATTAGGATTGGGTAGACTGAGATGGTACTGCCAGGCATGGTAAGTCTTACACTTTCATTCCGAGGTCCAAGAGCTGACATTGGTTCGAAAGCGAACGGCAAATGCGGGACGAGAACGGCTTCAAGTAAGTACCTTTCCTTGTCCAGTCTATCACGAAGTCCATAGCTAACATCGGGGTTTACAAGGTGCCACGTCCAAAGCGAAGCGCATGTCCGACAAATGCTCCTCATCGGCGAAGATCCCAAGAAACACATCAAACAATTCTCCAACGAGTTCCAGAAGAATTTCGTTGACCTCTTGAGAACAAGTACGCAGTGTCCTCCTACCATATCGATTGATCCTGATTGCTAACATCTCGATAGCACACGGAGAAAAGCAGGTCAACGCCAATCATTTCTACCAGCAAGTCATCGCGGACAAAACCCACATTCACATGAACGCTACGGAATGGAAATCGCTATCCGCTTTCACCGCACATCTAGGAAGGAATGGAATTTGTCGAGTAGAAGAGACCGAGAAGGGTCTTTTCATCTCGTGGATTGATAACAGCCTGGAGACGATGCGCAGACGCGAGGCGGTTATGAAGAAAGAGCGACAAGATAAAGGCGACGAAGAGCGTGAGCAGCGCTTGATTCAGGAGCAGGTTGAGCGGGCGCAGCGCATGGCTAGAGAGAAAGAGAAGGAAGAGAACTCCGAGGAAAGGCTGCTTCAGCGGGAAGAGGGAGAAAAAGTCAAGTTGAATTTCGGATTCAGCGCGAAGCCAAAGTCGGATGCCACACAAGCGTCCACCCAGACGACGACGGTGACGGCGACGGAGGATTCTTCTGATGCCAAGGATTCCCCTGCCCTGACAGACACAGGCGCCTCAACTCCAACTACCTCTCAGGCCCCAGCCAAGATCTCCATGTCATTTGGCGGTGCGCAAAAACCGAAGAACGTCTTTGCCTCAGGCCCCAAGAAGAATCCGCTGGCTGGGAAGAAGGGACCTGTGATGGCACAGCCGAAGAAAATGTCCGAGCAGGAGAGGATTATGAAAGCTGAGATGGAAGCTGCAGAGCGCAAGCGCTCCAGGCCGGATTCTGTGTTCAATTCTAAGCGGCCGAAGCTTGCATAGGCTTTCCTGCGTGGTTGGCCAGTGTCGTCATTGGGCGTTTGTTCGTTCCAGGTTGCTTCTTTATTATACCCTGTCTCCGGCATGAAATAGATGAGATCATTTCTCGAAATACAACTCATACTTACGAACAACTTGCCACCCAGTTGTAATTCATATGTAGATAGCCTCCTCCGGTCTATATTGGGAGTTCGAGTTGCACCATCCGCTCTTGTCGGTTCCACCAACAGTCCATCTTTTCTGTGGTCTATACAAGGTAGAGTATTCAATTAATAGAAAGTCCGAGAAGAATGAAGCTGTACTACTTCAGCATTACACACGCAAAACCCCCCATCTTATCCCTTCATTCGGAGTTTCCGTTGTTAGTTTCCGCGATTGCAACCTAAACACGGCCCCGCTTCAGCCACATCTGCATCTATGCAGATCATCCACGTCGGCTTTTGACGAAAGACCGAACACACACTCGCCCATGCCCCTTTCGCCCTCGCGCTCAAGTCGGACCGTCGGCGCGGGTGCCACCGAAAGCGGGGGTTATCCATGAAAGTCGTACTCTTAACTATCGCAGGACGCAATAAGTGAGTGAGATAAATCCTCCGAGAGTCTGCTTTCCATCTATCACTGGAAAAAGCAAGAAAAAGGACTGCAGCGAGTTGCAGCTCAGTCATGGAGGTTATCCGCAATATCCCGACGATTTTGGGTTCTTTGATAGGACTTTTCTGTCTGGTACGCTGCTATTAACCACAAGTGTTATGGGGTAGGAGCTGAGGGGCTAATTATACCCACAGCATGCTCTATACAGGCGGTTTGCTAGTCCACTCTCGCGGATCCCAGGCCCTGAGATCTCGAAATGGACAGACCTGGTGTATATCTACTACTGGCTCAACGGCAAAGTCCCATTCTACATCCATCAGCTACACGAGAAATATGGTCAGTAGTCTGCTTGAAGGCGCGATCGACATAGTCCTTTGTCTGTTACCAAGCGACTAGCACAGAAACAAAGTGCTGACCAAAGGCTTGTTCCCAAACAGGCCCGATTGTTCGCACCGGCCCTAGCCGCGTTGACATCTGCGACATCAGCGCCGTCAAAGAAATTCACAAGACAAACAGTCGTTTCCTGAAATCGGACTGGTATCGCAAGCTCGTTCCGGGTGGCTTCGAGAATATGTTCACAACTACAGACCCACACTTTCATTCTGCGCGTCGGCGTTTGCTAGCATCGCCTATTTCGGATTCATCGCTTACGCGGATGGAACCTATAATTTTGTCTCGGGTACACATGGCTGTTGATAGGATCGCGGAGGAGATGGGGAAACGTGGTGTAGCTGATGTTTTCAAGTGGTGGTTGTTCATGGCGACGGATGTTATTGGCGAGCTTAGTTTTGGGGAGTCGTTTCGGATGCTTGAGGCTGGAGAGGTAATATCCCCTGTGATGAATGTCGGTTTTGAGAACGATGGCTGATGAAAGACTTGTATCTCGACAGAAAACTCAATACAGCTTGGACCTCGAACACATCTCCACATTCCAGCCAATTCGAACTACCTTCCCACTCCTTGTCAAACTAGGCAGGTATCTGCCCCTCCCAGTCTTCAAGAAAACAGCAGATGCAGGAAAGAGACTGGGAAGCTATTCATTCGAGTCTATCGAGCGATACAAGCAGATGATCGCAGCTAACCCAAACGACCCAAAGCCAACACTCTTCACAAAGATCTTCGACTCAGAGAAAAGTGGCCTCACCCACGAGCAGATCCGATCAGAAGCACAAGGGTACATCGTTGCAGGCAGTGACACCACTGCCGTAACCTTGACATATCTCATCTACGCCGTCTCTCGCGATACCCGCGTTCGAGATAAGCTAGTCGAAGAATTAGCGAGTATACCCGAGCCAGTGGCTGATCGCGATCTGCGCGATTTGCCTTACCTCAATCATGTCATCAATGAGACGCTCCGATTGTATACCGCTGTCCCATTTGGTCTACCCCGATCTACACCTCCCGAAGGAGCCAACTTTAATGGACACTTTGTTCCAGGCGGGACTACTGTTTCCACCCAGTCTTACAGTATGCATCGGGATCCAGCGATTTTCCCAGATCCAGATGACTTTAAGCCTGAAAGATGGGAAGACGTGACAAAGGATATGAAGGATGCGTCGTTACCTTTTGGAGGAGGCTCAAGGAGTGAGTACTGAATAGTTCTCTGCGATCTTCTTTTCTTGTTTGTGCTAACTATGTTATTAGTCTGTATCGGATTGCATCTCGCCCGCATTGAGCTGCGCCTTGGTGCAGCACTTTTCTTTCGCAGATTCCCCCATGCGCATCCATCAGCCAAAGAAGGGATGTCGGAGGAGGATATGGTTATGAAGTCTTTTTTTTTGATGGCTCCGCAGGGGCATCGGTGTCTTATTGAGGGCTGATTGCATCTGGAAGCACCTTAATAATCTTGCATCTAGTAAATCTGCACATGATGTTAGCGTTCTAGCAATTCGATGTTTGCTTTGTTGGGTACGTTAATATTCTGGTATCCAAATCTTATCTGACAAGTTGAACGATCGAATCTCATCCATTTGGATATCTGGAAATCCGAGCTCCATGCCTTGTTTGTAGCGTCATACGAAGTGTATCCGCACACCTGTACAGGAGGCAAGAAGGCTCATCGTACTACGGCCATTTCAATTTACACTATGCCACAAATCATGGCCATAATCAAACTCATGCTTGGTGAATGTGAAGATTATCGAGCAGATTGAAGTTCCTTTTCCTTTGTCATATTCAAAATTTCTATCTTCATAGCCGCCATCTTCACAGCACGTAGTAGCAAACGGGCCAAAAATAGTTACCGAAAGAGCTAACATTCAGTCATTAGCTTATCCTTAAAAGACAAGCTTGGTCCCTTTCCAGAGCTAGCTCTGGAATAACCTAAATATGGCTCCCCTAAAAATTCCATCTTACATTACTAATTACCTTCCAGACTTCATCAAAGACCACCTCCCAGATTCTATTACAGATAACTTTCAACGCTACAACACAGATCACCTCCTAAACTATATCAAAGATTATATCCCCCAAAACATCGCAGAGTGCAAGCGATTTCTTGATACTATCCAGGACCAATGTGTTCCCTTGAGCTCTGTGGTAACCGCGATCATCATATACTCCGCCATCACACTCCTGCTTTCTTGGTAGGATTGACCCGAATTCCAGAGAAAAGAACAGGCCACACAAGACCAGTTTCCCTAATCTATGTCCCCGTCCTCGCAGTCTCAATTTCTTCGAAGGAAAGCGTCACAGACGTCGGAACTCGCGACATGGTAAGCCATCCATCCTCTATATCAAATCACATCTATCAAACAGGTGAACTAACATTTCTGCACGCCGTCAAGTTCTTGACTACCGCCCACCGCTCAAGTTACCATCTGTATTTTGTGATCGCCCAAATGGAACCCCGGCACCTTCTTGGAGAGATCTGAGTACTGCGAATGCCCCGGGCTTAACGTTCGGTCGAAGAATGCAATCCCTTCCAGAACCTGAGCCTCCAGCGTCGTTCTAGGGGTTCCACTTTCCTCCAAGAGAGTATTAGAGGATTAAAAGCCTCGGAATTGAGAGGTGCTGTAGAATATTCGTTGGGTTATTCATGGATGTGGAGAGATGACACGATTATTGCTGCTTGGTTTTTATCATTTGGATTTGATAATTTCTTGGTTCTAAGATGATGAAGCCGCATCAGAACTTTCATTGCGTGTAATGTCTGAAATCCGAATCGAGCATGGTCCATGAATAGTTGACTGAGTAATCACGCCGCCAAAGTAAATCTATAAGGTATTTGTTTGCCCGAACCTCGTCTATACCCTTACTACCCGTTATAAAACTCAAGAATACTCCATAAGAGCCTGCTTCGCATGCTTCCGATAATTCCTCGCCATCTGATCCCGCCAGTCATCCCCCAACTGACCCCCTAGAGTCAAATCAATCTCCCGCAATATCTCATTACTTACATCTCTCCAACCTTCCTTACCATATTGCTCCTGAAGAAAAGCCAGCGGCGTAATATCAAATCGATGACCTGCCCATTTCCCCCGAGTAATATGATCTCCTCCGCCAATCTTCTCAGGTTCCGATGACCAAGAGATTCGGGAGATCAAAACCTCTGCAAAACCAAAGACTTCAATCTGAGGGCTGTGGATGAATTCTTCTTTAAGTGCAATTACCTCGCCTCGCACGTACTCTCGAGTAGTCAAATTACGCAGAATCCACCGCTGGTCCCGCGGATAAAACTCTAGAATCTCGGGCTTGAGACCCATCATGATTTCTGCGCGGTTGGCGGAGCCCATGTAGTGACTTGCTTCGTAGTCGAGGAACCATCTTTGGAGTCTTTGCGATAGTGGAGGGCCGCCGATCTTTTTGTAGGTGTTCCAGATGGAGAATGAGTTCAGATCGTAGACTTTGTTCAGTTCCATGATCTCTTCGGCCTGAGTCGCGTTGAGGTGACCAGGTGGGAAATCGTGCGGATCGCTTTTATCACTGACACAAATAATCTTCTCGCCGGCCCATGGCGCGAGAGAATTGATAATGTGATCTTCGATATGCGAGAGTCCGACCGCCCAAAAGTATCGATTCGTCAAACTGAATCGCAGCACGTCTTCCACGACATCCAGGTATGAAAAGATCTGGTGATGGATCGCCGATGGAAAACTAAGAGTGATTTGGGACTCGTCGGACTGATTTCCGTTGCATTGTGATACTCGATTCTTGCGGCTTTGCCAGAGTGGTTCTGGGAGAGACCGTTTCGTCGAGTTCGCTTTGAGCAGATGAAATCGCCGTCTTCATTGTCTTCGGCATTCTCGCCCGGCTGGAATCCGTCGATTTGTTCACTGGGATTATACTGTTAGCGCTGGTCAATATCTTCGGATGATGTGATCGGCCGACCGGTGGGCATTAAGTGGAACAGCTAGGAGTGGAACGAGGCCTCCAGCGCTGTTTGAGGCTAGGGCGTTCATCAACTCGCCTAAGACGCCAGTTGTTTCTTTGCGCGCAGGCGCAATGACTTGCCAATGCTGGACCATGAGGAATGGGCTTAGTTATTGGATTGTGCAAGTTAACTAGTGTTGTGGTTGAGAGCATCAATCCTGGAGACCTGAATGGAACTTTACGCCGATCGACGTCAGTACTACGTAGGGTATGCCTCTATGTAATTGATGTATACACTCATTAGGGGAAAATAGTTCTCAGAAACACTTTAAATCTTTACTATCGCGTAGACTAATATAATTCGAGCCTTTTTATCAAGTCCTGAGCATTCAAGTCCACCAAATCTAAGCATAAAACCTTATTACCTTAATTAAACAGCAGGGATGTATATTTCAGCACTCCACCAAACACCCAAGCACAGCTGACCTGACCGACCGAATTGAATTTGTAATTTTACGTTCCAGTTGGCGATTGCCCTGGCCGAAATGTCCACCGCAGCCTTGACTAAACCCAACACGGTCAAGTTAGCCTCAAGTTATCCAATCTCATTGGATGCGTTGTCAAGGATCCCCCCTTCCGCCCCACGAGTAAGGGCAAAGGCCCAGCCCAGGCAAAGCTGAAAGCTCCCTGGAAAGAAACCCCCCGCTCACCCGCCCGCTGTGATTCCTGACTCAGGAAATCTCCCAAGAATCCCCGGTCTTCTCCAGTCCCAGTTGGAATCATATCGGCTTGAACAGCTCCCGGGACGAAGAGGACGTGCAGGAGCGAAGATGGGTGGCATTCCGTGGCAGAGTAAAGGATGCAGGACGTGTCGGAAGCGGAAGATCAAGGTGGGCGGCTTTTTTTATGTGACGTGACAGCCTCGCGAGGTGACTGATTGGGAAAGTAGTGCGATCAACAAGAACCCGAGTGCGCACGGTGCCTGAAGACGGGGATCAAGTGTTTGGGCTACGACAGGGACCGATTCTTCGTTCATCAGGTTACTGCAAAGCCCAAACGATCCACTGATGCCAGCACTAGCGGTGGTGGTGGTGTCAGTGGTGGTGGTTCTTCCAAGGGCGCGGGGAAACTTGAAGTCGTGAAGCGCCCGCCGCCGCACCCGCAGCAGCCATGGATCATGCCGCAGTTTGTGGCTGAGGGCCCAGCAATGCGGAGCCAGATATTTTCGGAATTTGCCAATATCTATTTTCCGCAAAGTATTGATACAAGCTACAACCTGGATGTGTGGCATTATCTGATCTCGGGTTTCTCGGCGCTGCCCAAGAAGACGCAGATGCTGGATAAGGCGATTGCGGCATTGGCTTGCTTCTATTTGGGCAAGCTGCGAAACGATAAACGGCTATTTCATCATGGCATTCTGTTGTATAATAGCGCCATTCGCCATCTTTCCACCATGATGAGTCAAAACAACTATTGCGACGATATTGTTTACACCACGATCGTGTTTCAAGAAATAGAGGTATGCGCCCCTTCTCCCCGGTATTGATCGTCCATGATGCATCGACTTTTCCAGAAGATCGAGGTCGATCGAAGCTAATATGCATGTCATCTTGTAGTCATGTTACTGCCCTCACGGGCTGCATGTATGGGTTGCGCATATTGCAGGCACCAACGCAATCCTAAGGCATTTTCGTCGAAAAGCAGGGAAGAACCCTTTAATTGACGCCATCTATAATCAACATCAAAAGCTACGAATAGTATGTGCATGCATTTGCCTCTATTACAGTTCCCACAGAACCTCACTAACTATCTCCAGCTATTCTCAACCACCGGCACAGGCATGTCCCCAGAAGATTATGACTACCTCACAAAACCCTGCGACGACCGGCCCGTGAATGGACTAATGAAATTCTACGGGGAGGCCTCGCCCATCGTGGACGCAATCAACACCGTCGATGCGTCAGATCATCAAGCCTGTCAAACAGTTCTGACAAAATGCATCGCTCACAAAGACGCCCTCATGGCGTGGTACGCAGCTCACAAAAAAGATTTCGGCGGCGGACCCTCAGAATGCGAACCCGGTACAATTCTCAACCCTCGACTACCCCCAACAGACAATCTATTCGGTACATCCTACCGCTTCTCATCCCTCGACAACGCAAAACTACACATCGTCTTCTGGGTCGCACTCTCCATCAGCCACCGCATGATCTACGAAGCCCGCGGCCTGGTCCTATCACACACAAACCCTTCATCCACCACCACACCAACCGACCGCTCCCAAGACGAAGACCTACTTCTATCAATGTTCTACCACGACGAGATCGGCCGGTCCGTTCCGTACTGTGTCCAGGACAGCATGAAATCATGGGGCTTTTCCACGTTACTATGGGGATTAAGCCAGATCCTCAATCCCTACGCTGAAGCAGGGAATTGGGAGAAATTCGTCTGGTGTCAGAATGCTTTAATGCTTGGTTCTGAGCGGGGGTATGAGTCTGCGATTCGCCTTAATGAGATCTTTTGGGCCGTGTGGCATCGGGTTAATCCCCGGCAACAGAGGTTTATGGCGTTGGCGCTAAGGGATTTCGATCCGCAGTATTTGAGTACACCGAAACAGCATTATATGGAGCTTGTGGATAGGGCGGTGAAGCCAAATATGTTGGATGCGCCACCGGAGGAGAGTTTATAGGGTTGCGGTTTGTAGTCTGTAAGCTTTTGAGCATTTGTGTTGGCGTTGTCTGGTTTAACCTGGAGAAGGATCTCCCTGTTATGAAAGTGTGTACAAAGTGGATTCTCTCTACTCAATCACCTCTGGAAAGGATGTCAAATTGTTCGAATATTTCCATCTCAATGTACATACACAATCTCCCAACCACAATTTTCAACCGTTCATTCCACCAAAATATCAAATCTAACACTTACTCCCACCATCACAATTCTGATCACACCTATAAGTCCCAATCCAACTATCATCCCCATAGACATCCAACCCCATCAACCACCCATTCAACACCTGATGCAAATAATCCAAATTCTGCGGCACCCCATTCGCCTTCCCCTCCTCCGAACAAGGATAATCCACCGTCAACCCCCGATTCCCATTCAACCCACTCCCCGCCGTAAACCAGCCATTATACGCGCCAAACGCCTGAATCGCATTCCCACCCGCCGCGTCCAACTGCGATTTGAGATAGTTCGTTCCGGCATCCACGTTATCCTGGATTGAATCCGTGCATACCCCATTCGGGTAGTTGTCGCAGGAGACCTGCATCAGGCCGGGTGTTGGACCGCCGGCGGAGGCGTTGCAGGAGGATTCTTGCATGGCGATTACGGCGAGGATAACCGGGTCGATGGAGTACTTTGAGCTGGCGGATTGGAAGTATTGGTCGTATTGGGCGCAGGGAGAGCCGATGGTGCTGTAGAATTGGGAGAGGGGGATGTGGAGGACGTCCGAGAGGGCGAGGTAGGGGGGTGTCCAGCCGGTGCTGGTGATGCCGGTGTTTAGCCAGTCTTCGGAGCTGGGGGGTGGTTAGTGGTGACCCGAGAGTGGGAGGAGATAGAGGGAGAGGGTGCAAGTACCCGTTTGGACCGGTGCTCGGCGTCACGTCGTCGGTTGCGCCTTGGGCTTTGGGGTTGCTGCCCACGCCGGGGTTGGCGGATTGGGCTTGAGTGGTGGCAGCAATTGCTGCGAGTGCTGTGAGCAGAGTAGGCTTGAGAATGGCCATTGTGGTCTTGCAGAAGGTTGAACGCGGTGGTCGGGAAGTTGCAATGCTTTCCAGAGCATGACTGGAGCGACAAGGACGAGGTATTTATACTCGAACATGGCATCGCAGCTGCTGACTGCTCTTGTATGGATGTAGTCTCCGCCAGCGACAGACGACGGTCGCAATGTTTCAGCTTCTGGACGATTTTCCCATCTGGGCAAAGCTGATCGCGGACGTCGTATCTGTAGAAGATGATCAGCTTGTCAGCAACCAATTTCCTGTTCGGGTAATGGTGATCACTCAGACTAAGATGCGCAGGTGCAGGGGTTTAGAATTCCGGCGCGTTGTGATTGGTGCGGCAGCATGACGGAGAGTGGATGCATGGTGTAGATGGAATGTTTATTGGCGGAGGGAAGAAGATCGCGGGAGTGGTGGGTCTATCAAGCCTCGGGATCAGGACCCCATATTCTTGATATGGAGTATACAAATGGACGATGTAACATGGATCAACATGGGAGAAAGTGTATGGAGGAAAGGAGGAAGAAAAGGGGAAGGAGTGGACACTGAGAATAGTTACAGAAAAACAAATCAAAAGTTAGATAATGTAAAAAATTCCCCACACCTCACAGTGCTTCGGAGGGTCCTAGACCGGTATAGGCTCAAAGATCGCAGACGCTGATCCCACACACTGAGGGTCCCCCTGACATCGGCAATGTTACTAGCCACAGGAGTACTAGGACGCCGATCTCGACCGTTCTTCCCTATGTGTAGTCTTGGCAAAGCTCCTGACAGGGTTCTCCCCAGGTGACGACAGACCGAGGGAGTCCTGCCTCCCTCCCGGGTCCGTTGCTTTGGGGTCGAAGGTTAGCCACTGCCACTTTTCGCCTTAATCACAGGGAGTGCCGGGAGTCCAGACATTACCACTCGACTATCGGAGGGGGTTGGTTGAAAAAGACAAACTTTTACCCTATATAAGTTCTCCCTGATTCCCCATTGCGAATGAACTTTGGGAATCACACCACTTTCCTACAGATGAAATTCGTTGAAATCCACACAGTAGTCTCAAAATAGTCTCACCTATCTCTCTTTCAAATCTGAAGCAATTCTAATCCCTGGTGATCGAGTAATGGGGGGGGTGGAAGTTGAGGGCGTGCCATTGTGGTTGATGCTATTCCGAGAAGTGATGTCGTAGCCATTTGGCAAATCCCCGGCCAAATCGGGAAAGGTTGCAGGTTCAAATCTACCTTGCTCCACTACGGCCCACTTCTTTCTCGGAAATCTTTTCCCTGACATTTTCTGGTGCCCACTTGCGAGGAAATTGTAGTGCATCTCCCCGATACGTGGAGACATCCGAGGAAGCATGATATGCCATACACAACCCGAGGTCTTCTTCTAATGGTGTATGGGCCACAGTATACCTCTGCCAACTAGTCGACGTCCGCAATGCTGGATCACCACGCCCGGGCTGTGTTTTGTTTTGACCCGCCCCACACTGGCTGCTCCGTGTACGGCAGGAGCTATGGGCATAATGGAAGCGAGGAAACTCCATTTATTCCATGATATCTATGACGCGATAATGACCATTTTGCACGCCGTTATTGAATATTATTACCACCATCTATTATGTTCTTATTCGTTCGCACTATCTACGGAACATGGCTGACTTTATAGATCATACTCGATCCAGGTGGGTCTTTTCCGGTTCCCCGGTCCTCTTGGCAACTTTAATCAGACGTGCCCCATATCGCTCCCCAGACGTATCTAGACACCACCATGTCACCCTCATTAATTTTCATGTACCAATAAATCAACAACTACAGACCCAAAAGCAACAAGAACAAGATTACCAAAAAATAAAAGAAAGAAAAAAAGTGAAGACCGAAACCGCGCCGCCCAGGTGGGACAGTGGCCCAAGTCACCCGCTAACTCCGCCCCACTGGCCGTCAGGTAATGAAACTAGACGATCATGGAGAGAGTGGCGTCGAACCTCCCAGCGCCGGAGGTTGATGACCTAGTGTTTTACCACTAGGCCACCGTGGGTGTCTTCGTTCAAAGTTTGGGGCTGGAAGTTGTACCTAGCCGGTTATGGCAAACAAACTACGTGAGTTCGAATCTTGCCGAATTCTCCCTATCGCACCTTGATTTTCATGGGATTTACAACCGAGGGGGAAATTCCATGTAGAAGAATAGGAAGAACGTGGCTGCCACGGACGCGGCATATGTATAGTGGTTCTGTACCACCCATACACTCACAGCCAGTGAAGCCATGCTCAATTTTGAATACTGCCTTTCGCTCAAATCGATCAACGGTGAGATGGGCTGACATGACAGCGATAATATTCCAGTTGATCCACCATTGGTCTTCTTGCCAGCAAGTATATACATTAACGCGGAAGCCATCATATTTCAAGAACTCGAAGCATTGACTAGGGCTAGAATCTAAAGTTGGACTGAGCGGGATATTGATTGAATTGAGGCTAGGTATTGAAACTAAGAAGGCTTGCAGAAGAGGTACTTCTAACAGAAATAGGAAATTGCCAAGACTGGCGCTCGTATCAGCGACGTATCAGCGACGCTAAACCGGAGGACAAAGATATGGTAGTGCAAACAACAAGTATTTCCTGGGTGAATGAGATCTCCGAAATGAATCGCACCAAGCCCCTCCCCTAAGATAGGTCGTCATTCCTCATAATGTTTCTTATGGCTTAGGGCGTCTTGAGAATGGAACGTTCTCCTTCAAAGTAGATGAAGAAGCCTCTTGTCGCTGCTCTAGGCCGAGGTATTTGCGGCGGTTCGGGCTTGTCACTTCCGAGATAAGTGTGACACCGGGATACCCAGCAAGATTCGCGAACAGCGCATATGCGCTCTGGATTATGAGGAGAGTCGAGGTTGTGGGGTAGACACCGTCGAGTTCGATAGTGTACCCAGCTGGGAGGGTTGCGATCCAAGTGATGAACCTATTGAGCTGTTCCTGGGTCATGTTATCGGCAATGCAAACCGAAAAGACTGCACGCAGCGTGGGGACAATCGTGGTCGGGTCAATTCGTGTGACGCCAGTAAAAGGGAAGCAGACTGATACACCTAACTCGATGTGATGGGTTGGCTTGGCAACCAAGCTTCTCCCTCGAATAGTTGCCATCACGTCCGTAAGTATCACAAATTGGTGACCGTCTCGCTTGCGCCGAGAAATCTCACCTCGCAAATTTCCAGTTAAGATATTGCGCGGTGGTGCAAGGGCCTCTGGAGCCTGGCCATCGCTCGCAGAAAGAATTTCGACAACGCGCGTTGTAGGATTTAACGCTCGCGTTGCCACATGCGAGTAACAGCAATCCAGGATAAAGACGGTGTCTGTGTCTGTGATGTCAAAGTCCTGGACATCTCCTGCTACCACGGTATCGATGGTTCTTTGGAGGTTTATGCTTCGGCGGGATGGGCCTTCAACAGCAAAGAGCTGCTCCTCTCTAACCTCCCCGTGCCCCGCATAGTGAATAAGAACGATAGATTTGCCGGGCGCATCAGCTGCGAGTCGGAAAATGTCCCGAATTGTATCACTAAGTGTCCAACCCGGGGTCCGATCCTGTTCGGTCAAGATCTCAACCTGAGCTTGGTCGAGATTGAGTGTGGCCAGGATCGCCTGAAACTGTTCGGTGTCTTGGAAGGCCATCGTGTTGTCTCGCTCCCATCGAAAACTCAGTGCGAAAGAGTTATTGTAAACTCGGCTGCGATTTTGCACAGCGCGAGTGATCGCGTCCTGAAACTGTGCGCGAGTTATTGCGTTCGTAGTTTGGCCAGCGCCGGTGGATGCGCTGGTGGGTGCACCGGTGGATTCCATAGTGAATCTATGGAGTTCTTCTGTAAAAGAGTGAGGGTTGGGTGTGTGTAGAGGAGACGAAGAGCTGTGTGTGGGAAGGTAATAGTATTGTAGAAAGCTACAGGGACTAGCTACATTGGGTTTAGTACGAGTGCCAGATTAGGTTTAGTAGCTAACCGGACCCACCTAATGGAGGTTCCCTCCCGAGGAAATCCCCGTTGGATTTAGATGGCAGGTTCCAGGTCCAGCGCGCGATTGATTGCTTTGGCCTATTTAGGCCTTGCCCTTCTTTGTTCTTTCCCCCCCTGCTCATCAGAGAAAGACAGTTTTCCTTGGATAACCGAACTTAGATTTTTTCCTTGCTCCAGGCTTCCTTTGCTTGTCAACACCTTATTCTAAGGCCATCATGAGGCTCACAGGCGATCGGCGCTTGGACCACACGTCAACTCACGCTAATCAACTTTGGGAGCCCGCAGTTCCCGACTGACTCACGAGGTGAGGCTCTTGGATAAAGCTTAAGCAACCATTTGTGGGTACAAATACCCTGCCCATTCGCTCAGCATTCTATTTGAGCATTCGCATTTACTCTCCTCATAGGTCGCGATCGGCTTCATCCCAGCAGCCATGGAGCGAGTCAGGAAAACCTTCTTCAACGCTCTTGCGACCTCAAAGGCCCAGGTTCAAAAGATACTGGAAGATCTCCCGGTCGGCTCTGCACACCCTTTCAGCCCGGAGAAAATCCTTCTTTGTCGAACAGAAAATGGGATCGAAGAAATCGATATCTCTTCCTACCCGGAGGACTTCTTTTTCAATGCCATGGACTTGGGCGAGATGGGTGAGGTCCTTCTAAGGCGAATGGCCGGTTTCGAGGACCATCTGAGTATGCCTTCTCTTTCCAATGAGTATGTGGATGGTGAAGTAAATACTAACAACGTGCAGAGGTATTCGAGGACTTCCAAATTATGCAGGCACCAGCACCAACATTCAAGATCCCTGTCGTCTCAGATCAAATTACGATTCTGGCAGTATCAGAACGAACACCCACTTACTACGACTTCTGCTTCGCGGATAAATCGTGTAACGCATGCTGCTGGCTTGCAAGAACTACCTTCCCGGGGATCACCCACAGCGGAGATATTCTCAATGGAAATGATCTCCTCGACTATGTCAAGATCAACCAGAACTCTCTAACAGAGAAAGAAATCTGCGTGTTTATCTCCGGCTACCAGTCTACACTCATCACAAGGTTTCTGGGAACACACCCTGCCTTGCTAGTCGCTGATCACGTCGAAAAGGTAAAATCCAGATTCTAGCCTCTTCTCTAGCATCGACTGACTTGTGGTTGACAGGTGCTTTACATCATCCCGGTGCCCTTGGACGCAGCCACAATCGGAGACGCAACCATCTGTTGCCCGTTGGTAATCAAACGCGATGGAGACTCGTTGATTTGTTCCATATTGCCCGCCGCAACCACGGACCGGAA